>CM075020.1:10238340-10283424 GCA_037576675.1 Pangasius sanitwongsei | reverse complement strand
TGGATGTTCCAGTAGGTGCATAAACAAGCTCCAGTTAGTCCAGAATGCAGCAGTGAGAGTCCTTACTAGAACCAGAAGATATGGCCACATCAGATAGCCTCAGGACCCACCATGACCAGGTGTCACAAAAGGTAAGCAGGTACGGATGCAAAGGAAGAGAGAGAGTTTATTAAAGAAACACAGGCAAACAAATCCAAATCGAGCGGCAAGGTCATAATCCAGAAAGAGGCAATGTTCATGTGATGTGCAAGCCAAATAGCCAGGGCAAAACCAAAACACAAAAACCAGGGAGAGAGCAAAGATCATAACCAGAATAGCAACAAATAATCAACAGCTTGGTAAGTCAGGTACAGACACACTGAGCATTACTTCACAATGAAAATGTGAACCAGAGTCCCTTAGATACTGTGAGGTGTGATTGTTCTCAGGTGTGGGTGATTAGTAATCAGGTGAACAAGACCGAGTCCATGGGAACTGTAGTCCATGGGGGCCATATTCTTAGTCGGTGATGTGTTCTGGGAAACAGAGTTCTCTGCATTGGTAGGAGTTTTCCTGACACCAGGATAAAGTAGTTACTGACAGTTAATAAATGAAGGTGAAGGGCATTTATTGTGCTGGTTCTCACTTTGAAGCATAAAGCTGAAAGGTGTGGAAAAGTTGTTCGTCATGAACCGCTTCAAGAAACAATCTATGGTTTATGACGACTACAGGACCACGAGCACATGCCGTTTCCATCTTCCACCTTCCATTTCCGCCGTTACCCCTCCATCAGTATGACACAGTATGCTCTGAATTCGCCTTAAGCTCTGACCACTTTAAATACAAGATCAACCCTCGGCTGCACCACAACCACACACAACTCTCAGCATGTCTAGCAACCAAAAGCAAGGTACTGCTAAGGGCATGCTGACTGGATGGAAGGATCTTGTCAAACTATTCTCTTACTTCTACAGCTGTGTATATGTCTGTGGTTTTTCTTTGACCTCTTTAAGCTCTACCAACTTCTTATGTTCTTTTACCTTTTTCATTCTTTTCCATTCTCATTTCCATTTTCTCTTTAATTTTTGTCCTATCAGTCATTTTGTTTTCTCCTCTGTGCATTTTGTAAAAGCCTAGTCTCACTTCTGGCTGAGTCTAATCTGGATTGTTTTCTGGAATCTCAAGAGGATATTTCTTCACTGGATTGTCTCATTTGTCCTACTCTTCCGACAGAAGAATATATACCACAAATATAACACAAATATATCTAAACAATTTGTTTCTTTCTCTAGTCTCTAAAACCTCATAAGGGACTCACAAATATTTCTCTGATCTTTCTTCCTTCCATTCCTCATCCTTTTTTCTGTAGCTGTTCTCTTTGTGGCATTTCTGTGCCTGGACTTGTGCACCTGTGTGAGCACCATGCCAATCTGTGCCTATGGACACACCGGCTGCCAGCTCCTGTCTCTGGCTAATCTCTTCGACAGGGTGATCCAACACTCAGCCAGGATGCATGGACTGTCCAGCGACCTGCATTCAGAGCTTGTAAGTAGCTTGCCACCTTTTTATTGACATTTTGATTTAAATAAAAGGCATGATTTCTATGTACTGACTGAAGTTATTATGAAGACTTGAATAATGATCATAATCACGAGGGACAATTCAAATGCAGTTTAAAAGTATCAAGTTAAAGGATCATTATAAAAATGAATCACTGACATGATGACACATTGGCAATCAGTGCTGACTGATTTTTTTTTGTTAATACTTGCATCCCACTGACCCATTCCCATTATACTAAAATGATTTTTCTAATGTAAAATAGGATTGGCATGTTAGAAATCATATTAATATTACAGGTGTTATGTTCAACTCCTTTAGACCATTTTATAATTGAATAAAACAGAGATGTCATGGGTTAATGAAACAAAACATGAATTCACATGAATTTAGTTTAATGAATATATAAAAATAATTTTGTAAGTTTTTGTTAAAATCTGATTTGTACACTATTCATACATTCCATCTGCTTCATTTTAAAAATTCTTTTAAACAAACAAACAAATAAATACATACATACAATCATACATAAATAAATAAAGTGTTGCTAAAATTGTTGATATTCATACCATAGTATGATCTCAAAACATTAATAATAATAATAATTATTATTATTATTATTAATATTATTATTATTATTATTGTTGGATAACAGCAAAGTAAATCCAGTAAATCTGAGTAAATCTCCTTTTTACTTTGTCTTAATTGTTAAGGAGAAATATTTCCTATCTGGCAAAAACCACACTGGCAGCGTGTATCGCAAGTGCCACACATCCAGCATACTAACTCCTAATGGCAAGGAAACTGCACAGAAACTGGCTGTAAGTTCACTGATCTGTCATCTCTCTCTCTCTCTCTCTCTCTCTCTCTCTCTTGCTCTGTCTCTAACTGCCTCTAACCTCTAAAACAGTATTTTTTCCGAGCATCAGACTTCTCTTCATATTGTTTGGTCCATTATTTTCTACGTGGCAGAAGTTTTAAGCTCTCTATCGATTCTCTCTCAGCATGAGGAGTTAACAGAGGTAATTCTCAAGCTGTTGATGGCATGGAACTATCCTCTGTCCCTGCTGCATGAGAGCATGTCCCACCAACAGGACATCAACAGCTTCATCAGCAGTAAAGCTTTGGAGATGAGTAACATTGCTCTTGAACTCAGGAAAGGAGTGGAGAAAGTTGTGAAAAAGGTATGTGACCTACATAACTGCTTGATTGCAAATTCATGAGAGATAAATTGTATGAAACACTATGATTGCTTACGGTAGAATTCCAGGCATAAAAAATGGCATTTTAGTTTGCTATTTGTCACATTATGTAGATTTCTGTAGCACAGCATTTTATCTCTTTATCTCAGGGTTTTGGAAGAATTCACAAAATTGTATCAGGGATGTGTATCAGTGTTCTGTACAATATTACACAGGTATTACTGCAATGAATTGAATCATTAGGAATAATTAGAACAATCAACCTTATACACTACTGAAATTATTGGCATACTGTAGTTCAATTACTGTTTAGGCTGCTGATGGTCGAGCAAAATTACTTGGTCTCTTTATCACAGGCTTTGATTCAAATGAATTCCTGTGCATTGAAGTGTAGGAAGCATGAAGAGTCAAAAGCTTAAGGTCATTATTTACCAGGAAAGTGTTAATACAGCATACTGGAGAGAAAATGATCTTTTTATGATTGTAAAACTCTGATTCCATTTATTTCCCACATAACACATGCCAAAGTTTCTTGAGTTTCTCAGTCCTGAGACTAGTGGAGTTAAGATTGCTGCTGTAATCATAAAGACTGTTCTGTGATCATTCCATTTACAATATGCTCATACATACCATCATTTTAAAACATTGTACTATTTGCCTCTACTCTTCTACAAATGTATACTGTAATGATTTATAATCCCATTATCCAGGGTCACCCGGAAGCGATCTTGTTCCTCTCAGGATTTCTTCCACGTGTCATCTCAATGAGCTGCTTTGTCTATATAAATAAAATTGAGTTAAATTGAAAACTGAGCTAAAGTAGCTATTGTCAGTAAAGTGTATCCTGATACAAGCGTGGCACATTTTATTTACTTGGATCAGTTTTCATTTAGGAAGACCGCATGAAAAAAATTCAAACGACTCACACTTCCCAGTCCCTTAAATATTTCCACCATTAAGGTTTTCCCAATATTTAAACCAAACAATCTTGCTTGAGAGCCTACTGCCTTCACTATAATAGCCAAGAAAGTTTAAAACAGCTGTATGAATGTTAAAATTGGTGCTCACTGTCTAATTCTAAACTGTAAACCTGCACCATACACACAGATGCAGTTGTTGGAGATGATCAGTAACTCAATGAATGGCTTCACCTCTCCTGAAGACTTATTTCCTGCCAGTGGAGAGGCTATGAGTGAATACGAGCTCCTCTACTGTTTCCGCCGTGATTCTGACAAGGTCCAGAACTACTTGAAGATCCTTAAATGCAGAATTGTACCTGATCATGGCTGCTGAGCATCACTCACCTACATTGCTGGACTGCATATATTGCTCTTGGTACACTTCAATTCTTGATCTTCCACTATTTATATCCACATATGGGGAACCTGTTTTCAAAACTTTCATTTGTCAATAATGGTGAAGATTGACATAGAAGCCAGTAAAAAAAGAAGAGAAATTGAAGATGATACTGCAATAGTGTTTATAAATATTTAGGTATTTATGACATTTAAAGAGCTCTAAATAAAAAGAGTCAATTCTTCAGCAGAAAAATTGTTTATAGTGTATTTTCTTATATAAGAACTCATCAATAGCACTGTTATAATCATCCACTGGTCAATAAGTCAAGTACTGTTAGTTTGCAAAACCTACAATTAATGGTTTTAATTTAACATTAATCTAGGGAGGATTTGGCTATATTTTATACTCTAACTGTTCAGTGGATAATGCCGTTTGGATGAAATGACAAAGAAGAACCTGTGGATGAGGAGAGACATGAGATTTAACCAGTTCAGTAACAGCCTAAGGCACTGCTCAAACTGTTCGTTTGCTCTGTGTGAACCTTTAACATTTCTAACATACAGCCTCACATGGACAGGGAAAACACAAGGGTGGTTCGCAAAAGGTGGAGAATCATTCCACTACTTTTTTACTGTAGGAAACTCTAATACCATGTAGTCTAATACAATACTTACCCAGGAGAGGAAATTATACTTAAAGCAAGTTAAAGTATAGATAATGTGTCAAAAGCATCCAGCCAAAAATGTAATCAAGTGAAAGTAAAATAGTTGCTACTTTTACATGTATTATTGATACTTTTAAAAGTATTAAAAATGAGAAATTAAGTTATGTTAAATGACTCATTAAGTAACCATGTTTTTGTGCAAAAACTAACTTTTATAACTTAACCCTCATGTGGCCACTGGGTCAAAAATGTTTTTGCACACACATCCATGTAAATAGCCAACATCTACCATTAGCTAGAATTTGACTTGTTGCCTAGCTAACTACATTCCTACTTGAATTGAAAACAGGTTAGCTTAGTTAAAAATCAACCAACATTAGAAAATTAGCAAAACTTACCTCAAGATGCTTTTTCAAATTAGATTGCATTCATGATGATCTGATATGCATTATTTATATAGACTGTATAGGCAATTGAGAAACTGCATCTACCTCCATCAAAACAACAATTTGACAGAAACAAGTGTCTAAAACAACACGGCTGCTTTAATTTAAAACAAAGGAAAATAATTATTTGGTTTTCTATTTCCATATCAGAGAAGGTTCAAACTAGAACCTCTTTAGAAAGCTAGGAACCCTTAACTGTATGTATATATATATATATATATATATATATATATATATATATATATATATATATATATACTGTACTAACTAAACTAACAAACTAAATATATATTGTATAGAGAGGCTGTAAACATTGCAGTGTAGTACACAAAGTTGTTCAAGTAAAGACCTTAACTACACAGGAGGTGAAACCAGCTGATATATGACTATTCACTCATATTATAGCTAGATAAAACATCTTATCAAATACAAAATTACTTTTCATTTGAGCCATTTATGACACCAATAGCCAGTTGAACACCATATATACGTATATATATATATATGCTTAAAAAGTGACATGGGCAGATGCATAAATTCAAGAATGTGCATATTGTGTATAGTAAAGCAAAATTTAAAAGAATATATATATAACATTTACCCATATTGAGAAAGGCAGGTTTCTCCATGTATAGCTCTATCTAGCAAACCTTTGTACCAGACAAGGCATTATATTTACAATGAATTCCTGATTTCCATAATAACCTCCATGTTATTTGTGGAAAAGATGAAGACTTTGGTAGAATATCACCATGTGTTTATACATAAATAAATTAAATAAAACATATATATTGATGAAAATACATCAAAGATATACCCTACAGACTTCGATCTGCTGGTTCATACACATACGATATATACACAGTATATGTACCTCGGAGCCAGTATCAAACTTGATTCTCAACAGAAAACAGCAGCCTCTAGTGGTTCGACATGAGGAGGAAATATCTTGAACTTCTGTTCTTGTGTTGCTGTAGATTCTTCAAAGGATGGCAGCAAATCTCTAAAAAAAATTCTCTACTGCAGTAAAATACACTGTCTGAAAGCAAGGGGGAAAACAGTTTTGAAGATTTCATTAGAGGGCACTGTTGAAGAAATACCAATTCTTTTGTTTTTTCTATACATTATTATACATTATACATTATATTATACAATATTATAAATTATACATTATATACATTTGGGTTTAAGATCAAAGGCTTTATTTTCCTGATATTTACATCTAGATATGTTAACTTAGAACATGGTATCTTTGGTGTCAGACCACCAAAAGTCAACAAAAGTATTGGAGTAGATAGTCTTAAAGTAGTCAGATAGTCTTAAAGTAGTCAGATAGTCTTAAAGTAGTCAGATAGTCTTAAAGCAAATAAGTAAATAACAGTAAAAGTAAATAACATTTAATATTTGGTTATATATCTCTTGCTTGCAATAACTGCATCAATACAACTTGCATTCTTCTTTTGTGATGTTTTTCCAGGCTTGTGGTGCAGCTTCTTTCAATTGTTGTTTGTTTTGGGGGTTTTCTCCCTTCAGTCTCCTCTTCAGGAGCTGGAATGCATGCTCATTTGGGTTAAGAGCTGGTGATGGACTTGGCCAGTTTAAAACATTCCACTTTTTTCCCCTGATGAAGTCCTTTGTGGTGTCAAAGTCCCTCCCAATTAGATTGATAAACATTAGTGAGCCAGAAGCAGCCGTGCAAGCCCAAGCCATGACACTACCTCCACTATGCTTGACCGATGAGCTCAGTCCTTTCTTTCTTTGGTAGAGGTTAATCTTGGTTTCAGAAATGTTGTGGCTCATCTCTGTATTTCTTTGTGAATTCCGAGCTGGCTTTCTGCTTCTTACTGCTGATGACTGGTTTGCATCTTGGGGTATGGCCTCTATATTTCTGCTCTCAAAGTCTTCTTTGAATGGTGGATTGTTATAGCTTCACCCCTGCTCTGTTGTTGGTGATGTCACTGACTGTTGATTTTGGGATTTTCTCCACACATCTCTCACAATGTTTCTGTCATCAACTGCTGTTGTTTTCCTTGGCCAACCTGTTCAATGTCTGGTTGTTATTATACCAGTGGTTTCTTTGTTTTTCAGGACACTCCAAAATGGCTCTTCCCAATACTTGTGCAAAATGATTAATTTTCTCTCTTTTCTCAGCTTCAAAATGTCTTGCTTTTCTCCCATAGACAGCTCTCTGGTCTTCATTTTGGTTTATCTTTTTTAACAATAAATGCAGTCACAGCCCCACAGGTAAAACCCAGGGCTCACACCAAGAGTAGATATTCAGAGCTATTAATAGTTTAAATAATCAATCTAACATGGCACACCTGGGCAACAAGAAACACCTCTCAGTTACATGTTCCAATATTTTTGATCACTTGGAGAATGGGCAGGTTCAAACAAAAGGCGCTATGTTCTAAGGTTTTTAACATATCTAGATGTAAATACCAGGAAATGAAAGCTGGAATTGTATTGTCTCTTTGAATCAGAGGGGACTGTACATTTGTAAAGTGACAGGTGACTATTTTTAGCATTAAACACCTTCAAGGAAATCTAAATTCCAAGTAAATGTAAACTTTAACAAATGTGACAGCAAAATTGAGACCTATTACCCATCACTGTAATGTATTTGAGGGACACTAATTTTACCATCAGTAATTAAAACCAGTGTGTGACTTGAGGCAGACATCTTTCTCCTTTGTGAGTGTTTCTTTTACTTCTACATTCATACTTTTAGTCAATTTATGAGTTTATACTTTATACTTATACCAGAGTATTTTTTTAATAAACTGAGCAATTGCACTTCAGTAAAGAATATTGGTACTTTTATTACCTCTGGTCAAGATGCATGAACAAAATTACAAGTTCATGTAAAACTGACTGGGTGAAATAGCTTAAGTACTGTAACTGAGGAGCGATCAATTTAACAATCAGCCAAAAGTTTCATCAAATTTAAAAGAGTGATTTGTTTTATTTGAACTGTGATCTGTTTTTAGTCACATTAAGACACTTTATATCAGACACTATGTATCAAATTTGAAAATTATTTTAAACATACATTCATGTATTTTGAAATTTTCATTTCTTTATGCTGAGTGTACCAACAGTTTCAGAGGATGTCCTTCAGATGCATGTATTACACCACTGCATCTCAGTCTACAGGCCAAATCACTGACATCCAGGAGTGTTCAGTAATATTTATTTTATTTATTAAAACCAATAGAGATGATTCCAAATACTGTACTAAGTGTTAGTCATAAAGCATTAAACACAATGAAATGAGCACTAAAAACAATGAGCGAATGAAGGTGAGTAATCCTTTGTATAAAATATGTGACATCTCACCAATCTAAAAACATGACGCACACTGTGCAAGTAGTGTGTGAAAGGATGTTCAGTTTAACTGCAATTCCATACTGCAAAAAGGATTTGTCTTCATTTTTAAAAAGTAAACTGCAATTATAATGTAGGCTATAATGAAACTTGAATAAAACATAAATACCCAAATACCTTTACATACATTCACACTCAGATAACAGAATAAAAGCTCAGTTGTCATCGAATTGAGATGAAATAAATCAAAGTTAAAGAGATTCATTCATTACATTTAGTTCAGTTTATTAATTCATTCATTCATCAGTCATCTTCAGAGACTGCTTTATCCTGGTCAGGGGCATGGTGGATCTGGATCCTATCCCAGGAATACACCCTAGACTCCATCGCAAGGCACCACACACACACACACACACACACACACCTAGGGGCAATTTATTATATTCAATCCACCTACTGGCATGTTTAAGAGAGGTGAGAGGAAACCAGAGGAAACACACGCGTACACAGGGAAAGCATAGAAAACTCCACACAGACAGTAAACCCAGTTCAGGATTGAACCGAGGGCATTTAATTCAATTCAGTTCTACTCTGTTTTTAGTATAGTGCTTTTAACGATGGACATTGTCATAAAGCAGCTTTACAGAAATATATAAATTCAGGATCTAAATTTTAAATTTATGAATTTATCCCTAATGAGCAAAGGTGTCTTTAGTAAACTATTTTAACATTTTAAATGTTGGTACTGACATTTGTTTGAAGTATTCCACTTTTCATGTACACAAGTACTCACTCATAAGTGTCTAAAATGAAAGGTATTATAACCTAAACCTAACCATAACCAAAATCTCACATAAAAGAAAAAAATATTATTTTAGAAGTCTCTTCGTGCATTCTTTTTTTGGTATATTATTCATTCTGCTGCTTTCCAAGCTGCCCTCTAGCAGACAGACACACACACACACACATACACACACACACAGAGTTAGTATTTGTAAGGACCTTCCATTGACATAATTATTAATTCTGCTAATTAATGTTATACCTACACCTACAGGAACACAGGAAACTTTTTGTTTCTTTTTGTTTTTAAAGAAAAAAGGTTTTCCTCTTTGGTACCAGCCAAATGTCCCCAGGTCAAAACTGTAACATATTCCTTATTCTTGTGAAGGTGACCAAGACATTAAAGATGTCGCGCGCGCCCACACACACACACACACTCGCGCGTGGTAAGTGAGGACAGTAAAGCCCGCCTATTAGCCTGCATTCCTCGTCCTCACATTGGAGAGATGGAGAGATGGAGGAGGAGGAGAAAGTGGGCCGGAGGTGGGGCGGGTGGTGCACATGGCAATGTCTCGCGCACTGTCCGAGCCTCCAGATTCATGAGCACTACCGAATACACACACACACTCACACACGCGCACGCGCGCGCTTTACCTAAGCGTCACCTACTATTAAATCATTTCTCCAGCGGTCTGAACGCGAGGAAGCACGTGCACAGTTCCGAGTGGATTACTGGACATCAAGCCAAAGTAACTTTTTTTTTGTTCCGTTACACGTTTGCGTGCACAATAAATCCTACGGGAAGACTGAAAGGGACATTTGAGTCATGGAGACACTGTCCAGGACAGGGGCAGAAGAGCACAGTTCAGTCGGAGACCCCCCTCTCCCAGTGGACTTTGCAGCGGTGGACTCAGGGGGTCCGTGGGGAAGCTCTAGCGTGAGGAAGCACCAGCACAAACACAACCTGAAGCACCGCTACGAGCTGCTCGAGACGCTGGGCAGAGGCACGTACGGCAAAGTGAAGAAGGCTGTGGAGAGACACACCGGGCGCGTGGTGAGTCTGCGAGAGACAGCGTGCGAGACAGCGCGAGAGACAGTGTCAGTGTGAGAGACAGCGCGAGAGACAGTGTCAGTGTGAGAGACAGCGCGAGAGACAGAGCGACAGATAGAGCGGGTGACAGCGTGAGAGCAGGGCATGTGTTGCCAGATTGGTCACGTTCCCTCAAATTAGGCGCCTGTGTAGCATTTATGATCTCTAAGGTTTTGTGTGGTAGGAGGTCTGATCTGATTTGTACCTTACACTGTCAGAAATAAAGGTATCAACTTAAAGGTAACTGAACTTTTCCATGACACTGGGGTCACGAGTAGTACCTTTATTTATATGTATCTTCATTTTAAAAATACACTATATGGCCATAAGTTTGTGGACACCTGACCGTAACACCCATATATGTTTGTCACAGTGTTGGAAGCACACAATTGTCAAGAATGTCTTTGTATGCTGTAGCATTACAATTTCCCTTCTTTGGAACTAAGAGACCCAAACCTGTTCCAGCATGACAATGCCCCTGTGCACAAAGCGAGCTCCATGAAGACATGGTTTTCCAAGGTTGGTGTGGAAGAACTCGAGTGTCCTGCACAGAGCCCTGACCTCAACCCCACTGAACACCTTTGGGATGAACTGGAACACAGACCTCCTCGTCCATCATCGGTGCCTCACCTCGCGATATGAGTGTTATGATCAGGTGTCCACAAACTTTTGGCTATATAGTGTAATTTATGGTTCATAATGATGCACCTTTAAAGGTACACTTCATGTACTTTCCTAGGTAAAAGATGCATATTAAAGGTGCATCCCTGCACTGCTGTACCCAGGAATTAATGTCACGCGGATGAGAAAATATGCTAAATAAAATCACCACGTGTTCTTTACAATTTTAAGTGTGACGACTGTGACTCTCTCATGCATGTTGGGTGGATGTCAGACAGTAGCAGAAGCATGATTTACCATCAAGCAATCTTACCATAATAATAACAACATTAATAGGCATAGGAAATAAAATACCTTTATGACCGTCATACTGAAAATGATTAAAATAACCTGCTAGTAATGCAGAAATTATGTCTTACCTTATAAAACCCGGCATATATAAACTATGATTAAACTGTCCTTTTGAGGTTATAGTGCAGTCACTGTGCAGAGTGTATTATTTGCCTTGTACATAATCAGCTGCATTATATGTGTGTATGTTAATAGTGCGTGAATAGGTTTATGTGCACCTCTCTAGTTAAGCCTCTGCACCCCAGTGACAAGGAAAAGTACAGTTTGGTACCTTTTTTTTTTGGACTGTATACATTTTAATTGCGAATCCAATCTGGCAACCCAGAACAGTTTTCAGAAGGGAAAATGCACTATTTTCAGTCTAACACAAATGAGAACTGTTGAATTTATCTCTCATCACAAATGAGAGACCGAACATTGCAGATGTTCATTCAGCACTGTATCTGCTTTACAAAATATCCATTTCGTACAATCAGAATGCGTCTGTATTTTAAAATTGAGCTCTTTAGGTTCAAAAAGAGTGTGTGTGTGTGTGTGTCATCAGTTTGCATGGGTACAAGAAGCATAACTGCACACACAGTTACACAGAGCAAATCATCCGTCCAGCAGGGGTTAGGCAAATATGGGTTTTACAGAAAAGGTGAAAGGTTATAATGCAAGCATGTAAGTTATGTTAATGTCAGTCACACGTGTGTCCATTCTGAGCTGCCTTAAAAGCTTCACGTGATGTTATTTTCATAGTTGGGATTCAGACACAAAAAAAATAACAGGACTGAGGGATAGGTGAAAAACTGGGATAACCGACTTCTGTGTTTGTGAGTGTAAGTTAGCACATTCATCTTCTGTGTGCAGCACAGAACATTGTGAAGCTGCGAGATCTGATTGCAAACATTTCCCTTTTATCTGGAATTCTCATTGATGGCTTCACTTTGGGCAACACTTCAAAGTTACATTACTTTCAAGCATGGTAGGATCGTGACACTGTTTATACCAGTTCATCACTATAAATAAGAGACAAAAGAGACGGAAGACAGCTGAGCCTTCTTAAGAAAGTGTAGAGTGCCAGCATAACTACACAAACAAGTTAAGCAATATCCTGTTGTAAGAGCATGTGATCCAGCCCTATGAGAGGCTAAATGTTGATATGCACCTTGTGAAGGGCACATGCCTGCATTCTTGTGTTTTGGTCCTGGTGGAATGAGAAAAAAAAATGGATGCTGGTGGAATAACAAACACTTTTTTATGTCTACAAAAGTCTGTCCTTGTAGGGTCTGTGTCTTAACTAGGTGAAAGGAGAGAGAAAATACAGGAGAGTACCGAATTCACTGAGAAATGCTCTAAAATACCACTCAGGATGATTTCATAGACTTCGGTAGATACTCGAGAACCAAAAGTGCTAGTGTGCTTCCTCCCATCTGTGTGCAAAATGCATAAGCAAATCTCCAATTATTGAGACTGTAACTACTGCACATTCTCAGACTTCTAGTGTACTCCTCTAGTCTAAGTGGAGTGTATAGAATGCCTGAGTCATTCTCACACTCATTCTCATGACTCAAAGCCAGGGATTCACTGGAATATTTATACTATTGTATACCAACTGACACGTATAGAGAGAGTGATAAGGACTATTCTCTTCAGTGAGATGTTTTGTGTGTAATTTTGTGTAACTTGCTTCCTCAAGCTCCTCCATGCGCCATTGCATCACTACGTAGGCTTTCTTCCAAACAGCCACTCAGATAAAACAGCACACCTGTTGTCTGTCTTACTTGAACAATGCACTGCTCTGTATGTGAGAGAGTTAAGGTACCTTTAGCCGAAGCTTACATTGGGAAGAAGCCTCAAGCCAGCTGGCATATGCATCAAACACAGGCCTGCTTAATGATCCGTAGCCGGTGCCCAGGCTTCGAGCCCTGCCCAGGCGTGTCTGTGTGTGCTTCCCTCATCATATGACTTTAATGAGTTTATGCTTTCACTATAATTAAGGTCAGGTCTAAAAGGAACTTGACCCTAATTATAGTGAAAGCTTATTCTGACATTCTGAGCCCCTAGTGTGCTTCTAAACCACACATGAACCAAACACACCCACATTTTTTCCCCTTCAAAGCATACAAAAAGGCCCAGCGGTTACACTGTTCAATGGTTTGGAGATTATAATATCCTCTTGGGTGTTGATTCATTTTTCCAAAGAATCATATTTTTGCCACATTGGTCAGGTGTACTAATTTTGCCCGTAAAAGGCCAGAGCAGGATGGAGTTATGAATGACACAGGTTGGGCAGGAAGTTAGGCTCTCAGCACCATTTCCCCTGGTCTATTTTATGACTCAGAACAGGAACATGCTAACAGACTTCCTGTAGATATAATCCCTGGATTTCACTTCTCTGACTCAATAAATATCCAACTTCAATCACTTGATAAAGCCCAAATCCCCTTACACTCCCTTATCCTTACATAATAATGTTCTCTAAAAGATAAATGAATCTCTAAAATGAATGAATGAATGAATGAATGAATGAAGATTTGCCTTGGGTGATGCACTGAATTCTGGCTGGCTGCAGATCTGTGATGCCCGTTTGGAGAGAGTGGAAAGGGAATAGGCTAATAATAACTACTGTGGCGCACAGCCTTCTGAGATGTCTGTTCGTCCTTTCAGGAACCTACTTTCACTCAAGGTTAGAAGCACTCTGTGTAACTTCACAACTTTTCCTGCTGCAGCCTTTATACAGCCACTGGGTCCCTACATCCAGCAAAAGTATACTAGGCAAATATTCGAATATTCTGAACCATTTATGCCAACAATTTTATCATTCTCTATCTCTGTCATGTGTAAATAGCTGTTACTGTGCCACAGTATTACCTGGTCCAAAATGAATTCCTAGCAAGCTGATGAGTCATTGCATAGGGGGTTTTGAGACAGGAAGCACTTCCCTCACACTCTGTCACTCTTCCTGCCTCTCTTCTGTCTGTAACACTGTTGGGGGTTTCCTTCTTGACCCATTAACCTTGTATGCTGTAATCAACGTAGTTGTATACTTCACATCTGCCAGCTAACTAATAAATCAATCGGCTTCCTTTAGGACAAATCAATACCAGGATATCTGTTGGTTGTTGTAATCAATAAACAGATGCTTCAGGAATATCAGCGGTAAAATCAAATGTACATACCAAACGTATAGATAAAAAATACATTTAAGTCATTTTGCAATGACCAAAACAACCCACAACATTTACTGACATATACTGTAACCCAAGACATTTTCCAAATGACCTCAAATTATAAACATAATCAGGGTATTTGTTGATAAACGTCCCTTACACTGAGACTTTCACTAGCTAAATAAGTATTTAGTGGTGCGTATGATTAATAAAACTCTACATCTAAAATGCATACACAAGTTAATAATCAGTTAATTGTACACGATTTCTTCAGACATTTGTGTTCCATGTTAATAAATATATTACTGCCAGTCTTACAAAGTTGGTGACTTTTGGCTCTCTCTCTCTCTCTCTCTCTCTCTCACGTACACACAAATAGACACTTATATATACTACAGATATTTTAAAAGTGGAGTCCATGGTGTTTAGGTCAGAATGTTCAAAAGTATTTGATGCAGTTCTCCTCATATTCCACCAGCTGTCAATAAAAAGATCTTCTCAAAGGCAATGCTCTTGTCTCTGTGGTGCCCCATGCTCTGTAAAGGGGGAAAGAAGCAAAGATATGACCCACCAATATCCAACCAGTCAAGACAAGGTGGCATGGCTTTAGAGGGGATGTATTTATTTGAATTTCAAAACAGCTAACTTTAGCTAACTTCTGCCAAAATGATTGAGTACACCTTAAATTTGTATCTGTCTGTTGATTTTTAGGTTGCAATCAAATCCATCCGTAAGGAGAAGATCAAAGACGAACAGGACATGGTTCACATACGCAGAGAGATCGAGATCATGTCTTCTCTACGCCATCCACACATTATATCTATATATGAAGGTGAGTGAGTATGCATGCTGTACGATATAACATACACCAGATCGTTGGTTATTTGATCGATACATTGATCCACATTGACAGATTGCTACACCCCCGTAACGATGTTTACATAGATCATTACATGTCTATGTATACACATTTCCACATGTTGTGTCTTCACGTTGTTTGTTTTACATTGTTGCAGTTTGGTTATGTCTCCGTAACACACAGATATCAGCATATGTCCAGGGCAGACATAACAACTGAATCAATGGTCTAAATTTTCTTCATGTGGGAAAATAGAGGAAGGTGGATAAACATGACCTCAGTAAGACCATGTTTAAAATGACATGATCACTAACTACTTTTGAAAAGTAGACCACTTGAAGTATAAGAGGCCGATGGACCTTGTGTGACTTTCTTTTACCTAATTTAGGTCATTTTGGATTGGGCTGAATGTCTGAAGATGCCGCACCTTAAAAAAATGGCAGACTTTAACCAGTGGGTCAGTGTTTGCCTGATGCCAAGAAGACCTCACATGCCAACAGTTTGGGGACATCAGTCTGAACCACTGAGTCCAAACAAAACTCCCCAAGTCATGTCTAAGTCAGATTAGCTTGAGTGAAGTCATAGCTGCTCATTGAAGGGATCTGCTCTGGGATTTCTGATGGACAGTTAATGAAGATAGCACAATGGTGCAGTGCACTAAATTGCCTTTAAGTGTGAATGTGTGAGTGTGTGGTGATGTGCTATGTCCTTGCATCCCGTCCAAGGTGTTTTCCAGGGTGTTTTCCCGGGATTCACCACAACCCTGGCCCAAGATAAAGCACTTCCTGAAGATGAAGGAATGTATTTTGTGAGGATTCAGAACAGATGAGAGCTAGCAGTCTGGATTCATTGCAGTGGTTAGGCTGTACGTGAGTCTGGCTCAAGGCAGTATGGCTAGTATAATTATGTTCCTTGCTTCTTTGCACACTGAACAGAAGTGCTAAGGAAGCTCATCAACGGGAATGCTTGTTGTTTATGTGCACTGGTGAGCTTCCCATGATCAGTAAGAAAAAGCTTTTTCACTGTTTGTCCAATGTACTGATTGGGAAAATGTAATAATGTGAGGTATTAAATTCATAATTATAATCCATAGCTAACAACACTTATCCATTTTACTTAAGATCATAACTGGAATAATTGTAAATACTGTAATCAAAATGTCTTGGAAACTAGAAGTGTGTGTGTTTGTGTGTGTGTGTGTGTGTGTGAAGGTGAAGGCATGTGCGACATGAGCAGACGTGATAGATGTGGTGTTACAGTCCTTGATATGATACACTATGCAATTATACTGTCCCAGGACAAGACCCCATCACTCTACAGCCACTTTCACTAGTCTTTCACTCACTCAACCACATGCATACTGATACACACACACACACACACACACTATGCACCTCACACCTGTTAGCTCTGGCAGCTCCTAAACGGGGTGTCCATGACGGATTCCAGAGGGGCTGGAGCTCTGCCATCCCATCCTCTGGCACCTCAGCAGCATGGCACTGTGCCACGGCAGGAAGCAGAACTAAACCAGCTAAAATCCAGCACTAAATCCATTAGAAAGAGCTGAAATTAAACACAATCATTTATAGATGATAATGACTCAAACTGGCACATTTAATCATGCTTCCCAGTCTGACTCTCCATGTCTGGTATTCAGCCCGGCTTAACTGCTTTAAAAAGAATTACCATGAAAATTAACCATAAAGCATGTAAGCAGCATAATCACAATCTGTCTATTTTACCCATCTCTGTTTGCATAGTCTTCGAGAATAAGGATAAGATTGTCATTGTGATGGAGTATGCCAGCAAAGGGGAGCTGTATGACTACATCAGCGAGCGGCGTAAGCTCAGTGAGAGAGAGACAAGACACTTCTTCAGGCAGATTGTTTCAGCTGTACATCACTGTCACAAGGTGAGAGTCCAGAGTCTTATGAGAACTGTTGCACTGTCACTCCACATCTACGCTTGTATGCATTAAAAAAGGATAAAGCTCAATGAACCCATTCATCTGAAGTGATTTTATCATTAACTTGTCTAAATTGAATAAAATGAATCATCCAGCTTATATATACTCATTTCCCACATCAACAAAATGTTGAATTCATTTCACAATGAACTGGCAGTTGATCTAAGATCAGCGTTACTGACACTAATACCGCAGCGCTGTTGAATTCTCCATTCTGGTTGGTCAGAAAGATTAATTAATATCTATAAAATCACAGCTCACAAGACAGTAGTTCCAGCTGTGAGGTTTATTTTAATGCACTAATTCTAATATGTTATCATTTGTACAGTAAAACATTACACAGAGACTTGCCAGATGTTCCACATAAACACAAGTACTCATAAAAAATTGTGCAACTGTTGATATGTTTTCTGTTTTCTGTGAGAAGTTTATTTATCATTTTTGGAAGGAGTCTCCAGTGTCAGTGCTTTGTAAACAGGTAGAGTTGAAACTTTAAGTTTTCTGACATGGGAGAATCTTCATTACAAAAGGATTTGTGGCTTCTCGGTAACATGACAAGCTGCATTTTTTGGTCTTATTAACAATAAAAGAGAGTGGTGAGGGAATGACTGTGAATAGTTGTTATAATATGAATAATATCAGGAAGTTTCGTGGATGTTCCACATCATTAAATGTAATTAAAAACAAATAAAAAGAAAGGTGTGTCGTTGATTATCCATCTTAAATGTAATCATTGATAAACTTCTGTCATATAAGAAGAATGTAACGCTTTGGGACGTGCTGTTTGGGGTGACATTTGTTCAGGGTTTAGTCAGAATATTTTTAAATTTACTGACATGTTATGTAAAAAGCATCTTGCTCATGCTCACAGCACTGCTTCTAGAGGAGAATGATGGGAATTTTTTTCTTAAAATTTTTTTTTCTTCTTCTTTTACAACATATTTTATTATTCTGTCAATACAAAGTATCACTATATATTCCTTTTTTTTAACTATATCAATGCATGTTGTTTGGGACAAAGAAAATGGCAGACTGGATTTTTGTTGCCTATTTTTTGTTTTTTTTTTATCCTACACTCACTTTTGAGACTTTATTCTCACACCTATGCACACATAGCTATTATCAAGAGGCTTATTAAACATGAGAAGGGGTTTATATTCATATTTCCATAAATATTCCTTATATCACTATACTAATATGAACATCAGACAACAGAGACTAATGTTTGGATTTGGTCAGAAAGTCTAGCATCTGGTCAAGGCAGGCTGCTGATGTCATCCTCTGCTCAGATGGGGGATTCCAGCCACCACCCTGCTGACTACAGCAGTACACTGGGCAAACCAAATGACAGACGAGAGGTCAGGACACAGCAGTCCTTATACAGGATGCGGGGAAGTGCAGGATAGAATACATATCCTCTAGTATGTGTGTACGTGTGGAAAAAGCAGTGTGTGTTACTGTGGGTGTGCTTAAGGATGACAGCTTGTGTTCACATAGTGAACTGATTTAAACACACAAGAAATAGGTTACTACACAGCCAAATGTGCTTTCCCATTAAAGGCGCACATGCTGGGTCACCACAATTTAGTCCAGATTGTGAAATTAAAATTTTGAAATTGGAGTGTATTACAGATTTGTTCATAATCAATGGCAAGTGCATTTTGGAACTGTCAATAAGAAGGGGTAACCATGCTCTGCACATGATATACAGATATGAGATATAAATGTGAGCCAGGTGATGGTTGGGTAGTTATTTCTCAGGATTGCACAGAGATGTCATGATGCTGTTAATGTGTTTCAGAAAGGAGTGGTGCACCGGGATCTAAAACTGGAAAATGTGCTGCTAGATGACAATTACAATATAAAGGTAAAGCTTACAACAGTTCCTTCCGTGAAAAAGAGAGAGAGAGATCTGAAATATCTGTACATCTCTCATATATAGCACATTCTGTTTTTCCCAGATTGCAGATTTTGGGTTGTCCAACCTTTACCACAAAGACAAGCTTCTGCAAACCTTCTGTGGCAGTCCTCTTTATGCTTCACCTGAAATTGTAAATGGAAGGCCATATCGAGGTCCAGAGGTGAGCAAAACAATTTATATTTACAGCATTTGGTTCATGGTCATATCCAGACTGGCTTACAGTAGTGCTTCGTAATGTGCATCAAAAACATCCTCATGCCAGTACAAATAAATCAAGAATACTATCAAGCTAAAACTCTTTTAGTACAAGTTAGTAGATTATTTTTATAGTTTTTATTGTCATTCCTCTATATAACTTGAATATATTGGAACAAACTGTCATTTCTTCAGGAATATGGTACAACACAATGCAGTAATGCAGTACACAGGACTACAAAAAAAATGCAAATACACTGTGAGAAAAATACACAAGGCAATAAATACACAGGAAGGTGCATGCAAACTAAACAGGACAGCAGAACAGTGTTGGATGGAAGTACCAGGGAAAATATTGTCAGTAAACAGTGGCTCTACCGTCTCATGCAATTACATAGAAAAAGAAAAATGTGTAGAAAAGTGTAGCAGCAAGATCAATAACAAAATATATCCCATAACAGCAAAAGAGTTTCAAAGCTTATTTAAGTGCTCGGTGAAGCGGTAATTCTTCAGTGTTTGTTTGAAGACATTGAGTGACTCAGTTTTTCGGACAGCCGGGGAAGTTCACTAAACCACTATGATACCAGTACTATAATATAGACGATCTAGTAACCACAGATATTTTAACTAAACCAAAGATGCTGAGATTTAAACCAAACCATGAGCTGACCTTTTCCATGAATTCAAACAAAAAAGGGAAGATAAGACCCTGTAGGAACATCAACACCTAATCAGACATACTTTACTGTTCATTAACGTTAAAGATAAGAGGCTGAAAAAACCCAAACAACAACAACAACAATGAGTTGTTTTCCTTGATGGTGTTCCAGAGAAGGTACACACATAAACACACACACACACACAAGTCTAAATTTGCTGCATGGTGAGGACGAAGGTTCATCTAAGGACCCAGTCAGCCATTTGGTTTATCATACTTTAGACAATCAGAGTGTTTGCCAGCTGGAATGAGGACTAATCTCCTAACTATTTACAGAATTCAGCAGTAATGTGGCACCCAAACACAATCATTCTGTTCTGGCAGTAGGCGGCTAAAAAGAAAAGACTGTTCTCTAAAAAGTACAGGAATGCATCCAAAGATAGTTTATATCATTTATTTCTGATGCATAAACATACATATTGACACTAGGATACACATATTCAATAGATAGAGATATAGAAAACATGCATTACATGCAAAGCACTACTCTTTCTTTTATCTCTCTCCCACACACACACACACACACACACACACACACTCCGCATTCCTCCGCTGGCCCTGAAGTGATTTTTTCATAACAGTCTTCCTGCTCTATGGGAAAGGCTCCACACTTCTCTTCTGTGCCAGCAATCACAGAAGTCTTCTCATCTCCTGTGGGTCAGACAGGTCAGCAATCATGGGAGTGGACTTTCCTGTGCTCTAATCAGCTATTGTACACGGTAACACTGACTGATTGCTAAAATGTTCTCCTCTCTAATCAGGGTCAGCAGAGAATAGACAATAAGTGGCACTGCCTTTAACAAGGTTAAGCCTCAAGAGGAAATATAAGCAGGATTTATGGCCTATTGTTTCTGTGCAGCTTAAAAGCACAATGATGCTTTTATTTAAGGTTTATAAAGAGAAGTGGTGTTAATTAGGTTAGATATAAGAGAAACGTACATAGATAATATACAGACAGATAATATACCACAGATTCTGGTCTATGTCTGTGTTAGCATCTGCTACTGTTGTCACCTGTGGGTGTGCACTGCCCAGCGTTTTATTCATTCTGGATGTATAGCCTATAGCCCACTTATACAACATGTACAGATTTTGTTTAAGGTGGCTTTACATGGTGCAGTAGTAGCTCAGTGGTTAAGACATTGGACTACTTCACAGAAAGTTGTGAGTTCAAAATCCAGCACTGCCAAGCTGCCACAGCTAGGCCCTTGAGCAAGGCCCTCAACTGTTCAGTTATGTAAATGATCTCTGCTACATCCTGCCAAACATTTAATGAGAGGTAATAGATGACAGGATAAGATGAAACCACGGTTATGTGGTTTTCTTACACTTTTGCAAGTTAAACAGTAAATGGGAACGAATTGCAGAACAAAAGGTGTAAGTGTGGAGCTGAAAAAAAGTCAGACCACCTGCTCCATAGGATGGGTCCAAGGAATAACGCAAGATAATCGTTTGGATTTGTCACTTTACCACATAATACCTAATTCGCATAGACTTAAGAAAATCTCAAATCAAATTGAAAATCACTTGTCATACTGCCACATTTTTTGCTTGTTTCTGAATTGCAGCTCTGTGTTGTGCATGTACGTAGAAAATGAATGGTTGCCAGTCGCTTGCTAGTGTGATCTAGCTTGTTAGTTTAAACCAATTCTTAAATCATTTGTGATTATCATATGTATGGGTTTTTACCAGTTTTCTTCTGTGTTGGCAGGTCGACAGCTGGGCTCTTGGTGTGTTGCTGTACACTCTGGTGTATGGCACAATGCCTTTTGATGGGGGAGATCACAAAAGACTCATACGCCAAATCAGCAAAGGGGAGTACAGGGAACCTCCCCAGTCATCAGGTGTGTGTGTGATCTCTCTATTATAAACATTTACTTGTGATACATGCCAGTGTTCTTTTATCAGTGACCTTGGCTTCTGTGTCTGTATCTACCAGATGCTCGTGGCCTGATTCGTTGGATGCTCATGGTAAACCCAGATCGCAGGGCCACTGTAGAGGATATTGCCAACCACTGGTGGGTGAACTGGGGCTGGAAGACCAGTGTGTGTGACTGCCAGACTCAGCGGGAGAACAGCTCACCCATGCTCGCTCGCTTTATCGACTGGCAGAGTCGCACTGAGACTCAGCCAAGCAAACTGGCTTGCCCCGATTCAGGCGCCAACACCAGTGGGACCATTTCAACCCGTCGAATCAGGAGGTCCTCAAAGGAAAATGAGGGTGGCATTAGGGCCGTTCTAGAGGAGAAGCCAGCTGTGAAGAGGCCCAAAAGTATCCTAAAAACACGGGCAAGCACCGGAGATCAGCGGTCCCAAAGCTTGTGTGAGGCTGAGTTGCGGCGCTCCATCTGCTACAGGGATGTTGAGCCCACCTCGAGTCCTGAGAGAGAGGAAGCAACAGGTGGCTCACCAGCCAAAATGATGCCTTCTCTTCCCATGAAAGGCATCCTGAAAAACAGCCATCAGCGCGAGTCTGGCTATTATTCCTCTCCAGAGCGCAGCGAGTCCTCCGAGCTGCTAGGGAGCACTATGGCTCCGCCTCCCAATGGCTCACCACCTAAAAGGGTGCCTGGGAGGAAGGGCATATTGAAGAGGAATGGGAAATACTCGTCTCACGTGGCACCCACATTGGACTCTAACCTACCACAGAGTCAGATTCAACCCTCAGCTATCATGAGGGAGGAGATAGGCATCCCGAGTATGGCAGTGGATTGGCCACCTGCTTCTCCTAAACCTAACATCAGGGGCAGCCTCTCAGCCGAGGATCTACTGCAGATGGCAGGATTTAGGGGACTGAAAACAGCAGTGCCCCTCCATGGCTCAAAGAACACCCGCAGCCCACCGGGATCTCCAGGGGACAATGGCAGCTTCTCCCTACTAGGGGATCTGGATGATGTGACTCAAGTGTATCAGCAGGCCCTGAACATCAGCAACCGTCTCAATTAGAAAGGGAGAGAGAAGGTGATCGTCGATAGGCAATGGCAAAGTGACTGGATCATTCAGGAATAATCAATCATGCATTCAATCACTGACCTTGAACTGCATTATGTTTACATGCTACAAGAAGGGAAATCTGAAGCTATGGAGCTTAACATGTCATCATGTTGATGGTTCTCTTTTTTCAACTCCGTGACCCGGAAGAATGAGGCAAGCACCTTATTGATACATTGTCCTCCACAAAACATTACAAACCTGATTGCTTACTACTGACATACAATACAAACTAAAAAAAAAATTACACAGTTAAGAATATTAGAATTATTTATTTATAAATGTTTTGGGCATATGAATCTGCATGGCCACAAAAAGTTTATACATTGTTTATACATTGAACTGAAAGGTCCAAGTCTAGACTGTCAATGCTGTTAGTTTGACTTAACAGTGACATAACAGAAGGCACATATTGGGGTCAGAGGTCACATCAGCACTAGAGGAGGATGTCACAGTGACTCTCACAGACACACTGCTGTTTACAGTCTGAGCCATTTAAACATGTGGCTTAACACGGTGGTGGTACTGGGTGTAACCTGCGGAGTAAATCCAGTGCAGGAACACCCTGCACGTCAACAACAGCCGCTATTGAAAAGAGAGGAATAGGCTAGACTATTCCTGTTTAATATCAGTGTGTCAAAATGCCATTCATTCCAAACATGACAGGTCATGAAAACAAAGTTTTGCAAAATATACAATAAATGACTTGTAAAAAGGTCAGGTTCAAGACTGTACAGTTAGACCTTACTAAACAATAGACGCTTTTGAGTATTGTGAAAGTGCAGTGTTTTATCAGACAATGGAATACTACCTTTAACTGGATCTACAGTGCTAAATGTTATACTATGTTAGTATTTTTCGTTTTTCTTACATTGATACATTTTGCTTTCAGGTTTGATTACGCAAATGGGTGAGTGTGCGTTTGGCTTAATTTCAAGGCAGTGGAATTTTAATGACTAGCCACACTTTAAGACAAATGTGCTTTATATGTAACAGGCTGCAGAAAGGAGTGTGTGATCTGGCTATACATAAACCAAGAAACGGAAAAAAACAATGATACTATGCTTCTATAACTGCCAAACTGGAAAAAAGAATGTTAGCACCTATTTATCACTTAGGGTCATTTTCCTATTGCAGTAATTAACTGGATATTGTGTATTTATATGTATTTAAATGTACTGTTATTTAATCTTTCATGTATTATATTATTGTACATTATTACCTTGGCCATTGTTTTTAGCACAGTGTATTTGTTAACTTTGACCTTAGAAATGTCTTTTTGTGTGCCTTCATTGGCCAGAAGATTGTCATTAAAATAATTGTCCACATTTTGAATATGGTTCAATTTACCGTATTAAAAATAAGTAGTTTGGTTAGGTATCTGTGACAAACACTCTGTCTCTGTGGAAATGGTGTATTAAGGACCTTAAGGTCCATGCTTGGTCCATAACACTTTAGCTACTTCTAATAAAGGTCTATGGTGTAGAATGGGTTTTGTGATGTGTGTGTGTGTGTGTGTGCATGCAGTGTACACGTTGGATATTGCCGTGATGGGTTCCGTGATTGTTTGTTTTCAGTAATACCACAGCCTGCATAGAACGTGATGCTATGTAAACAGATCACTCACCCAGCAATGACGCTCTCTCAGCTTTTGTAGTTTTCCTTGGGACATATGTGGGAGATATGTGGGAAAACCCCTCAGATGTGGCTGGGGCTGAATTTTGGAAAACAGCCAGATGAAAAATCACGTTTTGACCAAAATTTAGGTTTTCTGTCAGTAATATACTTTGACACCTCTATTTTAAGAAAAGATTAACATATTTCACCAAATTGACATTGAAAATTATTTTATTTAGGTTACTTTTTAAAACTTACCTTGGCTGGCTGCCTGCAAAGGTCATGTCAGGTAAGGAGCCTAAAACATTGTCTAAAACTTTGCTAGTGTAATTTCCTTAGGCAATGAATTTCACACATTGATCAAGTTTTTTGGAAAGTTAAATGTCATAGCAAAATAAACATAACAATAAAGCCTAATCAGTTGAGTTTGTAAGCAGATACCGGTTGTCTCATCGTCATCAAAACAAAGAAGAGCGCTTGCACGCTTTAGATGACAATGGATAACATTTTTAAAATTAATTGATCTAATAAAATGACGTCTCATTTAGCAAACAGAACAGAACTGACTGAATTCATCAGTGATTATATCCCCTCCAATCTCTCTGAGTGAAATGTGATCCATTCAAATGCTGTGACTTTTCCCTCAGGTGATAAAAACAGAGATGGTTTCATTTGAGATCATTCAGAGATAACACAGAGACAATAAGAAAGTTATTAAGGACTACTTTATTGTGTAAACATAATTTCTAACTATAAACGTATAAACGCATAAAACGTTGTTGTAAACGTGTTATCTCTGAATGTTTGCATTTTTAATGTTTTTTTAAAAATATGACTGCTGAAAAGACGTGCCAATCAATGTTCTAGAAGAAGTGCTATAAAGATCGTAGTTTTCATGGTCTTATTTTTAATTAATATGTATATGTCATATTAGATGTATACATACCTGAAATTAAATGCAAATCAAATCAATAAATAATAGTTGCTTTTAGACAATCAGTGTGTTGGTGTTGAATCTTTAAATGCAATTGTTGCATTTAATTACTTTTTCGACTCTGGGCACACCCATAATTATTAAAATAATATTATTCTGTTTGAAATATGTGCAAAAGGGAGACTTATTTCAGTTCATGGAAAGTCTGTAGTTTGTAGAACCACAGTATATGTATATCGAAATGTCACCATGTGAAAGGGTGAAGACTAAAGAGTGACAAAAAAAAAACACGAACAAAGTAATTATGAGAGAGAGAGAAAAAAAAAAAACAGGTACTTTAAGTAGCTGAATACAGAGGAGCTGAAAGTGCACATGCAGGCATGTGGGATTTTATGGGTTTTAATGAGGAGAGACACAAGTAGCACACTTTCAGTTTATAGCACTGACTGGGTGAAGGAGTGATGACAGAGCTGATTCTTTATGAGACAAGAAAAATAAACAGGGCTGCCTAAGCAGAAAAAACAGTGCAGTGTGTAGGCATGTGTGCAGATGTGTGTGTGTGAGTGTGAGAGAGAGAGAGAGAAAGAGAGAGAAAGCAAGTAAAGTGTGAAGTTGTTGCTGTCCTGTTCTTAGTCTTCAGGTACACACAAAAAAGCCCAATCAATCTGAATGCTATTAGCTGTGCAATTATGGACATCTCTGGAATGAAGTGTCCTAGCCCTGCAGGAATGTGTGGCCCCTGAACAATAATCACTACAAAGCCACAGAGAGAAAAGACAAACAGAAAAGGAGTCTAGACAAAAGAGGTGACACAACTTCCAGTCAGTCGACTGATGTCACAGCCTATTTTTCCCCAGTGACCTCACTAAACTTGCATGGATTGAGACGGTGAGAAGGATTTATTCAGTCTCTTGCTGTTTTTCTCTTTTTTGTGCAAAAGTGCTTGTGGCATGGGTTGCTCTGTGATCACCCAAGCTAAACAACTGTAGGCAAATAAAATACAAATAGATCACTGTTTCCCATCTGGAGTATGGAGCTTAAATGTTTGAATATGAATTTTGTATATTTGAATTAGATACACATCACATTAAATACAATTCTTTTTTTTTTTGTTCTATGGTGTATATAAGAAATTTACATTTTTGCCAGTGTTTTGTACAGTGTTTTAAAAATATATCATTTGAAATTAGTTTGAATTCAAAGTGCCAGAACCCTAAATACTAAATTAACCCTAAATATTACATTTATTTATTTATTTTTGTCTAATTCATTTTTAAGTAAATGAAGCACCCAGGATTCTCAGGGAAAAGAAGACACTTTCAGAGAGAACAAAAATTCAGCATTTAGCCAGTCACAGCCGTCTCTCTCATTCACATGAAGTGAAGTGATGACACATGAAGTAAATTGGAGTCAAAACAGAAGATATAACCATAACGAGGTACATGTCTAAAGTTTTTTTATGTTCTACAGACATAGGTAAATTCCTGTTAAGCAGCTAACTTTGGCTGCTAGCTGTTAACGATCGCCAGAAAGCTAACATTCGAGTAGCCTTACTAGCAAGAATGTTACCTAAATAGTTATGCTGTGTGTATATACTAAAGGAGCTTTTAACACCACTGTAGAAAACCAGTTTTTGAGTAATACTGCTTTTCTCTAGGAATCCTGGATGCATCACCTTTGGCCTTACTTGAAATGAAATCAGTATTTTTTAGATTTTTTTTTTTTTATTGTAACCTATGTAAACTGTGTAACCTGTGTAAACTGTGTTTTTAAAGGCAAATCCTACCCCTAGCAAAAAAAGTGTACACTTAAAAACACTTGTACATTTAAATATACATTTAAATATAATATTTAAATAAGAAATATTAAAAACTTATAAATAATAAAATGATATATATATTTAATGTGATGTGTATATAACTCAGCTATGCAATTCATATTTAAATATTTTCCAAGCTCCATACTGGAGAAGCTCTGAAATTTAAATCTCTCTCTCTCTCTCTTCAGCAAACCTTCAGTCTATCTGCACTTCACTCAACATAGCCCTCTTTGCATACTCATACCATACCAAATTATAGCTAAACTAAAATACTCCTATATGCTGAGACAGAGTCATCTTATTTAAGCAAAATAAGAGGAAAGATTAACTGATTTAAGATTAACTGAATGTATGAAAATGACTTAAACTATAGAAGCAATACGTAATCAGTGCTAATCTATATGTTAACGGCATTAGCCAGGTCTTATATTTCTTCTATTAGCTCAGACAGACGATGGGGAGACAGCACAAGTAGTATAAGAGTTGCCCTCCTCTCTCTGCCACCCTGCCCACTCCAAATATTTCTTTTCCACTTCCTCTCATTCTTCTGTCAGCGGTTTGTCTCTTCCTCTGGAAAAAGTTAACATTCCTGTAGTGATTATGTTTTCATTGGGTAAAGATAGGAATTTTAAAAAAAAAAAAAGCACCACAACTTAGTTCTCTCATCTATTAGTTTTATGTAAGCAGTCATGTAAGAGAAACAGCGAAAGAGTTCAGTGAGTTCAGTGATATATCCTTATTGTCTTACACTCTTCTTTCATTTCAATTCTTTACACCTCAGGGAATAGTGTTACATGCAGTAGCTACAGGCGTGCACATTCATTTTAGTCTAGAAGGTTCTCCATTATGAGATGAATCTTGAGATTATTGTAGGATTTTGAATTATTGAATACTTAAAAAAAAGGCATTTCAATCACTTATGCAAATAAAAGTATAGAAGCAACTGGGTAGATGTGTAGTCATTTATTATCTATTTGAACTCTTAGATTAATGTATACACAGATGGGAGAGAAATTAAAGAAAAAAAAAAAAAAACAACTTAAAGTGACTTTATAAGACAAGCCACCGGAACAGCTTCACTGCACCTTGCCATCAATTCTACAAATCTATGGAACTGTACTGGAGAGATGAACATCATCCTTCCAAAATCTCCTAAATGTGTTCAATTGGGTTGGGACCTGGTCACTGTGAAGGTCTAGTGATTTACATCATTTTAATACTCATCATATTCAATGAGCTCTCATGGCCTGTGGATGGGGCGGAGTCATCATGAAAGAGTCCACTCCCATTAGCATAGAAATGTTTCATCATAGGCTCATGTACTCTATATGGCTAAAAGTTTGTGGACACCTGGTCATCACATCCCTATGTGTTTGTTGAACATCTCATTCCATATTTAGTCCTCTTTTGCTGTTATAATAACCTCCACTCTATGGGAAGGCTTTCTACCAGGCTCCTTAGTTCCATTAACCATGGTTAGAGTAGATTGTAGTTACTCAGATCTTTTTGCAGCCAGGTTCCACATGCATCCCTCTCTCTCTCTCTCTTGTTTTTTTTTTTTACAAACACCATAAGGATTTGAACTGGCACTCAGTTTGGGAAACAAGTGAGAGCACAGCAAGAGGTGAGATAAACTCACACACACGCAGTCTTATAGCGATGACGCCATGGGCAAGATTTCCTGGTTTTAATACTGAAGAAACTCCCTCCAGATTTCCATCCACCTCCAACCTACAATATCTGAAAGACTGCAAGGATATTTGGGTGGGAGGAAACGGGTGAAAGTGTATGCACAAGATAAAAGCACGTTCAGGGAATCCAGATAGCTAGCTGGCTACTGATAGTAAGCAATCACTTTGCTTTGTAAGTCAATTATTTTTGATGGACAAATGGATTACTCAAGTGACAGAAATTACTCCATGAAAGAGGATTTTTTTTTTGAGTCACTGTTACACAGTGACATCCAGTCATATATGATGAAGACAGAATGTACAGAAAAAGAACTGTGCCAGCAAGAAGAGCAACAGGAGGCAAGCAGAGAGCAACTGTAGATCTTTCAAAATGGCACTGAGCCTAATAACTGCAATAACACAAGTAGCTACCATAATGTTAGATAGCAATGTTACATGACTATCTACCTTTATGTTAGCAACCTTATTAGTAATAATAATAATAATAATAATAATAATAATAATAATAATAATACATTTATTTTATATAGCACCTTTACATAGTAGTTACATAGTGGGGAAAGCATTTTCTAGTGGTCATTAAAAGCTCTCGTACCGCAGGTTATCTCCTTTTGTTCTTGTCTGAACTCCTTTTTGTACTAAATACAGACAGAATCACCATTTAGCATCTTTTTGGGCAGAAAACCAAGGAACTCTGGATTTAGCTTTAAAATCTCTTTTACAGTCCTCCGATTTGAAGTGCTGGCTGCACACTCGTAATTATCCATAATTTTTTGGTGGTGTATAGACTGCTTTAGTGTTTGTAAACAAAAAGACATGATTAACTGATAACCTGTTAACCTGACAGAGGCTAACAGAGATTTCGTCCCTTCAACCATCTTCTGTTGGTTCGGAAAGGTGTCTGATTCCATAGTATGCAGGAAAACAGGTATACTTATGAACAAATGTCTGATTCTGACACCCAACAACATAATGTGACCTTTCAGAAAACATATTCTGGCTCGCAAGTGACGCAGGCTCTTCCTGTTTTAGAAACATCAGAGGGATGTGTCAGAGTGACGTGTCTCACTCAGAGGTCTGGATTGGTTGATCAAGAAGGGATAACTGATGGATGAATTCCGTATTTGCAACAGGCATGCTGGGTATTGTAGATTCACTACATCGATGTGTGAAACAGGAAACCATTGAAAATCATGAATTCTTTTAGAGCACTGACATTAAGCGAAACAATACCATGGGACAGTATAATACATACAATGACAAATAATATATTAAATTCTACTTTCATGCTGGAATGCTCCATTAAACTCAAAATTAATTAAATCAGTGGAATAAATGTGCAAATAATAAATCTGTTTTTTAATATATAAAAACTAAATTACTCGCGAAAACAAGCTGGCAACTAAGGTGAAATTGTGGTTCTATAAATAGTGGTTCTCCTTAGAGCTTAATGATAGATGAAAGCAGCATAGGGGAGGATTTTCCCCCTGAAAATCCCCCTGAAAATGAGTCTGGATCAGTCTCTTTGAGTTGGCATGCACCACTGATCTGACCTCAAACCAGCTGATTGGGACTGGATAGTGATTTGCAACCCACGGCTCTGAAAGCACTCTTTCACATAGCACTAGTCACAATGTAAATCACTATGCCACTACTATTTTGCTTTAAAAGACAACAAAAATAACTCCTTTGGAAGTGGGTGGGTGTGGGCTCATACCATACCTTCATGCAGTGATATCACTCTGTTAATGGTCCATTAAAGCAAAAGAAATTTAAAATACAAAGATCTTTTTCTAGCATTGTCTTGTGCAGTTGACTGTAATATTGGCTTCATCTATTCTGAAATATTTTCAAACTAACAAGGTACATTTAGTGTGTTTTCATTAACATCTATCAACTCCTTACTGTCTTCCTAGCTATTTTTTTTACTACTTGTCAGCTTCATAGCAGTGACTAGTGAATGCATTAGTTGACTAGTCTATGGAACCCTTAATGCACAAACACACACCATGCCACACAATAAGATAGAGCAGATTTCTAGTCCTTCAGTCTTTCAGTAAAGACAGTTGCTAAAAAATTGGTTAAAAACAGTATTCAAACAGCATATTCTTCCATCTAAAACAATGAGATCTACGTGAATGTAAACATGTAAACCTGTTTGAATAAAACTTAGTTTCCTGACAACGTTTTCAAGTCTATTAAAAGATATGGGTGAAGAGGGTTGAACGTTGCTGTGAGAAAGAGAGTCAAAGACAGTTAAAAGATAATCAGAACAGCTGTGATAACATTTTGATGAGACTGTAGGACAGAGAGCTGTATGGGGATGGAATGCTGTTCCCATTCCAAACCCAAATCCCAGCTTCCCTTACACTATTAGGAATTGGTGAAATAGACCAACTTTAAACTCTCCTTCACTACAGTGTTCATAATAACTAATGTTATTAGTGCTGAAGGAATAACCAACCTGCCATAGCTTGGGGTTTTCATACATTATATATAACAACTTGTATAAGCTGTATGTAATGTTTGCGGATTTAAAACCCTTTCACACAGTACACTAGTGTGCCATTCCACCGGCAGAATGGAAATCAACTTATCGGATATTTTCAATCGGTATAAACAAATGATTTCTTATATCACCACAAGTCTGTTATGAGATTAGTCAGGACACTGTTGGGTTTCTGTGTGTAGAGTATTGTGACTTTGTGTTTAGCTGCTGGTGAGCAGGGCAATGGAAAAGGGAGGGGTGTGAGCCCCCTGCTGGGCAAACAATTCACACCTTGCCACAATAACATTGGTAAAGAGACAAAATGGACAGCACAACTAAAGCTTTTTTGATAGTAAAACACTGTATACAACTGGCACAATAAAATTATAACTTTTAAACCTAGCAGGCTAGGTAAAAAACAAAGAAATACTTATGAAAAAATGCAAATTCTTAAAGCCCTGATTGTCTACTTTCATATGAGGCATTAACCACTTCTGTGGAGTGTGACATCCAAATAAATTCAATGCTGAACACGGGCACCCCCAAACAGGCAGAAATCCTATTGTTAGGCCTATTATCCTATTGTTGGTATAAAAAAAAAACAACTTGTAACATTAGTTAGGCTGTTCACTTCTGTGCTGATCAAAATTGATCTGCGTGTGTGAATGTGGCAAGTCAGTACAATTCAAGTAATATTCAAAGAGCACCTACAGCTGTGGCATTGATCCATGGTCACATGTGATGTACATTAAAAAAAAAATAGTCAAATCTATTTCAACAGCCCAATTATTTACTCACTCACTCATTCACTTTCAGTAGCTACTTCATCCTGGTCAGGGTCACTGTAACACAGTGTTCCTATCCCAGGAACACTGGGCACAAGACAGGAATACACCCTGTATTGGAAGGCAGTCCATTGCAGTGAAGCACACACACACACACCCGGGAGCAATTTATTTTAGCCAATACAGCTCCTGGCACAAAGATGGGAGGAAACCAGAGCATGCAAGGAACTGTGAGGCATTAGTGCTACCTGCAGCACCACCATGCTGTCCCTTGACCTTGAATTATTTTAGTAATGAAAATGGAGACATTTTCTCCAGTAGCTCAGTAACGCACTCTTAGAAAAAAATAACCCTAAGTTAAGGGTTCCTAGCTAGCAAAATTGGTTTTAGTTGGAACAATTTTCAGATTCCCCTAGAGGTACAACCGAAGATGTCTTCAGAGTCCTGTATTTAACTTTAAGTCACTCTAAGTATGCTCTTTGATTTTTAACAAAAAAGTTTACTGCATCCTTAATAGTTGTGTGTTCTTCACACTCTTGTGATACTAAAGTGATTCATGCAGTTAAAATAAACACCCAAGCAGGTAAAACTTCCTGCCCCTTCCTCCACTTCCGAGCACTTTAAGCATGTTCCAACCCCCTCTGTCTCTTCCTCTGTTTTATTTTATTAGCCAATCTTCATTTCACATTTAAGACTTGCATTCTGATGTATATTGCTAATGTGTTCCAATTGATGGTGTAAGCTCGAAGCAGCCAAAAATAACAAAAGCCAACATTCCTGGTTCCTGAGATCAGTGGCACTAACAGTCATATACTGTTCATGCTCCTAATATGGGCACCGGAGACAGAGCAGGATAAGAACCTTTGCATTCCAGGCAGGTCTAAATGACATGTTCAAAAGCACTAGCTGAATTTCCAAGTTGTCCAAAGATAGTGCAGGATGTATGGGAGTTGACCCAAAATTCCCAAGCCTTCATGCAGCCCCGCAGTGATCAGAGACAGAAAATAAATTCCAGACATTCCTGTGTGGACACTGAGTGGGTCACTCCAATGCTTTGACTTCCCAAGAGAAAGAAATTGAAATAGAAGGATCAACTGATAAGATGTCAGAACAAACATTTAATCAGAAAAGCTCTTCCAATTTACTGTAAGATTTCTGATTCTGCTTGTCTATGAACAGAGGGACTGTGGATCTCAGGGTTGAATGGCCTTGTATCTCGTATGGGAATATGAGAATATGTAGCACAGCTCCTATAAGGTACAAAGGTCATAGCAGTTATATGAGAATTGAATGAAATCCACAAACCCTGCTCTTGGCATTCAAAATCCCTCCTGGACAGACAGAGGAAGACTTCTCCATGTTTTATTTACTCTTTCACAGCTGTTTCAACCATCACGTCTGCATAGCAGAAAGGGTTTAGCTAATAGGGTGAAAGGCATTGGATTGCAGATTTCCGTTCCATGTTATTTTTAGTCTCACATTTTGCTATGCCTGTGCCTGAGGCCATGAATAGTAAATAAATATTTGCTTTCTGCACATATTGACCATTAGGTTGAGATCTGGTACCGTTACAATAACACACACACACACACACACACACACACACACAGACACACACACAGACACACACACAGACACACACACACATTTATCTTGCAATCTTTGTGAGGACCTTCTATTGATAAAATTGTTCATGCAGCTAATTAACTAACCTTATGCTCAGTAGCCAAAAGGAAACCTTTTGGCTTGTAATTTTTCTAAACAACAGCAACAACAACAAAAACATCTCTGGAAAGATAATGTTTCAGTTCTGACTGGCAGATAGCAGGGAAGATGTTGTCACCTATGGTGCCCACATTAGAGAGTGATGAACAATGTGGAGAGAAAGACACACTAATGTGTGCACAGACACACACACACACACACACACACACACACACACGTGTATACAGACATAGCATGAATAGCTCATTAAGTAGATAAGTAGACCACCCATGATGGTTCAAACCTGAAGCTCCACAACTCCTTCTTGAATTTCACCAGACTCATGACAAGATTTGACAAAAAAAAACCTAACTGGAAACATAAAAGTGCTCAGGCTCAGTTTTATAGGACACACATACAGTAAATAGAGACCTTTACATATTACTGTAATGTGGTAAAAAGTACAAAAAGCCCATTAACTTGTTCTTAACAAATACAGCCTGAGCAGGTGAGTACTGACAGCCAGACATCCCTTTCAAAGTAGTATAAGTTAAAAAGTATTTAATTAGTTGACACACTTTTATGAAGTGATTTACAGATGAGATGGGATACAATACATGCATAAAGCTCTTAAAGGATCAGATTTACTGTTCTTCAAGTTTTCACATATTGACAAGAATCAAGTGCAATATAGTTTCCAAATAGAAGGAGTGTTACAAACACTAGTCACTAAGCTAGTGTCAGACTAAGAGTGATGCCATTTTAAAAGTTTTTAATTCATTTGCAACAAACAAATATGTGCAAATAGACAGCTAAACACCTAAGAGCACATTTCATCATTTAGTAACAGACAAAGGCCATAGGGCAGACTGTGCCGTGAGACTGAACAAGGGTAAATATTTCTGCACAAAGCAAAGCAATTAACCCATAAATGCATACCTCTGGTTTCCTTTTGACCTGTGACCTCATTCCTCCCCACTACCTTGTCTATTTGAGCTAGGGCCCCACCTCCCTAGAGTTCCTCAACCTTTTAGATGAACGATTTACAAAAGCTGAGAACAGCGTTGTAATGTGTAGCTCCGTATTATTACTTCTTAGTAAAACGTGGCACGGTGGTGCAGTGGGTAGTGTTGCTGCCTCACAGCTCCAGGGTCCCTGATTCGATCCTGAGCTCTGGTTACTGTCTGTGCAGAGCTCTGCATCTCTTCCCCGTGTCCATGTGGGTTTCTTCCCACCTTCCCATAGGTGGATTGGCTACTCTAAATTACCCCATGGTGTGAATGAGTGTGAGAAATGAATAAAATGTGTATTTTATAGTGGCAGTTTGTAGATCAGTTTGTGTTAGATATAAGAGCTTTGTTGACTGTTAATTACCATACATGCATTTAGAGGTATTTACAGCCTGGCATTCGAGTTACACCTCACCCCCGCCAAATGGAAACCAATTTGACAGTAGCTTAGTGAGCTAGCTAAATACTGAGAACAGCAAAGAGTTTCATGAGAACTGTGGAGGATTTATCACTGCCATCTTCTCTCACGCCTGCTGACGATATCCTAGATGATACACACATGTATAGATGTTTGAACCGGGTCAACCAGGAAGTCATCTGATATATCTGAATGATAGGCTTATAATTAATTTTAAATATTACACTTCTTGATAAAATGATAAAAGTAATTACTCTTTCTGATGGAGAAGCCCCAACTGCATTTAAAAAAGGAACTGTGTTCTCGATCAGTCTTACGTAGCAAGACCATCCAGCATTGACCAGCTCCAAGTTGGTAAAATGCTTCTCTGAAAAGTGCCTTTCACGAAACCACTAACTGGCACAAATTCCACCCTCTCTGAAAGAAATAAACTCCAACCATTTTTTTCCTCAATGCACTGACAATCCATGTTTGCTGCTAACAGGCTGCTACTGTAGAGCAAGACCCAACCCCAGAGACAGGGCATACTGTATATTCTGTATGTTCTAGATAGCATTTAATTGGACAAACACAAGACTCGTACAGAATGACTCGTCAAAAAATTGTAATTATTTTCCTGTAACGAGCTATAAAATTAAAATGACAAAACTATTTTTGCATGTATGTCTATGTGAAAAAGGGTGTTGTAGTGGCATATAAGTGAATAAGTACTTATGTAATCCCACAAAGTATGACTACATGAAATTTTGGACTTTTGCTTGTGTGTTGTTTTGTTTATGTGACTTAGGTTGCAGCTAACCACATATCCTGTGTGAGATCTGTTCTTGTTTAAATGTAACATTATTCCTTTCCCTGAGGAGTGAAATCAGCTCAGAAATATTCAGTTGCTCTCTCTCTCTCTCTCTCTCTCTCACACACACACACACACTTTAGGTGCAGACTAAAATAAGTAACATAGTGTTTAAGAGATGCCCTTTGGGATAATTGCTAAAGGAGAAGATTCTCCAATTTTTTCTTTATTAGTGGAAAAACTTGGAACATTTGGGAATGTGAAGGAGTAGGACAACTTGTGTACGAATGTAGCAACTTCTTGTTTTTCTCTCTCGACCAGCTCCATGTAGACAGACAGAGGAGATCAGATTATTTCCTTGTTTATCCTGGATTTACCTCCCTTTTATCCTGGATCACTGCAACCCAACTAAAGTGTCAACTTAATGAATCCTTTCTGTCCACTCACTGTTTCACTGGTCAACCTCATTTTAAATAAAGCGAAAAAACAATCACATGCTTTTCTACTTTCTTACTCCAGTAAAAATAGTTTTGTTAGCTATAAAACAGTTGCTGGTACAAAAATGAGGTGTTAAGAGTGCATGGCATACCAATGAGAATACCAATAGCTTTTATACGTGTGTACACACACACACAGACACAGACACACACACACACAAGCAGACACACCAATGTTGCCCACTTGGCCCATTTCTGGTCCTGAAGTTGAGCCTCTCAAGCACGCTACTCATGATCACTCTGAGCCAAGAGAATAAAAGCTCATTCTGCCATTACAAGGTGTGGTGGGGGTTGGTTGGCCAAGTTCCAGGTGAAAGTTCTCATCACAATTAAGCCCAAAACATCGAAAGAAACTGCAGAGGGATATACAATAGATAGATTCATTCATTTGCTTTAACCTGGTCAGGGCTGTGGTGGATCCGGAGCCTATCCCAGGATTGAGGCCGGAATACCCCCTGGATGGGATGCCAATCCATTGCAGGGCACCATCTGCATGATAATTCACACCTAGGAGCAAATTAAGAAAGTAGAGGAAACCAGGGGACCTGGAGGAAACCAACACAAACACTGGAAGAATATGTGAAAACACACACAGCCCGTAACCCAAGCTCAGGATTGTACCAGGGACCCTGGAGCTGTGAGGCAGCAACATTCAGTTCAGAGAATTCATATTAAAATGTCATAAATAAATAAATATTAAATTTAATATGATTTCCCCTCACAATGACTTTTATAACTCCTCCAGAACACTGTTGCTAGGAAAAAGAGATCTTCATCATTCACTTTCTCATCTCAACTTCAAGTGAGGTGAACATTAAATCACTTCTGGTGTGCAGAATGACAGCTTTAGTTCCAGCTACATTCCTCAACACATACTTGACTATAATAAATCATACATTATTAGACGTTTTTGTATGTCATTACAACAGTAATACAGTATCCTGTGGTTTTTTTTGATACTATTTATAGGTGGCAGCTCAAACGAATAACATTAACACATTTCATCATAGGGGAATCTTTCACTATTCTATCATCATGTGTTGAGTCATGTGACATTTAATTCCATGATAGCACATATTTGCTTAAAACCTTACATTTGTATCGCACGTCCCACTAAAAACAATTATATCTGTACTGTTCCACTCTCTAACGGCGAAAGGATTCATTCCTCATTTGGACCAGAGAAAGGGCTCATTCATGGCACCCGTACCCCGCTGAGAGTGAGCCTGGCTCGTCTACTGCTGCATTTAACTAGCTCTGTGTTCGGGTTTAATGAACTGAGGCATTCTGGTCCTTGCACGCACACCTCACAGTCAAACTCTGATGTCAAAAAGGACAGGAAGGGTTAATGTGAGGGTCTCATTTTTCAGACCCTCGTGTGACACAGTAGCAGTGCAGTACAGTCTTTAACAAGACCAGTGCAACAGTTAGATCTGCAGTATTATACCACAGCGAGGTTGATTCCTCGAATCAGAAGGTATGGATTAATGTTCTACAACTGCCCTGCTCTAACAGTAGTTCTGACTGTAATTCACATGATAGGTTTATATTAATGTGCTCATTATAATGTTATTGTTTATCAATCACAGGGGTTTTTATGGTAGGATGCCCCACATAGTCTAAGGCTAATAATAAATGGTGAAGCTTTCTGTAAAGAAATGTTTATTTATCATTTACGGAAGGAGTCTCAGGTATCACAACACCTTGGTTTTTACATATAACAGCATGGTCTGGCGTGTGTTCCTCCTTATTTATGTTTTCTGCCAAGGGAAAGTCTCAGGACAGAAGAATTTGCTCATTCTGGTTTCTCGTGACACCGCAGTCACATGACAAATTGCATTTTTTTTGTCTCATTAACTTCAAGAGAGAAGAAAAAAGAGAGGCTGGTGAGGAAACCATTGTTTATAGCTGCTGTGACATAAGTGATAACAGGAATTAACTTGTCTCACAAATGTTCCACAACATTAAATGTAACTACAGTTACATTTCATAAAAAAAAAAAAAGGTTAAAAAGCATGACGTGTAATTCTATAATAAATTAAAAATTGTAATCAGTGACAAATTGCTGTAGTATAAGACGAATCATTAGACTATGCTCCTATAGAAAATTCAGGGTGGGCTATTTTCCTATAATAGCACAGTCTGCTGTATGTTATTCCTTTTTTTTTTTTTCTTAAAGACGTCCAGAGGCTCACCATGGGTTAAATTAAATAATGGCACTGTAATGGCACGACAAGGATGAACGACATTTAAATGGAGTAAATACAATTTCAGCTCATAATCACGTCATTAGAGGAGGTGTGGAAGATTTAACATCTCTTGACTCCCAAGTCTCGAAGGATTAAGATTCTGTGGTAAACAAGTGAAACCATTATGCCTTCATTCACAATCCTCTGTGTGTTAACTGCCATAGTATCACTCAGCAGATCTCGACGTCTGTCCCCTCTTAATCCTTTCTAAAGTGTGTTTACTGCTCCTGTGGTATGAGTGGTATGTATCTACTGGCACACCCACGGCTCTGAGAGATGGGGACACAAGCCAGGGCTAGCAGGTGAGACATTATCTCTGTACGCATGAGAGGCTGTGACCTTCGCTCTTTATCCATGCCTGTCCACCTGGTGGAATCTTCTGCTGCCAGAGAAAACAATTCCCAACCCCTGAATGAAGACAGAAATATATGATCCAGAATCGGCTATTAGTGGGGCTTAACTTTTTTCTCCCCTTTTCTATGTAATACCCAAGTATAATTCATTATCACATTAGGAATTACCAGTTGTGCCAAAGAAACTCAAGATGAAAGTAGGACATTAAGATTATTTAAGAAAAGAATTTCTATGACGCTTATTTATAAAGCTTAAGGGTGTGCTTATAATTCCTTGTCAATTAGTCTTACAAACAATACTGTTAAAATCATTATTACCTAATGAGGCCTTATGAAGTAATTGTTATATCTATTCAAATCTATGAATATTTCAAAGAATGGTTAAAGAACTCTTTTTCCTGATGATCATGAAGACCGTCCTGTGCTTATCCCAGGACTCATATTCAAATTATGCTCATACTGAACATCCCTTAACACACTTATACTTACTGTTTGCCTTTACTCGTCATTATAGTTGTATACTGTAATGATTTATAATCCCATAATCTGGTGTCACCCAGAAGAGGATGCTTTCCCCTTTGAGTCTGGTTCCTCTCAAGAAATCTTTCCCATATCACCTCAGGGAGAGTTTCTTTGTCACTGCCACCTCTGGCTTACTCATTAGGGATTTAAATCCATAGTTGGATTTCTGTAAAGCTGCTTTGTGACAATGTCTATTGTTAAAAACTCTATACGAAATCAATTGAATTAGACTGAAATGAATAGATGAAGGGAGCGGCAAATATCTTACTAATTAAATCCTGGTGCTCTCAGGTGTCGATTTCCGGGAACTGTTTACTAGAACCAGCTTGATTACTATTACATTTAGTCATTCATCTTCAGTTACTGCTTTATCCTGGTCAGGTTGGCATTGTATCCAGAGCCTATGGGAGAATTCATTGCAGAAGGAATGCCAGTCCATCCCAGGGCTGTGTGTATTACAAAGTATTTTTGAATAAAGGTGTGTCTGGTGACACATCTATGAACATTGTTGAATGAGTAAAAAAATCTGTCTGCGTTATTCTATGTTATTCTGTGCGTGTGTGTGTGTTTGAGTAGCACTACCTGGGTGGCGAGGTTAACATCAGGGCAGACAGACACTGGATTATATGTCAGAGGATGAAAATGAGTTTTTAGAGAGGACAGCAAGCTGCCAAATACCAAAACAGTCCGGACAATAATAGAGAGAGAAGACATTTTTAATGAGAAGGAGACTATAAAAGGCAAAATTAGAAGCATGGAGGCTTAGGAAAGATGATGCAATGAAGGTGCTGCTCCGATACAGCAACAGACACATCAGCTTTCAGACAGAGTCTGGACAGACAGACTAGTGCCGCAAACATGTAGGCCAAAAAAATAAATCAGGTTAAGAGACAGGGAGCTGATTCTTATCTGAGTGTGTGTGGTAAATCAGTGGGATGTACATGGACAATAATGTCCTGAATAGCAGACAGCTCACAGTGAAAGACTGCTCTTTACTACAGAACACGCACGACGCACTGCGTGTCATAGCTTGCTATAACAACTTAGCAAAGTGTTTAGGGATGAGTAATTGACTGGTAATTACAACCAGCAAGGACAGCAAGACAGAGAAAAGCAGACGGGGAGAGAGAGAGAGAGAGAGAGAGAGAGAGAGAGAGAGAGAGATGCTGAAGAAAAAGGAATAAAGTATGGAATGCAGTATTTTACTCATGGGAAATCATGCTTATAAAAATTTTGAAAATGAAGTGAATATACTGTATCTTCTTTGGTGGTCCTAAAATCACTCCTTCCTCATGCGCTTGTTTTACTGTGTCACCCCTGAAAGAAGGGCATGTGAGGCAGAGAAACACCCAATTTCTGGCCTATTTTCTGCCCTACAGGCTGTCAGAGGATGAAATGTTGCTAGCAGATATAATGCTTTTGGTTCCAACATTTCACATTTCTTTCAGTTATATATTTGAGCTGATATAACTACTCTTTCTCATTTTTAGTGCATTCATGCCATTTGGAATTTGGTGTGTTTCAATGTAGTGTGTTTTGTATGTCTCAGAAATAGCTCACATCAGCTAAACCATGTCATTTACTCAGATCTAATCTCAGCTCTATATTTGACACAGTGGGTCTTGTAGATATACAGACATGATAAAATCCTAACTCAAACTATCACTATAAACATCTAAAGAGAAACAGTCAGTGTTTCATCCTTGCAAACCTGTAATAATTCTCCTATTTAAATTGTATTCATGTTTATTTAGTTTTGCATTAGGAACTTCATTTGAATAGAATTGAAAGAAATACAACTACTCAGGACTCTGGTTTCCTCCCCCAGTCCAAATGTTTGATGATTGGCATTTCCAAATTGTCCATAATGTGCGAATGTTTGTGTGAGTGTGTGCGTGATTGTGCCCTGTGATGGGTTGGCACCCCATCCAGGGTGTCCCCCGCCTTGTACCCCGAGTTCCCTGGGATAGGCTCCAGGCTCACCCTCGGCCCTGTGTAGAATAAGTGGTATGGAAAATGGATGGATGGACAACCACAAGGGTCTCTCATGTGGATTCCTTTTTTATATAAGATGAATCTTAGACATTTTATCATCTGAATCATCTTTGTCTGCTAATTAGCTTTGACATGTTAATCTAGGCCACATCTTATTTTGCAACCTATAAAAGGTTTAAAAATTGGAGAGCAAAAGCAGCATCTTATTAGAATCAGCACTGGAGACAGCATCTACTGCACTGGCCTCATTAGACACAGAGCAGACACACAAAGTCACTGCTTATCCACAGCGTTCAGGATTTAATCGCTAAACTATGTGTTATTTGTCACCACTACCAGTTTGATTTTAACCAGTATAACCTCTATGCATGTTAAAGCTAAACACCATCAGCCATATCAGAAAAGCAAACAAATCTAAATCGTCCAGAGAAACAAGTTTTCTCTGCCAGAAAACAGACTGTACAGGACTGAAGACTCTTTGGACACAGGAGCCATTTTAGGCTTTTTCACCCAGTCAGTGGAATTGACTCCTTTAATAAAGCCCCTAAAGTACTATTCATTGTTGTGCCATTTTGTGGAAATAACCTCTAATAACCCCAGCAACCATCTAGATGAATAACTGCACCACTATTAAATCTTTTCATTCTGGATCCTGGATGTTGATGGGGAGAAAATACCCACACTGTACATCTTAATGTAATGATATGTAGTTTTTTTCCAGGCTTATATTCATGACACCCATAACTATACACCTTTCCAATTACTCTCGCTAGTAATTAATGAATAATCCTTAATAGTTACTGAATAATATGGTCAATGATTGAATAATGCCTGTTGGCACTGGGTGAGTATAATGGTGACAGCAGCAACGTGCAACTCTAACAACAAATGCCAGGTCAAAAACCATGGCTCTTATAAAGGGTCAGGTAATACCCACAAGGTGTAACCACAAATAAGGCTCAAATGGTCTTATAAAAGATAGCTGACTGAATAATCACACAAACTGCACTTAAAACTGAGCTTGAAGCATGGACATTCAGATAAACAGAACTAGCATCATTTAAGAACAAAAAATAACTGAACTGATAAATGATGGCCCAGACATGTCTAAGCAATGGAACACTGCGTTCTTCCAGCACAGCACTTTCATGGACTTACTTTCCCACAATGCTCAGTTCTTACAATCCATATCCTACTCTAGCTATTTTTTTCTTCCATCCATTAACTCTCCTTCTGCTTCTGTGCTCTGTAAATGATCTGTTGTCTGGGTTATATGAGTGGTTCTTCAGACCTCCCAGGTAGCAGGCCTCCCTCAATGACAGAGCTTTGCACAACTCAGCTGGAACAACCTCCTGCATTACAGGCGAGCTTGGCATTCACTTTAGTTCTCTATGTTACACATTCTCTTTTTCTCCGTATCTGTCTCTCTCTCTCACTCTCTCTCATTCACAGAATCTCTCGAATTGCCAAATGTAGAAGGGGCACATGATTTTAACCTGGTAACTCAAGACCTGTATTAGCTGCAACATATGACCCATAAATGCACATCAGGTTACAAGGTGTATAGAACATAAATTTTAGGACCCTTAAGGCTTCTTCAGTTGTCCTGCTGGGGGAAACCTTGAAGGTTCTCAAAAAGAGTGTTTCCCTACAAAGGTAACTGATGTATTTATCTTAAATGCTCATATGTGATCCAACTGCATTAAATCAATGTTAAGGTTTAAGGTTTTACGTCATTTACTGGATTGTGGTAGCCGGAACCTATAAAAAATACTGGCATCAAGCATCACAATCAATCTATCAATCAGTCAAAATAAAAAAAAAACCTTCTTCAAACACATTTAACATCAACTGAAGTCCAGTGCCAAAAAACAATTTAATCATTCCAGAAATGGAGCCGTAATTTTCATTTATTGTGCAATCCAAGCTTTTTCAATTCACACTGCCTGCGAGTCATAACGTTCATGCCTTTATTGAGTAAGAAGTTTATTTCTGTACTTCTTGCCATGAGTAAGTAAGTATGTCTGTATGCAATGGCAGATCAACATGTGTTACGACTGTACACTATAAAATAAAGTTCATGAACTGGCTTACTCATTGGTATTGGACATTATCTGTGAGACTTGGACAGCATCAGTTCCTGACCACATTCACACATTGAGTACAAGAAGATATAAAAACCTAATCTCAGGTGGGTATTAGTGCAAAAGGGCAATTCCTCCCAGCATCCTCTATCCCTCACTAAAGTGTTACGGAAATCCCTATGTGCGCCAGAGTCAGGAAATCAGCAGATATTCACCCTGGTGTGAAATGTCCTGTCATACCCACCCACTACAACCCTAAGCACAATAGGGCACATTTACGTCAGTAACAAGCCCTCGTATATACACACATCTCTGCACACAGACACACATACGCATCTCACTGTAGTGTGGTGAATCCACAAGCAGTGGAAAAGTGTGTGCTCTATTACCAAGGTCAAACTGCACCGCCAGAGTAGACAAGAGGCCGCTATGTAATTCCAAACATAAATCCTTGTATGACGCAAAATCATACCCAAGGTCAAAGTGTGGTCAGCTACAGTAATCAAAGGGGCAGGCATTACACAGAGCGCAGCAAGTCTCAAACTTCTCAGGAGGGATAATATAGTATATGACATGTGGAAGATATCTTGAATATCGTCAAATTTATCTAGCATTTTCTGTCGTAAGATTACAATAAACCAAACATGATTATTTGATATTAAATGCCTAGAAATATTACTATTTCTAGACATTTGCTAAAAGCTTGAAATAGTCTTGCTCTATTGGCAGAACTTTTTTCTCATTTTAAGTAATTATTTCTAGAAAAAAAAAAGCAAAATTATCTGTGAATAGTAATAATAAGAATAAATGAAATGTGTAAAAGCATCTAAAAACAGGCTGAGTAAAATAATATTTTATTTATAATAATCTCAGATAAGAAATATTAGATAAATTCAAGATATTCAAGATATTATCAAGATTTATTCAAGATACACTATATTACCAAAAGTATTCGGTCACCCATCCAAATGATCAGAATCAGGTGTCCTAATCACTTGGCC
>CM075020.1:10220879-10238240 GCA_037576675.1 Pangasius sanitwongsei | reverse complement strand
AGGAATGGGATGGCACTTAAGTTCATATGTGAGTCAAGGCAGGTGACCGAATACTTTTGGTAATATAGTGTACATTCAAGATATCACTTGCTAAGATGTTTTTTTTTTTTTTTTTTTGCAGGGTGGTACATACTGAACAGGAAAGCAGCTCAAATATAAAGATATTTCTGTTGATGAAGGCTTTTGGGAAAACATTTGCAAAATAGGCTTGTATGTAACATATGTGTTTCATTAAGTTCATTAATCATTATTTCACTTCATTTCAAAATGGCTACTTACTTCTCTTACACACCAGTGTTGCTGATCAGAAGCCATAATAGCAGATTTGAATGTTTTCAATTCAGTTTTGCATTGGTGTAAGACTTTATGTGCGAACATTACAGGTTAAGGGATGAGTATAATGATAAGAGTCACTAAAACTCTTATATAGTTCATTAGAAACAAAACTGTACATGTTGCACATGCATATAACCACAAAACTTCTTCTTCTTCTTCTTCTTTCGGCTTTTCCCTTCAGGGGTCGCCTCAGCGAATCATCACTCTCCACCTATCCCTATCATCTGCATCCTCAACATATAACCACAAAACAATTTCCAATTTTTGAGCTGTGTATACTGGAGGATAAATGGCACTTCCACTCTAAGGCATGTTGTTGTAAAACCTGCATGTTAACTCGTGTGTTCAAGAAGCTGAAAAAGACAGAACTTGAAGCTGCTCCTCTGGATCACTGAAACATGGTGTGTAACACGGGTACTATAAAAATGCACAAAGTTTGGTGTCTCTGGTCTCTTACTTTGAAACCCACCTCAAGTACAGGTCTCCTACACTGAAGAAGTACAGGCTGTTCAGCACCTCAGGATGACTTCAGGAGCAGATCTACTCTCAGTATGATTAGCTGAAGCAGACCAGTAGCGCAGTTTATCATAAATTAAAGACAACAATAGACCAATGACAATTTGTTTGTATTTTTTAAGACTATTTGAGGGAAAAGGAGAGACCAGATACACATATCTAAATAAACACACCACCAGAGGTAACTGAGTGATTATATAATGCTTACTTATTAAAACTGGATCCATTATTATTTACTATAATTGAAAAAAGTTACTACAATACCTTTAAACTGAAGTACTATCAAATAAGACTACATAAGACTGGTTTTGAACATTATGATGATTACTGAACTATTTTATTACCCACGCTTAATGGAAACACAAAACAGTTCACATTATTTGATACCAGGTCATTCTGTGTTGGTTCTCATACGTAGGGTTGGCATTTGGATATTTTAGATACTCCTGATACTTTAGCTACTACGTACATTGTATAAAGAGAGTTGAGGAGTTTTATAGCCAGATTATTTGGGCTTTGTAACACTCAAATGGGGCAGACTTAATGCAAAACAGTTTGATAATATTACGGAAAGCAGAAACCAGCTTATAACACTAATAGTTATTGTAATTTTAGCCAATAGTGTACATTTTATCCAGTAAAGCAATATCCAATATCAAAAAGATACTGAAAAAGATTTTTTTCCTTGGGGAATTAAAATTCTGTATGATAACATCTAAAAATAATATTGGTATTTATAATACATATTTAATTCCTTATATAATTTAATGAATTGTTTTCATTGCCTTGACAATAGACATCATTTCAACGTCACCATAACCAGCATTTCCTGAAGCCAATTCTGCTGGTGACATTATCAGTGAGATTTATCAGTGAGATCAACCCAGTTACTCTGAATGCTGACAGACATGCAGGAGCCATGAGAGATATCTGTCTGCTTTGTTTTATTTTTTAACTTTTATTTTCACCAGGAAATGCACTATGGAAATATTATCATTTGCAAGCATACTCTAGTGAGACAGGAATTCTGGGAATGCCTGGAGTTAGGTGTCTCTCTTAAGGGCACAAGGGCAGTGGTTAGAGGAAGGACATTTGACCCTAGAACCCTTTAGGGCTAAGTCACCATCCCCAGAGATTGTATCAGTAATCCTTCAGCTCCACCATGTCATGGATCATAGTGCGCAACTCTGAGTAACCACAGACAGATTTGCATAAAGTTTAGCACAGTGTGCTGAGAGCCTGGGTTTAGAGGAAGAACAATGCAGCAGGATTTTGCATTTATAACCACCACTTGCCTGCGGACTGAGAAGATGACTTTGTTTATTCATATATTGTTTTAGCACTACTTTGTACAGCTGGAAACTTTATGTTCATTAGTTGTTGTTTTTTTTTGCTGTTCTCTTCAGTTTCTCAGTCAAGTCAGAAAATATGCAAGATTTATGTTCCAAGATTATTATGAATGCTGCTGATTGATGTTAGACTGAGTACTATATTTAAGTTAGCCAGTGAAACATGTTAACATTTGTATGTGAATATGTCGCAGGAGTTAAGGTAATGAGCCAAGAAAAGAATCCTAATGGCCCGTAATAGTCTAATGTTGTCTGCTCAGTTACAGGTCCTGTGTTGGGCCTAAGAAATGCTTACTATTCCTATAACTGTGAGAACTAACAACTACACTCACCAATCACTTTAATAGGAACACCTGCTCATCCGCTCATTCGCGCAATTATCCAATCAGCCAATCATGAGGCAGTAGCACAATTAATAAAATGATGCAGATACAGGTCAAGAGCTTCAGTTAATGTTCACATCAAACATCAGATGAGAGGGAAATATCGGTGACTTTGATTGTGGCATGGATGTTGGTGCCAAACGGCTGGTTTAAGTATTTCAGAAACTGCTGATCCCCTGGAATTTTCACACACAACACCAGAGTTTACACAGAATGGTGCAGAAAACAAAAACTTTCAGTTAAAAGCAGTTGCAGGTGGATATGCCTTGGTGAAAAGAGATGACTGAGAAGAATGTCCAGCCAAGAAGGCTACAGTAACTCAAATAACCACTCTTTACAACTGTGGTGAGCAGAAAAGCATCTATGCACATGTCAAACCTTGAGACAGATGAGTTACAACACAGATTGTAAACACATTGCCTCATCTTTTTCCAACCTACAACTGTCCAGTTTCAGGGCATGAGGCAGGAATACACCATGGAAGGGACTCCAGTCCATCGCAAGGCACCATGCATATAAACATTCACACACTCTTTCACACCAAGGGGCAATTTAGAGTACAGCCAATCCACCTACCAGCTTGTTTTTGGGAGGTGACAGGGAACCAGAGAACTTGGAGACACGGGGAGAAAGAACATGCGAAACTGCCCACAGACAGAACCCAGAGCTCAGAATCAAACCAGAAACACCATACCCACCGCACCAGCATGCTGCCTAGCATACAATTAAAAAAGAATTAATTAAAGAAATACAAGTGTTACTGAACACCATGTCATTTTGTAGCTTTCATTCTGACAGATTAAAGCATCATAAAAGTATTTAACCAGATTAAACATATAGTAAAAATGTACTTGATTTTTATTTATGTTATATTCCAATTTTGAAGTAAAGTCTCTGTAGCAGTGTCTTTTCTGTCTTGATCATTTCAAATGAATTAAATTGGCAATGTAGGTTTTTTTTTTTTTAAATATACAGGGAATGGGTGGTGGTTGTAGAATTTGAATCTGAGGGCCTGTTTAGAATGATGTTATGTTTAGTGCCGACTATAGTCTGATAGGCATAGCAGGTATGCAGGCATATAGAAGAGAAGAAAATAGTCAGGAGGAAGTTAATGTATAGAGTTGTATTTGCTAGCAGATTAACGTAGCATGCCTGCTAATGGATATCACACATAATAGGTGGATAGCATTCTGTGAGCTTTATACGTATATAGCTAAATAGGGTGAAGTCAACCCATTTCAACAAACTGAGGCAGAATAACTTTAACAGTTTCTCTTGACTTGTTGTCCACCACCCAATAGTGTCTATATATATATATATATCTCAAAAGTAACACTGCAGCAAATGGGGTATTATATATAATTAGAGTTATTCAGTTTAACTGATGCATACCAGTGAATTAAAGCTGCATTTCACCCTCAAACTTTTTAATGGGTCATTTCAGCTCAGTTCCAACATGACAGGAAGAATAGCTCGAATAATTTAAAGCATCTCTATATATGAAAGTTTAAAGTTTACTTTTTATAATGAGACACTGTCGAGACTCTTGAGCTCCACTCAATCCTAATACTGTTAAATTACTAGAATGCATTCTTAATATGCTCCTAATACTGTGATTAAATGAAACAGGATAGCCAATGCCATGCATTTGATTTATTAGGCCACTTTTATCTAGCTGTCCATTTTTTTCACTGTCTTTGGAGGCATATTCTCTAGAGGCTTGTGTAGCCTGGAAACTAAAATTATCTTAACGTGCCTATTCGGAGGAGGATGTTGCTCTACCTCTTGCCTGTCCCGGTGGTGTTACTGTGTCTATGTAGGTTAACAGAAAAAATAGGCCAACGATCGCAACTGATTTTTGCCTGTGTCCTTGTTTTGTGTCCAGTCAATCAGATTATGCAGAGTAGCTGTGTGGCTCATTGCAAGGACTGCAGCACAAGAGACTGCAATGGAGTTGAGCTATTTGTGGAACTGAAAGCTCAATGTAAGCATTGAATGAAGTTCAGTGTTTAATGTAAGCACCTTGCTAGTTTTCTCACAGTGTGTGTGTGTGTGTGAGTGAGTGAGTGAGTGAGTGAGTATACAGTGATTTGCTTTAATATTCACTCCCTTGAACTTTTCAACATGTTACTACCTGCAAATGAACTGACCTTAACTGGGAATATACGTCATGCATCAACAAAAAAATAGCCTGTAATATTGCACTGGGGCAAAAGAAAATCTATACAGTTTGCAAAATTATCCATCCATTTTCTGTACCACTTATCCTACACAGGGTCTCAGGGATCCTGGAGCATACCCCAGGGGACTCAGGGCTTAAGGCAGGGGACACCCTGGACAGGGTGCCAATCCATCGCAGAGCACAATCACACTCACACACCCATTCACTCACTGTGGACAATTTGGAAATGCCAGTCAGGCTACAACACATATCTTTGGACTGGGGAGGAAACTGGATTACCCGGAGGACACTCCTGAAGCACGGGGAGAACATACTAACCCCACCCAGAGAGCAGAGGCATAAATCGATCCCCCACACCCGGAGGTGCGAGGCAAGCGTGCTAACCACTAAGCCACCATGCCCCCTGCAAAATTATTTAGAAATAAATATATCAAAATTGTTATTGCATAAGTATTCGTCCCCTTTGCTGTGAAACCCCTAAAAACTATCACATAATTCATTGAATGGAGTCAACCTGTGTGCTATTAAAGAATCATGTGATCTCAATATAAATACACCAGATCCTGGAAGGATCCAGAGTTTGTTAGAGAGCATCATGAACACACAGGAGCTCTCTGGGATGGCAAGTGTGGGATGAAGTCTATACAAGTCTATACAAGTCTGGGATGAAGTTCTGGAAAAGTATTAATCCTGGTTTGGCTAGATTTGTTTGGAATTTAGATCAAGGTTTTTCTTTTGAAATGTAGGGACTAAAAGTCAAAAGAATTAGGTGAAAGAAGAACTCAAGTGAAGTACAGATACTTAAAAAATTAATCTAAATGTACTCCTGTATTTATTTATGAAAAGGCTGTAGTGACAAACCTGCACATGGAATTAATATACAGTATAAGAATGCAGCGCTAGATTGCTGATGATTTAAAAAAAAAAAAAAAAAAAAGAACAATACTGCCATCTTGTGGCTACATTTTGCAATGCTCTCTGACATGCTCTGGTCAGTTACTGGCTAAATAATGTACCTTCTTGTTTCAGTCTATATGCTGCCATAGTCATAACAATGTCCTCCCAATCATCTGTTCTTGAGAAGTGAAATCTATTCTCTATGTGAAAATGTGCTTTAGTTACCACTGTGAATGTTTCACAAATTGGCTTATTTAGCTTAATTAATTAATATTATGCACGTAATGTAAGCTTAGTCTAGTTTGGGCTGTATGTCTAATTTTATAAAATGCTGTGAGGTACCAAATCCCAGGACACCATGATGGTGAAGCTTCTTAATCTTGGTATTTAAAGAACTTTTCCACAGTTTAGAATGTTACAACCTGGTACAGAAATGGACTTAATTGAGATTATACAGTATGTCATGAATCGCCACAAAATATCCAATAATATTGAAGTGGAATATGATATATCTATGTGTGTAAATAAAATGGTAGTAATCCCAATAAAGTCAATTTCAGTTCCATGTTGTAACGCTACATAAATGTGGAATGGCACTATACTATATTATATACTATATAGTTTCAGGTCCAGAATCATTCAATGATATTTATCATTGAATAATTAGTCAGTAGACCTGCTGTGTATCCTCCAGGTATAGATCTATCAGGATATGGGTGAAATAACCCCGGCTGGCAACCAGTTTAATGCAATAAAACATACTTTAATACAAATAATTTAAACTTTTGTACATAAAATATTGGTCAAATAAGTTTATTTTAGTCCTAAAGACCACATAAATAGTCACAAATGCTATTAGAAATTACACTGATAATGTAATAGAATATTGACAGTGCTTTACCAGTTTAATGCTAGTTCAGAGTATTGATGTTGTGTTAAAATATAATGAAGCATAACCAATTTATGCAAACATAGCAATTTATGTGTTTATGTATTTTTTGTATTGTAAACAAGCTGCGATTGCAAGACATTGTAAAAGGTTTTCTACTGCTGTAATCCATTCATAAAGACATTCATATACAGTCACTGAAAAAAGTGCACACACCTCCAGAGCACACACACAGCTGTAAAATGTGTGCTGTGTGATCTGCTTTACCTGATAGGAAAGTGACTGGCTACTTCTGAGAGTGATGAGATTTTCCTGCGGAGACACACTAATCAGCATGGTTACTTTCCAAATACTGAGAGTATAGCAGAACTGGTCAGTACATTGATGTGCTCACCTTAATGAATGGTACACAAAACACATCTCACGCAACACACCGTTCTCACCCATGTCATCTGATGTGTATCTGAATCTTAGCAAGATTGCAACTCAAATGGTTGGTTCAGCTGGTTCCTGGTGCAGCAGCCAGAAGTTTTAAATATAAACAGAGAAAAAGTAGGAGTTGCAACTGTAACAGCAAAATCTAGAGGTTTCAGTGTTTAAATGCTGTATGACTCACATTTTTGTGCATGTTATCCAAGTATTATGGCTAAAAAGCAACCTGACGCTACTTGGTCATAATCTGACTGAATCTGTCAAGAATTCTATTTAGGAATCGGATTGACGTTAGCAAAAATGTTATCGATTTATGATAATGGATTAGCACTAAAGGACTGAGCATTATTTGGCTAAACTGACACTTTCATATTGTCTAACTCTAGCAGATCCTTATGGCTTGGTGTCCTGTCGATGGCTAAATGTTGCTAAGCGTTGACCGGACATGTATGCATGTCTCATAGCATTTATGCTAGAAAGGAGTTGAGAAGTGCTTCCCAAACAGATATCATAAACTCATTGATAAGCTGAAGTTATCTACCGTTAGATAGCTAGTTTCAATGATGTAGTATTTAGGCAAGCTACTTTGGTTTGTTAAAGCATGTTAGCTAACTAGCAAGCTAAAGCTGTTAAATTCTTACACCAGCTTCACTGATATGATAGTTAGCTACTTAGCGGAGATGAAATTGGCGCTGCAATGACGGAGCTTCCTGGTCTAATTATTGCTCCTAATTACCTGTAACTACAGCCGTCTTCTGTTGGCTTGGAAAGGTGTCTGATTCAGGTGTATGCGGTAAAAAGGAATGTGTTTATGTACACTTTTTGATTCTGACACTGAACAGCACAAAGCGACATTTTAGTGAAAAAAAAAATTGGCTTGCTCTTAAAAATCATTATAGACTCCCGCTATATTTTTGCAACCAGGAGGTGCAGCTCCTAAAGTTTAGTAATACTGATGCTTGGTAATGCTTGGTGACTGGAGTACCTGAGAGGGTCTGTATGTTACAGCCCAGACTGTACACAGGTCTGATCATAAAGAGAGTGCAGACAGAATATACTGAGCCTAAACACAAGATACTGAAGTACACAGAGTCGCCTCAGAGCAGAGGATACCACAGATGGCATTTGCTGATACAGAGCACCCGCACAGTCCAATTATACACTCTGTTCCTGTTTTATCACCTCATCTCTCTTTCTCTAGCACTCTAAACCCTTTTCTTTCACTCACCCTCAAACACACATGGTCAAGAGTTTACAAGAGTCTCTAAGTGGGCTGGATGGCCTGAAGTTGAAGTGAGTCAGCAATGCCCTACTTACAGAGCTTCAGCTCTGCTGCTGAAGAAAGCTGTGGCAAGAATAATGTTAATGGTGGAGTCCTTGAGTTTACAGTCTCTCATCACAAGTACAGAACATCCTGTTTTTCCACAGTCATATAACTTCCAAACTTCCAAAATGTCTCACGTGTGGCCTTTCAGCCCAGTCCTGAGATGGTGTTCCTATGCCACTGATTTGAGACCAATATGACACCAAAGACGCATGTTTGAGTGGATTTGCAACGTCTTAGGTCTTAGGTCATTATAAAAATGTAGTTTGTTCCCAATCAGCTTCATCCCACGTTGCATCTAAGTGTGACCTTTGACCTCACCTGGCCTGATCCCATTTTGGTCCACTGAGTAGGGAGAGAGACGGCTGGATGCCTCATGGATTCTGTCCTCTTCAGTCAGCAAGGAGTGATTGTCTTTCTTGGCGATATGACAACACATCACTTGTCACGATCAGACTGCCCTGTATGCATGTTTGTGGAAGAGATAGTGCATTTTGTTATAAATGCTGATTGTGCTAAAATAACAAGAATAAGTTCATTGCTTAATTAATTGATTGATTAATACTACGTATAAACTAACCCGCACTTGTGCCAGTGACGATATCATCATCAATCTGTTGTAGAAAAAGGACTAAAAATGTTCCTCATTACATGCAGGGACAAATCCAATTGAATAAAATAAATTAATACACGCACAGGTTTGTCATGTGTAGAAAGCTAATTAATGCAATGCCTTAACCTCAGTAAAAAAAATAAAATAAATAAAAATTTAAAAAAAAAACCTTTAGGCTAAGTCAAGTTATTCCCATAAGGTCAGATATGGTCAGATATTACTATCCTTGAGCAGACACACACACACACACACACACACACACACACTGCACATGTTCATGTCACAGTCCTCTAAATAATATAACATCTGTCTCAATGTTTTTAAAGTAGTTTCCATACAAAAAGCCATAGTTCAGCTAGACTATTACATACTCACAAATTCAATAACTAAACTCCTGACTCAATAAGTCACTGATTTGTGTGAAGACACAGCATTGCTGAATATAAATGCATGAAATAATTTCTGACCATCATTCTGAGTGATCGGATTTCACCAGACTAGTTTAAATGATGTCTTGGAAATCAGACCTTTGTGTGTGGATGGGGTCGGGGCTGTATTTACATTGCTGAGGTCGGCAGGTAAGCCAACGTACACTCCTCCATAGTTCTTCCTCTTCTCATCCTCCGGAGAGGCGTCCTCAGTCCTAACGGCACAGACAAAGTGAATGCAGTAAAGGCACGGACAAAACATTGTGTTTGTCCATTACAGAAAGCATGTTCAGTTATATAATACACTGTACACTGGGGGGAAAAAAAGAAAATCTAGCTCTGTTTTACAATTTATCCCAAAAATGATGGATGGTTAAAAAATATAACCCACAAGAAGACAATGTAGATGTGGTTAGGGTTAGGGTTAGAAGTTTCCAGAGAAACAGGACACTTGGGACAAGAGTTCTACATCACCAAAGTAATTCTGTGCCACTATGCTATTTTTTTTTCTAATATACTATTATTACTGAAATACACTGCAGTTCCTTCCTGGATTTTTACTTTACATACAGTGGGGTCCAAAAATCTGAGACCACTAGTTGCAATGCTTCTATCTTGCATTATTTTCTACTTTAATATAAAGCACATTTTTGTTATAGCAGATTATATTATCAGGAATAATTTTAATGAAAAGAAGAATCATAGAAATATTTACGTGAATGACAGAATTTCTTAGTATCTAGTATGTCCCCATTTTGCTTTAATAATAGCACGCACTCAAGCTGGCACAGACTTCACAAAGTTCAGTTCAGGTCCCTTCAGCGTAAGAGATAAGACTCAAGGAAAATCTGACATTTTGTACAAAGGGGTTTTCATGGTCAGTAACACAAAGTTGCTTAAGTTTAAATAGTGACCGAGAAATAGTGCAGAATCTTGAGTATTGTATAAGATATTGAACATTTGCTTTCTCTGTTTCACATTCTAAAAAATTAAATAATAATAAAAAAATTTTAAACTTCCAGATTATTTCCCCAGTTTTAAATGGATAGGAGAAACTCCCAGCTTTTCAATGTGGTCTCAGATGTTTGTGGTTATTGTATATGCAATATGTGATAATATGTGATATTATGAAAGAATGTCAGTGAAATCAAACAAATTAAATGTTTTGTTGCTCTAAATTGTCTTCTTTTGTTTTAAGGCAACATTTTGTGCAAATATAAACCTGACTACATGACCCAATAGGGTGAACTAGATGGCATAATTTGGCAAAAATGAGAAGACTGACTGTGCAAATTGCACACAATTATAAACCATCCAAATAATGTCTGGGAGACAAAATATTGAGAGTGGCCTCCTTCAACTGGTGATTACAGATATTGCTGAGGGCAAGTGGCTCTTGATTTGATCGGACTTGTTTTGAAAGTCACTTCGTTAAAGGTTTCTACTCTCCCACTGAGAAGTATGATTGGCTGTTGTTTGGTGTATCTGCAAGCGCTGCATGCCATAAACTCTAAGGGCCCTATCAAGCCTGGAGACAAGCAAAGTGATGAGTGTGTGTGTGTGAGAGAGAAGGCCTGATACTTGGAACTGTTTAGAGAATAACAGCCTGGGCTCTATCCCCCCACTGCTTGAAGCTGAAGTGCTGAGTTGATTAACATGCAGTTCTAGGTAGCCTCAGGACCAACTGAGCCACACAAGCGGTTTCTAGTACATTCTCCCACCTCCTCTGCATACCTCTTTCTTAATTTCCGATGGAGAGATTTTGATGCTGGGAGGGTGGAATGACATCTGTGATTTTAAATAGACACTGACTACCACCTAGAAGCATTTGTGAGATTAGCATATACTCACTCGCCTTTGGCAGCTTCAGGTTGACCTGAGGAGAAAAATGAGGTGGCACTTTTATTCACTTTGTCTGAACAGACCAAAACAACAGCATGGAGCAATAAAGTTGGGAGAGGTGTCATGAAAGAGTGCACAGACTAACATATTCTCTAGACTTCACAGAAACATTATAAGAGCTCAGAGGTAAACCTGATGGCAGATATTTTGTCTGATATACAGAGTGGTGTTAATACTGTATGGCATCATGATGGGAAGTGTTGTCGGGCAGATTCTGCTTCTTGCCAGTGAAGACATACAAGACACCAGTTCACATTACATTAACCTGACAATGAGTCATCATGTAGAACCTCAGCATGTGAGCTTGTGTGTGAGTCTGCTTTCACCAAGGGTGTGAAACCTATATAATACTGTTAAATATAATCCTATTGTGCATGATTTAGTCTTTAAAGTGCTTGTACATCACTGAACACTTAAAGTATATAAACAATAACGTTAATAAACCAAGCACCTGTTTAGTAACTAAGCAATCTGAGATAACTGGCTCTAGATTTGGCCTTTTCTTGCCATGCATGTATTACACACTAATTGATTAAGAAAAGTTTTAATGGATAATTAGCAATGGCAGTTTCGAACCAGGATATAACGCATATACAAAATACCAGGATGTGAGAAGCTGTTAAAAGAAATCTAAGGTAAATGGAGGGAGTGAGAGAGAAAGAAAGAATGTGTGTGTGTGTGTGTGAGTGAAGTGTGAAGTGGTAAACACGCTGTGTCTCCCAGCCACAAACACAGTTAATCAAATGTGTCCTATCATGATTACCTTTATCGTTTCACATGCGGTGTCACATCATCACCTTAGTGTGATAAGGTTCTATCGGGGTTGAGATTAAACAGCAGAGAGAACTTCATAATAAGGTCATTACATCGATGATTATGTCTGAATAAACATAATGTTCCTGTGTAAAGTGTATAATGCAGTCTAGTAGCAGGCACTGGACAACAGGACTAGAGCATAAGGATTCACTCATTCATACTTATAATGTTTAATGTTGCTTGTGTGTGTGCATGTGTGTGTGTAACAGGATGAGTCATACTGAAGCACTGCTCAGATTGATGTCAAACTCTTCCAGTGTTTCTCATGAGCAAGTGGTGAGGATTCACACACATCCCCCTTGTCCTCGAACACACATGTAGACATGTAGACATACACACAGACAAAACAAATACTGCATTTCATTCATTCTCAATGCAATGACTGCTGCAGTTCATGAAGACTGCAACACACACAGATCATAGCCTGTTAAAAGTAAAGTTATCTCTGCTGGAAACATATCAGCTTAATGTAAAGATGAGCTGAAGATGGTTCCATAAATCAGTGCATCCTTGTAATATTATAGCATTCACATTCACAGTCACAGGATTTATCCTCTTACACAGAGATGAGAGCTGCATGGGAATCCTCATTCATAAAACAAGATCACACACACACAGGCACATGCACACACACACACACACACACACATACACAAACTTGAAGTCACTGAGGTACACTTACCTCCAGCTGTGCTGGCTGCAGAAGAATTTCCACAACCCATCTCTCAGAATGTGCACAATGAAAACAAATATGAATAATAAAGACCAGAGAGCGAATGAGGACCAAATGGGAGGCTATGAGAGGATGAAAAGACAAAATAAGATACAAAGAATATCTACAGCCAGGGATGGAGGGATGTGTGTGGATGTGAAGAGAGAAAATGAGTGAGGAGGAGGAGAGGACAGAGAAGGACAATGTAGCAGAGACTGCCTCTGAGCTGCTGTGACTATTATAATTCCCTCCAGTCTCAGACAGAGAGAGAGAGAGAGAGGGAGGGAGGGAGAGAGAGAGAGAGAGAGATGGAAGAAGAGAGAGGGAAGAGGGGGACAGTGATAGGGATGGGAAATGGAGATGTAGGTGGAATAGGTATTCCTCTACCTTGGCAGCGTTGCCCAGGTAACCGAAATTCAGATTCGTTGTGTGTGCCGTTGAAGGTAGATTTTAATAAGCTGTAATTTTACAGGCAGTCGTTGCTTTAGAAAGACTTACAGACAGCACTTCCTTATTACAGGATTTTAAAAAGTTTTCAGTTACCATTAATCACATTGACAATGCAGGTAGCAGTCTGACGATTAGAAGAAAAAATTGTATAGCAATGACCTTGATTACAAGAAACCAATTATGCTTTATATAAAAAGGAGGCTATGCTGAAGCTTCTCATCTATTTCCCTGAAATCTAGCTACAGTTTCCAAGTAAACCATAAGGATAATAGCATGTGTGTGTGTGTGTGTGCGATAGAAGTCAAAGACCAATTTATTACACTTATATAAGGAGCTGTTATGTTATGTTATGTTTTCATGTCCCTAAAGGTGAAAACGGTCAGATGTTGCTGTCCTTGTGGGGACAAGATATAAAAAAAACATGTCCACACACACACACACACACACATTTAAGTAATAAATATCTAGGTATCCATGTGGCCCACCTGGACTGGAAAAAACAGTGTGATGCAAAGTGCTTATGCCCAACCACTGTTTGCCTTTCCTATGTTAATTACTATAAATCTTTGGACAGGAGAGAAGATCTCAGGTCAGGACACTTAGATTGAGTATCATATGCTTCTGGAGTTCACAGTCGTGAGGAACATGAAGCTACGTGCCACCAAAAACCCTCCACTCACCCAGCACATGCTCAGTCAACCGGCTTTTCCATGACCACCTTACAGATGTTCTTATCATTTTACCGCATTTTATTCAACTGCATTTTTCCTCCAACCTTCCAAGAACATGTCAGTAGTTGGGTTTGCTACTCTACGTTGCCCCTAATGTGTGTTTGATACCCTGCAATGAACTGGTGTTCCATCCGGGTTGTATTCCTCACTAGCCCTACTAACTAACTCCTGTAGAAAACATTTACTTCAAGTTATTGTTCCTAAAGGTGGTTCAACATATTACTGAATTATAGGGTATACTTATTTTTTTCCCACCTGCTTTTTGAATGTTGGTTTACTTTTTGGGGAAAAAATGACTACGTATATATGGGCTCTCCCCTGCCCACCCTACAGGACCTATACTCATCCAGAGAGAAGAAACGGGCAGGTAAAATCATTTCAGACACCTCTCACCCAGGCCACAATCTCTGTGAACTGTTGCCCTCCGGCCAGCGCCTCAGAGCACTGACCACTAGAACAACCAGGCACAAGAACAGCTTTTTCCCACAAGCCATTTCCCTCATGAACAGTTAACTACTTTTAGGTCCTTCTTAGTGTATTACCTCTCTGTGGATACAATTTTTTTTGTGCAATATGTAAATTAATTCTTTACTATACTACCTGTACACATATCCTTAATGCTTCTGCCATTGCCTTCACCTTGCACATAGCTGTCTTATATCTGTACATATATCTATTCCGTTTAAGCCTATTGTGTCTACTGTACAGTGTTAGATATTCTCTCATATTATTATTATTTGTAAATTTCATTATTATATGTCTTGCCATCTTATTGGTATGTGTGTTCGGAAGCTTCATACCAAGTCAAATTCCTTGTGTGTGTGTGAGCACACTTGGCAATAAAAGCTCATTCTGATTCTGATTCTGATTCTGACATTGAAATCTGATGTGGTTTTGTTTGTTTATGGAAGTTGATGAGGACTACACAATCGTTATTTAGGTCCTGATAAATAAAAACACAGAATTGAAGGAGGGTGTACTTTCTTTTTCCCATGACTGTATTTGCAGATTTCGACTAAGAGGGAAGTTGATTGCTCAGGGGTATTACTCTGTGACATTAACATCACTACATCAGGAACTAGGGAATGATAAAATTGTTTATCTTTGTAGGCTATTAAAAGTAGGAGCCCTCTGTAATCACTGATGAGGCTCGTCCTACTGTATTCACTGACAACATTTTCAGCTTGACATCTGAAAAAACATCACCCAGTCTTATTCAAATCTTCAACTGCCCAGGTTCAGTTAGTCTTTGCCCACTGTACTGTAGCCTCAGATTCTGTTCTTGGCTGACCGTGGCACCTGATGAGGTCTTCTGCTGTTGTAGCCCATCCACCATAAGTTTTGACACGTTGTCCATTCTGAGATGCTTTTCTGCTCACCACGGATGTAAGGAGTGGTTATTTGACTTACAGTAGCCTTCTTGTCAGCTCGAACCAGTCTGGCCCTTCTTCTCTGACTTTTCCTCAACAACAAGATGTTTCCACCTGCAGAACTGCTGCTCACTGGATGATGTTTTTTGCACCATTCTGTGCAAATCCTGTCATCCTGTCTACAGGCTGCTCTTTCTGAAATACTCAAACCAGCCTATATGGCACCAACAGCGATGCCACAGTCAAAGTCACTGAGATCACAATTCTGCCAGTTCTGTTTGATGTGACCATTAACTGGAGCTCCTGACCTTTATCTGCATTATTTTACACATTATGATGCTGCCACATGACTGGCTGATTTGATGTTTGTATGAATGAGTAGGTGTACAGGAGTTCCTATGAAAGTGGCACGTGAATGCAAATTATCCTCTTACAATTAACCTTACATCTAGTAGCTAACTTCTTATAAATTTCTCTCGCTCCACCTTCCACCTATAATTTATCCTTTCTCTTCTTGTGAGTTTCCACAGCCACCACCTCCCCATCTCCTCCGTGCTACAACTCTTCAGTAGGTGTAGGTGGAGCCTGGCTTTCTAGCACAAAGTAGAAGCCTCCCAGAACTTCAGCTGGAGTTCTGGTTCTCCCCCATAATCACTTTTAGTCGAAGGTGTGGTTTGCACTCACAAAACACAAGTTGGCCGTGTGAATTCTTACATATTCTCTGTATTGAAACCATGCCAAAGTCTGAGTCTTCAGCATTCATCTTGACTTCATCCACAAGACGAAAATGTGCAAATGAGTTCATAGGTTAGTGCAGAACCACAACCATTACAAATTCTTTTAAAAATGCATTGGATTGACAGTTGAAGCAAATGTCTATGGAGCAGTAATTCCAAAACACGCAAGCTAAGGTTCCTTAGTTTCTTAAACAGCATGTAAAAGGACAAACAGGAATTTAAAATTATAATCAGAATTGAGGTCAGAGTTGGTTTAGATATCAAAAGTCCACTTAGACTATTTTGGGCCTTTTTCTTATATTTTCCCACGTGTCTCCTAAAACTCTTTCCAAACTCTCAAAGGGATGTGAATCTGTTCTGGATAATACATTAAAAAAGACAAACACAAAATTAAGACCAAAAACATACTTTTAATACATTTTTTCTTCACCATCATAAACACAGCATTTACCAGCATTAAGTAAACCACAGTGGCACATCTGTTCTCATAAATGACACAGAACATAAATGGGCTATTATACAAAAATCAGAGCTAGTCACTATTGCAGTTTTTAATTCAGCTCGAATCACCACATGTATGATTATTATTACTCAGTTTTCTTTAAGGCACATTCTGGTCAAGAAAGGCAGAAAAGAAGCTTCACAACATGGCAGCACACTCAGAAAAGTTTAAGATTAGGAATGTAACATGAATTGGAGGGAGGAAGAGAAAATCTTTTAAGTCCGGTGAAAGTGTCATCCTGTACTAAAAATACATTTACATTATTGACATGATTTGATATGTGTAGTGCATGGCACATATGAGTCAGGGCACGTAATTACAAGTAAAATATAGTACCGCATGTTAAGACAAAAAAAGCTCATTTATAATGAGTTTAATCATCAACCACCTTCATTCAGTCGTTAAGAAATCAACACGAGTCCTGCCTTTCTGGGGTCTGGCGCATGATATCACTTTTAAAAAAAAACTTAAGCATACAGAGCACAAGACAGTTTTAAACTTTGGTCATCTCTAAAATCCTAAAATGCCAACCACAGTTACAGTTCTGAGAATTGCACAGTTTTCACGACGGTCATCAAGGCCTTATTTAACTAAATTACTCATGTAATCAGTAAATTAATCATCCTTAATTGGAGCTAGTTGGAATAAACCACTTGGAAACCTTAAAAAAAAAAAAAAAAAAAAAAAAAAAAAAAAAAAAATTGGGTAAAAAAAAAAAAAAAAAATACCCCAAATAAAAATATAAAAAAATTTTATTTTTTAAATTTTTGGCGAACAAAAAACTAGAGATGG
>CM075020.1:10169543-10220869 GCA_037576675.1 Pangasius sanitwongsei | reverse complement strand
CATTCGTTTTGGTTTTTTTTCTTTTTTTTTTTTGGTTAAAAAACAATTTAAAACATAAAAAAAAAAAAAAAAAAAAAAAAAAAAAAAAAAAAAGATGGTAAGACATAACATTCAAATGTCCCCGACACAATCTAAGGTCAAAATGTCTTCTTTAAATTTTAGGACGACACAAAACGTCTTCTGGCTAATTTGTCATGTGTCTTGTGTTGGTGGTTCAAAATACAAAAACGATTCATGTGCCAAAAACAGTCCAGACAGGAAAGAAAGGGAAGCCATGTGCTACAACACATGAATAAAAAGCAAAGGTGCTATAAAACACATTAAAATCTAGTTACTGAAAATTGGCACTTCAGACACTTATAGTATGGTGAGCAGCTGTAATAAAAAAAAAAAAAAATCATACTTTTGAATTGTTATGGAACATGACAAGTGAAGACTCCGTGTCATCCCTCAGTTCAGAAGAAGCCATCATTTGCTAGCTATGTGCTATATGTTGGTAACTTGTGTTACAGCAAAACATAAAAACATGACTAAGAGCACACCTCATGCTGTATAAAATAACCCTCATCTAACGTCTCTTAGCAACTATACTAGCCTAACCCTGCATTCCCCAAAGGGTAAGTGTGGACATGGTCTTGGAAATCAACAACACAAACAGATGCCCCGGCAACATAAAAGCAAGGTGCAGTAGCTGTGAAGGCATTACTGCGTGAAGACAGAAATGCTGAACCATGAGACTATAGCAATGCAAATTCCATAGGAAGTGACCTCAATGACCTTGCCTCAAACTGGAAACATAGTGGCTATGATACTGAAATGACAATAAATCCATTCTGTGTAAAAAATATATACATATAATACTATTATTTTACTTTCATCTGCACAGGAAAGAATAATCTGATTATTACTGGAACTGCAAAACGGACACTAATCATCATAGTGGTCAGTGAAGAGCTGTGACGCATCTGTACCATAAAGGGGCAGGATTTCAGCCATAATCAGTCTTTTTACTGCGTCACCCAGCTCATTCAGGCTGTACTGATCCTGCCGCATACCGAAGAAAAGAAACAAGCTAGTGATGCGAACGTGATAGGCTGCACAAGTCCTCTGTAATTTTTCATTCAGACAGGTTCTTTCATCTCTAGGACCCAGTGAGGTTTGTTGGCGTGGGTCTTCTGTGCGCTGGCTTGGGGACTCGACACTAAAGATCAGTGACTTTGTTCTCCAGTGCGGCTGCAATCTGCTGCAGTCTAAGGGTCAGCTGCTTACTCTGAGCTGCGGGGTCATCCTCTAGTGACGAGATGATCTGTGGAACAAAACACAGAAAAACACGTGTGAAGAGTCAACATGACTGAAAGGTGAGATGAAACTATTATTTTGCTGTTCTACATTATACCACCGATCTGACTGGTCAGAATTTTCTATAACAGCAGCTCTCGGCCGCAAGGTTTATGTTAACGCGCTCGTTCTAATTGTTGATCTACTAACAGCTCAGACACAGGGACTTGCATGATGGTCATTCCTTGTAAATGGTTTTTATAAAATGTGTGTAATTGTTGATCCGCTTTCTGTGATGAGGAGTTTATTTAACATTTTTGGAAGAAGTCTCCAGTGTCAGAGCTTTCTAACAGTCAGACTTTTCAGACCTCTTGAGGACAGAGGAGTTTGTGTTTTCTGGTTTCTCTGTAACATGACAAGCTCAAATTTTTCGTCTTATTAACTTCAAGAGAGAGGAAAAAATGCAAGATTGGAGATGGAACGAGTTTTTATAGCTATAATAATATTGATAACAGAAACTAAGTTGTTGCAATATTTCACAACATTAAATGTAACTATGAAGAGAGGACATGTCATTCTTTGACAAATAATAAATTGTAATTCTTGGCAAACTGCTGTGGTATAAGAGGAATAAAACACTTCAGGACATGCAGAAAATAATCAACTTTGGGGTGGTAACTAACTGATCCCGGCCTTGATTATTTTCCTATAATAGCATGCCCCGTTGTGGTTTATTCCTTGCTTTAAAAGAAAAAGCTGCTCTGAATAGAACTGGAGTGAAACTTACTCCATCGTAGTACTTGCTGGCATACTGATACAGCTGGTGCAGGGCAACCTGGGTGTTCAACTTGTCTGTGTGGGACTGAGCAAACAGGTAGATGGGTGAGTGCGAGAGCAGTGCCAGGCTCTACGCAATATGTGTACAGATTCTCATACGTATGCATGTATACACACTCACCCGTGAGATCTCAGCCAGGTGTGTGTTCATGTCTTGGTCACTCACTGGCACCATCTGACGAATGCCTTTGTAATAACTGCAGGAGAAAAATGTATGGAAAGACAGACAGATAGACAAGTGGGCAGAGAGACAGATGAAGACAGATGTATATTGATATATAGAGAGAAACAGTCAGACGTTTGTGAAATGCCAGGTTTGTCAGCAAGTTATTCAAGAATAAAATCAGGAAACACACTCACTCTTCGACCATCTTCTTATATGTAGGAATCTCTTTTGCATAGAGAAGTTTGTTGCTTGGAGACTCCTAAGAGGAAAAAAAATTAAAGTGACAGAAAATAAGTGAAAGACCTCATGGGATACACTGAACTACCAAAGATAATACTTTTGCACAGAAATACTATTGTTCAGCTCCACTTCTTTAATAAACATTTCCCTGCTGCTGACACTCACCGGGGTCAGCTTGTGCTCGGTCTTAGTGCAGGCATCCATGAAAGTCTGGGCGATAACCGACAGCGAGGCATCCACTACCTCCGTTACGTGCACATCAAAGATGAAGTGGGGGTTTTTCAGGATGTTAACCCAGAATCTCAGGGGCAAACTGCGTGTGTGCACACATACATACACACACACACACACACACACACACACACACCATCCCATACATTACATACAGTACATAACATTTGATGTGCAGTGGCAGGACTCTATTGTGCCTCTGGCTTGCTCATTAGGGCTCTAAATCTACATCCGGATTTGTTTAAAGCTCTAACACGCACAGAGAGCTGACCATCAGATTGACTAAGAACGGACCATAGAAAATGAAAACTTGCTTTTTGATTTTTAGGGTTTTGCAGGAGTAATTTCAGTTTGCTAAGCAAAGCGCTGAAAAGCGCTCACAAAAAGAAGAAATAATTTAAAAAAAGACAGCATCACTGTCTCTGAAACCTTCCATTTTCTCATTCTCCCTCACTGCATACCAGGGTTTTTACAATCAGATATCTAAATATTTTACAAAATGAAAATTAGAATTAAAACCTTTCCATTGTCTTTTTCCAGGTGAAATGTAGCAGTTAATGCTTTTTAGATGTGTTACTATGGACTGCTCAGTGCTATAATATTATAAATAATATATAACTTTTCAACTTGCTCAAAAAAGTTTCAATACCATTTTCTAGTCTGTTTCACACAAACTGCATTAAACCATAATGTAATTATCTCTTTTTTGTTCCGAGTCATCACTGAAGCAGCCAGCCCTATTTAATCGACTACACCTGCTTCCATACTGAGATAGGACAAATGGACACAAGAAATTTTGACACAGGCTTCATCTGCCAATCTTAATTGTCTCACTGGCACAGCATGGCATGAATTTCGTCCTGCCTCAACAAAGCCTGTACGATTAAACCTAGGGAAGGCCTAGGCCAGGGAGCTTCCACAAAAAGCTGCACACACCTAAGACTGTTTCAAAGAGACTGCTTAAGAAGCAGTGTTTTTTTAAAAAAAAAAAACAAAAAAAAACACGAGTGCTGGCTGCTAAGAAGATCAGAGAGGGAGGGAGGGTGATGTTTTGAACAGCACTTGTTTTTCAGTAAGAGGACAGGGAATGACGGGAAAGCTGCGAGGTTGATTTGCGGTCAGCGTGACACTGTGAATGCTGTTGTACGGACCTGTTGGTCTTCCATATGTGGATCGTTTCCTCGTCTACGTTGTCATGTTTGTGTGCTTGCTCATCCAGGAAGTCGAAGAAGTACTTGACAGCTGGAGGGACCGCAGCCCCTGAACACAACACGCTGCGGAAGAAATCATCAACAAACTGCTGCAACGTGCCCTGTAACACACACACACACACTTTATTCTTCACATCCTTTCAGCAGTCTGACTCACTGCCTCACAGACTTTGCAATTTTTTGTAATTACTGCTTCTGCACCAACAAAATGTAAGAAAGATTGGCATTCAGTAATTTCACATCCAGTGCATCTTTGGTTCATTACCTACAGTGGTTCCATTCACATTAAAATTACTATTTTTTTTTTTAATTTGACAGTGATTATATACAACAATTTGTTGTCAATTAAACATTTACCATACCATCTGCATGCATTAATTCACCTTAACCAACTAATCGCACTGTTGTAGTTTTACCTTCATGGACAGCAGCCTGGTCAGGTAGATTTCAGTGATGGTTTTAATGGGGGCCTTGTCTTTCATGCTGCCCCTCTTGGACTTGGACACTTCATCCAGCTCATCTGTTGGCCGCACCAGGTGGAACACTTTATCATCCTCCAGCAGAGCACTTCCTGAAAATCCAAGCAGTACATGCAGAATGGTTCACACATGCCAAAACTTGTGCAGTATGATGGCTTACACAAACGAATGTATATACACAAGAATGCACACTAACAAGCTCCCTAGACACTTGCATACATCTGCATGGGACGCAAGGCCACACAGTATTCCTCTATGAGATAGTTCCTGTCAATTCAGTTATTCAGCTAGAGTTTATGGTGTTTCACCTGCGGTTTCAAATAGCCCCATGTTTTCAAAGGGATTGAGTTCAGATGATTCTCGAGCCTCAGCTCAGGTTACTGTCTGAGTGAAGTTTCACATGTTCTCCTAGTTGTCCGCATGGGTTTCTTCCAGGTTCTGTGCTTTTCTCCCACTTTGCAAAAAAACATGCCAGTAGGTTGACTGGCTTTGACAAATTGCCCCTAGGTGTGAATGAGTGTCTCATCCAGAGTGTATTCCAGCTTCGTGCCCATGGTTCTTGGGATAGACGCCGGTTCCACTGCAACCCCGACCAGGATAAATTGTTTACTGAAGATGGATGAATGAATGTGGATTCTGCTTTAGTGACCGAGGATGGTGTTCCATCATGCTTGTTGAACAAGTTAAATTTGTCCCTTTGCACCATGCAGTTGTCATCATGGAATGTGGGAGCGTTGGTAATATGTTCTGCTTAGACATGAAGCACAAACTCAGAGTCTCACCAACAACAGATGACCTGGTTTTGTGCCATGGCCAGGTGTGAATCCAACTGACACTGTACAATAAATCCTTCTATTGCTGGATGCAGCTAATTTTAGTCTGGGGAGCTTACATTACACTTCAGTACTAATCATGTTTACCAAAGCTTACATATTCCATTTATATGCCCATATATATATATATATATATATATATATGCATCTATGGCTAATGCATTTATGGGATGCTGTACTCTGCATCATAGTTATTTACTTTTTGCATGTCAAAAACATAATATTGCAATATGTGCTTTGTTATTCCCCAAATTTACAGAAAGGAAAAAAGGCAAACCCACTTTCTTCATGGCTCTCCTGGTTCTGGTCAAAAGACTGTTGAGTGTGAAGAACTCTTGACAGAACAAGAGTGGCATTGTCTCGCACCTAAGAAAAAAAAAAAAAAAACACATGCAAACGTACATCATCAACACTGGTGGTAAATGACAGTAATACTGAAAGCAATAGAATGATAATATCCCATATTTCAGATGTGACTTTGCCTTTATTGCTGTTGTTAGCTGCAAGAAATATTTGCAATAATAAATAGGTGCAAACTAATGTGTAAGGCAGTTCACAGTTAAGTAATTTCCCTGCTTTCAGCATTCAACTGCTGAAGAATTTGGTTATTAGAATATGTTCATTATAAAATGTGTACACTCGGAACAATATGGGAAAACACTGGCCTGGGAACATCATCTGGGAAAAAAACTAAACACTGTAGTTCTAGCTGAACTAGTAGTTTAGTGACTAAGAACATATCTTTCATATTAGTTGATGTATAGAACAGTTTTAGTTTAGCACCCACATTGTAATGTGCCAAAGTGTTGAGACGTTTCCACCTGCCCTCCTTCTGAGAGGTTAAATCTAGATCAGACAGAATCTGTCCTGTTGAGCCGGGACGCCATTCTGCAGAAAAGAGGGAAAATACATATGATATACATATGATATCACACTTCCACCTCCTAGACTATGCAGTTAATAAAATATAATGCACTTTTATGTTGAGGGGTGTTTAATTGTGTGAGTGTTAGCTGTGTGCAAACATACCCAGGGCAACACTCTCTACAGTCGGTCTCTGGGAATAGGGAAGGTTCCGGTAAACCTGTTCAATGATTTTCTCTTTCACCTGGGAGATAGTGTCACAGTTCAACACTTTCACCAGGGTTACATCAGGACCCTCACCATGGACCAGCACCTGCAGAGTCTGAGCAGATTGAACAGAAGTCAAGCACCTATACATACATACATACATACATACATACATACATACATACATACATACATACTCCAACAATGTAATCATTAAAAATATTCAGACCTAACACTGGAAAGTGGTATAATGTAGCCTGATGTGAAGCAGAGCTACTGCAAACCCCAAAATGTTTTATTCCTCTTATACAATAATTTGTTGTGGAATGACAGCGAGACAAGCTAAGTCCCTTTATCACTCTACAACAGTTAAACATATGCCTCACTAGCCTCTCTTTTTTCGCTCTCTTAGTTAATAATACAAAAAATGTCATTTTACCAAGCAACCCTGAAGAATTTCTTGTGGTGGAAAAAAATTAAAGGAACAGCTTCACCTCCGTTACAAAGCACTGACACTGGAGACTCCTTCCATAAACGTTAAACAAACATAACATTGCAGAAAGCTTCAACATATCAATAATTATACTATGTTCTATTTGTTAACATGTTTTTAATCTAATAATAACGTCTACTATTAATGTCAAGCGTCCACCATAAAAATCCCTGTGAGCAAGCTGTTAAGGTTTTCAATGGACTCGCCCTCGTATATACTTTTAGCAAACACAGTTCAAGGTTTTTACTAAAATTTGTAAGAGAAACAGATAAAGAGAGAGAGAGGGAGGAAGGGGGAGAGAGAGAGAGCACAAGAAAAGCAGATAAATGTAGCTTTCTCTAGTAGCAAATGCATCATCACATTTGACAACTTCAAATCTATTTGACTGTTACTTCTGGTTAAGTGTGTGTGTGTGTGTGTGTGTGTGTGTGTGTGTGTGTGTGTGTGTATAATCATGCCAGTCCTGTGTGGTGGATAGTGCCAGTGGACTGACATGGGTCAACTCACCAGGACACAGTACTCCACGTCATCGCCCAGCAGCCCCGTGTCATTCAGAGTGTACTTGGCCCTCTTCAGCTTAGCATCCACTGGGCCTTTTTCTACCTGGTGCTTTATAGCTTTAAAAAGCTTGTAGAGTGGCTCACCAACCGAGTCCTAACACCACAAATAAAAGAGTACACGTAAGTACATGTAAGTGAGCTATTTTGGACTGCTGGAATTACCAAGTCCTGACAGACTGAGCTAGTCACTAAAATGCAGCTTACCTTGAGAAACTGGTAGAGGCAAATGGACATCCAATTACATAGCATCCTCTCAACTACTGTCTCTGATCTATGGAGAGGACACAGAAACATGGATGGTTTATATAAAATGGTCCAGGTCCTTACTCAGTCCTTGCTGAAAGAGGTGGTGTCTCACCTGCGGAGCATCAGTTTGGGGTTTTTGCTGTGCACATGCTCTTCCATCAGCTCCAGCAGGAGTGTCCTCATGATGTCGGTGTAGTACTCCAGTTTCCCATGCAGGGCCACTGTCAGCAACGAGGCGAAGTACACTTTATTTCTGGCATTAAACTCTTGCCGGCTCTCCAGAGTACGGATGAACTGTAGAACAGTCAGAGGAAGTTAATTTTTTTTTTTTTTTTTTAAAAAGGGAAAAACAAAGTGTACATTCTATTGAAATAATAAAGGAAACGTTAGAAATATGGCCAACAACCATGTTTTATATGAGATTTGAAGAATTTTGGAAAGCCTGGCATAATGTTTCGGAGTACTTTCACACACAGAGCATTTAGTTCATTTGAATCGAACCCTGGTGCGTTTTCCTCTTTGGTGTGGTTCGTTTAGGAAGGTGAGAACACGGCAATCACACTCTGGTGTGGCCTTAATCTGGCTCTAAGAAAACTTCAGTTTTCATTGCAGTTTTCACTTAATTGCAGTGAGAAAGCAATCACCCATGAATTGACCCAAGTACAGGAAGTGAACAAAACTACCATATATTTTGAGTTGCAGGCAGCATTATATTACTATAATATTACTATAATATTATTATTATAGACCTGAGCTGCTAGACTGGGCCGTGAGGTGCCATAGGACAGAGCTGTAATGCTGCAGAAATGCCATGTGTTCTGGATATTTGGATGAACAAAGAGAAAGTGGGAGCAGTCGGTGGAATACACAAATTGTTTTAAACCCATTATTTACATATTTATCTAAAAATTTATCGAGCTCTGTGTTCTGCATGCTTGGGTAATTTTTGTGATTTGTATGTGCACTTGGAAATTTGGAAGTTTGCTTCCTTTCTTCCGTTACCATATTTCTGACCAATAAATGAAAGGTTTTTTTTTCAGTCAACATTTTTTGCCTTTCGGTCCGTTGAATTATGTGCAGTGTGAAACCAAACCAAACCAAATCAAAGAGCTGGCAAATCAAAAGTATCAATTTATGCTCTGATTCAGACTCCTCAAATTGATTAATAGGTGTGAAAGAGCCCGAGTTAATTCAGTCTGCATGCCAAAGCATTATTGCTAGCTGAGTTCCTGCTGAGTTGGTCCATGTTGTTACATACAGAAAGACACTTTTAGCATGTGGCCTGTGGCATGGAAAAGTCAGTTTCTGAATCAAAATCTGGTAAGATAAATGTAATCAACCACTAATCATTCTCTCTCTGCCGAGACCCGGGTAGTATGCTCATTTTCCCCAATTTTTAATTTAACCTTTGAAGAGGCTTTAAAATGCCTCTTTGTGTAGTAGTTATATGTATTTAAGCCATTTATGCTCCGGATGCTAAAAGGCTTTAAGTGACTCATGGTTTCTGTGGTCGCCATGGTTTCAATCTACAAGCTAAAAGAACGTATTGGATCAGGAAACACAAGCGTATTTAATTAAATTAGCCAAAGACATACATTGATGAGGAAGGTCTTGCTGTTGAGCAGATTGGAGAACTGATTTAGTGCCTGGTCCACAATGGCCCTGCGGGTTTCTGGGATGTCCAGTTTGCCAGTGATCATGACATCATTGGCACCATCTTTAGAGGGAAGGAAAAAGACCCGGTTTGTGTAATTCTTGTAGTCCAAGAAGGGAATCCGGGCCTCATTCAGATCACTGGTGTGGTCTTCCATCTCAATCATCAGATCTGAGACAGGGAAAGAGCGAGAGAGAGAGAGAGAGTGTGTGTGTGTGTGTGTGTGAGAGAGAGAGAGAGAGAGAGTGAGTGAGAGAGAGAGAGCATACAAATTTTTACTACCTTTACCTTTTTTTGTAGTAGAGTTCTTAAAGAAAATGAATGTGATATGAACCAGCTATATTATTTAGCAGAAACAACGCTTTGTGAATAAAGAGAAGAGCCCTTTTACGGAGGTAAGAATGCAAAGAACCTCTTAAAGAACCCTCGAAACTGCATCTTTCATTAAGGGCATCTATATTACAAACCCAGATTATACACAAGAGAAATGTGTGTAATATGCATAACCCACAGTCACACTTACTGTCTGCAAAATAATTGTGGCTGGTATTTTTTTTTTTATGTATATTACTTTTTTTTTTTTTAATAAATATTATTGTACAATAATAACACTGACCAAGGGGATAATTCTCACCAACTGGAAAAACAATACAATATTGTGGAAGAGCCTTCAATGCCCAAACACACACCCCTAAGTGTGTGTGTGTGTGTGTGTGTGTGTGTGTGTGTGTGTGTGTGTGTGTGTGTGTGTGTGTGTACAGGGATTAAATGTGTGCTGGAGCTCTTTCTTTCCATTAGTGCACCAAGGTGGGAACAGCACCATTTGTGTGTTTATATTTAGTTCCCAACACTGAGATAATGGAACACGTTTTCACTATTCTATCGTGGCAGGTTGATTTAACTCACTATTGTTGAGCAAACTTTCAGTTCTCAGACTATCTGCCAGTTTTACCATCTCTATTACATCAACATTATTACCATTATTATGACATGCTATAAATTTAAATTGCCATCAACTGACAAAAAACAGAGCTTTTTGTATGTAACACTAGCTCTCTGCCCTTGTAGGCTTATTACTATAATTATTTCCTTTAGACATTGTTAGCTCTATCTTTTAAAATATAATCGTTCACTTAACCATCTAGAATTATTTTCTAAAACAGAATGAACTTTTTTTTTTTTTAAATTTCAGCTCAGTTTGTAATCTACTACTGCTTATCCGTCTGGGAAAAGAATGAAAAGAGCCACATTTGGCTCAAGATCCACAGATTCCTGACTCCAGGTGCATGCTGGGAATAACCACCAAAACTCTGATCGCAGACCTGTAAACTCTTTTTTACAGCGATCCCTCACACTCTCCTCCAGACTCTCCAGCTGGTGCTTCACTTTTTCATACTCTCTCTCTGCTTGCTGGCTCTTTCGCCTACAAAAAAGAAGCACACACATGCATTGTAAGACAACAGAAATCTTATCTTTTCAAAAGTTCATGACTGCAATAGCAGGCAAAGAGATGTGTAGTCTTATTTACCTATAGCAGTACACAGACACAGCAATGAACAGCAGCATGGGCAGGATAACCACTGGGATGATGATGTATAGCGGAACCTCACTCTTCTTCTCGTAGCGCACAGTGCCCACTTTCCACTCTCCGTGACCAAACTTAATCTGAGAGGGAAGAAGCGGGAGACAAGGAGCTGAGGACAGAGGACGAAAAAAAAAATGCGTAAAACCATAAACACTTGAATGAAATCCAGAGCTCACCACCAGGTCCATGGTCTCTGAACTGGTGTCTCTGCGCTGGCGTCTGGAGCGAGCTTTAGGAGGTGTGGACGGGGCCTCCAGGAACAGCTTATCATCGTGCAGCACGGTCACTACGCACTGCTTGTCTCCAACAAACGCCTGCGCCTCTTGAGCAGTCATGGCCTTGGAGAGACCTTTACCCTGCGTTTCACACACACACACAAAGCACAAACTCACTACCATACAAGTTAATGATTTTTTCTCGAAAAGCATAAGGACTAGGAAAACCAAAAATGGCAAATATGTTTTTAACCAACATTGAAGGAGCACTTACGCACTCTGTACAGTGCACTATTACTTTACGTGTGATTGAGAAACGTGCAAAAAGAGAAACACTTCAATATATTTTCACTTGCTAAGATGAAATCTTTTGAATATAGTCAAATGTACCTAGTATTTCCTATTCAGGTTTGAAATTAGCGCAAAAGTTGTCTTAGAAATAGGCTTACTTATCTTAGAGTTTATTTATTGCAATCTTATAATAGGAAATACTAGATCAATTTGATTATTTTCAAGATATTTCCACTGGCTAAGATGCAATTTTCTTCAGTGAATATATTTAAGTTCAGTTTTCATAACTATAAATTAAACATATAGGTTGCTTTTATACAGCATAAACACTGATATCAAAATTATTGGCTCCCCCACAATTAATGTTCTAATATTCCTGTCCAACATTCCAATATTCATAGCATGTTCTAATAAATCTTCTCATAAACCATGCCGCTGTGAATAGACAGACAAGTCAATTCTGTGTGGAATTGCATGTAGGCTGACAGGCAGAAATAACCTCTATTAGCATGTCCACTGCTGAACGTATGTCATTGTCAGATAACATGTATTAAGAGGAGCCGTATAGCCTGTTGGAATTCAATACCAATAAACAGGTTTAGGTTGTTATTCCCATCATGAATTCTCTCTCAGCTTGTACAGAATTGTGTCGTGGAGAGATGCTTACATGGACAATGATGATGCTTCCTGCACTGATGGGTTTGTCCGTCATCGGGGTAAACACAGGATTGGCGTGGTACTCAAACTCAGACAGGTTCACCTGAATGTTGTCAAGCTCAAGGACGGTCCTAAAAGACTGATCCTCAAGACTACCGTTCACGGTTGGAGAGAGGAACTCTAGGACGGTTTCGTTCTTACTAATACACTCCTGCGCAAACTGAGATATGAGGAAGCAAAAGGGAGAGAATACTTAGCTTTTGACTAGGTTTTAGAAATATATGCAAAGAATTTCAATGGTTTATTAATATGCTTTAATGTTTTAATATAAATTGATTATTACAACAAAATCAGGAAATATCTAAAAATAACAATAAAGATAGAAGTCAATATTATCTACACCAATGGGGGGAAAAAAGTTACATATAGAATTTTTTGGAAATGTAAATCACCTCAGCACTGCTGGGATGCAAGTTGAACTCATCAGCAGAGGGCAGCACTCTCATAACAGCTCTCTGAACCAGATCGAATCCTGTTCCCACCACTGTGATCCTCCGGCCTCCACTGAAATCAACACATGCACAATAATGCAGCCAGACCAGCTATTCATTCTGTACTCTGTGTGTGTGTGTGTGTGTGTGTGTGTGTGTGTTTATGCACTGTGCTGCACTTGTCTTTCTACTGAACTACTCTTTTCATCAATCTTATCCTACACTGCTTCTGTATTTGCAATTCCTGTAGTCCTGCATACAGAAGCCCTGTACTGTCTCTTGTGTGTTATTTTAAATGCATAATATTTCACTCAGCAAGAAAAACATTTATTTCTGAGAGAGCAATATGGATTTGGAATGTAATCTGTGCTGCATGAGAAGGAATTTTAAAAACATAGTCACTTTAACCCCGATCTAAGAGAGCACACAAATTGACATTACTGTATTTAGTTTCGTAGCCGCATTCTACGCAGTTGTGCTATATAATGTCATAAGTGTCCATCTCTCATTTTTACCAGAGAAGAATTAATCATTCCAGCAGAATGTTTTAAGTAAAAGAACTCCAGTTAACTCCATTATTCATCTTTGGAATGACTGCTTTACAGCTTATTCATTTTATCACAGTAGAAAGTATTTAAAAGAAATCAATAATACTTTTATCGATGGTATGGAAAATGGGGGGGAAATCAAACATTTAAAAAAAAAAAAAAATAGATGCCCAATTCACTACTTGTTTCTGTGCGAATCAATGACTCAGAGTATTGACTACAATGTATCGCAATATCAATGTTATCCTGGCACACTGCAAAGCACTATGGTTGATTTCCAGCCCCTTAACTGTTTCTGGTCATGTAAGATAATCTGCAAGGACCAACAAACTGTATTAAAAACTCATTATAAAACAACAAACCTACTTTAAAAATGTTCTGCATTTTATAGAGTCAGACTAACCATATGAAGCTTGCTTGAGGGGAGTAGCTGGTGATCTTGGGATTGATGGCGTAGGTGAAAGTGCTGTCACTCACGACGACAGAGGTGCTCTCGCCGTATTTCACTGTGACTCTGAGTGCCCCCGACGGAACCTGAAGGTTTTTATATGGACCTGTCTTACACGTGATGCTGGATCCAAAGTCGAGGCTGCAGTATGGCCACAGAGAAAGAGAGAAAAATACACATATTTACAGTCATGCAGCATAAGACACAAGTGCACCACACTACAGACACATACATTCCAGTTATTGACATACACATAGTAAAAAGCAAAACCACAAGTGTCTCTTGCTGATAAGCTCATGAGTCAGTCTGTTACTCACACTTCACAGGGCACATCTCCCACAGTGACGCTTATGTCGTCTTTAGTTGCCGTGTACAGGTCTTCACCTTCGATGGTGATAACTGTCCCACCGTCTTGTGGACCTTTTATGGGGTTTACCGTCTTAGGCACGGGGTCCTGAAGGAGACAAGAGGGGCAAATTGTTTAAGTCAGGGGCTGTCAACTGGCACACCCAGCAAAGTACTTCACCAGAGCCATGCACTTGGGGGGGGGGGGGGGGGGGGGGGAATATGGTAGCAGAGCCAATAAACTATACATAGTTCAGCCACTCTGGTTTTCTCAACAAGAACCAGTGCAGCTTCTGTGGCAGGTCCTCTGTTAGAGCTTATCCAATCCATTTATGTAAACTGTTTAGCTGAAGGCAGCTCATTGGACCACAGACTAGCTACAGGGCTACAGGCAATAGCTTATTAAGGGAAGAGTTTTCAGATAGGTTTTTATTTTATTTTATTTTAGCTAACTGATTTGTGAAATGCATGGCACTAGTCCATGTGAGTCCTCACATCACTCAGTCATGTTAGCTGCTTATACAGATTTTTCTAAGCAAGGAACGTTGTGTAACTGGACCTTTACAAATTTTAGTTGACAAGTCTAAATCATCTACTAATGAAACAGGCCAACACTTAGGTAAGCAGGAAGAGCAAACGGATCTGTGCTAACACAGTGGGCTCTACACCAAGAAAGCCTTTTCTGTCTAAAAGCCATGATTAGCTTCTTACTTGTAACTACAGAGAATTCACTATTGACTGCAATCTAACTATTTTTTTTTTTTTTTTAAATTAAGAAATGTCTAATTTCGGTTAGACGCGTTTGCTCTGGGCAGTTTTGCTTGGGTGGGAAGGTATTGGAACTAGGTGAAGTCAGGTAACACCATGCAGAGTTAGGAATGTGCCTAGGTCAGCAATTCGCTTTACCCCACACAGAAAGTGAAACGGCTTTCCTGCTCACTCATCCTTTTTTCTTTTTTAAAGACCTGAACAAAACTATCTATACCTCACAACTTTTTAAAAACCATAAAGGAAAGGTAGACAGTGTGGTTGAACTACAATGAAATGATCATGATCATCAACAAAGTGTGTGTGAGAGTGAGTGAGTGAGCATGAGAGAGAGAGAGAGAGAGAGCTGATCAGTACCCTGTATGTGAATTCAACAGTGGATACGCTGATTTCCTTCCCCTCTACCTCCACCTTTACTGGTCCAGTCGGGCTCCTGGGATTGGGCAGATCTAATGGAGGGTCAGTCAATGGTCCGATCTTACACACAATACTGAGAGAAACAGAGAGACAGATGTAGACACACGTACAGAAAAAGGAAAAAAAAGTGCTTCCTAGAAATGGCAGCATGGCCACATACTAGATTACATCCTACAGTCATGCTGATTGCATATATCCACATATTTTCTGGTCCATCAGTAATGCAGTACCTAGTGGAGACTGTGTATCTATCTTCCTGGTGCTCACATGGCACTTCTGCCACAGTGATTCTCTTGATGTCTTCTTTTTTAATCCCTAGATTGGATCCCTTTATAGTAACTGAGATCTGCCCGTTCCTGGGCCCGAACCTCGGCACGATCTGGAGTGAAAGCATTGGTGAGAAAAAGTTCAGAACATGCATCTGTAAAAAGTAAACGCTAATTTAAAAAAAGCTGTTCAGAGGTGTTCAAAAACATTTGAACAACATTTGGAAGTGGAATGAAACGTGAAGACATGCAACAGTATGATTAGATTATAAATAATTTACTATAGATTTACTATAAGGAAAACAAAAATAAGCGAATGGGAGAGAGTGTGTGTGTGTGTGTCTTACATCTGTGATGGTGGGAGCAGGGCACTGCTCAAGCTCTTTTGAACAAAGCTCAGAATAGATGCAGGAGTGTGTGGTGTCACACCATACACACTTATACTTTGTATCTGCGTTTTTACACAGACTGCAGTCCTCACGGCCCACTGAACAATTATACAGCACCACTGAGACAGAAAGAGAGAATATAAGTGAATGGAGAGCTCATTTAAGTAGTACTCTTAGTATTTTTTGTAAATATGTGATTGGGGATGAGGGTAAAAGCCAGGGGTTCCATATATTTTCAGAACAACTGTACTAATTTCATGCTAGGACCTTTGGATTATTGATCGGAAGGTTATGAGTTTAAATCCCAGCACCGCCAAGCTGCCACTGCTGGGCCCTTGAGCAAGGCCCTTAAACTTCAACTGCTCAGTTGCATAAATGAGATAAATGTAAGTTGCCCTGGATCAGGGCATCTGCCAAATGCTGTAAATTGAATTAATTATTTTAATTTTTCCAGTTCATTCATGACACTCAAGAGTTTTATTTTATAGTCTGTATCTGCAAAAGGTCCTGATATGTAAGAAGCTCCTTCTACTTCAAACTATATGCTTTGCCATAATTACAAAACTACAAAGGTAAGAAAATACCTCTCAGGTCATCTGAGCCCCAGATCATCCAGGGCAGAGGTAAACTCTAGATCATTTTTATTTCAAAATTTAAAGAAAAAAAAAATTACAGTAACTCCCTTATGGTTGAGTCTAAAGATATACCCTCAAAACGCATGACCACTGCCTTGGCAAGAACGCAGTTTTCTAAATTTCCAGTCAATCCAAGTGGCAGGCGAACAGATTGATTGGATATTGGAGATCTACGTCAGACTAAACTTACCCTGGAGTGTGCTGTCAATCCTCTTCTCGGTCTCTTTATCCTTCACATAGAACGACACGTTCACCTCTGGCTTTTTGTCATAAGCAAACTAGACAAAGAAAATCCATCAAGTCAATTAATACTTTCATATAAACTCAAATATTCAAACAGATGTTTTAAAAAAAAAAAAAAAAAAAACTTATTTGAAATATGCTATTCTTTTCAATATACATACTTTTAATTTTGCCATTTAAAATAACACTTAAAATAAATATGGAATTTCATTAACAGATTTTGTTTACTCTTCACATAGCTGATTCTCAAACAATCGCAGATCGTTTAACACTTTTAGAACTTTGCACCATCACAGGTTAAAACTCTGTTTTGGGGCATTGTGTAGGGGGAGAAAGAGTATAGGTGCATTTAATCAAGCAGTCATTTCTGCAAATATAAAAGAAGATTTGTGGTTAGTCTCATTCATTAATAAGACGTTTTTTTAAGGGTACTTTCACATATGCGGTGTGTAGTCTGTTTAAATCGAACCCCGGTGCAGGCTAGTGTCTGAGAGCATTCACTGTGAAACTGATTTGACTCTAAAATCGACCCAAATGCAGGAAGTAAACCAAACATGTTGTGTATTATGGGTTGGGTGCAGCATGTTTTTTTTTGGGGGGGGGTGAGCTGCTAAACTGACCCTGGAGGCACAAAGTACAGAACTGTAGCACTGCAGAAATGCAATTCTTTCTGGATATCTGGACCAATGTACAAAGAGACAAAACAATGCTAGATACACATGTTTAAATTATAAAAACAACTAGTTTAATCGTTTATTTAGTGCCTGCTGTGTGCTCTCTGTGCTCTGTGCAAATAGCAAAGGTTTTGTTTACTTTTTTCCATCACTGTATTTCTGACCAATAAAAAATTTTATGAGTATGATTTCAGCCCTACACGCCCTTTTTTAAACCTTTGGTTTGTTTCATTATGTGTAGTGTCATCATCTTTGGCAATTTCATGACACAGTTTCTATAATCTTCTGCATCCATAGTATATGTATATACTTAATACTGCAACATTAATAGCTCAAGCATGTACACAGGCCTAAAAGAGGTGACAAGTTTATGTAAATGCTGTGTGAATTGCCCTGGGCCATTTTTGTAGCTCTGTAACTCTGATGGAAAGGTAAAATTCAATTTCGGGTTAAGGACAACAAAAGACTCAACATACTGCAGTGTTTGCATGAAAGAAAAGAGGGTCTTGAAAAACTGGATGTGTGAATGCTTGTGTGAACAACAGTTAAACAGGCTGCAGTCAAATAGCTTTCATATGTTTTACAAGACTATTATGGGATATCTAAAGTAGATTTTGACATACTGACCTCATAGCCACCAAATCTGAACTGTGAACCCACAGTAGTCACGTCGCCCACCTGCTTCATGAGCTCGGTGCCGATCTGGAACGATTTCCCCTGTAAGAAGCAGAAAATGAGAAATGAGGTATACTAACCTCACATTTTTTTACAATACAAATGAGTAATTACACATGGTAAGCATCATTACCACGTAGTTCTGCAAATTTTTGCCTTCGAAGGTGATTTCTTTTTTGAAGCCCACAGGAATGAGTGATGGCTCCAGGTTCTCAAACTGAGGACACTTGTCACGCTGTAAGAACCAGAGAACCCGATCAAGTCAAATGGTAACTGCAGTCATACTGCATATACTGTTGTGCGATACCTATGGAGTTTCGCTTCTACAGACAGTGATGGGAGAATTACAAATGTAATGGGTATATGAATATGTAGCAGAGTCTATTTTAAATTGGGGGGGGGGGGGGGGGGTTCAGTGGCATAGTGGATAAGGCTTTGGGCAAGTGACTAGACAGTTCAAAACCCATTCTTGGGCTATACTGTCTCAATTCTAAGTTGCTTGGGATAAAATTGTTTGTCAAATGTGAGTTTAAATTGTACCTCGTTTTGTTTAATGATGTTGCTCTCCCCAGAGTCATCCTTGTCACTGCATGTATGATCCTGTGTGTTCCACTGGCAGCCCCACTGACTCATCACACATGCTATGCACCTGCAGGACAATGAGGGGGTTAAAGTTAGATTTGCATTTCTGTACATTACATAGATGTTTACTTGTTAGTAGATTTACGCTGGGGCAGGCACATGCCCGGTGATCACTTACGGTGTGTTTACTGCGTTCTTCACAACCGCAGCACAGTTGTAGAACTTGTATTCACCCTGTGTTACCTCAATATTGCCATTCACTTTGATCTTCACAGGCACTGCTACAAAATCTATACAGGCAGAGAAAATCAGACAGATAAGACACAAACATTATGAATTTTTAATTGCTATTTCATTGCATTATAAATTAGGCATTATTGACAGCACTGTGTTGCATGTGATTTGTTGTCCTGCATTTATGCTGTAGCTTAACTAATGCTATAATATATATTCTGACATACTATACAGTACTATTATTGTTGTTTCTGATACTATGCGCTCCTTCCAGGAAGCAGCTATTAGACAGCATATCACTTGCTGAGTCCAATTAGGAAGACAGCATTAGGACAGCATCAATCCCTCTCCAGGAAAATAATTCCAATACACAGGGTGCATGGAGATATACTTGAATTAAGCTAGCTAACAGTGTGATCTGACAGGCCGCCTCTGGAACTACCTACAAAATCAGCTTGTTCATTAATGCAAGACCTGAGCATATTAAACCTCCCTGCGGTAGCAAAGAGCTAGAGGATATGCTGAGAGGTCAGTGAGTCTTTGCCTGAGATAAGTCTTACCTTGCGTCTCAGGTGTAGGTGGAATGTCCACTGGATTTGGTAAAGCGCAGATAACTTGACGGTTGTTCATCTCAGCGTTGCTTTCAAAATCACCAAATACACACTTCAGCTCATCACTTACAATGCTGGGGAGTGGGGAGACATTAATCTTCACCTGCATGGGACAGTTAAAGCAAGACAAAGATGCAATGACTCATAGCACACAACTTGTTTACTGTCACAAGGGCGAATATAGTGGCATCACAGGCTCTTCAGGACAAAAGAGTACTATTCATGTTTAATGAAATGCCAAATAAAAATAAGCAAATGGCAATTAAATAAGCAAAAGACAAGGAGAAAAAAACTGATATTCAGCAGAGGTGTGAATAAGTGAACCTCATTCATTAGAGCTCACACATGAAGTTAATTCAAGGGCACAGGCAGCACTACTCAAACTAGACCCAATAAAATACAAAGACTTGAAATGAAACTGAAGGATTTGTTTTTCAGAGTAGCAAGCATATTCTAACACCAACAGAAACAGAAGAGCACAATCATCCAAAATCATGGCACCTTCCTCAAACTGCACCCTGCTTTTTGTCAGTGTTACTTTAAGTAGAGTAGTGGTGGATAAAGTATCTTCAGTTTGTGGCTGGCATATCACTTAGAGGGGTGAAAGCATACATGAATATATGTGTATTGTCTTATAAGCCATGCACAGTTCTAGTGGGAGACATTAAAACAAAAATCTAGATGCCTCAAGAGACACTGGATTCGATTAGTTAAATAATACACAATTGACTGTTTCCTTTTAGGGATTTAGGACGAGAGTCTAACAAAGCCCTGTCATGAGCTAAACAGAAGTAACAATGGAATCAACATTAGCACTGTACCAGAAGGGTCTGATCTACCAGAGCTACCCAGAAGTGTCTCAAGGAACACAAATTATCTGAAATTAGATTAATCGTATCTGACCTGCTTGGTCTTCTTGCAGCTGAGGCTGGGAGGATCGAAAGCCTGAATGGCTACACACTTCTGGTTGGGGCTCCACAGCCACGCGGCCTCCTCTTCTCCTCGGCTGCATTCCTTTTTTCTGGTGCATCTGCAAAAGACAAAAACAAAAAAACAAAACAAAAAAAAAAAACAATGTAATGGTGAGTTGCCAGAAGCTGTATCAGCATTTCTGAACTGGGCTGAGTTGTACACCATTTCATACTGTGATTAAAAAAAAAAATCCTTTAAAATACTTGTAGACAGTCTTCCTGCTCACTAGGATATGATAATACATGTCATTTTAAAACACCCTATGTACTTCTGCCATCCCAGAACACTAACTAGCTATCTAACTGATCAAGTAATCTTGATATAGGCAGATATCAGAGTCTCCATTTGCATTCCTATATCCTGAGTGATTTATTTAACAGCAGCCAAACCTGACAACATTTCCATAACAGTCAAAATGTTTTTGCTTATCATTAACATCATACAGGTCCTGAGGTGAAAAGTTTCCAAGTGAGTGTGATGGGTTTCATTTTATATCATCACTAACTACATTCATATGCAACATTTATTGAACAGTTTTGAATGGAGCTATCCAAGATTAGTGAGACATTTAAAAATTTTCAATCAAATTGCCATCAATGATGCATGACATCAACTGGTACTGTGTTTGAGGTCACTTACCGGCCCTCCAGTACACACCACCCACAGTATGGATCCCTCTGACTCACACATGAGTGGCAGTCTTTCTTCTGTTCACATGCCTGCACGGGAACCTTAGTTATCTGGAAGGAAAATAGAAATACAATGCTTTAAAAGAGCAAGGGTGTGCCACAAAATTAGCAGGTTTAATAAAATAGTTTAGAATGTACACTGAGAGTCAAATTCATTGCATCTAAATCATAAGCAGGTATTATTTAACAACCTTCTTCAGAGTGGTAATGTACAGATGATCCATGCTGGAATCGAAGAACATGGATTTGTTAACCGGACCATCAGTACTGTCTCCTGGAAATTTGCCATACACGTCAGCATGACCGGTCAGATGAATCTGCAGAGTCAGGGTTTAGAGAGCAAATATAGTAGGCAACACTGGGTTAAATAGATCAATCGGAATTCACATTAGCATGCAAGCTGCATAGTAATTTTCTGACTTGTTAAACAAGATAAGAGGAAAAAAACATCACCTTAAGCACTTCTCCCGTGTTAGTGCCCACGAAAGCCACAGTGTTGCTGTTCACCACGGACACGGCCACAGACGTTAGCATGCTTTTCCTGGTGTACACAGGGCTGGCGCTTAAAGCGTATTCGGCTGTAGTGGCCAAAGGAGATGGCAAGAACTCGGCTCCACAAGGGTACTGGTCATACATAGTCTGTTGTTGAACACACACACAGTTCTAATTTATGTCTTGAAACAGCCATTTTTTTTCCCCCACTTACACCACTTACCTCAAATTCCCCCCAACTTGATCATTTTCCATTTTCCGCAAAAACTGGTTTTTAATATTAAATTATATATAAATTTCAATCACTAATGTACACAACACATTTGTTTTTTTAGAAAATGAAGTAAAAAATGAACATACAGCACAAGCCTACACACACACCTCTCTCTTGGGCAGGCAAAGCTCCTCATTTTTGGTGGTGTAAGGTGAGGAGACTGCTTTTGGCTTTTTGTCGACGTATTCTGCTCTATAACATGACTCCATGGCCTCTTTGAGCCTGCGGTTGATGCTGCTAAGAGGATACATGCAGAGTGCAGAGTCCAGGCCATCCGCTTTGCTGAACACAGCAAACAGCACCTTATCTGGTACAATGCCGTTGGAGCTGAGGTTCTGGGCAAGAATTGGCCCTGGAGACGTCAGGTATGCTGCTTGCACCTTGTTGTAGACATTGTCTGTGCCCATGTTGCAGTTGAGCTGAAGCTCTATGTAGGAGTAGTAATTCTGGTCGTTATCGCACAGACGAGCCACGAAGCTGAGCTTGCGGTTATCGTTGATGTCCACTGCGCGAGAGAACAGAAAGTAGACGTGGCCATTGTGCTTGAAAGCGTAGCGGAAGTCGTGCTGGTAGCGCTGCATGTATGGACCCGCCTGTACTGTGGAGGTCTCCACGATGTTCTCGAATATGTCCATGTCACCGTTCATTTGCAACAGACGTGTGCTCACCAGCTTCACACTGTCTGAGCTGCCATAGCCTTGGCCTACTAGGAAAACACTCAGCTCTTTGTCTTTGGTAAAGGTTGAGATCACACCCACCACGGAGACTGATCTGTCAGGGGTGGCCACATATGTCTTCTCTCCCTTGGTGTCACTGTAGTACACTTGATGCTCAACGTTACTCAGATTGTGCAGGGAGCAGATGCCACGAAAGATACTGCCACACACCACCAGTGTGCCGTTTGCCGAGTTCACCAAGAGAAGCTTGTTGACGTTGGGCATTTCCACAGCCTCGGCGCACTGGGCAGTGATGGGTGGAGTGCAGTTTGGGCTGTCCTTCTTGGGGCCCGTCTGAGCTGTACTCTCCTTCTGTAAAGTAGAGTTCAGCTGGTAGATGGCGTCGATGGCGCCCAGGTAGATTCGGCCTGTGCGGGGGTCCTGGACCACTGTGTTGATGGTGGTGGGGGAGGAAAATTGGGGGTGAGGCTCATCGCAGTGAAAGCGGGCAACAAACAGCAGCATCAGGAGTGCTGCCACACACCACCACGCCATTTCTAAAAGAAAGCGAGAAAGAGAAAACGTCTGAAACCATGGGACATGGAGAGATAACATGGGACATTGAGAGATAACATGGGACATTTCACTTAAAACCTTTTAGCATAAAGAGCAAACCCTATGCCTTAGAGCCACTGGTAGCAGGTGATAAGTTATGTACACTTACGTTCAAGTTATAATTTGCTGAAAAAGAATAATTTAATGTGCAGTTTAGGACAACCTTTTTATTCCACCCACAGACATATGCTATGTACATATGCTATGTAATAAAAACAGGCTTTTCATTGTTCTTTAAATTATTGTTCACTAAATAAATTAATTCTAAAAAAAATAATAATAATATAATCTCTGGATAGAGCACCAGATTATTATGCATTGTTTGGAAGTAGTGTGAGGTAGAGATTTCAGAAAACAAGAATCATCATGAGTGAAGCTGAATATGAGGAAACCGTATCACACTTCTGGGATGCTTTGACTTGTTTTAGTCAAATATTTAGTGTTATGGGACACACAGTGTTAGAAAGCTTCATCTGAAATGATTTCTTTAAAGAAGGCGTGTCAGATGGTACACTGGGTGAGATTAGAGGTTTTATTTTCTCTCATCCAGAGAGCAAAGGGCACCGACACATTCTTAGTGATGAACATTGTAAACGTGGTTCTTGCGGGAGTAACCCAGTCTCAAACTACAGCACGTGAACTACAGAGGCTGGATAAAGAAAACGCCACTCATTCCTTATAAATAACTGGTACTATAATCACGCACTCGCACACACTGATGATGAGGACAGGATCAACATCATTGCCTTACTGAAAAGTTTAAAAGCATGATCTAACCCCTGCTAGGAGGAATTCTTTGAGTCAGTGTGAGGCTGATTGCTGTGTTGGAAATGTTGATTACATTCTGCCCCGTCATTTGTTCTGGATTTATAATATTCACAGATGGGTTTCAGTCCTCCTGCTTTTATATGCACTTTCAATTCGACCTCCAAATAAAAAGAGAAAACAAAACAAACTTTTGTTTTTCTTGTAATTCATGCTGTCCAATCAAAACTGTATTCCTGGCTCACACACAGTATTCCCGGGATAGGCCCCGGATCCACTGCGACCCTGACCATGAATAAAGAGCATACTTAAGATGAATGAATGAATTTATCCATGCTGTTATGTCTTTATTCTGTGTTTCTTCAGCAAATATATTTGGAAATGTCCTACGAACATGGGTTTTGACTGTGGACAATTTACCAAAACGACAGGAAATGCTCCCATACTCCAGCATTTACATACTCCTAATGCTCATTTTTAACAAGAGAAAGGATCAGCATCAGTGTTCTACATCCCAAAGTTTAGCTCAACACATCCCAGACTATGTGTGTAGACATTTGGTCCATGTTAAAAAAAAATCTTAAACCTTTTTTTTTTTTTTTTTTTTATTGTTATGAGGATTTGCTGCAGGTCTGATTGCACGTAAGTGAAGTAAAACACTTCGTGTGTGTCTCAAAGGAGTGTGCAGGTGAAACATTCCCTTCACAAACAGTTTGAAGGAACGCCCTCAATCCTCTCGGCCGTTTCTTGCGTGCATGTATGTGCATGTTTTGTGTTGCACGAGATGGCCTTTCAGGAAGAATGTGATGGAAAGCTTTGTGTGAGACTGAAACACTGTGTGTGTGTGTGTGTGTGTGTGTGTGTGCGCGCAGATGAATGGATTATAGAGAGGTGGATGTGTGTGTGTAATGGATGCGTCACTGGAATGGAGCAGTTACTGCACTTTTCTGTGTTTTTGCGTGACTTTCACAGTCACACCCTGTATGGCAGGTCAGCTAACAAAACTCTATTGTGTGTGTGTGCTGTAAACGGTGATGTTCAGGTCAGAGATTTGTAGCCTACTTTCTGCAAGATGTGCACTGATCTTCATCACTCTCTCTTCTCTCTCCTCTCTCTCTCTCTCATATTCTGTTTCTCAGTTGAATTCATTAAGCTTTACTGGCATGACTATGTATTTACAGCGTTGCCAAAGCATTAGAGAGAAGACTATTATTAACAAACAGATTGGTTATAACACTGGGTGTCCATGTAAAAAAATTAAATGTTAATAATAATAGTAATAATAATAATAATAATAATAATAATGGCAATAATAATAATAATAATAAATAAAGAAGTAAAATTTCTTAAAGAATTAAGTCGGTGTGTGTTATTCACTGCCGCTCAGATTTTGAAAGGCAGACATGTACTGTCCTGTTAATATCTACATAAACAAATAAACAAATATCTATCTCCCTGCTTCTCTCTCTGTCCATCTCTGTTTCTCTCTCTCTCACTCTAGTGCTCTGTGTCGGTCTCTCTGTTTTTCCTCTCTCACTCTGTCTGTGTCTCTCTCTCACTTTCTCTGTCTGTGTGTGTCTCTCTCACTCTCTCTCACACACACACACACATCCAGCATGTTTCTCACTCACACCTTGTCTTTTAGATCCTGAAGAGCTGTATTGTCTGTCAGTTTAGAGTGTTGTGAAATGTGATAAACCCATTTAATGCTGCTGCTTGGTGCTGCAGAGAGGCAGTGGCTCTGTGCTCTCATTCCCGCTAGCACTTTCCGTCCTCTAATTAGGTGCTTTTGTGGACAAGGTTTGAGGTTGACTTACAGGGTTGAAGGATAGAGTTATTTAAATTTAGGATGGGATCAGAGCAGCTAAAGCTTCTACACGTGTGTAACTGAACAAAACATCACAAACTCTGCTCAGAGTCCAACAGAGGGAGCGACAAACCGAGGAAAGCTAAACCAAACTGTACTTACTGGCAGAGGGTAATGGCTCTAGTGCCCCTGTCCTGTGTGTGTGTTTGTGTGAGTGTATACGCATTCCAGCTGGCTGCAGTCATGGGGGGAAGAGGACGAAGGTTAAAGTAATTACTCTTTGCATACACAGGAAGTGCTGATGAGAATTGACAAACAAAATCTTCAATGCAGCAGCTGTAATAAATTCTATACAGTGTGTACACGTGTATGTGTCTGAGAATGTATTAATCCCCATGAGGGCTGGAACATGAGGTGGTTTGTGAGGTTGTAAATATGGCTGCATAAAGAAAAGTGTGTTAGAGATAATTAACACAGCAGTACTGTGCTAGAGTAATACACAAGTGTGTATGCTTTGGTATTTTCTACATTGAGGTAAGAATTGAAGGACCTGGAAACATCCAACTATAGAAAAATAACTAAAATGTAAAGCCGACACTATCAGTTTGTAACACATCATCTTGCGTGCAAAAGTGTGTTGAGCATTTGGGATCATTCCACCCATAATGGCTCACATTTGTTTAAAAAGCTTTGTTATGCCAGTGTGTTCTGCTCTTTCCTCATTAAGCACAAGGCCAGTTCATTAAGAGGGGAATATAATGCCTGTGGGCTGATGATTCAGCTTAGTCATGTCTCTCTCTCTCTCTCTCTCTCTCTCTCTCACACACACACTCATTACTATCTGTGAGGTATTTTCTGTACTGTTTTTTCTGTATGTAGCTAAATAATGATATGTTAAACCCTAATCTTAACCATAAGACATGCCCATAAACTAACAAGTTCACTCACTCACTCTCTCTCTCTCTCTCTCTCTCTCTCACACACACACACTAGTTTTACCTTTTAATCTCTATATCATACTTACACTGACTTTTATAATAAATAAATAAAGCTGCGTTTACACCCGATTCTAACCTTAATGTCAGAGAGCAAATATTTGGGCTCTATAAATCTTTCAGATAAAATATGCACTTTTGGAACAAAATCTATTCTTTATGAACAGCCAAATGTCACGGCAATCTCCAACTTTATCATTATAGGCACATTTGGTTCTCACAAAGGACGAAACACACACACACACACACACACACACACACACTCATCACTCTTGGTGGGATGTGGGGAACAGCAGGCATGCTTATTGAATTTCCCCGTTATTGTGCTGAGCTTATAATTTGCTCACTGCTTCAGTGCTTCACACAGGGCCAGAATACAGAGAGCTTCTCCAAGTCCACTGACCAAAATACGAGCACATACACATACACACACACACACACAGACAGACAGAGAGAGAGAGAGAGAGAGAGAGAGAGTGAGTGAGTGTGAGTTTGGAAGTTAGCTCCTCCTTTAGTCAGTAAGCAAACAATATATGTATCTCTCTCTCTCAGGCTCACTCACACACACACACACACACACTCAGCAGTAGGTGATATTGTGACAACAGTTGCTGCCAGATGAGCCGCTTTCCGGTCACTAATCTTCGCCTGAGAGGTCATTTCCGCCTGACCCCTTGCTTGGTGTAGCACAGACCATCAACACTGAGCACTAACCGGGTTACAGTTAGCAGTGCTTAGACAGACAGAAAATAATCTCGTGTTAAACACTTTTCTGTTCACTGAATATCCAAGGACAGCTTTAGTGCGTCAGAATAACATGTAAGCGGTTAATACTTAAGACAGGACACGTTTATAAATACCAAGAGATTACAGTCAGACAAAAACTATTTTTCTGCAGTCACTTCCAGTTAAGAAATCAATGGTAGCAGTTAATCAGGAATATCTTGCTTATGACTACAACAGAACGGGATGAGTATAAACATCACTGAAGTAGGGCTTGGCAATATTCCAAAAAAAAAAAATCTCCATTTTTTTCAACTCTATTAATGATTCTCAATTACAGTTTTTTTTTTTTTTTTTTTTGCTCTTACATAATGCTATTATATATAAATTGCATAACTTCTCAAAGTTTTTTATTTATTAGAATTGACTTCACAAGTAACCATCGACAGCAAATAGTGCAAACAATGGGTCTTTTAAATAAAGAATATTGGGAAAAAAAACATTGTGTGCACTATTTGCTATAGATGGCGCCGTTTATATTTATGCACAACTTCGTGAACGCTTCTTTCTCGACAGAGTAAATGCGGACCGTGTTTCTCGTGACATGAAACGCCACCGCAACTGAGAAGTCAACTTGGGTGTTCTTCGCAAATCCGAGATCCTTCCCCGTATATGGACGGACGTCAGATCAACATGGCTGCGCACAGCATCAGAAATAAAACTTCTTACCTTTAACTGAGTTCTACTGTATCTACAAGTATTAGCTTTAGATTAATCAACATACAGACATATTTGTTTATTAAATCTAAAACACTGACTATACAGTTTGCTGTTTCAGAAAGAAAATATGCATCACTCTTTCGAGGTAGTTGCCTAGCTTGTTGCTAACAGAATGCAAATATGGGGGCGTCCATTTTCTCACTTCATCTGTTGAACGTCCCGAGGTCGAAAATGACATAATTCCCAAGAGCGAATTACTGCTTAGGATGTAATGCAGCATTATATTTTACATTGCTCATATGACTTTTTACAACTGTACCAATTCCATATGTCTGAAGTGATATTTGAACCTTTCCTTGCTAAGAGCTCAGTCCTCTGCGACGTGCTGCCTGTTTATCTTGACGTGTTTTTTTATTAATCTAAGCGCGCAGTGTTTGGGAGTAGCGTAGGATGTAGGAGGTGTTTATCAGGTTAAGAAGGCTGTGTTTTTCCGTTGTATTGGTTTAAACTTTTAACGATTTTAACATGCATATACATATAAACGTAATGGTAATGGTAACGTAATAATGGTGTTAAAAAATGAATTCGAATTAAGCGAATTAATCGTGAAAATCACCCAGCACTACACTGAAGCACCTCAGGGGCAGAATTCTTGTTAAAAAGGCTGCAGACTGAGGGTCAACCTTTGGTCATATCACGATAAAGTTAGACTTTTAGCCAGTTACAATCTTCCTATTTATTTGTGATTAGTTGCTGTAGACTGAACCTTTTTTTATTAAAGCTCATTCAGCTAAGAGGTTTATGAGAATCTATGTTATTCCTGGGACATTATTACTGGCAATAAACCTGGGGTATAAATAAGGATTTCACTAAAACTCTGACAGACCTGATCGTACAGAAGCACTGTTTTAAAAAAAAAAAAAAAAAAAGGCACAGAAGCCACTGTGTGGGATGGTTGATTTGAAAAGTTCCAGTAAATTCCGCTAATCATCTTAATTTCGCTCTGTTGGGTTTCTCTTTTGTACTTCACTACTGTCTGTGGCCTGCCATGATGACATTAACAACATACCAGACATTAAATAAAACTAGAGATGACACGAGAGCACTTCCTTTTCCGCTACCGATATCGAAACTTTGAGTATCAGCTGATACCGTTATCCTTCTGATACTGTTTTCTTTAAAAATTACTGAGCTTTTATGCCTGTTTTTTAAACCGAATCACTTCACAGTTAAACTCCTTCACACAAAAATCACTTACATTGTAAATATAATAAACTATAAATATAATCAAATCAACCTTAACAAAAGGAAAAAAAAAAAAAAAAGTTAAGTCTCTTTATATGAAAACATTTCCTGTTCCAAAAAAATACTTTTTTTTTTTTCAAATCCAGTTCCAATCTTTGCTGCTTGTTACAGAATCAGATATCTCATATTTTCCCTGATATCTGAGCCACCTTTTTTGTTGTTACTGGGTATAGGATCAGTGGCATTTCTAAATAAAACAGGCAAATAAAACAAATCAGAACACATGTGGAAATGAATTAAAGCACATCTTTCCTCTGAGAGTCAAAGACTTCTTCAAAGTAATTTTGGAAAATTGAAAAACCTGTAAGCACTTTGAACTAAAGAAATGCTGCCGTTCGAGTCTTTATATTCAGTGTGTTCAAAGAGAACGAGCCAATGCTCAGGCAGCACAATGATTAAGTAAAAGAGTAAAAGAGTGAGTGGGTGTGTAAAACTAGAGTTAGTAGGAAAAGGAGGATAGAAAAGAGAGAGAGGAAATGAATAATAAAGTAAAGGAGCCAGGCACGGCTTGGCACAGTGCAAACAAGGCGGCCTTTGTGCACGTGTAGTGAAGTGATTGTGCTCTGCAGCGAGGCTGAAAGACAACACGACCACTCCAGCCCACTACTACAAGCCCCCTTCTCTTTGTACAATACTCAGTGAGCAGCAAAATGCTGTGCTGTGGAAGAACAAAAGCGCAGAGCGACAGTGTAGCTCCACAGTATTTCAGTCTGAGTGAAGCAAAAGCCTGAACTGAGAAATGAATGAATGACATGTAAGAAATCTTTTAACCTGCAGTCAGAGGGTCCACATCACAGAATGCCCTTAGTATACACCTCAGGGATGAACGTTTCACCAGAAGAAGCATATTTCAAATCTGGGCCATTGTTTTCCTTTATTCATAGTTGCCCAGCAGACAAGTTGGTTCAACAACCAGAAAAAGAAGAAAAGGGGGAAAAAAACAAAACAAAACAAAAACGTTCTCCTTATTGTCATTGGCAAAATAAAGGATAAAATAAATGACAAAATAAAGATGCTAGCCAGACTCTTATAATTCTTCTGCTGCTGTGTTGAATGCTTGTTGTGCGTTCTGAGATGCTTTTCTGGTCATCACGGTTTCACTTCTGGTTAGAAGTCCCTTTACGGTCAATATTACCAGCAGTGTTGAGACCTGAGAGTGCACACTCAAAACTGTACTACTGGCTTATAACGTGAATCTTTTACACTGTTCCACACCTTTTGACAACTTCTGGAGAGGCAGATGGGAGACTGTGAAAGACTGTTACTGTTGGTTAGGTATCGCTACAAAATTCATACAAATTCATTTTTCTCTTTCAAAGAGTACAAGCAAATTTCTACATATATGCACAAGATACATTTCTCAATGCAGTTTAACTCAAAAACATTGAACATTCTGCAGCGTTTACACTTGTGCAGCAACGGCATCAAACAGAGCACCACCATTCTCCATTATTCGCTGTGACCATTGACTACAGAAGTTGAACACAAGCTTGCACACACACCTTCAAGCACAGTGATTTTACAGAAGAAAAAGGACAGAAACAACACTGGAAAGCTGTGAGTGAATTTCAAAATGACCCAAACGCACCCTTGTAGTGAGAACAATCATTTGTCCTTATGTGTAACATTATGTGCTGAATATTACATTTCCAATTACTAACAATTGATGACTAAAATGTATACAATGAACGAATCATGGCTCAGAATCGGCACGCGGCTGCGGAATCGGAAAATGATGGATTAAGAGGGATAAACAACTACTCCCAGGAATGGAAAAAGGAGTATGTCACTGCTAAAAACAAAAGCAACAGCTTTCCCGGTCCATAGCACTAATTCTTACACTACAACACTACACCTGGATTTAATAAGAAGGATATGAAACAGATGAACAAAACGCACTAATTGCTATTTTAGGTATTAATTCAGAACTAATCTGCTATGGCCAGCATACTGCATGACCCATTTAATTATAAAAAGGCTCAAGGGAATAAATCCACCTAATGTGGTACTCTTCACCCTCTCTCTTCCTCTGTATGTGTGCGCGTGTGTGCTCCCGCTAAACCTGGATTACTGGATGAATTACTGTAACCTATTGAACCCACAATCTGGAATGAACAGACCACTTTTAAAACTGATCAGACGGATCTCTTGAGCTGTTCAGACACACTGCAAGGAGAAACTGCATTTAAAATGAAACGAGGAAGCAACAGTCATTCTACAGCCACGATACATAAGTAGAGAAATTGCAGATTAAAGTCACCACAGGATCATTCATGTCAATTCAGATAGGGCTGTTGCTGCATGTGTCTGCATGTTTGTTCATTCTTTCTTTATTGGCTGCTTGTGACCTAAACACCAAAGTCTGTAAACTATTTTGGATGAATTCTTACATCAAATTGTTTCATTGAGAAGGGAAGTCATGTTTAGGATTTAATATCTGCAGAAATATTATTTCTAGCCAAAATAAATGTGTCAGACATGAAGAGAAACTTGTTTCTATCTGTCTAAGTGCTCAGAATTCACCAAAATAGGCCTTTTTTTTTTTATTATGGAGCCCTGAAAATTGGAAAAAGTACAAAATTTCCAAACGTGAGTGATATTAGGGGCTTAAAGACCCACTTTAATAGAATGATAAGATGCTTTTTTTTTAATTAGAAAACATTATATTTTTCAGGGGAGTGAAAATATGTAATGTTAGAATTCAGCCAAAATTCTTTACAGACTTTGGTTTTAGGTCACAACCAACAAATTAAAAGAATGAACAAAATCTGAGACATGCAGCAAAAACCTTATCTGAATTGACACGGAATGACCAACAGAAAAGCTTTTACTCCATCAGATCGTGAGTTCGAATCTTGGCGATGCCACAGCCATCTGTGGCTGGGAGTACAAGAGAGAAAAATCGGCCATGCTCTCCGGGTTGGAATGACACCATACTCTCTCCCCTATCAATCGCAGAGACACTAACCAATCATGGGTGTCTGTGGGCTCCTGTATGCGGAAGGGGGCAGATAGCACTATTCCTCTGAAGGTGTTGTCCGACGATGCAGCATGCGCAGCAGTTCGAAAAGATGCGTTTGGCTGACTTCACGTGTCTCAGAGGAACCACGTGATAGCTTTCACACTCCCTGGTTGGAAGCTATCGTAGGATAGGGTAGACCTAGCTGGTGGGTGAAGCTAAAATCAAGAAAATCAGAAAAAGCAACCTCCTGATTTAGGCCATGCCCACTTTGGAGTTAAATCTGAATACAGATACAAATACTTGGAGCACTAAATAGTTACAGACAGTGGCATTACGTTACACCTCTAAGGTTGATAAATAAATGCATAATACATTTTTTCCTCCACTCAGTCCCAGCCAAACGTTTTTCAGTAGCATATAGACTAACTGATCATATGTTATTGTCAAGCTACCTCAAATCAACAGTATGATGCTCCTAGCAGCAGTAGGATAGAATGTAGTCTCCTTTGTTTTCTCAAATACATGGTATAGATTACCAGCATGAGCAAATTACTTCTACGTTTCTTTTCTTGCGTTACATGTTTGTGTTATGACTACACCGTGAACCCCATGAAGATAAAATATAAGGCTTAATACCGGCTGTAGCTGTCACTGTAATGGCCAATTTACTCAGCCTTGAGGATCACACCCCTTCCTTTTCCTTCTAACATACACCCAGTAAAGACACAATGTAGGTGATGTAGACCATAGGAACTAAAATAAAGAGAATTGTGCTAGAATTGTGAATTTAAACACTAGTCAAAGTACATGAATTTAAACACTTCAGTACATGAATCACTGATGCAGCATAATATAGCAGAACAAAAACTCTGAGACAGTTCTTTTTCACTTCCCTTTATGCTCCAATATGCTCTTTCTGAGCTTCATCTAATTTTCAATTGTGTGTGTGTGTGTGTGTGTGTGTGTGTGTGTGTGTGCGTGCATTGAGCATATATCTCCAAATATTAGTGTGTTCACCTCCATTAGAATTATGGTAATTATCCACTCAGAGCCTTTGATTTTTCTGGACTTGGAGATTTTTGCGGTTTCCATGGAAACACTTACAATGCGAAAATGGATATACAGACCACTATGACAGCTAGGTTTAAATTGTAGGCAATTCGAACCTTTCAGGCTCGCTCTATATTTCACAGTGACAAACCGTACCACTTGAGTGCGATTAACAGCATGATGGACTTTTTAAACTTAAAACTTACTTTTATGTTTGCTACACTTGCACCAGTGCTGCTTGTTCAAAAAGTTAATGTTACAAAATGTATCTCCTGCAGAGATTAGAAGCCATGTCTGTGTGTGTGTGTGTGTGTGTGTGTGTGTGTGTGCTGTCTGAATAAGTATTTTATCTTGGTATTATCTCGTCTTAGTGTACCTATTCCCAACAGCACGTAGGTGTGCATTTGTTTTTCCATTCTATGGCAGAATGACACAAAGGGTCCTGTGTCACACACACACTCACACACACACACTCACACACACACACTCTCACACACCAAGAAAAAAAATGAAACACACCCCTACACAGGATGACATGCTCATTTCATCATCCTGAGACGAGTTACAGCCTCTTGCTCTTTCCCCTCTCTCTGTCATTTTCTATCTTTCAAATTCATTCCACAATTGCTTTTGCTTTCAAAAACAACCCTGACAATCATTCTGGCCATGAGACAGCGTGTGTATCACGTATTTACTTTCAGAGTGCATGGACAGATTTACATGTATTTGTGGGATAAAGTAGATATACAGTAAATTCAGCAAATAAAGCAAACAACAAAAATAAAAAAAAAAAAAACGAATATGTATTAAAGCTAACCTGTTACTCATAGTAATACTTACGGACGCATCGAAACCAATACTGGTATCAGTCCAATACAGTGCTCGCTTACTCTTACTTGTGATACAATGTGGCGCAAGTCTAGTGTACAGTGCAGTGTTAATGAACAGACGACACAAATTGAAAGCAAACTGAATGTATTTCAGGAATAATGAAAGCAATCAAACTGTGCTCTGCAAAAATATCAGGAGGAGGAAGTACAGTATCTTCCGACAATACAAGTAACCTGACAAAACATCTTAAATATAAAACTCAGCATCAGGAGTTATAAAAACATTATAATGCATGAGCCCAGTAATCTAACTACATGAAGATGCACGTGCGCATTTCCTCACCACTATTTAAACCAGGAAAACAAACAGATCTAAATAAACTGTTCTGTGACATCCATGACTGATCATTACTAAGTAGGTTACTTGTTTAGATATCAGTACTGATCTCGGTATCGACAAGTAGCAAAACACACGTACTCGTACTCATATGTCTGGGGAAAAAAATGGCATCAGTGCATCCCTTTTAATACTTTTATTAGTTGATATACTGTAGGTTATATTAATACTTTTATCACTCCTACCAATATTACCTCTTATGTTAAGTAAGATTAAGTGCACAACTGTTTTGCCCTGTTTTTACTTAATCATAATGAATAAAAACAGGACACGTGAGCTGTTTAAGTGGTTACAGCCGAACAGTCAAACTTCAGTGAAGTATCAGTTTATTAATCACTCATTCGTCTTAAAGCAGCGTTTCTCAAACTTGTTTAGTCTAAAGGGTCTTATCTCCTGTGGTCGCTGCTTGTGCATGTTCTCAGAAATTGACACTACGTGTCCACATGGTGCAATAGCAATGTAAGAAGTGAGGGCATCGTAGCACCATGTGACACGGTGTCAGCAGCTGGCTAAATAAGAAATGCATACTTGTGTACTATTCTGCACAGTTATTGAGTACTAATGCTAACCAGTTTTCCTATTATGGTTGGTGTGTTCATTTTAAAAACCCCTCAAAACCTACCAAAATTTCTGTTTTGCGTAGCAGTCTTCTGGATTTTCTAGATTTTTAAATACTTGTAAATGTATGGCCAGAGTTTTCGATCTTTGACGCAGCTCATAGCAACAGTCATGACAACGGTGGAAAGAGAACGGTCAGTGTCTTTTCAATGTTGCTGTGCATGAAATTGCGAAACATTTTACAGTTCATTTTACAAGGATGATTCGGCTCTGATGTGCCATCTAGTGGATGTCGCTTTTAATCCTCCAGATGTACGTCAGAAAAACAAGTGTGTGAACAATGTCGCTCACACTGCCACTGCTTCTACTGCCAGGCCTAAGCCCACCTTTATGGCTAGTAAGAGTCACAGACACACCCCAAACCCCAGCTATCAGACCGCTCTGCACGTAGGAAAAGATGTGGCGCTGTTCTGTTGACATTATAACTCATTAAGGACTTGTTAAGGATGCACTTTTTTTTTTTTTTTTAATAATGTTCAGTAGTGACTAAAAATTATACTCTATCTAAAATCACTCAATGGCTGAAGCCTTAATGAACTGACAAAATTAAATTTACTAACTAGACATACATCATCTGAGCTTTTTATGCACCCTGCACAGATTGAGAACTGGTGTTATAAATTTATTAACTACAGTATAACTATTAGAAAACATATGTAGTTAGAAGAGAACTTTGGTGTCTGGAGCTGGGGAGTTTAAGGAGTCAAAACAGGTAGAAGATAACAGCATGTGTCTGATCGATAGAGCATCCAAATGCTTAGCAGGTAAAGTCCTAAAGGCTGCTTCAACACTTTTTTTGTGTTTAGTTACTGATCATGAATAACACAAGTCTGCTTCTGTGATTATAATAAACATGGAGTTTGCATACCACAGGAATGCACAGCCACTCCCTGTGTGTGTGTGTGTGTGTGTGTGTGTGTGCGCGCGTTTATCTGCAGGTGTAACAGGCTGTGTTATTATTGCTTCCTGTTTTTGAGTGCCGATTGTTGCTCTGATATCAGTCACAGTAATGACGGCATGAGATGTTTGACAGATTTCCAAAGAAAGAGAACAATGTTTGGCTAAGGGATAAAGTCACCGTGGAACTAGTTTCTTAGAAAACAAGAGGGCAAGAGATTACACTACCTCAAATGAGATTAGACAAGATTTCCTCTTACCACAGAGTGTTGTAGTCCTGGTTTTTCTGTATTAGCTTAAATCATCTGTAATTTCCGGCATACTTCATTCATGGTAGAGATTTGCACTGGTTTACTACTCTATAGCCCTGGAAATAAGCACATGCTTTAAGAAAAACTGTTCTTACTCATCAACTCTGCCTCTTTTCAAGTTCTTAGAAATGCGACACTGAAGACGGACACACCTGAACACTGAAATGATGTACTACCTGCTAATTCATGGTAACTGTAGGGTGGCTATACAGGTTTAGCCGATGGCTTAAGAACCATCAGGCAATCAAAGTGCAGCAATGTCCAAGGTTGTTTTAAACCACATCTTTAAGCATGTGATCTGTCTAAGCTCATGGTTATCTGACTCACAATTCATCCACAGCTACGATATGTCAGGAGACTCTAATGGTGTTGATGATATAAAACAACGCGTCCAATTCTATAAAACGTATTTAAACATAAATACTAACATTGCTCAAGGACTGACTTTTCCACCAGTCCACTTCTTCCTAACCTTTTTACACACTCATCAGAGAACAAGAGCGTGAATCGATTTCGGCTGTCTACAGTCATATGCGGGTGAGTCAACACCATACAACTCCTGACATCAGTGTTTTCTATATAAATCCAAACCAGAAAAAAGAAAACAGAACCACACGCATGCAGTCCTCCTCCAAATAAGCAATCTTTCCTAGGTCTTCCAAAATAGAAACAAGGAGGCTTACTCATCGGTTTTGTGGGTTTCAGTGCTGCTTCAGTGCTGCTGTCTGCTAAAAACAGTCAACATTATATTTTGCCTACATAACAGACTCACTAAACAAGTCTCCACTGATCATTACAAAATGTAGCGACAATAAAAGGACAATGACTTCTATGAAAGAAAAAAAAACAAAAAAAAACAACTATATTAATCCACATTCCCAGGGGTGTTATTCCCATAAAAATGACATAGTTTGGCCTGGGCTCTCTTATTTTCTCACTCTTTCCTGTAATGATACTTGGTAGACATTTATGTTAGTTACTCAACTGCAATAGAGTACAGTCCCTAAAACTGCAGCAGAACCAATGCACAACTGGCCAAAGATCTCCACTGTCCTTCGTAGTTCATAGTAATGCTCCTAAACCTTCACAGCAATGTTTCATGAGTGGCTTCTTTCAGTTTGCTATAAACCTTAGAAAACAAGCTATAAATGTGCTTTTACTTTAAACGAACTTACCAGGAAGGCTGAGGTGATTAAACTACTAATGTTAATGCAGCCAGTGTGGCAAGAGTGGAAAATACTTGAGCAATTGCTCTGCGTTACTGTAATTAAATACTAATTTGGAAGATGTTTAATTTACTTCAGTATTACCAAAATTGGATACTTGTACTCTTCCTCAAGCAAATTTCCAAAGAAAACATATATACACGTTTTACTCCTTGCTTTTAATTTTGACCTTCAAATCAGTGGCTACAAATGTCATGAGATTTTTCTTGCTTTTTTCCCCCTCTCTCACCAAGTACCGCTCCCATTCTTTCTTTCTTTCCTTTTCACATTTACATTAGTGTCAAATGAAACTTCACATCGTGCTAATTGGTCTTTGAGCAAAGATCAGCACCACCTATCAACTGACGCAGCACACCCCACCTTGGCCTTCTTGGCCATACCTTAAGATGATGATGTCTTATGCTGGAGTTACCAATGATTCACAGGACGAGATGTCGGACATAAAATCTGAAATATTAGCATTCGCCATCAAATCTAACGAAGCATGTTGAAGTAATTACTTTTGGTAAATCTGCTAGCTAGTTAAGTTTGTATTCATTACCTCAGTGCTTAGTATTCATCCAACAGGGTTATTAAACATTAGCTAAGCAGCAAGCCAAATTCTAGGTTTGTCTTGGGAGGATATTTTCCTCATGACAAACTAGTTAGTCATACAGGGTTGAGTATCATGAACTCATGGTCAGCTCTTTTGATTGGTTTAAAGTTAGTTATTAGCTTTATCGTTGAAAATGTGAATATGTTTAAATGTACATAGGTTTAATGTTAATGGAGTACAATTTTGACACAGTACCCATATTTTTACTCAACTACAGTTTCTCTGTCATTTTCCTACCTGCTAAACACAAATGGAGGGCACTGCAAATCCTCACATAGCCGACATATTCATTTTAACTGCTGAATATCTCTACCAAGATATTATAACTCCTGTTACTAAAGCATTAAACAACTTTTAGACACAAATTGATCATCATCCTGTGTTATATGTGTAAACTCACACTGGCTTTTCGAGATGAATCCACCAGCTGGTTCTATAGTGGAGATGTGGATGCAGAGCAGACTGAAACTGACTATAACCTGCTGACCAGCCTGAACACAGAGGGAAGTGCAGTTGTCTAGAACATTATTGGGCATTTTCATTTCCTTAAACGATAAATGATATAAATAGATTTGAAGTAAATCCGGCAATAAAAGATACAGGCTGAACATAACAAGCGAAGCTTTAGAGTACAATGTGCTGTGTTGAGTAATTGTAATTATTACAATAATATTAGTGCTCTTTAAGACTTAATATATTTAGTCATACACAATGATTATTATTATTGTTATTACTATTATTATTTGCAAAGGTATCTAAAAATGATGGCTTTAATTATCATTTTGATTAAATTAAAAACAAAATGCGCATTTGCAGACCTGTCAACTTTTACGTATTGTGCATAGGAACGCCGCATTTTATAATTGGTACACACTGCTATTACTAAAAAACAAGCAAAAAGAGCAGACTTTTTTCCCTTCAATAAAAAAAATGGCAGATAAGCCCCTGACAGATAAATCTAGAATGACTGACAGTTGCACAGGTGTTTTGAACTCTAATATTAGCTGACACCCTTAAGCCCTGCCTGCTTCATCTCATCTCACACAGTAATCTCTCATCTCCTTGATGATTTACCTGCATGAAAGATGCTCTGAAGTGCATCACAAATAATGTTAATGGTAATGATGATTATCATTACGCCCAATATTAATGTGAACTACAGTTTCTATCTTATGCAAGTGATCTGTGAAAGGACTAAAATGAAATGTATTAAGTTTAACTTGAGCTTTGGTAGCTCAAATTGTCACACCTCCTCAAAAAACCTTAGTAAGACACAGCTGAACGTTACCATAGAGATTACAGCTGGTTAAACCTCCTAGGTTCACAGCGGTCAGAGGTGGCGTGCTGCCCGCTGTTCCCTTTCAGTACAGCAATCATCATTATTATCAGAACGAGAGCGCTGCCTCGGTCTGCTCTCACCCACTCGCACACACTGTGTCTTTCATAAATGCATACATAGAGGCATAAGTTGCATCTTGGCTTTATCCCGAATGTGTACCCCAACCCCGATCCTGACCTGATGTAATGCTTGAATTAAGTATTACTGAAATAACATCTTCCATTTGGAATACAAAGGATAACCAATTTGTGAAAAATGAACCATGCCAAGCAGGCCCAAGAAAAAAAGACCAAACTTCCACAAAAATGTGAGTCATACCCTAAGAACAGAGTCCTGAAGGAAATGATGAGTTTACTTTCTATTTTTAAAATGAAATTTTGTAAGCGTGGATCAGCCATGTGGGCTTTATGCACTGCTACCGATTTGCAGCTTTTACTAGTTGAGTGAGTGTGTTTGCTGAAGCATTGAGTGGGGCTGTACACAAATGGACACACAATCATATGCACACAAGCTGAGAGAACATCTGGAAAACTCCGATAAAAGCATCCATTATCTCAGCTCAATACAGTAAGATTCAGCTAAACACATACCAAATCAGATTCAGTAATTCAACTCTACCTCAACACTGTATTTAATTTCTCAGCTGGAGCCAGTACATGGATATTTATACATCAGTATACACCGATCAGCCATAACATTAAAGCCACCTCTCTAATATTGTGCAAGTCCCCCTTATGCTGCCAACACAGCTCTGGCCCGTCGAGGCATGGACTCCACAAGACCTCTGAAGGTGTGCTGTGGTATCTGGCACCAAGACGTTAGCAGCAGATCCTTTCCGTCCTGTAAGTTGTAAGGTTGGGCCTCCATGGATCGGACTTGTTTGTCCAGCACATCCTACAGATGCTCGATCGGATTGAGATCTGTGGAATCTGGAGGCCAAGTCAACACCTTGAACTAATTGTCATGTTCCTCAACAATTCCTGAACAAATTTTGCAGTGGGGCAGGATGCATTATCCTGCTGAAAGAGGCCACTGCCATTAGGTAGGTGGTACGTGTCAAAGTAACATTCACATGAATGCCAGGACCCAAGGTTTCCCAGCAGAACGTTGCCCAGAGCATCACAGTGCCTCTGCTGGCTTGCCATTGCTCCATGGTCTAGTTCTGATGCTCACGTGCCCAGTGTAGGCACTTTCGGCAGTGGACAGAGGTCAGCATGGGCACTCTGACAGGTCTGTGGCTACACAGCCCCATACACAGCAAGCTGAGTGTTCTGACACCTTTCTATCATAGCCAGCTTTAACTTTTTCAGCAATTTGTGCTACAGTAGCTCTTCTGCCGGATTGGACCAGACGGGCTAGCCTTTGCTCCCCACGCACGTCAGTGAGCCTTGGGCACCCATTACCCTGTCTCCGGTTCACTGGTTGTCCTTCCTTGGTCCATTTTTGGTAGGTACTAACCACTGCGTACCGGGAACACCCCACGAGACCTACCGTTTTGGAGATGCTCTGACCCAGTTGTTTAGTCATCTCAATTTGGCCCTTGTCAAAGTCACTCAGATCCTTACACTTGCCCATTTTTCCTACTTCCAACACATTAACTTCGAGAACTGACTGTTCACTCGTTGCCTAATATAGCCCACTCCGTGACAGGTGCCACTATAACGAGATAATCAATGTTATTCACTTCACCTCTCAGTGGTTTTAATGTTATGGCTGATTGGTGTAATAGCTAATACTGTGTGTGTGTGTGTGTGTGTGTGTGTGTGTGTGTGTGTGTGTGTGTGTGTGTGTGTGTGTGCGCGCATGTGCATATCTCTCAATCCTATACCGGCAGTGTATTGTACGCTGCCTAAAAATCAGATAGCATTGTTAGTTTTTAAATAAATGATGCACTGGCATCAATAATCTGTGTGTGTTTTGTGAAAGCCAATAAGTTGTAGTTTTCTGTTCTGGTTTTGATTTGTCTGCCAGGCAACTAATAAAATAAAATAAAATAGATTAAAATAAAATAAAATAAAAAAACTTTCTTAGCACTCAGGCTACCGATTTGTCCGCACCTGCCTTGAGAACTAACAGAATGACCTATGACGAGGGAGGGGAGAGAAAAAAAAAAAAAAAAAGAGCCAGAGGAAAAAGGTGGATATCTTATTGCAGAATGAGACAAACAAAAGACAAAAGTCATTATTGCATTTACATCGAACTCTTTTATTTTTATGCGCATGGTGTTTAAGAGTGGTTGCATGAATGCGTGTGTGTGCAAATTTAATGGATATGGGTGGCAGGAGGAGGAAGGCATGTGGAAAAATCAATGGCCTGTCAGAGTCGAAACACCTCTGCCTGTAGTCGTTCTGCCACAGGCTGACAGCTAATTGTTTCACGAGCCCTTGGCAGAGACTGTCACAACGGCGTATTATCATCAAAATGGCGAGTGACACGCTGAAAGGTCAGTGGAATTGTTGTGTCATACCTGTCTGTGACCAAAAAGAGTGTGACAAACAGAGAGTGGGGGGAAGAGAAAAGTGACAAGGAGAGGATCAGGGAGAGAGAAGTAGAGGAAGAGAAGTGCATGTCATAACACTGAGGCCTGAGATGACCACAGAACAGGCTATGAACAAGCAGTGGAGGAGGTTTACGAGTCAATTAAAGGCTTGTAGTGAGCGTGCGCTCTTTGTCCAAGTGCGCTGCTCTCACTGAAACAGCTCCTTACAGAGGCCCGCTCTCATGACTTCTGACCTCAGAGTACTTCTGAGAGAGAGCGAGTGGGAGAGAGAGAGCGATTTGTATATATTATTTGATCTGGTTAGCAGGCAGGAAGCTCTATGCTTCAAATATAATACTTAATTTGTATCGCCATGACCCCAGAAACTGGCAAATGGGCTGCATCACATTGGCTATTAACTCTTAAGCTCAAATCGTACCTCCCTTAAAGTCTGTATGCTCAGAAAAGTAACCATGGAAACCAAAGTCAATAAGCAACTCCTACAATAAGAACACACTCCTGCTTAATATTGAGGCTTTATTTTTCAAAGTTTAAGTGTGCTACAAATTATTTTCATGTTCATCAGTATAAACCCTGATCCTGGCATCCAGTACAGTTTATCTAATTATTAAAAGAGACACAGCAGTGCTTGCAATCTTTATCTATCCCCTACTCGGGCCAACTGCAACACAGACTGTTTCATTCCGTCTTATTTTAGCTTCCATTATCCCGGTCATAGCTTCCCATCACCCTCATATCTTTCTTCCTTCCAGATATTCCCTATCAGATGTTGATCATGGACGGATTTGGGTTCCCCGTCTCAAAATAAAAAATCAAAACCTTTCCGACCACTTGAGATGACACTGATCCCCCAGCCTGCACTCTTTACAGGAAACAGAACCACTAAATCATCTTGATAATGATGTGTAACACATGATGCTATATTAGACCAGGGAACAGATTACAGCAGCAGGGCAGCCATTACGGCTGAGTGAGCATGCACATCCCTCACCCTCCCACAGAGCAGTGAAGAGAGCGGGACATGTCTCTTTTTTGACATTAGCCATTTCTTCTGGCTCTCCCACGGGCTTTGCGATTAGATTTGAAGCACCGAGGCTATCCTAAGCAAAGCACTTCCTCTTTTCTGTCTCTCTGCTTGCTGCAAATTCTGCATCGAGTGGACAAGCAAAATGGCCCAATATTTCCGGGTTGATGTTTTCAACTAGGTCTGATCTGATTCTGTAACATGAAGAGCTCAAGCCATAGAGAACAGCACAAATTATAGACAACAGAACACCATTCTCAAGTTGAAGGACACAGTGGAACACAAAGCTGTTACACCTACATACGTGTGTGTGTGTGTGTGTGTGTGTGTGTGTGTGTGCGTGCGTGCGTGCGTGTGTCTAGGGAGCAAGGGAGAGGCAGTCTCCTAAGCAGTGGGTTTAATTTCATGTAAATTGATCATTACTTGCCTCCAGGGTGCCACACACTTCAGAAACAGCGGGACATTATTCAAATGAGCTCCTCTATAGCTGTAAAGTGTCGAAATCTGCTGCATTCCTGTTCACCATCCATCCACCACTTCATTAAACCCAACAAAGTCATCATCCAGTCTGGACAGATCTACCGGATGAAGCATTTAAGCAGCATTGAGGTGCTTCCTAAACCACAAAACATGCATGCTTGTTCATCAACCAGACAAACCTGTCCACATCCTCCCTGAAAGCTGACCTGGGGTTTAAAGCTGCCTTGAAAAGGAACTGGGATCTATTAGACAACAGGAACAAAGCTTCCGTCCACTGAAATCACACCTCAGTTCCTTTACGCAAGAAACTGAACATTCTGCATGTCTGGATGTGCACACGCGCACACACACTCAGACACACAGACCTAAAAACGACTGTCATTACATTAAGTGCACAGCAAAAAATAATCTTAGCAAGCGACGATATCTTGCATAAAGGAAAAGCTAGCTAATATTTCTCATTATGAGAACTTGTATAACAATTAGGAGACGATTAAGCCTCTTTCTAGACATATTTACTCATTTCTAGCTTAGAATTTTCTTGTTCTATTGGCGGGTCATTTTACTTCTTTCTAGAAAACGCCTGAAATAAACAACTATCAGCCAATAGAGAAAGATTATATTTAAGCTTGAAACTAATAAAGAGAAATATTAGTTGAATTTGCTGATATTCTGGATATCTCTACTTGTTAAGGTACCTTTTTTTTTTTTTTGCAGTGATGCTACTGCAAAACCATGACAGTGGTACTTCCCGTCTTACTTTTTTACTTACTTAGTTACTTAACAGCACCTTCATGCATCTCTGAATGCCTAATGAACTGCACTCCAAACTGCGTCTTATCATCTGGTGCCAACCTTTTTTTGTCAGAAGAAAACACTTTCACCCTAAATCATTTGTCTCAACTACTCCGGAGATGTTAAACATTAAGTGAATCTTTCACTTTTTCAAAAAGTTACAGCTGTTATTGCTGTTTTAATCTATACAACCCTGCCTTGTTTGGTTTTATGGCCAGCTTTTCATGTTTTGTTTCCAGATTTCTTTGTTAGAAAGCTGCTTCAAACATCACGCACATGGCAAAGGGTTTGGCCTTGTCGCCGTCCGTGATCATAAATCCACATTTTAAATATTCCTCGCTGAACTTTCCGAACTTCTCCTCCAGTGAAACTTTTGTCGTCGAACACGTGCTTGTGATTTTCTTTTAGTGACTGTGTGTCTCTCCATTTTAAATGACTTTAAGGAGTTCTCAAGATAATGATGCTTTCAGCCATGAAGGATTTAGCTTGCTAAGACTGTAATTTATGTTGAACTCTCACTGCAGTGCCATTACAAACCCCCAGCAGGGAAACCCTGATCTAATGCTAGTCTTCTCCACATTCAACTTCTGAAAACTAAAAAGAAGGATGAAGCAGCTTTTCTTGTTTTTATGCACCAGAGATCTAGAGCACATTATCATTAAACATTCATCAGGCTATGAGCCATCTATGAGTGATTTTTTTTTAAATAATAATTTAAAAAAATTAAAAAAAATAAAGCTAAACAGCTGTTTTTTCCCCCCACTTATCTTTTAGCTATTTGCCTTACTTTTACTGGCTCATTACTTTTATATTATAATTTTTACACAATTTTATTATTATTATTTTATATAATTTAGATGATTATTTTCTTTATTGATGGTATTATTTTTAATTACCTATTATTTGCATAATCATTTTGTTTTTTGACAACCTTTTTTAATCCTTCACACTGTACAACACTGCTGCATTTTATTATTATTATTATTATTATTATTATTATTATTATGACTTAACTACAGAATTATACTGTACACCTGTAGCATAAAACAATTCCACTGATTTTTAAATTCTGCTCCTCTCTGTGCATATGAAAAATATTCTTGTTGAAGCTAGTGCTAGTGTGTGTGTGTGTGTGTGTGAGTGTGAGTGTGAGTGAGAGTGTGTGAGTGAGAGAGAGAATGTTGACACTCATATTCTCATGACATAATCCAGGCCAGTATGAAGTGTCTTTCCTTATGTGGTGGTTATTCTGGTAGGTCGAGTGCTCTGCCCTTACAGTTTAATAAATCCCAGAGTGGAAGTCAGCTGAGAAATGCACATCTGCTATTCACATAATCCACAAAGGTGGACTGGAGCACTCTTTTCCAATATACCACACACACACACACAGAGAGAAACATAAACAAGAGACGCACAGAGACACCCCAACACACACAGAGACGCACAGAGACACACAGAGACACCCCAACACACACAGAGACACACAGAGACACACAGAGACACACAGAGACACACCTGGTATGTTTTGTGATTGACAGGAGCTACATGACACAGTCAAAGCCAGGCTGCAACCATTTGAAAAGCGGTTTGATACTGCGAAATAATATTAATGCACCATGGTCTTTATCTCATTCTGTCAGCTCTGAAACGGGAGAAAGGAAAATGCTGTAAATGTCACGCAGCCTTCAACTTCTGATACCTCTGAAATATAATTCAAAAAGGGGAAGTTTTGATTGCAGAGAAAAATTAGATCTGTCACTGGAACACTGGCTGTTTTTTAATCTGCCTTTCAATCATCATTTCCTTAACAGCTCACCTCCTCGGCTTTATGAAAAATGATGAGGCAGTGGCACGCCGCCAACGTAAACACAGCGCAAGGATAATGAAGGGAGGACAAGAAGGGAAAGAGATAGAGACTGATTGCATGTTTATGAAGGAGAAAAAGGAAAAAAAAAAAAAAGATTAAGCATTTTTTAACTGAAAGGCACGGTTCATATTTCATTGACGTGGAGGAAACAAAAGCATTCCAGCATTCCTGTGTGTGCAGACAACAGAAGCTCAGGCAGCCAACTGGGCACTTAATGAAAAGCACAAAAGCAGAGAGTGCTTGGAAAATAAAGAACGTCGTTTAAGGGAATCCTCTGAGTAATTACCTCCCTCGCTGTTTTTACCATCCTTCCTTTCTCTCCAATAAACAGAAAGCCATCCTTATTGACTTAGGGTATCTCAGTATAACCTTCCTAATCACCCTGAGCCATATTCTTCACTTACTTGTGATCCTCCTCGCCCTCGCTCGCTCCCTCTGATGGCGCTCTTCAACAGGATAGCAGACAAACTGAGAGAGAGAGAGAGAGGAAAAAAAGGAAGGGAAATGAAAAGCATGAATGAGAAGATATAAACACTCCTACAGCCAAGTTTGAAAATGTGTGAGGGATTCATTTTATGAACCTGAGCTCTTAATAAATATCCTACATAAAGATTTTCCCCACTGAGAGGTACGCTTGTGTACAAAAGCTTTAAACGGAACCGTTTTCCATAACAGCTCCTCTGGCAGGAATAACCTGGCACAGTCACCTTTGATGACCAGTCATCAGCTTCTGACATTTTCCTTGACAGATTTGTCCCTTGTTCATTAGGAGTCAGGACATAATTTTGGCTCAGCCATTCCTTCTGAGGCTATTCTTCAGGTCTGTTGAGACTCCCATGTTGTACCTAGCTTCAGTTTTCGATTATAAGCTCCCTTACCTTACTGAGCATGTTTTCTTTGAGTGAAGGCTATGGGGGAATAAATCTCAGAGTACAGTCTGTACAAAAAAAAACATATGCAGCAGCTTGCTCATTTAATACAACTACACAGCTCTGACAGTAGTGCCAGCCAAGCACAGGTTTATATTTAATATATTAAATGCTCATTCTATTATGTTAAAATTTTACACAATCTAAGCCTAATACACTGGTAAAAGCATTAAAATGTGTTGTTATTTAACAAAGAAAAATCACTGATATAGCGAAGCTTTGCAGACTTTGGGCTTCTTGGTAATAAGCTGCATTTTTTGTCATATTAACTTTGAGAGGTTTTGGCGAGCGGACGCCCGTTTATAGCTGCTATAACGTGCAACATTCCACAACATTTCATGTAGCTATAAACAGATAAAAAAGTACAGCTTCTTGTTCTTTAACAAACAATACAGCCAAAGAAGAAGAGGAATAAAACACTTCGGGATATGCTATTACAGACAAAATAATCATCTTTGGGGTGGTATTTTTCTATAACAGTATGCCTGGCTGTGTTTTATTCCCTACATAACATAATTGGTATGCAAATGAGGGCATGTGGGAGCAGAAAAAAGTGGGTAGGTGAGTAGGTTTGGGAGCCTTCAGTATATTTATAGAATCTAGAATTATCAATGAGTATAAATATATAACCATGGTCTGTTTTCATTTTATTGCCTAACAACATTTTTGTGAAACTTCTACATCATGAATTTTTTTTTTCCCCAAAATGAATCCACCTATCACTATTGCTACCCATCTATGAATTCAAGCATGTACAAGTCACTCTACCAATCTATCCATCTTCCACCTCTCTGAATTTCTGCGGAGCTTTCTATCTAGGGGAGCTTCAGTTTGGGCTGCAGCTCTACACTTGACTGGAGTTCTGATTACGGCCTACTTCTGAAACTGACATAGATAAAAAGCAGTGCACAGCGGAAGCACAGCATGCAGATGGAAGTCTGGCTGTGGGGTTCCTAATGAAGCCCAGGATGATCATGATTAGAAGTGGAAAATCATGATTATTTTAGGGACGCCCCTCCTGTCAGACAAAGCCCCACTCACTGAAACCCGTCCAGCGGTTCCACCCATGTCAGGCTCAGCGGGAGAGTGCACATGTCACTCATAAAAGCATGGTCCTCTTCCTCTCTTAGCAGCTCTGACATAACTTTATTTTGACATACATCCACTCATACAGTTAAATCTTTTGCTCACATTCCCCTCCCTACTACACAGGAAATCAGTGTCTAACCAGCATGTGTTATGTTTTATTGCATGTCTATGTCTGTATTGCACATATGGAAGCATTGCCGTATGAAGTCACTGGCTCGGTGTGGGAGGTAAGAGGAATCAAATCTCGCCTTGTATTTTATCTCAAAGCAAGCTTTCTCCATCTGAATGGGTCTCCACGCAGCACGCAGCACTTTGTGTCTGTCTGTCTGTCTGTCTGTCTGTCTGTCTGTCTGTCTGTCTGTCTGTCTGTCTTTTTTGCTAGATCCCAGAACTTGGCCCCATTTTTTCCCCACCAATGAGAACCAGATGTTTGTAGTCCTGTTCCTGAATTCTAATCTTTTGCTTTTCCATTCTCTGCTTCTCCTAGAGCTTAATCATGCTTCTTGTATATTCATACAAGGACATTTCTACTCTTTCTTCCCTATACACTCACTGAGATATAGTAATATAGTCATCCCTACACAACATCCAGTGATGTTTATCGCCAATTATATTATATTGCCAGACGGGCCAACCACTACACATTTTGCCTATGAGCACTGCAAAAACACTGGTATACACTGGTGTTAGAGAGTAAAAGGTTAATGTTAAGTGCACTGCATTATGGGTATTGTAGTTTCTGGTAGGGGTTGAGGTTGCGAGTGTGTAAGTCTGTCCTTTTTTTCCATCCACAGGCCTGCATATTTTCTTTTGTTTGTATCTGTGGAAGTAAAACCAAGTGAAATAAACGCCACCCACTCAGCAGAAAATCGATAGTAAATTAATATGGAAATGTGCCGTTATGTTTTTTACTGTTTACTGAACATAACACAGAATCAATTAATAAACCAGCTGATAATTTTATTACACCTCTACTACTCTCCTTAAACTAGAAATGGTGGAAATGCTCACTTCCTGTCTTTTTTAGGCAGTTTTAAATCATTTATTGCGATTTTTGGAATTTTGTTTGAATCAGGAAAAACTCAATATCACATAAGATTATTATGTAGTTAGACATGCATGTGTGGATACACACACTCAGACAGTGTAATAAACAGTACAATCAGTATGGAGTGGGTTTATGCTCAGAAAGGTAACTTGACGCTGCAGTGGTGTGTACACGCACTGTTTTATGCGTTGGGCTGCTCAGCTTTAAAACTTTCTACGGAGGGAAGCACATCCCTGTTCCATTAAAGTGACTCAAAGCGAAACTGAGCATGGTTTGGCATACAGCACTAAACCAATAAAAAGGACAGAAAAAAAAAACATCAGGCAAACTGGCACGGACATCAAAACTAGATTTGCTGCATGAAACACCCATATTACATATTACAGACTTGTCGGTCTGCCAACTGAAAATGAATTCAGCTTGAGATACAAGACAAGTTTGGGATTCATTAAGTAAGACCCTTCCTCAAACATCAGCTTCCCCATCATCCTTCCAACCAACTGAAAGAGCAAAATGAATTGTAGAGCTGCACCACAAAAAAGCCCAGTTGTGGGCGATGTGGTTGAGTGAGGATCCAAAAACTCCTCCCTAAGCCGTTGGTGTAATAGACTGGGAGACCAATGTGCTCTACTGGAAACAGTGATCACTCACACACACACACACACACACACACACACACACACACAGGAAGCCCTGATAGAGCTACTACACTGTTTTGCCTATCCCACACATGCAGTAAGGGTCATGTGAGGTTAGCATGCAAGGCAGAGAGTAATGGTTTCATATTTCTGCTCACACCTCCAACACGATCGCCATGAAACGCAACCGTGAGTGTACTTCTAAAGCAAAAATTCAGGTAAATCTGCATGTCAGTAAAGTTGGGACCCCTACGGTTGACTTTCTGACCTTTTTTATTCCTGTTTATGAGGTCCATACCAGAATGCCTTCTGCCTCTCTGTGTGAAACCGTCATCCAGAGATCGATCACTCATTCACTCTCTTCCAGCAGAAGCTTGCATAATTCCAAGCCTTCATCCCCTGCAATCTCGTGTGACCCCAGCTTCCTGCTCTCCCTTTCAGCTTAGCTGCAGGGCTTCTAGCTGGTCAGAGAGAGCAACTCTGAGCCTCAGGCGTTCACAGCAAACAGGGTGTCCAATGGCATCAAGGTCTTACGAAGCATGCCGTTCCTACATACCCTACAGACCTGTTTTGCAGGCGGGGGTGTGTGAGAGCAATACATACAGAGGTGCTACACACAGAGTAGATCTGTGAGACAGAAAAGAAAAAAAAATTGTTTTATATTGCTGTTTTCCTTTAATAAACATCAGGATTCCCCTGACTGGCCTTTACAAACTGATAAGACTCACTGCTTTCCAGTGCAGTGATCCATAATATTGCTTGAATTTTGTAACTTTTGGAGCTTTTAAAGTTTTAAAGAGCATAGCTGTTCATAAACACGATTGAGTTAGAGCAAGCAAACAGAGCAAGGACAAACAGACAGGCAGACCGAAAGAAAGAAAGAAAGAAAGAAAGGCGATAAGAAAAAGAAAGGCAGACAGACAAGGGTACCAAAAAAGGACAGGCAGACAGTGGTACGAGGCAGTACTCTGAGTGAGAGGCAGTACGAGCAGTAAGAGACAGAGCGGTACAAGGCAGGAGGCTGCGTAAGAGGAAGTACGAGCAGTAAGAGACAGAGCGGTACAAGGCAGGAGGCTGCGTGAGAGGCAGTACGAGCAGTAAGAGACAGAGCGGTACGTGGCAGGAGGCTGCGTAAGAGGCAGTACGAGCAGTAAGAGACAGAGAGGTACGAGGCAGGAGGCTGCGTGAGAGGCAGTACGAGCAGTAAGAGACAGAGCGGTACGTGGCAGGAGGCTGCGTAAGAGGCAGTACGAGCAGTAAGAGACAGAGAGGTACGAGGCAGGAGGCTGCGTGAGAGGCAGTACGAGCAGTAAGAGACAGAGCGGTACGTGGCAGGAGGCTGCGT
>CM075020.1:10114733-10151919 GCA_037576675.1 Pangasius sanitwongsei | reverse complement strand
ATATATATATATATATATATATATATATATATATATATATATATATATACACACACACACACACACACACGCACACATATACATATATATATACACATATACATATGTAATGTATATATATATATACACATATATACACATATATACATATACATATATATATACACACATATATATATATACACACATATATATATATATATATATATATATACACATATACACATATATACACACACACACACACACACGTGGAGCTTTCCTTTAATGATTACGAAGCAAAAGAAGCCTTTATTTGTCACATAGACATTACAGCAGAGTGCAATTCTTTTCTTCACATATCCCAACTTGTTAGGAAGCTGGGGTCAGAGCGCAGGGTCAGCCATGATACGGCACCCCTGGAGCAGAAATGGTTAAGGGTCTTGCTCAAGGGCCCAACAGTGGCAGCTTGGCAGTGCTGGGACTTGAACCCCCAGCCTTCTGTTCAGTAACCCAGAGCCTTAACCACTGAGCCACCACTGCCCCTGCATGTGCATCACTGCATGTGATGTATTCTTGAATTAATTACTGACACGATGCACTTACGATAACTTTACTTCAAGTTACATACTAAGTCACATTTCAATTCACAAGCTACATTTCCAACTTCCAGAATGTATTCACGACCCAGCAGGCCACATGAGCTGTGACGTCCTAAGAGAAAGAGAGTGGAGCTCCATGAGATCTGAGGTCTGATAGAGATGCATGAGCTCTCTCCGTTCTTAGGTGACAATCAAACGCGCTAGGAACGCTGTATTAGCTTTCTGTCCAACCGAGAGGACTCTGCAGGGATTTCACCTAGGCACTTCTATCATATGTATCTCTCTCTCACTCTCCCCATCTCCATCTCTCTCACACACACCCACACCCTTTCCCTGCTCTACCTTGCACAGTCCTTCCCATTTTTCTTTAATCCTCCATCCTCTCTCTTTCTCCTCCGCTGTCCTTAGATGAGCTCCCTAAAGCCCAGGGGTCCAGTGATGAACTTTGAAATACGCTCCTCCTCAAAGGCTTGTCACTCACTCTCCTCTCAGGCTCGACTTGCTTCTAGGCAATTAGATTAGATGTGGCTTAAGGGTAGCAATTATATCTGAGTTTGGGGTATAACTGGTGGGGTGGAAGCAGGTAGAGGTCGAGAGAACAGAATCCACTGGACTGGAACAAAAAGAAGGCAGGCATGTGTGTAGGTGTGTATATAAGATACACTCGGTAGAACTGTCTTTAAAATTATTTAAAGAAAAAAAATAATTTTAAAAGACAGTTCTACTGAGTGTATCTTATATACCTTATATACACTCACTGGCCACTTTATTAGGAACACCTGCTCATTCATGCAATTATCCAATCAGTCACATGCCAGCAGCCCAATGCATAAAATCATGCAGTGTGCAGGTCAAGAGCTTCAGTTAACATATACAACAAACACCAGAATGTGATCACAGTGACTCTGGCACAGTTGTTGGTCTGAATCTTTCAGAGACTGTTAATCTCCTGGCATTTTCACACACACAACAGGCTCTAGAGTTTAGGTAAGCATAAGGATTTGAGCGACTTTGACAAGCGCCAAATTGTGGTGGCTAGACGACTGGGTCAGAGCATCTCTAAAATGGCAGGTCTTGTGGGCTTTTCCAGGTATGCAGTGGTTAGTACCTACAAAAAGTGGTACAAAGAAGGACCAGGGTCAGGGACGCCCAAGGCCCAAGGATCGTGCATCAAGCATCTGTGGGATGTGCTGGACAAAGTCTGATCCATGGACGCCCCACCTTGCAAATTACATGAGTTAAAGGATCTGCTGCTAACGTCTTGGTGCCAGATACCACAGCACACCTTCAGAGGTCTGGTGGAGTCCATGCCTCGACAGGCATGGCGACACAAGGGGGACAAACACAATATTAGTAGAAGCCTTTATTTGTCACATATATATATCCCAGCACAGTGAAATACTTTTCTTCGCATATCCCAGGAAGCTAGGGTCAGTGGGCAGGGTCAGCCATGATATGGTGCCCCTGCAGCAGGGAGGGTTAAGGGCCTTGCCCAACAATGACAGCTTGGCGGTGCTGGGGCTTGAACCCCTGACCTTCGGGTAACCTACAAGTTAACAGACCAAATTATGTGAAGACAAGTTAACCAAAAAAAAAAAAAAACATGCAAGAAATATGATGCAAAGTTATTTCCTGCCCTTATAAGCCATAGTAATCTTTTTTGTGTCCTGGACCAAGAAGAAAAAGGAACTGATAAGCATCTCTACACACTGTCTCAAAGTTTCTTTCCCTCCATCTGCTTGCCAAAGGGAATAGTGAGTCCTATGCACTTATACACATAGTTTACACAAAGGAAAATCTAACATTCCCTGTCTTTCGCATAACTTTCCATCTGACCGTGACTCCTGCGTGAGGGTTCCATAACCACCTGGCATTGATTATATGAATGTTAAACTGAAATATTATAAATCCGAAACTCTAGACCTGAGTGCGACCTGGAACAGAATCCAATGTGAACAGGAATAACGCAACAAAAACATAAATTTGATTCCAAGACACACTCAAAACAAAAACCAAAAGCACTAAACTTTAACTGCACCACAGGCTATGTGCAGAACTTCTTTCCCTCGCAGGATCAAATAACATGAACCAGAATGACAACCGGAATGACGAGCTGGATTTACCACTGCAGCCATCAGGCAAGTGCCATGTCTATCTTTGGTTTTAAACCATGGTCACACTACCAATCTGCCCATCTCTGCCAATTCACTAACACAAAGCTAGAACTTTTATATAAGGAAATAAGAGCAGCATTTTTGTTAGTGGTGGTTGAACATAAGCATGTAGGACTGGTTCACAGAGACCACTCAAAAAAACTGAAAGCCCACATGGCTAAACAGCTGTTTTACTCATGAGTCTCTGATATCTGTTAATAGACAGGAGAGAAGATATAAAATGGAACAAACATCGGCACTAACAGGGTGGCCCAGCTGATGGATATACAAGTGTGATGGGCTCATCTGAATTTATAAGCCTACATGACTCTTGCTAGGTAAGCAGTATCAAGGCATCATGAAATCAGTGTGATATGACTTAAGGGAGATTTTTTAATAAATGAAATTGAAACCAAGGATTCTGAAACAGCAATTCTGGCCGATTAATCATTAATCCAGACTGGATACTTTAAGTAGACTTAAATATTAATTTTGATATTCTTTTTCTTCTACTTTATTTCCTGTTCTGGCTACACCTTAACTTTGTAGTATTTTCCAGTTTATGCCTTCCAGGAATTTATTATAAAAGCTAAAACAAAGCTGTAGAGACTTGGATTTCCACAGCACTCATGACCCAAAAAAAATAAATAAATAAACCACAGGTCCTCTCCTTCTGAGCAACTTCTCAGTGATGCATCTTGTAATGTATCGGCTTCTGATTGCACACAAGCTTCCCCAAAATTGCCAGAATCAGAGTTTTCAAACATGACTTCCATAAGCTTCTCATTTAATTGCTGTCAGAGTGCATTTGTGAAAGGAGTTTTCATTAAACGTGTTACCTGTGATTGCAAACTTCAGGAGATTTTAATCTGTAATTTATGAAAGGAAAGGCTGTCATTAGACTGTCACTGACCTTTGCAGCTCCTCATTTACATATGACATATCTCGGTGTCACTCAGTATTCAATAATCCATTGACAGCAAAAGAGAGGTAAATGAGGGCCAAACATGAGGCATGGATGAGGAATAGGACAGAAGAATGTGAATTCAATGTGTTGGACTATGAAATTACAGTTATTATGTATAAATAGATCAGATTTCTTCTTCATTTTTGATTTCACTGGTTCTCACACACACACACAACACATAACCTCAAAGTTCATTTATGTAAAGTGCAGTTGATATACTAGCTTTAAAAATGCCTCGGATCATGTACGCGTAGGTGAGATTTTTCTTTATATTGCACATAAAGTTCACTTACTCGCATACGAATCCTCGCAGAATCACCTCACAGAGTTCACTTATATAATCACGTGGAATTATTCAACCGCCAAGCAGAAGTGTTTCTATTGTTTGCTTCTGAAATAGTTCACATTCCCTCGCACTGCTGAGATGAGCACTGATTAAGGCCGCCATGAGAAATGAGTGCTTCTGCACACGTGCGCGCACACACACACACACACACACACACACACACACACCTGTGCATGTTCCGCTATGTAGAAACACCTTTCAGAAAAGTATCCATTATTTCCATTTTTCTACCTTTAAATAGGCAAACGAACTAGGCTTGTAGATTTTATTAAACATTAATGAGCTTACAATCAGTGGCGGCTCATCCACGGGGGCAGGTGAGGCAGAGCTCAACCATATCTCATAACACATGTTAATCTTCATAAAGTCCTACAGCCTTAGTGTTGAGTGCCAGTGGAGACTGTCACATGGTTATTAAAGTACTGCGTACCTTGAGGTGTTAAAGATGGGCCGTAGAGCACTTATTTCTTGAATGTGTGTGTGTGTGTGTGTTCAAGTGTTTTGCCTCTCTCAATAATAGCTTCACAATGGTGGATCTGCAGTACAATGGACTTGCACTGCCCTTGCAGCTATGGCCACAGAAGACTTTGTGTGAAATTGGTACTCTCAGCAGAGCCAACGCACGTCTGACGTTTTCAACTGTACATGGGCCTGTTATTTTTGATACAAGAAAAATGCAAGACAACCTCTTAAACCAACCCAGTATGTGCTTTATCTGTAGGAGGCAAAGCAATGCTGCGTATGTGCTTGCAAGTTCAAACCTGCTGAGCTTTTGAGAAGCAGTTCTCTGAATTTTTCTTGAGGACACCATTATATTCAGGAAAGAAGTCTACTTTACAAAGACTAGTATATCCATAGTTATAAGAAAATATAAATGTCGTCTTAGTCACTGTTACTAGCTACGCCAACTCCCTGGCCAATTTATCAGGGATGTGATTTTTCTAGAAAGTCAACGCAAATCTATGGAGAGATGCAGGTCTAGTCTGGGGAGGAGGGGGAAAAAATAAAAAATAAAAAAAATCAGCTCACAAGTGATATACTGGGAAAAGTGACACTGCTGCAATGCACTGGGACAGAAATGATCATAAACCAACTTGCCAACCTTGACTTTTTGAGCTAGTACTATTTTATTAAATCTAATACACACATATTAAAAATTACTATAATAATATCATCCTGGTCAGGGACAGACAGCTGAAGCTGGCATGATGATCATAATAGACCTGACAAACAAAGCCAAAGGCAATCGTAAATCCCCTTACAAATCCAATCGCATAACTAACCCAGCCAGAAGCTATAATCTTGCCATGACTTAAAGTTCATCATAAAATGGATATACATATTCGCGATTCTTATTCTCCTGATTGGAGGTGTCAGTGATTCTTACATCCAAAATCTGTGCATCCAGTGTGCTGACATTTTCACAAAAAAATCTTTGGGCGCACAGTAAATTTTTATTTATCTCAATAGGGACCATCTAGAAAGTTGTCTGTTGATGTGTAAATTTTAGCCCAATGTGGTATCTATGTCTCTTACATCAACCTAAAACATGGCTACAGCTATATATATATATTTATATATATATATATATATATATATATATATATATATATATTTTTTTTTTTTTTTTTACTGTACTGCAGACAAAACAAAACTTTGAGCTAACTGATTCTGACTAAATTAGATGAAGAATTAGTCTTATCATACATTTGATAAAGCCTGGGCAGATAAACTATCAACATCTTGACCGTATATTTTTTATTATTTTATATATTTATTTTAGCTTTAACAGCGAGTAACTATGGAAGCCAGAATAATCACGATAACTACTGGCACATTCAACTCAGACCTCTCAGACCTCCACTTCTATGCTGTTTTCCAGTATCTTTGAAAAATTCCACGCATCAGGATACAGACTATTGCATGTGTGTGCGCCGAGTGTCAGATTGGTGAATGTTTAAAGCAGATTTAGTAGAGTAAAGTGTGTTTCTGGGGCTAAAAATAACACAATAAACTCTAAAGCAATGCCTATGTGCTTACTAATGGCTTCTAATCATGTCCCTATTTAAACTACACACACACGAACCAAAGTTCAAAATGACTCACAAAACCATGTTTGAATGCATCAATCAAACATAATTATATATGTATCAGAGCAGAGCCTCTTGCGCCACTCATGCAGTTTTATAAATACGTGCTTTGCACTGATTCACGCAGTCTAATGACGTAGACGTTGCCCTAAATACAGGGCACAGGACACAGCAAACATCATTTTCAACTGCTGTATCACACAATGGTGCAGCCGTGAACCACAGCAATATTATAAAGATGGCGTGATGCATCAAGGGTTTTTCGAGGAAGGCAGTATACAGTGGATATAAAAAGTTTACACACCCCTGTTAAAATGGCAGGTTTTTGTGAAGCAAAAGAATGACAATAAGATACATCATGTCAGATCCTTTCTCACCTTTAACATGAAATTACCAAGTACACAAAGTGAAAAACAATCAAACATTTTAGGGGGAGAAAAAGAGGAAAAATAACTTACAATATCCTAGTTACATAAGTGTGCATGAGTGTGCAGTTTCATTCTTTTTTTAAAATCACAAAAACCTGCCATTTTAACAGGGGTGTGTAGACTTGTACCCATTGTACATAATGATAGCACTTTAATGCAAACTCATATGTACAAATGTTTTAAAAAAATAAAAATAAAAATAAAAACCTGCTCATGTATCCTCCATTTAAGCAGAAACATGTTCTTACTTTGGACTATAACAATGTTTAGTTACTCAGTTTTTTTTTCCCCCTCAGCACTGGATGAACTAGAAGTTATGCCATTTGTGCTGTGACAGGAACAGAAAAGCCGTAACATAATGTAACGTAAAACGGGGGAGGGGAAAAATGTAATTGGTTAAAAAGAATCTTCATTTTTTTAACTCTAAATTTGCATAAGCACGAGATGGTTGCATTCGCCAGTTGTAAGTGAGCCATTACAAGCATTTTCGCAGCATTTTCTCCCTGTAAAGCCATTGTGATATTTTTCAGGCATTTTTTGGGCTTTAAATGCAGCCTTTTCTACTGTGTTTAAAGCAACATTCCACAAGGTAATACTTTTGTTACAGAGTTAGTTAATGTTTTGTAATTCACGCTGCCTGCACTTTATTTGGTGCATTTATAAAATGTGTCAAACCATTTTGCACACATCCCTGTCGTTGAAGCTGGAATGTGCGCATTCGGAGAAGATGATTATGTTTTATTTATGTTTTAACATAACTGTCACATTTCTAGGGTCTATACTTTATGGGTTTATTTATATTAAATTAGCCTTAAGTAACTTTAATATTAAGATGCTTGTGGTAAGAGAATCCTATGGTGTTACTGAGGTTTGAGGGGAAGGAGAGAGAGAGGGGGGAGAGAAAAAAAAAACAAAACTTACTCTTAAAGCAACAGTTGATAAAATTTTCCCATTATGAGGTATGCTGCCATGGTAACATGGTTAAATGTAACCCAAATAGGCTAATACTAGAAAATGTTTATTAAAAAAAAAACAAATTAGAGAAAATGAACCATTTTTATTACTCCCTAAGGAATTACCGAATCCTTAAAAACCCAGAGTTTTGCTTCAAATGAACAACTTTAGTTGAAATGGACATGACTGTCAATGATAGCATTTAAAACATTATCTGTGCACCTTGAGGACAGAAAATAAAGACAGCACACAGTACATCCCTTTTTAAAGTCCATCATGTGGTACCATATTCTACTCTAGTATCCAAGCAGTTCATCTAGCTCTAAGCACTGGACCAGAATCCCCACTTCAGAGACAAAGAGGAAATTCCATAAAGCTCTGGAAACATGTGCTCGCAGCCAAATGAACGCCTTCACACAGCTCCACTTCATGCGGTTTACACACCATCAGTCTCTCCAGTTATTTCGCTTCACCGACTCCTTTCCCCTTGTCCTCTCTGAGCTTTTAGGGGCCGTGCAATTACAGGGAGAAACAGCAGCCAAAGCTGTGAAGGTGATGGTGAGAGCATGAGAGGGCAGAAGTCACCCTGCTGAGTGGAGGGGGTGGAAGCAGACCCATTCAGGGAGCTTGAAAATGGATATCTGTCATACGGACACCCACAGTAGTTGCATTCAAGGAAGTCATTCACAGCTGCAGCTTTCACATGGATGGGCTCGACTCTCAGTACACTTGGCTGCGAGTAGACGTACAGAAACAAAGGGCTTAATGTACCAGGTATGCTTTAAATATAGTCAAGAAAAAAGCCAAAACAAAATTATAGAGTAAGCCAGCCCTGGGAAGATGAGTCACAGGTGCATTGCAATGATGCCAATTTACAGACTTAGGCCTGCATGTGTCACACATTTACACTCAAGACCTACACTCTTAGCATGTTTTTGCACTTTTTTCCACACTTGAAAAATTCCTACTGTGCTGATATGAAAGCGCACACAGTAACCATAACAATCTAACTAGCCTAGTTTGCCATAGAGATTAACTAATAATTATTAATAATTATTAATTACTAATTAACATTAATAAAGATTGTTCACTGTAGGTTTGGAGAAAAAAAAATCAAGAGAATTTGAGCTGCTTGTTTGACGTGACTGTATGCAGTGAAAGTAGGATGTTACATCGTGTACCATTCAAAGTCCCAAAAATACACTGTTTGGCCAAAAGTGTATTTGACCATCACAGCCATATGTGGTTCTTCCCCAAAATGTTGCCACAAAGTTGGAAGCACACAATTGTCTAGAATGTCTTTGTATGCTGTAGCAATACAGTTTCCCTTCACTGGAACTAAGAGGCCCAAACCTGTTCCAGCATAACAATGCTTCTGTGCACAAAGCGAGGCCTATGAAGACGTGTGCCAAGGCTGGAGTGGAGCTCTGACCTCAACCCCACTGAATACCTTTGGGATGAACTGGAACACTGACTGAACCCCAGACCTCCTCACCCAACATCAGTGCCTGACCTCACTAATGCTCTTGTAGCTGAATGATCACAAATCCCCACAGCCACGCTCCAAAATCTAGTGGAAAGCCTTTGCAGAACAGTGGAGCTATTCTAACAGCAAAGGGGGAGAATGAATCCTGAATGGGATGTTCAACAAGCACATATTTTTGTGATGGTCAGGTGTTCACCAACTTTTGGCCATATAGTGTAGCTACTTGGTTATTTTTTAGTTATATTGCAAATATTGGAATATTGACTATGAAATTTTTCAACTAAACATGTCCTAAATCTCTTCACGTTCCGTCATTAACAAGATTTTGCTTTCCATATTTGTTTTTCTTGCTTGTCCCCTGTTCATTTTAAATCTGAAAAAATGGAGCAGTAGGAGTATCAGCCAACACACTATATTTCTGTATCAGTATCAGAAAAGAAAACATGGCCTTGTCTCATTTGTAGTAATTATAAGTGTGAATAGCAGTAGCCACACTGTGCTGTCACACCCTGAATAAGCTAAAGCTATTGCACATTGTTCATGCTAGGGTTTTTTTTTAGGATCATAAATCATGTACTTGGGAAATGTAAGGGATTTTCCAAGTTTTGTATGCGTGTGTGGGTGGGTATGGGTGTGTGTGTGTGTGTGTGTGTGTGTGTGTGTGTGTGTATATATATATATATATATATATGTTTGTGACCAGTTTTACATGCATCAGCATCCTTATAATACAAAAGCTGTGACTATCAACACATCCCTGAATCCTCACGCTCCCTTCCTCTGACTCACCTGCTAATGATATTCTCCCATACACAAGGGATTTTACACACACACACACACACACACACACACACACAAAACCTTGTTAGTCGAGGCTGAAGCAGGTGAGATTGGATACACACTCTGTACTCGCTCACAGAATTACATTATTGATCAGACCACAGATAGGGTTATGAAGGATTCATGGGGTGTCAGTATTGCCAAATTTATCTGCCAGGGCATATGTGTGTGTGTGTGTGCGCGCGCGCGCGCGTGTGTGCGCGTGCGAGTAAGAGAGAGAAAGAGATGGAGAGAGACTGAGAATGTGTTTACATGCACACTAATAATACTAGTAATTACCTGGGATGCATCATATTACCCAGGTTTTCATGTAAACAGTAAGAAATCTGACAGTTTTTTATGAACGAAATTCAGCAAATGTACCCTGATAACCTGTTATTTATCTTTTTTTCCACAAAATGGAATAAAAAGCTTGCTGTTGTCTCTACAGCAAAATACACAAAGCCTGAACAATGACAGCATTATATATGTAATTTCCAAACACAAAACCTTAAGTAAATAATGACCATACTTAATGCGACTACTAATAAAACTACCACCTAACATTTAGAACAGCACAAGTCTGAGACTCTGAGGACGTAATTTTGTGCTACTGAAATTACTATAAGCTTGGCGTTATGCGAATAAAAACAAACACTTCGCTATTCACAATAATGTGACCATCGCAGTTACCAAATACCAGGTGAAAGAGCAAAACCTTTGGTCTGCAACAGGTAGCTTCCTCTGTTGTCGATCTGTGGCATCAAAATCACAAACTACTAAGTTGAAAAAATAGCAACACTTCCATCAGATTACTTGTTGACTGGGTTATTGACCAAATCAGAGTTTCAAATCAAGAGATCACTGTGGATGTTAGATATGAGAGAGAGAGAGAGAGAGAGAGAGAGAGAGAGAGAGCCTGGTCTTCTGGCTTCAATCTGATGCTTTAATTTGAACTTGTGGCCACAGGAGAGTCGGAGTGTGTGCTGAGTGTGTGTAACAAAGTCCACTGCTAAGCCGGGCCATGTAACAAACTGATTTCCACACTCACTCTGACACACACACACACACACACACACACACACACACACACACCCCATGCTGATGGGGGCTACTGGAAGTTTCATCATAGAGGAATGTGAATGGCTGATAAGGCTGAATATAGCAGAGGTGTTAGCTCTGGACACGAGATTCTAAAAAACTGACTTTAGGTCCCGGGGGTTGATTACAACAGTTTGTAAATTTCACATAGCACCGTCCACCACTTTACCACACAATATTCTAGCACTTAATCTTCAAGCTCAGGGACAAAATTATGCCAGTGTTTTTAATATATTAACATCATTTTATCAAAAGACAATCAAATCTTAATCGAATTTTACTTTTAAATGAAGTGATTCAGCTCTTAGCGACACGTTAAATAAGTGATTTTCAACTTGTTAATTATTTTTGGCAAAAATATGACAGTATCACGACATCTCAAAGAGCCTTCACAGGAGTTTCCAGGAGTCGTTAACCAGCACATCTCATCAACTGGCCCTTTCTGAGTCAGATATGTTGCGTTAGAGGACAGACAACACCAATTTAAAAATATATATATATATATGGCAGGATTGGGAGGGAAAAATAGTTAATAGTCCTAGTCCTATAAAAGTGTGACTTTTTAATTAAAAAAGCCTTAGTAAGCTGTTATTGAAGCGGAGCCTAAGAAAAACAAGAACACCACACATTTATCCATTGGGGGGGGGGGGACCTTAGTCATAAAGTGCTGACCGGGATTATAATAACTGTGTGGATGCCTTGCAGCTCAGCTGGTAAAATCCCAGGCAGGGAAAGCGAAATCCTTAGCCATATGAACCCAGTGAAAGCACAGAGCCGAGGAACGAACGATTTTTATTACCCCGAGGGATTGTACCGGTAAAGGAAATGCCACGCTGAGTCAACAGTAAAGAAAAATATCACTGCTACGTTACAGACGTGTCTGGATTCGATTGTGGGAGCAGAATAACAAAAATATCCTCATATGTTACAAGTGTAAGAAAACAGCAACGTTAACAGTATTTGCACAGGCATAGTCACTTCCACTGGTGTCAGCCAAGTGATTCAAATCCCTGACACAAACTCTTAATGCCAGTAACACAGGCGTGTCTTTTATTTGTCGAGTCGTTCCCAGGAGGGTCTGCAATCAGCAGTGCCTGTGCACAGTCAGATCAGGTAACACGCTTTTCCACACAAGTCTGCTTTAAGAGTTTTGAGAATTGAGCTCCATGTGGCCTAACTGAAATTCACAGCACGTCACTTCTATTATAGTTCTTATGTGGATAAATTGTCCCATTGGCTGAACATTCTTTCCTAGAACTACAGACACACATTAATATAACTAAAAACAGGTTCGTTTCACCATTGGGCTTCATTTAAACCTGTTGATTGCTAGTTCTGGTATATGCTGCTCAGGTGTTTCCCAATAGAATCAGTTGCAGCTTTTCTCAGACAGAATTATAAAGTATGAAGTTATAAATTAACAGCATTCAATCTAGACAGCAGTCAAATATCCCCCAAATTTCTACTCCGAGATCAATAAACTACATTTACCCATCTATTAATCTACAGCATACAGTGTCAGTGTGTGTTCTGTGTCTGTTATATCTCAAAATATATATTAGCTAAAGTCACAGATATAGTCTCTGTGTTTCTCTATCTGTCTGCCTCTCTCTATTACTCTGTTTCTCTCTGTCTCGGTTTCTCTCTCATCTATCTTTTTCTACCTCTCCCCGTTCCTCGGTGTCTCTCACCCCATGTCTTGCTCGGTCTCTCCATGTCTCTCCATCCATCTCCATCAGCTTTCCACTCATATGTTCCTCTTTCCTCTCGCATGCTTTCCTCTGTCCTTTGGGTGTCTTTTTGTCCCTGTCTCCCTCGCGTCTCTCTAGTTGTCTTTCAGTCTCCGACACATTTTTATCTCTCTGTCTGTGTCTCTCCATGCCTCTTTCTGTATGTCTAGCACTCTCTCAGTCTCTTTTTATCTCTCTCTGTGTCTGTTAATTCGAATTTCAATTCCAGCGGCATAAATTGTCGTTCAGCACGGTTACCAAAGCATTAAGCAGAATAAGGAAACAAAAAGTAACAATGGTGCGGCTTGACAAAATAAATAAGTAGTTAGGTAGATAAATAAACAAACAACTCATATTTACGTATATTATACATACATGTGAGCTATGCACACATACACATTACTGCTCTGTTACATATTTACTCTAAATGTTCACATGGGATTAGATGTTCACATGTTGAAGCAAGTCTAGCGAAAGAAATGAATGTGTGGCAACCAATGAAAAAAAGAGGGAGCGTAAACCTAGTGCTACTCGGATGAACAGAAAGCTGGTGCACCATTTTTTCTGGCAATAAAAATAAAGAAAGAGAGATTCCCGTTAGCATCTTCAAGGCCTACTGTAAGCAGCTGTTTTTAGAAGATTATTGGTTTGTGGTTTGACCATAGTTTATCTGAATCATAGGTTAGACTTGATCTCACTTTTTTTTTTTCTTCCTAAACCACTGGCGTGTGAGCGTGAAACAGGGCCTGAAAGCACAAGTCTCGCACCTAAATCATGAGAGCTGGTGACCCTCTATACGGTGATGGCTGTGTAAACTCATACCTTTTCCATTTGCTTTTGTTTACAATCAGTAGCTTTTTAAATACTGGGATCAGAGAGACAAAGACATGGAACAAGCCACAGGGAGAGAGAGAGATGTATTGCTTTCAAGAGAAGCAGGCAGGAAATGAAATCCAGAAGCTGAGTCAAGGACACAGACTTGTACACAAACACACAGTGTCTGGAAAAAAAAATTTAAACGTCATGTTAATGCTGATCAAGATATGAAACAGACCACAGTCACCTCTCTTAACTCTTTCACACATACACGCACACACACATGTTTAAACAGAATGACCAGCAGAGTGAATGCAGTGGTGAGTAAGCAAATGTGTTCTTCTAGACCATGTCCGATTAAAACAGCACATAATGAGCAAACACTGAAAATCCCAAAAATACCACTGAGGGGAATAAAACTGCACAGACATTCACATACTCCTTCTGCTCTTTCTGTTTCCTAATCTCCAATTCTTTTAACTCGATCCCAGCGCTAAACCTGAAACCTTGCTCTTTCAGTTTAGGCATGAGCAACAGCAATATGACAAATATATCAACATCACTAATCTCCTTCAGCCAGCACAACGGGTCACGATACAAGTTTCCCTGAGGTTTTTCCTAACAAAGGGCCAACAGGACCGTGAAGCCATAGTATGAAAAGCTATGTCCATACTTGCATGCTTTCTTAATTCAGTATTTACAAAAAGCCTTTAAAGAAGAAACTGATAACTGACAACATCACAATCTCCCAGCTCTAATTACAGCTTACACAGAACCTGTATTAGTCACTGCACTCAAACCTGACTGCAAGTCCCACCTGAAAATACTCATCATCTCCGCCATAAATTCTGTCTATTATGTATTTGATCCTAATTGTCTGAGCACAGTGTAAAATGCAGTAGCTAATGAGCTAGCTAAATGTGGTTTTAGTTATTATGGGAAAGCTCTTGAAGGTCAAGATCAAGATAACAGGTTCTGGCCTGAGCCTTGGCCCACATTCACTGACAACTGTGAACTTTCTTAATGTTTAACCAGCAAGAAAACTCCCATAAAACACATACCCATGGAGTGAAATAGCTATAGTTAATATTTTATTTAGAAAATCCCCTTATTACCTCTAGCATGTAAAGATCAACATTAGCCGAGTTCCAGTGATTTGCACTAAAAATAAAGCACTGTGGGAATGGCCCTCTGGTTTCCATTTGTGGACTTCAATAAGTCAGACCTCAAAGTAGAGTTGCACATATAAGCATTAACCATGGCTGAAATCAGAATTGGTGTTTCAGAGCTCTTTATACCTGTCCCTTAGGTTTAGAGATATTCTCATTTCAATTTTTAATAGTTCATCACTTCTGAGAAATAAATAAATAAATAAATAAATAAATAAATAAATAAATAAATAAATAAAATGATTCATATCTAGGCACAACTTTGTGATCAATGCTCAAGAGAACCATATATGTCCCGTCCCCGGAGGCATGTCTTGCTTTAAAGTAGTAGCTTGTTAGCAGAACATTTTTGGCTGCGTGTTTTCCCACACACTATTCACTTGATTGAGGAAAAACAATGGTTGGAGTTTATTCTTTTCGAAGGGAGTGGAATTTGTATAAGGTCACGGTGTACAAGGTGTTTTACCAGCTTGGGGCTCTTCAATGCTGGAATGTCTCTTCCTCAGTCTGAGAGAGAACATGATTCTGTCTTCATACACCTCCGAGTGACATTAAAAGTATGTAAAAGCCTCTCATTAATCTCTTTACGAGCTCGCAAAGCTACTCTTTGGTTGCTTTAGATTTGGTGTGGGTGTGACATATCTCAAAAGCTACTGGCTGTTGTGCAAGTCAGTCAAGCAGTTCAATACAACGTCACTCTGACTTCCTGTTTCAGAAGGAAATGAGTCAACTTACAGAATTAAATCGCAGCTAAGAAGCCATTTCATGAGGACTTAAGCTTTTCAGAAGTGATACACAACAAGCGCATACATGCTGCGACACCGGCCTCATCACACCACCGTCGTCATTTTTCTCCAACAGCACACCTCATTTTAATGAATTCTAGAGGAGGGTAAAATGGTAAAATCCACATTATCCAAAAAAAACCCCATTGGGGATAAAAAAATAATAAATGTGAAATGTATAGGGAATAACTGGAATTTGGATTATTTGAGGATTAACTGCACTATCGCACTCAAATTAAATGTCCTGCTTGAATGCAGCTTAATCAAGTGACGAGCCCTTATACATCCCAAGCACAACTGGCCACCCAACAGACACCTTAAGCAGCTTTTGATAATCCTGCATAACCAAAAAAAAAAAAAAAGCTGTATAAAAAACAAGAGCCATGTCACTGATCCTTGCAGCCATCTGTTAATGTATTTGTGACAGACTGCTTTGAGAGAACAGACCATGTGTTCATAGAGGAGACGACTATCCTCCATATGTAACACTGAACACTGCCAGGAATACAAATGGAAAGACGCAAGTCTGGGAAACCCTGACATCCTTCATATTCGGTTCTGCAAAATTAGTTTATCATTCTCAAACATTTGGCTGCAACACAGGAGGATCATCTCACTGATACCTGACAGAAACAACTCAGTTCCTGAGACAGAGGGCCTCCTGAGGATTTGAACTCTTTTTGCTATACTTCACTACATGTAGAACCCATGCAGCACTTTGTCTTTGGTACCTTTCTAAATCCGGTATTAATCATCAGTGCACAAACAGCTGAGCCTACAATTCACATTACAGCTGCTGCTCAACAAGAGAGGTCAGGGCTATTGCACAGAAACTTTATTTTACGTCTGCATCAAAGTATGCGTAGCTGGTAGTATATCTATGTAGACTGTCAGGATAAAACACCAAACATAAACTATATTATGGCACGTATGGAAGTCGGCGTTGGCCATTACCTAGTCTAGCAAGCGAGATCTCCAGCTTTTGCTAGCGAGTCTGATATGTTCCAACATAATAATAAGAACTACCTACTTTCCAAAACATGTCAGCAGATGTAATGATCTCATTTACCTTCTTTTAAACAAATCTCTCTACATCTCTCTCTAAACAAAACTGCTCAATTGTGTCAGTGATTTGTGTGTGTGTGTGTGTGTGTGTGTGTTTAAAATAAAACCTGAACAAACCAGTACACAGATGTGTGGAGAACCAGTCAGATTGCAACCTTCAATATTGTGAAGTTCATGGCCAGAAAAGTGTAGAAAAGATCTTAGATGTGTTTGGAGCATCTAAGGCTGAGGCTTCCAGAGAGATTACCAGATTACCAAAGAGTTCATCAAAATACGGACATAAATACACTTCAGTGCTTTTTTTAAATAATATTTTAAATGTCATACTCTTTCAAAGATACTGGAGAGTACTAACATGCTAAAATCAAACATCTTGTTATTAATCACTTAAATTATAGTACCTTGCTGTGTCTTGTTCCATCTTTGCTAGTATATTTAGTTAGACAGAACCGTGGGAAATATAGAACGTTGCGCATTAGGTCAGCAGCTGTACCATGGTTAGGGGTTTAATATTACTGTACACCACAGCAATGTGCTACAATAACAGCATTCCAGGGGTGATGTACGTCCTGAAATCTCCACAAAACCACTGAGCACTAAACAATTAATGCAGCCCATGGTTTTCCTTTTCTTAACACTCTTAAAGTCCCCATGAAATTGAAGTTTTGTGGCTTTTAGTATGAATATGTTAGCCTTAAAAGGTATCTCGACATGTCGCCCTGACTTCCTCTTTCAGTGGAAATTACGTCAACACATCGAATAACCTGCACGTTTCAAGGCACTTGACACGGACTTTAAAAAGGCACCTTTGTGCTAGAGAAAGCTGTGGGCCTTAATAAAAAAACACTGCACAAGAGACTTAGTCTATATAGTCCCAGAGCTATGTGTATGCAAAATAACTTGTTGGCTGAGGTGAAGAAGGCTCCAAACAAAGCGATCTCAGACTGAGCAACCACGACATGAACTCCGCTCCTCTGAAGCTCTGCAAAACCAGAAGAACTTGACTGACTTCAAGCTTGTGACTGTAACTTCCTCCAGTTCTCCTGGCAATCTGTGCAAGAATGGAGTAGGCTCAGAATGGAGACTGTGTATAGACAAACATGTGATTACATTACTGTGGTCAATGTCCAAATGAACACACTTAAAATAAGGTGCTTTTAAAGGCAGTATGGCACATATTATTTTCAGTGAAGTCAATTTCCTAGCTTTGGTCTCCATAAAAGCAGGGGGAAAAAAATGGAACTGCTTTTCTGAACCCTATCTGAGGCTCTGCACAGGAGCAAGGTTGTAATGAAATTCCCTGATTTATGCCACATCTGTAAGCAGTGATTTGTAACAGATCTGTCCACACTGTAGCTGCGGTTCTTTGTGCCAGTGAGTGGTGAGGGTTCTTAAACAAGTTAGGCATAGCCTGTCAAAAAGACACATCACACTCAGACTTGCTTCTTTTGCTGAGACACACTGATACTGTGCCTGCTTCCCTGAACAAGTGGAATGAACAAGGATGTTCACGGAGACAAATGCCAAAATGAACATACCCTTCACTATATTTGAAGGTTCCGGATTATTTCTCACATTTGTATTACAAAGCTGTTAGGAACACCTGCACACCTGCTTATTTACGCAGTTATCCAATCAGCCAATCATGTGGCATCAGTATAACGTAGATCCTGTAGATACAGGTCAGCAGCTTCACATCAATTTTCACATCAAACATCAGAATGGGGAAAGATCAGCAATCTCAATGACTTTAACTGTGGCATGGTTGTCGCTGCCAGATGGGCTGGGGGAGAGAAAAAAAAACAAAAAAAAAAAACATCCAGTGAGCAGCAGCTCTGTGGATGGAAACAACTTGTTAATGAGAGAGATCAGAAGACAATAGTTAGACTGGTTCGAACTGACAGGAAGTCTGCAGTAACTCAAATAACCATTCTTTATAACCATGCTGAGCAGAAAAGTATCTCAGAATGCACAACATGTCAAACCCTGAGGTGAAATGTGCTACAACAGCAGAAGACCATGTCAAACACTTTTGGTCCCCCCCCCCAGCTATAGTAGATGTAGTCCAGAACCTTTTTTGGCTCACCTTGGTATAACGGTATAGAAGTAAATCACAGAGAGAAATTCCAGCAGTCGCTCATGCATGGGAGAATGAGTGTAAGCTTTAACATGACGGAGTGAAAACACTGCTGGCACCATCCACAAGCGTATGCCTCTCTCTCAAACACACACACACACACACACACACACACACACACATGCCCACCACCCCTCAGCCTGGACTACTTTATCACATTCTGGCTCTGGTCACACTCTAGAGCCAGCACACTAATCGAGTCACCAGTCAGCAGAAAGTCCTCACACACTGGATAGGTCACTGAGGATATTCTCTTTAATCTTTGTGCATGATAACATTTATCCACCCACAAGGTTAATGATTGATCAGATGAGTTGGACTTGTCCATGTGACACGATCAGGCATGCAGTGTGGCAGCAGGATGTATGACGTGGATCAAACAAGTCTACACATGAACACTGATAGAGTCATGTTCAAGTGAAAGTGAATTCATGAGGTTAGGTTCTCTAATGATTATACATTATACCATGATTAAAAATCACAGTTCTGTCAGTTTAGGAACAAAGTAGCTTTAATGCACTTTACCTGATTACCTGAGTATCCTTTAATTGATATATATAAATAAAAACTCACCAGAGTGCGACTTACCACATGAATTGAATGAATTACATTCTGAGGTTCAAGCAACAAAGTGGGGGGGGGACGGGGGGGACATGGACGACATGTTGACATACTTGCTGAACAGTGAGTGGAGTTCCAATGGGAATTCCAAGTTGCTTTGTTTTTTTCGTTTTTTTTTTTTTTTAATCGAATGTAGCATAATACACCAATAAACCCTGATATCAAACATTAGCTAACTTAAGCTAAGCTCGTCAAGGCGGTATGGCCCTGAGCTCGGGTTTGTGGACTTTTGCATGTTCTTTCCATATTCATGTGGGTTTCCTGTATGTTTTCGGGCTTCTTCTCACTCCCCAAAAACATGCCAGTAGGTGGCAATAAATTACTGTGTGAATGTGTGTTCATGATGTCTTGTGATAGACTGGCGTCCCATCCAGTATACTGCTACCGCATGGCCAGTGTCCATAGGCTCCATGATCCTGACCAGAATAAAGCGGTTACTGAAGATTAATGAATAAATGATTAAATGATCAAAGTAGATTATGTTTAATTATTTGAGAAAGCCAAAAATGATCGTAATTCAATTCAATTAATTGTGCGTGCCAAAACCATATCCAAAACCGCTGCAGCACAGACACCACAAGACGTGTCATTTCTGGGCTTGAGTAATAGTTCACCGTTTTCATTAATTGTCCAGCACTGGTACTGTAAAACACAAACACAACAGCTGACTACAAGATAATGTCTATTTAGTGACATATTTAAATAGTGCAGATTCATTATCAAGCAAAACACAACAAAGCACAGGCCAGACAATGGAAGCAAGTACACATGCCTGACCACAGTAGTTATTGCTGTAATTCAGTAAATATTTTTCAGTCTGAGGAAATGCATATCTCACGGATGACAAGGGAGAATGAATCAAATTTTCCCATTATCTAAACTTTATCATCAGAGGACATTCGGAAGTGAATTAAAAAAGAAAAGCACCCGAGTGCATTCCCCGAAACGTTTATCAGGTTTGTCAGTGCTTTAAAATCCAAAGTGAGGCAAACTTTGCAAGTCCCAATAGTTTCCCCAGAATAGCTGCAACATGAAAAGGTTGAGTGAAAAATGATGTCTATTGTGACTACTGCTGAAGTTTTAAAACTCCTGCCAAATTGAAGGCAGGATAAAACCAAAGGCAAAACAAAACAACAGATGTTGCCATTCTGTTCTCGACATGTGTTTGCCATTGCTCCTCACGCACTTCTCACCAATGTACCAAACAGCTGATCTTAAACACAACCACTGTGCCTGGTGCAGTTTTTCTGATTTTGCAGTCTCGTGATTCTCTTTGCTAGAATGGACATTTCTTTGATCCTCATGTTGACAGACAAAAGCTGCAGCCTAAAATGAGCAGACCTTTAACAAAGGCTGCAATTTCCCTACAAGGTTCACTGTAGAGATATATAGTTTGCATTTCACCCTAACAGACAACAGTTCATTTAAATCTCAGTGTGCTGGATTACAGAACCAAAACAGCTGTTGTGCCACAGGATTAAAGGAAATCTCCACACTGAAACACATTAAATGTGTTTGTACTGAAATATTTATAATGTTCTTAGGTTGCTAATGTGTCAGTTAGTGCTCTATTTTCCTAATTTCTGTGAGAAGTTAGCATTTGTGTGCCATGCTGATGTGCAGGTCCCATGACTTTAACAGGAGAAAAAAAATTGTCAGTGACAGATTCTGCTGCTAGCTCTTTTTCAGCATGTCATATTAGTGAGAAATCTAACAGAGGAGGACAGAAGACAGCAAATTTTGGACTCAAAGTTCCAGAATGCAATGCAGCTATACCAGATGTGATCATTGAGATGGAAGGACTAAAGGATTAAAGTGCTGCTGCATCAGTCTCTTTAGGTAGACACGAAGCAAGGGCTAATGCACAGTTGGACTCAAGCTTTCTTGACCTCCGGCCAGGAAAAAACAAAGAAAATGCCCCTCAACTTGGAATTCCTGCTTTCCTACTTGCAAAGTTTGGAAGGTCTCTTCAACCCTAAGTTCAGCATATCACATCAACATGGCTGCTCACATCAACAGAAATTAAAATATCACTTCATTATTTCTAATGAGTTTATAGCAGAATTTACTTTAGATTAATTAACAGAGACACATTAGTTGGTTAAATCTACAACACTGTACAGAGAACATAAATACATAAACTGATGATCACTAATATTAGCTGGTTAGCCTTCTGCTAAAAGAAATTTTAAAAAATTAAAAAAAGACCAGCTTTCGTGGAGGTATCCATGGTTTTTCCCACTTCGTAGCCACAACAAACTTGAAAATTTTATAAAACGATATAACATAATAAAAATTTCATTAAAAAGTTTAAACTGAAAACATCAAACCAGATTTTCATTACAAAGTTAATCTTGGACACCACTGAATCACATATCACATGTCAATTACAAAGATTAATATGCTCGAGGTGGATTTTTCTCCCCTTTTATCACATTGACTAGAAATGTCATCACTTCTCACCTTTGGCTCTGTAAGGCAGTTAGTGTCATGTAGTGATCAGATCAGATTTAGATACACACATTACACCAGTGCAGCTCATGTCCAGACATGCCTCTCACCCACACCTCGAAAAAGCATCTCATCCTCAGCAATTAAACACGATAATGAGAAACTATGTGCTGCAGGAAATGAACTTAATTTGAGGAGAAAATTGCTTGTCGCTCCCATTGTGCCGTGGCACCATATCCTCGGCAAACACCAACCCTCATTCGCTTTTTCCATTGTGCATAGTACAACCCACCAATGAATATCCATTTGCTTAACACAGGCTGGAATTAGAGCTTGCAGGCTGCTGAATTAGAGCTGCTGAATGCGAGAACTTGAGTTCTTTTCACTACAACTAGATGATTTTTTTTTTTGCGATGTTGTCATCTAACACAGAAGGCCATCATGCCTGAGATATCCAAAAGAAATACAAGGGAACAGGGTTGATTGCTTGTGGAAGAGATTTTTTTTTAGGACAAAAATAAGAGCTGTACAAGAAGAAATACAACAGTGGACACAATTTACTGACTACAACATGCTAATCCACATCGGCCCTGCTCCTGACTGTAAACAAACACTAATAAAAGGTTCCAAAAAGCAAGGAAAGGCCATTTTGATGAGCTCTTAAATGGGAGAGCTACTCAGGAAGTGGGGATGATTGAGGAAGTGTCCACTGCTTAGATTTAGGAGGCCAAAGGGCCATGCAGAATTGAGCAAAACACAAATGTGCACAGTCATAATATAAACTATGCTACTCCATCTGCTTTTTGGGCTTCATTAAAATCAGTACACACAAACAGCGGACATATAAGCAATCCATTTACAGGCTCAGAGTGAGCAGCGCACAAGTATCCACAGGAAATGCATGAAAGTACTGGATTTCTATGGTCATATTTCTTGGTTTGAAAGACAAACAAACAGACATTACTCATGATCGCTCCCACAGATGAAGAGAAATGAAAAAAAGAGGAAAAAAATTAAAGCTTGCTCCCTTTGCTCTGCATTTGATCGCTGCATCCTGGCCCTAATTGGCCAGAAGCATTTCCTCTTGTGGATCTCACTAGCAATACTCAAATACATTTATCTTCAGCTTTATCCTGGTGGATCCAAAGCCTATCCCAAGGTGTGAGGCAGGAATAAGACCATGGAACATTCACACAGTCATTCGCATTTTGGGGCATTTTATAGTCAATTATGATGTCAATTTATTATGTGTTCCAAATTGACAATAACACAAGCATAGGACTGAATCAGAGAACCTAGAGCTGTGAGGCAACAATGCTACAATTACTACTCACAAATTAACACTAATTTCTATTGTACATTCTTTATTGTCCTCCTCTCAAATAATGTTCAAATGGTGTTCAGTGACCATCCAGTGCATATGAGCTGTATTGCAGTAACAGCCAGATTTGTTCAACTTTATTATAAGAACCCTGGAGTTAGAAACCTGGAAACTGGTATTATAATCAAATGGAAAATGGTATTATAATAATCAATATAGGACAACCTACGCAACTGGGCGTCCTGAAAGGCACAACAGAAAAGCGGCCAAAGCCATCCAAGAGAGCAAAACTGGCCATGTTCAATCCCTACTGCTGCTACTAGTTTCAGTCTATCTGCACTATTGCAACATTTGCACATTCTCTTCTGCTAAATTTGCACCCTCTGACTCGGTATTAATGCTTCTTGCATGTGTTGCTTTGTCCTGCAATTCACTGCTTAGATTATCGTTGAGCTGTAACAAACCAATTTACCACCAACACATTTTTCTGGCAATAAAAGAATCTTTAAACAAGCACTGTACAAAATGCCAGTATCCACTAAATCATATTCACTTCAAAGCCCACGTGGCCATTTTACCTTCCTCACGCCTGCACGTCTTATTCAGGGATCTACGCAATCTGTCCAGTCATGAGGTTGGGCTTAAACACACATTACTGTGACAGAGACATGAAAGTGAAAATGTGCACAGCAGGTACCTGACAGGAAACCATCAAATGTGAGCTTGGGATACAATCTAGGCAACATTCAACAGGTCAAAATCCAGTTAAAGCTACACTGCGTTATGTTAACTGTAGCCTTGTTAGCAAGAGCATGCTAACCGCTAAATATTAATGCTGCATTTGAGGTGAAGTTGCAACTTGTAATTTCCTGCTCACCACTGGTAAAAGCTACAGAAAACACCCCCTCAACTTGGAATATCAACTTGTCAACTTGGGGTACTAATCTCAAGTACCAGTTCCTTCCCTGTGTATGGAGTGATGTAAAATCAACAGTGTCCTCTCGTCCAATTTTTAAATGAGTTTATAACAGTATTGGCTTTAGATCAGTTAATATACAGACACAATACTTGGTTAAATCTATAACATTGGCCATACTAAACGCTGTTTGAGAAGGTAATCATCAATATTAGAGTTATCACTAACGTTAGCCGGTTAGCTTGTTGCTAGTGCCACTCACTATTGTCCACTGGCTAGCTTGTTGCTAAGCTACTCCGCTGTTGTTGCTGTACTGCAATTACAGTCCAAAATGTTGCATGAACGTTTGAAGTTCACTACAGTAGAACAATACCAATAAGCATCTCAGGCCTGTAACTGTAAAAGCGTAGTTAAAGAAGGCTTTTTATGAGCTTCATGTGCTCTGACATAGCAAACAAAAGACACACTTTTATGGAGGCGTCCATGTTTTTTTTTTCCCCCCACTTCACACATCGAATGTGCCGAGGTGGGAAATGACATTATTACAACTTGCAAATTACTACTTACAAGGTACCACAAAAGCAGCATAACACCCTCCCTTTCAACATTACTCCAAAGATAGCAAGAATGAAGGCAGGTGCATGTTTTGGCTCCAAGAAAGTTGTTACATGCGAACACTATTTAGCTGAATCTAAGCAAACAACAACAACAAAAAAATGCAAATACTGCATAAGAAAGCGGTAGAGGAAATCACAGATAGCCATCTTTCCGTTTTGGCAGGAATTATGTAGGAATACGATAACTAACAAAACATGTGAGAAATGAGAAAAGATGACAGATGAAATTAATGATATCTTCCCGGCCTTTCCTCCTGTGTGGTACAACTTTTTCTTTCCAAATTCACTCACAATACTTTGAGTTTGTTTTGCACAAAATGACCGCTGGAAATGCAAGGTTGTATCTGTGTGCTGTTGGTTAACACATTCAGTCCAAAGATGATGATGATGATGTTGATTATTATTATTATTTGTATGCTTAGGAGAGTCTCAGAAGCCGGATGTTTTCCTCAGATCATCATCTTCATTGATTACTTTTATCTAATTTTCAGAGAGCTGATGAAATGTAAATTGAGTTTAACACAGCCCTTAAAACTGTACAACGTAGCTTTCAATTCCAGCAATGTTTAATCATGATCTCAGCCATGTATAAAAATTATAACCCAGTATAATGGGTTATATATTATGGCTGCAGTATTATTAGTCAACATAAGACAAAACAGAGGCTCTGTAAGCAGGACTACATGAAAGAGAAGAAGACATGATGTACAAAACAGCAGATGAGGCTGTTTAGCACATCAATGAGATCAGTGTAAAAGTGAAAAAACAAAAGGTGGATCTTATTACCAAATACTCCAGGCAGTGATCATGAAGCATGTTGAAAAAGTCCTAAAAGGTACTGACATATCCGGTATTTTCTGAGATGTCAGTGCTTTCCTCTGATGGAACAAATTCATGCCTAAGAACGCATTATTAGAAATGGTTTCTAGTTCCTTTCCTTTAAATGCACCCAAGAAAGCCATCTGATGTGCACTAGCCATTAAGATCTTCCTTATCTAATACAGAACCTTACATCTCAGTCATATCAATGAGAATTACACAAGAAATCCCATTATCCACAGCCTAGCGCTCAACCTGATTAGAACCACATTAGACTATTTTATTACTTTGTAAAGGTCACTGTATACGAGGGAACTAAAGAGAAAGACACGGATCACACAAACTTATTACAATTTAGAGACAGAGATGATAAAATCAGGCTAACAGAGTTAATAAAGACTGCAAGTGGAGATTTTGTGTTTCTAGCCTACATTTTCTTGTTGTTGTAATGGATGTTTTCCTCAGATCAGATTCTTTATTGATTAAATGTACTCAATGTAGATAAAGTAATCAATGTAAATTGAGTAATTTGAGTCAACTAAGTGCAGCCTAAAGTTGTTATGGAAGAAATGTCCTGGTTAAGCAAAATGCCATGGTGAGGCAGGATGAAACAAAAACAAACAAACAAACAAACAAACAAACAGGTTTTGTGTGCAGGAATGTGAAAAAAATCTAGTTATCTGTAGCTTGTTCTGTAGCACTCTTCCTTCAGGAATTTACACAAACATTAAATACACAGACATTTCTGAGGCTATAGACTTCCTCGCTTTAAATGTGTAGAATATCACAAACATGTTGAGACTTTCTTTTTTTTTTTTTTTTAATTCTTTAAAAGCCAAACCTGTTTTAGTCCTGTCTAGACAGAAAACTAGCAACTATCTCCAGTCTTACTTCAGTGCTGGGTTAAACCAGCCTAATCCAGCTGGCAAAACTTACAAACACTGTAGCTTGTACAACAGGCTGTAGTTTAATTTTCATGGCATTGTAAACAACAACTTGGCACTTTTATCTGAAATATTTACACTGAACCGGAAGCTGAAGCTAAGTCGCGTTAAATAGACTACAGATAATAAGCCCAACTCCATGAAACAACGCTTTAGCATTCCTAGTTTCAGATTACCGCAAAATGTAGCCTAATCAATCAGTGCTAAACGCAGCCAGGAAACTCGGATCAAAGTCATGAAGCCTAAACAAGGTTTTTATTATTATTATTATTATTATTATTATTATTATTATTATTAAGGAAATAAGTGTGTGAGAAGATAAAAGTGATTAGGATAGATAGCAAACACTTTTCTGTGCGTGTAAATGCGTCGCATTTGTAATGTGAACGTTACGTGGGAACACTACAGTAAACAAACAAACAAACAAACAAGTAACGCGCGTGCTCACCTTTGAAAGTTCACGCGACGCGCAGGCAGTCTTCAGAAACAGTGAAGCCCAATCCTGTGCTCAAAACAACTTCATATTATCCTTTCAGTTACGTGACGGAGGAAAAAAACGGTCCTTTATTCGTCCCTGGAAAATGCCGGGACTAGAGGCAAGCAACGCTACAAGACACACACACTCTCTCTCTCTCTCTCTCTCTCTCTCTCTCACTCACTCACTCACACGCTCTCTCTCTCTCTCTCTCTCTCTCTCTGGCGAAGGAAACCGGGGCTTTTCCTTGATCACATGACTCACAGGTAGGCAGAAATGAGGCGGATGTGCAGTGCACCTGGCTGAGAAGCTAACAGCTAACATACAGCTCTCCCCAAACTGGTCTGACTGCAGCTGCAGCTTCGCCCCGGAGAGCAGGAGGGCAACAAAACTCGCCTCTCCCCCGAGCACTTCTCTGATAGGTTGTGGAGGACCGAGTTCGTTCGTGTCACACTCCAAACACAAAACACCGAATGCAAATTAGCGAGTGAGAACCAGCGCGTCGTGTGAAAAAAAGTTATGAATGATTAAGAGTGAGTGGGCGTGGCTATCGGGACCGCTTCATTAGTATATCATAAAACGGAAATGGCCGTCGCTCGTTAGCATTCCTACAAGTTTTCTCAAATGGGAAAAAAAACACTTCCACTACTCCTCTCTCTCTCTCTCTGTGACTGTGCTGGAACAAAAGCAATCCCTTCCCTTCCCTTCCTGCCTTAAGCTCATGATCACTGTTTTTGCGTCGTTTAAAACCCCAAGAGATTTTTCTCAAATCTTCCTCAAGTGGCCTTCATGTGTTTGAGAAAACTTAAAGGATCGCAGTGTGCATTATACCGTTAAACAATCTATTACATTTGTGGTGATCTAGGGGTGTGTGTGAGTGTGTGTCGGGACATGTTTTTATATGTCCCCACAAGGATACCACAGGTGTGTCACTCTGGGCGTGTTTTTATATCTTGATAGCTTGGTGGGGACCACATTTCCCCACAAGGATATCAATACCTGACAGGTATGACCTTGTGGGGACGTGTGTGTATGTTTGTATGTTTTTATATCTTGATAGCTTAGTGGGGTCCACATGTCCCCACAAGGATACCAATACCTGACCGCTTTGACCTTCTGGGGACATTTGGTTGGTCCCCACATGGAAAATGGCTTAATGAAAAAAACAGGTTCCCAAAAGGTTCACTTGGATTGGAGGTGTTAGCATAGCATAAATTAGCTGCAGTAATGGAAGGGGTGTGTGTGTGTGTGTGTGTGTGTGTGTGTGTGTCTCAGTTGATTTATGATTGTGCTAACATGTCTGAGGGTTGAAACTGTTGTCCTTGCCCCATGGACTTGTACAGATGCTCTTTTCTGTTTCTCTCCCCTCATTTATTTATCTCTACTGCCAGCATCTCCAACACACACGACACACACCTATACTTGCATGCCCTGTCCTTCTCAGAGCCTTCTCATTTTCTATAGAGGCATGAGCAGGGGGTGGGGGGTGAAGAATAATGATGGCTGTCATGGAAAATGAGACAGGTCTGTGCCTGCACACTCTACATGCTGAGTATTCTATAATTGGAGCCCTTTGTTCGGGTGGAACAGCAATAATCCTGCACTTCTCTCGCTCTCAATGGAGCTGTCACACTCCTGTTCACCAAATCCTGAAAAATGGCTGGATGAAAGAAGACAAAATCATAACAGCTCTAACTGTTTTGTATTATATGCAGGTGAAATCTATACTGATTTTCAGTTTTACAAAATATTGTTAGTCAGTCAATCAGGGACATACTGAAATCCATACTATGAACAAAAGTAAGAAATGAAGTAAACATAGATGCCATGGAGTGAATGAAAGGGCCAGATTTAAATTGTGTAAATGTGTTGCCCTCTACTGTCAAAAAATATAATAACATCTACAGTAAACAAAGTATATTAATACAAAGGTCATTGTATATTGACCACATTTACAGTTATATTGGTCATTGTTTTCACTATTTGCTCATGCCTGTTGTGTCCTGAGCTGACGCACAATGCTCACAAAGAGACATGAGGTGAACCAGATGCACAGTCAAGCAGCAGAAAAGGACTATATGTTGTGAGGCAGCAGATAAAAGGAAAAGGGGGAGAGAGCTGTGTGAAAGGAAAATAAAGGGACTATTTTTAGGCATGCATAATGATCCGATTTTCTTTCCCTTCTTTCAGTGGTGAGCTAACTTGATGCTGTCAGTATGATATATTGCAGAATATCTTTTACCTGTGCAGAAAATCATTATGGCCCTGTTTTGTAAGTCTAAAGCTCTAAACCTCAATTCACACAGGGAAAAAAAAAAACTTAAAAAGTAAAACAAAAAAAACAAAAAAATCCCCAGTCCAGGGACACTTTAAGATTTTAGGGTACAGGGACAGTACCGTTTCTTTTAGCCTGGAAGTCCATGGTTCCTCAAATGAGCAGGGTTCTATGGAAAACTCTATTGTGGATACAAAACTAGCAATTAAGTTGTGAGTATAGCTTTTCTTTTTCCTGATCCAGTCAGAAAGGGTTTTTGGTTAGTGGGCCAACAAAATTGCTGGTTTATTCTGAATGGTCCGTTTGCTGTTTAGAAGCATCTAAAGCCGGGGCTTTGCTGTCTGTAGTGAAAAGAGTCTTTGTCTAATACAACACTGCTGTCCACAAGTATTGGGTCAATGAGGTCAAGGCTGATATTCTTTTGTATACACTACAGAAAGCTTTATGGCATATGAATATGATGTGATTACATAATTTGTCCAATTTTACATTCTAGCATGTGAGATTCGTCTTTTGAATTTCTAGCAACTGCCCTATACACATATCCAATAATCAAATACCTAAGAAGAATATGAATAACTGTACCACAAGAGCACAATGTGATTTCCCTCTCCCTCAGTCTGACACATTCCACACATCCATGCCCCATCAGTGTCCTGATTTTAATAGCTGGGTGATGAGAGATGACTAACGTGACTAACGTGACTAACGTGTTAATCAAAAATAAATAAATAAATAACAGATGTTGTAGGAAAATCTGTATGACCTGTTTAAAACCTATTCAATATTTTGAGCATGATCTGAATACAATTATTCACTTCTGAGATTACATTCGTCTGATCAGAATGTAAGTAGTTCTCTTTTCCTAAATTATTTTATGAAAGCATTGTCCCAGTGAGCTCTCTCTCTCTCTCTCTCTCACACACACACACACACACACACACACACACACACGGTTTGACTGTTTAAAGGAATTTGAATTTTTCAATTTGCTTTTGTAATCTATTAAATCACAGTACGCTTACATTAGAGTTATTCCACTGAGTGGCTGAGTTTTTATAGCTGGTTGACACCAAATAATAGACTCTGCAGAGCAGAAAAAATCCAATAAAAATATTATGAATCTTTCATCAGTGTGAATTTTGTCTTTTAGCTAGCCTTTAGGGGCAAAATACTAATTTCTTCATACTGAACCAATATCAAACTTTTTATATGGCCTTCTAAGACATGATAGAATATTTATTATTAAGAATTAAACTCAAGGGCATTGAAATAATAAATTCTTTTTAAAAAATCTATACGCTCACTGGCCACTATATTAGGAACAGCATATTAATGGGTAGTACCCCCTTTGCTCTCAGAATAGTCTCAGTTCTAAACTGTATGGATTCCACAAGATGTTGGAAACATTCCTTTGAGATTCTGATCCATGTTCACATGATGGCATCACATAATTGGTGCAGAATTTTCAGCTGTGCATTCATGCTGCGAATCTCCTGTTCAACCACATCCAAAGGTGCGCTATTGGATTTAGATCTGGTGGCTGGGGACGCCACTGAAGTACACTGCACTCACTGTCATGTTCATGAGACCAGTTTAAAGGGGCCTGGAATTAAGTGGCCCAATGTGTGCGAAGAAAACATTCCCCACACCATTACACCACCACCACCAGGCAGGTTGTGTCCGTGAATTCATGCTGGTGATGCAGAATTCTGACCCTACCATCTGCATGTCACAGCATAAATCAAGATAAATCAGATCAGGTGATGTTCCAATCTTCAACTATCCAGATTCAGTGAGCCTGTGCTCATTTTGCCTCAGATTCCTGTTCTTGGCCCACAAGAATGGAACCCAGTGGTCTTCAGTAAAAACTTACTGAAGCCCTTGACCTGTATCTGCATGATTTTATGCATTGTGCAGCTGCCACATGTTTGGATAATTGCATGAATGAGCAGCTGTAAAGCTGTGGCTATATATGATCATATAAAATTCAGTTCCAACAAACATCCTCCCCCTGATATTAAAGGCCAAGTGTCTTACACTGGACCATCCACTGCATTCACATTAACACTGTATTTCACTGTTATTGCTACAGGACATTTTGACCATAGGCCTGAATCTATATTCTAGGAGAATTTATAAGTGCGCTGAGTCTTACATCAACATCCTCAGACATGTATATCAACATCCTCTTTAGACAAGACTTACAGATACTGTAAACAATGTAGGTTCATCCACGAAAGAAACAAAATTCTCTCTCCTCAGCACTAAAATCAAACTAAACTAAACACTTCCACTCTTCCACTGGTAGTCAAACTGTAGACACATTCCTGGAGGAACATACATAAGAGTGGCATAATGGTGCAGTGGGTAGACCCAGGATGGCTGATTCAATCCTGATCTTGGGTTACTGTCTATGTGGAGTTTTGCATGTTTTCCTTGTTTCTGTGTGGGGTTTCTCCCACCTCCCAAAAACATGCTGGTAGGTAGACCGTCTACTGTCTACTCTAGCTGTGAATGTGTGTGTGTCATGCAATGGACTGGCATCCCATCCAGGGAGTATTCCTGGGATATGCTGCAGATCCATGATGACGCTGACCAGGATAGTTATTAAAGACGCAAGAATAAATAAAGTATAATTTAGTGATATAATAGTACATGTATAATACCACTTGTATGTCATTACGGTAACTAATAGCTTTCGTTAGGCTTTAGGGTTTCAGTTTGGCACTGGTGCCATTTGAAGCTTCTATATAGAGATCTTGCTAACTAGTGATGAATATACATGACATGAATATGGATTATAGATTATAGATTATAGACTTACTGCAAGTGTATTGTGATGCACAATACCTTTCTTTAGTGTGCTCAATTACAAAATGGCAATCTAAGAGTGATTGACATGCAGTACATATATTTAAACGCTTAAATACTTAAATAGTATTACATTCTGATGGCAGTGGTGGTTTTTTGGAAGTAATGTTGCAGGTCTGGGTTTTGTACGTTAAATTGAAACAGATACATATTTACTTTTACATTTATTATTTTAGCAGATGCCTTTATCTAAAGCCACTTACAAGTGAAAGTTTATACAGATCCAAGAATGTAACTGAGCATTTGAGGTTATAGGTTCTTGCCCAAGGGATCAGCAGTGGCTTTCTGCCAATCCAGGGATTTCTGGTATTTCAGTTTCTAATCTTAGCTCAGAACCATACAGTGAGCACAAAAGACTGCATAACCTTATGACAAAATGAAGAGGGCAACAAAATGTCATTTATATTGACAAGACATTTCGCGTGTTAGGTTTCCTTCTTTATCAGATAACAAAAGTGGTCAATAGTGTATTTTAGGACATTAGGATATTAATAGTGAAAGTCAATCTCATTCATATCTTCTGAGTCCTCTTAGGTGTAGTATTTATGATACTGATAGATAGGTACAGTGGTACCGTTGATCCAAAGGTTGGGTTACTGTCTGTGTGGAGTTTTGCATGTTCTCCCAGTGTCCACGTAGGTTTTCTCCAGGTTCTCCGGTTTCCTCCCACCTCCCAAAATCATGCCAGTAGGTGGATTGATGACTGTAAACACTCATGCCCGGTGTTCCGGTATAAGCTCTGGATCCACCGTGACCCTGACAGTGATAAGACTCTTAATGATTATGAATGAATGAATATTTTGAACAGCATTTTGATCCTCTTAGTCCTTCTTTTACTTCATATTGCTAGCCACTAGATGTCACTACAGATGAGCGTTTCACCCAGGTCCTCACAAGTCAGAGTTTTTCTTGAACAGTCTGCCATTTTTTCCTGATGTAACCCGCCTGACCAAACTCATGAAGGGCTTGCTGAATTACGTAGAAGTACGGTGTGTTTAGGCAGAGAAGTGTTCAGTACAAGGATTTTCCAGAACAGGGCCTGAGAACCTCTGCTATCTGATCCAGTAGTGCAGTGATTTAAAGTTTTTAGTTTGGCTCTAAATCTAACTCTGACATTTGTGCTATAATTCCGTTCCATAAAACTGTTCATCTCATGTGAGTAGTGTCAGCAGTGAGTGTCTCTGCACACCAAAACTGTGCAGTCTGTGTTTATATGGATCCGTGATGCTGAATGTAGCCACATATGGTGCTGATAGTGCATTCCTTGCTGTTTAATGAACTTTCAATCCTTCTTGTTTGACAGGAAGTCCAAATATTTTCTTTTTTTTTTTAACTTTACCCCTTTTCCATCTTGCCTTTCTTCCATCATTCTCATTAGCTGCCTCACATTTATTCTTTGATTTAAAGTCTTAGCACCTATACAGACATGTCAAAAAGGCAGGCAGTGCGTATATATTCACATTTGAGGGACTATGAACAAAGAGAGATCTTAGATATCATTAGTTAAAGCTATAAATATATTACTTACATGTATATCTAGCCACAATTCCCCATTCTTTCCTGTTTGGCAAGGCTAGTCTTGTATGTCTTGAGGTATTTTTGGGTTTACAGAAATACATGTAACATGTTTTGTTGCCAGTGACAGCAGGAACTTTTAATAACTTTTGCCTATATATTTTATCTATATACAGGTTTTATATACAGGTTCAATCAGTGAAAAAATATATATATTTGGTGTTCATTGATTGTAGCTCATACATCTTACTCAGTGGTGTTACAGAGAGGTCAGACTGTTCCAGACTGAAACAGACTGCATGTTTAGTGATGAATGTGGCACATGAGAGCAGTTTTAGTTTACACAGAGACAGAAATGCGCTTTCATGTACGTGGGCACTTCACCTGGTTCACAAAGCTTCGCAGAGACATATCAACTCATCAGGGGACTGTTTTTAATGTTTGCTGTCTGGGACATAAATACTGCTAGAAACCATTAAGTGAAGATGTACTCATTTATAATACTTTTAGAAGAAAGCCAAGTCATCGTCTGGAGCATCAGAGCTTGGTCATTTCCCGCTACTACTGGCAAAATGCAAACACTGTCCAGCCCCTCTTCTGTAGCTCTCAAAGAATACTCTGGCTAGTAATTAGGTTTTGTAAAATAATCATACAATTGAGTCAGAGTAGTGTTATACATTCTCTAGGAACAGTAAGGCAAGGTGACCGGACTTGTGTTATGTTTTGGCACTCAGAAAGTGTTCAGTGGGAGCATAATATCTTTAACAACATACAACAATTTCTCAGACATTAATTCAATTCAGTTCAATTCAATTTTATTTTATAGCACTTTTAACAATGGACAAGGTTTACAGAAATAAATACATTCAAGATGTACATTTTAAGTGTAAGAATGTATCTCTAATGAGCAAGCCAGAGGCTAGGGTGGCAAGGAAAAATATGACCAGACTCAAAAGGGAACCCATCCTCATCTGGGTGACACCAGATAGTGCAATTATAAATAATTCCCTTCTATAACTGTGTACTATATGGTCAAAAAGTGCAATTGTGTAACCAGAAAATTCATTATAGTTTTCACATGAAGTCTATTTTGTTGAAGTTATCAATTGTGCACTGATGGAGATTTGAGTGCAAAACTGTTCATGGCAATTGCAGTCCTAAAGCTATCATAGCAGCTGTAGTCCTAAGCCATCGTAGCAAAACTGTTCGTATTAACTGCAGTCCAAAACCAGCTTCACGGCTTTTAAGTGGTACCATCCACAGTAATCTCGTGTAACTTTAGGCTGTCCATGTGGGGCCATCCTCAGCAGCAGCGAGTGATTTCCAAGTGATGAGAACTCTAACCAGAAGTAGGGCATCAGGATGGATCAGGCAGGTCTTGAGAGCAGAAGGGGTTAGGATCACTGGTATCTCAGGAGTAGCATGTGTAAATTAATGTTAATCAATGTTTAGAAATTACATAAGATTTTTTGCACAGTGCTACACTATATAGACAAACGTTTGTGGACACCTGACCATCACACACATATGTGCTTTTTAAACATCTCATTCCAGATTTATTCCCCCCTTTGCTCTTATAATAATAATCTTCTGAGAAGACCTTCCACTAGATTTTAGGAATGTGGTTGTGGGGATTCGTGATCATTCAGCAACAAGAGTGTTAATGAGGTCAGGCACTGATGGTGGATGGGTGTTCCTGTTCATCTCACAGGTGTTCAGTGGGGTTGAGGTCAGGGCACACCATGTCTGTATAGAGCTCGCTTTGTGCACGGGGGCATTGTCATGCTGGAACAGGTTTGGGCCTCTTACTTCCAGTGAAGGGAAACTGTATTTCTACAGCATACTAAGACATTCTACACGATTTTGTGCTTCCAACTTTGTGGCAATAGTTTAGGGAAGAACCACATATGGCTGTGACGGAAAGGTGTCTACATACTTTTGGCCATATAGTGTATATACTATATATACATGTATAGGTTATATACTGAAGGGAAATATGAAAACATTATAATGTGTTACAATACAAGTCCATTCCTGACTTACGAGTAGTAAGCATTCAAAATGGCCTGGATCAGAAAAAGTTCAATCCAGAATCAGTCTAGATTAAATAACAGATCTGATCTAATGCCAGTAATAATGGAATGCTCTAAGATATAACTCATAAATTTAACTAGTGAAAATGTAACAGTGAATCAAAGTTACTGAACAGACTGATCATGTTGCTAAATCTATCCAGGGAGATAAGTTTGTTTTCTCAGATAAGCCCCTTAACAGCTTATATGTGTTTAATTTTCCTGAGTCGATGATGACGCATATTAGCCGTGTCATCTGATGGGAATCTGGAGTGTTCTCAAAGTTTTTGGGTTTGAACCCTGAACCCTGCAGAGCAGTTTGGGCCTGCATGGGTATCACCACAAGCCCCTTTGATGGCTCACACATGGTCTGCTTCCTGTTTCACTGTCTGTGTCTTGGAAAGAGGAGTTCAAGCTCAAGAGGGGATGTGAATGTCTGCACACACACAAACACATACGCAGAATCCCAGCTGACCTGGCGACCCTTTCCCTCCTCCAACAAGCACCCTCATTTCCTTTAATCACACACACACACACACTGGTATACACAATTCTTTACCATATTTCATCTTTAGTGGGAGTCCCTAGGCAATTGGTGACCTTTGACCCCTGTCCCTGTGGACCAATTCCCTCTGTGTGTCTCCCATGCTCAGTTTCCATCAGTTTCAATACTTAGTTTCTGTGCATTTGAGCACTGATACACTGACACAGGGACAGAATGAATCATGATTTTGTCCTCATCACTTTACTGTGCTAATTTCTTTTAGATGGTTATTTACATTTATATCATTTAACAGATGCCTTTATCCAGAGCAACATACAGAAGTGCTTTTTAGTCCTCATGCTAGTTCTGGTAAAGACCACCATTGAGATAAAACCCTGTCAGGGGGAGGTCAGTACAGCAAGAAAGGTAAATAATGGAAGTCCACAGATTTTTAAATAAATTAAATAAGTGCTAATGAAATGTTTGGTGAAGAGCTAGGTCTTTAGTCTTGTTTACTGACAGCCAGTGACTCAGCTGTTAGGATAGCCAGGGGAAGTTTATTCCACCATCTGGGTGACATGAAAGAGATATAGCTAAATTTGTCAGTGAGTGGGTGAGTGAGTGACTGATTGAGTGGATGAGTGAGTGTCAGTGAGTAAATAAGTGACTGACTGGGTGAGTGAATGGGTGATTGAGTGGGTAAGTGAATGAATGGGTGAATGGGTGTGTGAGTTGGTAAGTGAATGAGTGAGAGAATGGGTGAGTGAGTGGTTGTGAGTGAGTGGGTAACTGAATGTGTGGGTGATTATGTGAGTGGGTAATGAATGTGTGGGTGAATGGGTGAGTGATTGAATAGGTGAGTGAGTTGGTAAGTGAATGAGTGAGTCAATGAGTTGAATGGGTGAATGAGTGGGTAAATGAATGAGTATGTGAATGGGTGAGTGAGTGAGTGGGTAAATGAATGAGTATGTGAATGGGTGAGTGAGTGGGTAAATTAATGATTATGTGAATGGGTGAGTGAGTGGGTAAGTGTATGAGTATGTGAATGGGTGAGTGAGTGGGTAAGTGAATGAGTATGTGAATGGGTGAGTGAGTGAGTGGGTAAGTGTATGAGTATGTTAATGGGTGAGTGAGTGAGTGGGGGTGTGTGGGGGGGTGTGAGTGGGGGTGTGGGG
>CM075020.1:10093265-10114633 GCA_037576675.1 Pangasius sanitwongsei | reverse complement strand
TGAGTGAGTGGGTAAGTGTATGAGTATGTGAATGGGTGAGTGAGTGGGTAAGTGTATGAGTATGTGAATGGGTGAGTGAGTGGGTAAGTGTATGAGTATGTGAATGGGTGAGTGAGTGGGTAAGTGTATGAGTATGTGAATGGGTGAGTGAGTGGGTAAGTGTATGAGTATGTGAATGGGTGAGTGAGTGGGTAAGTGTATGAGTATGTGAATGGGTGAGTGAGTGGGTAAGTGTATGAGTATGTGAATGGGTGAGTAAAACTAGAAAAAAAGAGCTACAAGAAATACGTTGTAAAATGAACCAGGAACTATAATTCCCATGTCTCTGTTATTTGGCAGGGGTCATGATGAGGGCATGGGAGCACTGATTTCTCCCAGTGGCAGCATGTAATAAAGGCTGACAGGCTAAAATCAGAATAACAGTTATTGTTATGATATATTATTAAAAGCATCTTCAAATAATTAGACAAACTGCTTTGAATTTGTGCATTAAAATTAATTTTATATATTTTAATTGTTTGTTCTTTTTTGCTATTTATATCTATTATACTATTATATTTATATTTATGCTTTTATCATATGCAGTAAATGCAATGTTTTTAGGTTTGTTTAGGGTAGGCACATTAATCTGCCTAGTATCTATGAAAGAGGCTTTAATAGTAATAATAATAATTATAATAATAATTATTATTATTATTATTGTTTTTGTTGTTGTTAATTAATTTAATAATAATAATAGTTATTATTATTATTATTATTATTATTATTGCTGTTGTTTTCTGTTTATGTATATGCAGTATAGATTCACCATCTGTTACCATTTAAACCTGCACACAATTCTGCTATTGCATTTTCTTCCAAAGATGCTAGTAGCAGCCATTGCGTAAATGTGGATAGTAGCAAGGGAAATAATGAGTCTTTTCTCTCACTGATTCTTTATTTGAGACGCGCTTGCTCCATTCTTTTACAGTGTATCCATCATCTCAGATGTCGTCATAACGCGACTGGGGACCAGAGGATGGAGGAGGGATGGAGGAGGAGGAGGAGAAGGAGGAGGAGGTGTCTTCTATGAAAAGCCTCAAGGGTCAAAACACCAACAACACCTTTACTAGCCATGTAAATGAAACTTACCAGGAATTTGATTTGACAGTTGCTTCCCATGACATTCCTTGTAACATATATAAATTATGTAACATACATAATCATACATATAAAACATACATAAATTATGTATATACATTATACAATGATTTTGAACAGGAAAAAAGTAGAATATTTGAAATAATTTATGTACATAAACAGACTGCTGATAAATGAAAGGACCAACAAAGTGACTGAGTAAGGTATTGGGCCATCACAAGCCACCTGAACAGCTCCAATGCATCTTGGTATAGATTCTACAAGTCTCTGGACCAGTACTGGAGGGATGAACAGCATTCTTCCAAAAGACATTCCCTTCAATCGGTGTTTTGATAATGGTAGTGAAGAGCACTGTCTAAATTTTCAGTCCAGAATCTCCTATACGTGTTCAACAGGTATGCAATTTGATGTAAGTGAAGGTAAATGACATCGTTTTCACATTCATCAAACTATTCAGTGAGCCTTCATACCCTGTGGATGGGAATGTTATCATCCTGGAAAAGGGTGGGTTTCCTCTGGGTTCTCTAGTTTCCTCCCTCCTCAAAAAAATGCTAGTAAGTGGATTGGCAACACTAAATTATTTATTAGGTGCAAAAGATAAGATACAACGATGTTACACAGCACTGTGTTGAACATACATCTGCACATATCTGCACTTTATTTCACATATCATCCATACTTTTTCTGCCATCTATCCTTTATATCTTTTATATTATATTTTTATATTTTTCTTTTTCTACTTCTATGCAAGTAAATTCTGCTTTTATGTAAATTCTGTTTTTATGTCACCGGACGGTTGTAAAACGCATTTGACTGCATGTTGTACTGTGTATTGTTGTGTGTGTGACCAATAAAATTTGAATTTGAATGTCAATTTGAAGAGCATGCAGGTGTGTGTGTGTGTGTGTGTGTGTGTGTGTGTGCATGGGTGCCCTGCAATGGATTGGTCTCTCAGTCTAGATGTATTCCTGCATCATACCCATTGTTCCTTGGATAAAGTTCTGGATAAAGTAACCATGACCGTGAGCAGAATAAAGTGGTAACAGAAGATGAATGAGTGAATGAATTATTGTTGCTATACGGATTCGTAATTTATCAAACCACTCAGATTGGTCATGATAATCAAGGCACATAAATATAAGAACATATATATGTTGATTGATTAAATACGTTGTTTACACACTGCAGCCTTTAAAAAAAAAAAAAAAGAATTTCCTATACACCAGGGCTGCTCATTACATCGATTGTCGATCGCAAGACAACCACTGGTCGATCTTCTTAATAGGTCAACGTAGAACCCCGGGGTGTGTGAGCGTGTGGAGGAAGACTCGGAAGACAGGAGGAATTTTTGCTGAGCTCTGAGCTCGTGTTTATACAGTCTGCGCTTCTCATTCACTTTCAAATACTCCCCAAACCCAAAACAACTCAACCGAACCGTGTCCGTCCTGGACTCCCAGCTTTCGCTCCATCAAGTTGAAGTTCATGCTTTGTGGCGTCTGGGTGTGTGTGTTTATCGCGCAAGCTCCGCCAGCTCTATTGCATTCTCTCTGTCGTTGTGGCAGTTACTGAACGTACAAAGAGACACAAATAAGTAGACTGGCAGAAATATGACACAGGTGAGAATCATCATGCATTACCTGCCGGTTTGAGCCGCCTCCTCTCCGTCCAATGCTGACGCTTGACCACTCCCCCACTGCTGTATATTACTTTTACGATTTCTTTGGATGAAAATTGATTGCATAACATTATTAAATAAAAACATATCCCTCGGAATAATTTCCCAAACTCCAAATTTAGAGTGTACATGCATATTTTACATGGTGGATCTTACCATAATAATAATAATAATAATAATAATAATAATAATATGAAAAAGTAGATCTCTTGTCATAGAAGTGTGAGCACCTCTGCTATACTGACTCCATTGGCCTTCCATAGTGTATTACATTACAGAACAGGGCACACCATCTGCGCTGTTTTGATTGAAAACCGCCACTGGGACAAGGTTTAGGTAAGTGTTAAGGTGTTGTGATATGTACATGAATGAAATGAATGAATTTATTTAAATTAGACCACATTTACAGTGGCCATACCTACACAAGACCTGAGGTACGAGTCAGCTATGTTGGCTTTAGCATGTTTTACATTCATAAAGTGGTTTGAGCAGCACAGGGGTCAGGATTGCTCAGAAATGAGAATTCCAGTCAATTTGGTCGTATTATAGAGGCCAGGGTATTTAATAAATGTAGAAAACCTTCAAATCCTTTGGCCTGTGCGTGGCATGTAGGTGTGAATTGTGTATTTTGGCTTCACCACGCAATTTTCATTCAGTTTCCAACGAAAAAAAAGGCGTCATCTGAACGCAGCTAAACAAACACGGCTACTCACCTGAGCTCATGTGTCAGTGTGTACCTGTATAAACACTCTGTTACCTCAACACCGTGTCAAAGACACATTGTTTTTCTGTTTTCTTCCGTCGTGTTTAATAAGCAGAGGGAATTGGCAGTGGTTGTCGTTAGCTGGTTTGCTCGCAGTACACTTGCAGCTCAGTGTGGAAACCCAATAGGAGGCAGCTCTGGGCGCTAGGCTCAGCTGAAGCACGGCGGCTAAAAATAATCATCCTGCACTATCCTGCGCGCGCGTCCGCTGCTGTCTCCAGCCAACTGCGAGCTCTGGGAATGAAACCCTGCTAACACGACCAGCTTCCAGTAAGTAGTCGTTTATTTCTTTCTCCCTTTCTAACTTTCTGCTCTAGTTTTATCCTCTGGTCAGTCTAACTTGCTCTATTCATCAACACGCTGAGCGGAGAGAGAAGGAGCTGAGTAGAGAAGTGTACATGCTGGAGTTTGGGTTGCTCTGTCACAGAGCAGGAGCAGATTCTCTTCAGGAAACTCACATTTTCAGCTTTATTTCACTTCACTTGTGAGAGTTTTCTCAGGAGATGTGGCTGAGCTGCAGCAGGCTTCAGGAAGCAGTGACCGTTATATGGCATTTTTTAAAGAAACTATGTTGTCTTGACCAAGTCATGTATAAATAAAAGTATAAATATGAATTAATCCACTGAAGTAAGGGCATGCATTAATCCTAGAGACTACTAAGACTTCCATAATGCTACTACTACAATTACTACTACTTCTACTACTACTACTTCTACTACTAGTATTACTACTACTACTACTACCACTATACTACTACTACTGCCGCTAGTGTTACTACTATTACTACCCACTATACTACTACTACTACCACTACAATTACTACTAGTATTACTACTACTACAATTACTACTACAATTACTACTAGTATTACTACTACTACAATTACTACTAGTATTACTACTACTACAATTACTGCTAGTACAACTACAATTACTACTATTACTACTACAATTATTGCTAGTACTACTACTATTAAAACTTCTCCTACTATTACTACTGCCACTATTATTATTATTATTATAAGAAGAAGAAGAAGAACAAACCCCATATTGTGTGACATTCACTGTGTGAATACTAATAGTGATAGACCTATATCATATATACTGTATACACATATATACATATATATTGCAAATGTATTTTTGTTTTTAGGAGCACAGCTCTCTTATGTTAGGCTGCTGAATAAATCTCTCCCCTTGTATGCCATGGAATTTGTTTCTACTCTATTTTCCCACTAGGATGTCTTAAATGGCACCATTTACTAATTTTAGGTCATGGCGTAACACTCTGTGATTTTAACACCATATTTCCAAACACCAAACTTTTGAGCGATGCTTTCACACAAATCTGTCTAGCTGACTTCTTATGCTGATGATTTTTGCTCAGTATTAACCTTTTAAAGCTCCTGGCACTGGCATCATGATTTCAAATGCAAAAAAAAAAAAGAGAAAAAAGAAAAACCCTTGTGATACAAACAATCTATCAGCGAATAAGCTTTTAACATTGGGAGATTTGAGAAATGTAGCCCTAATTAATACAGTTAATTATAAGTATATAATTATAGGTATTATAAGTAAACCTAGTCCTATTTTCTGCCCAGTCAGAACTATGTGAGAGAGTGGAGCTTATTAACCATTTAGCGTCAGAAGTTTTGCTGGTGAAGCTCACATGGAAGTGTGCCCACATATAAGTAAATAGTATTATAAAATTGTGTTAATTAGATAAAGAAAAAAACAAAAAAAAAAAAACAGCTTGCCTCCCTTTTTTAGGACTAGGTGTATATCATGATTATCTTAATTGCAGTGTAGCCGCTAAATCTCATTCTTTTTACCATTAAAAATTTGAACTACTACTAACTAAAAGCTGAACTACTTACCATTACCACATGTGGACTATTACACTAAAATAATAAATTGTTTTTTTTAAAAAAAATAAATAAATAAACACTTCTACCAACAGAGTCCTGCCAAAAACTCAAATTGGCCAGAAGAAAATGACAGAAAAAAGAATGTTCTTTCTTGTGCAGTTAATGGCAAATTCACCACAGAAGCTAAATATGAAGGCTTTAACAGCGAAAACAATTCTACCTGATTTAAGGACACCCGTGCTCTGTATGTGCAGCAGTTTCAGTTTATTGATATGCTAGGACACAGCCATCCAGCTAGTTCGTTTAGTCAGCTATTATAAGGCTTTTACTAACACTTGGGAGCTAGCTAAAACACTTTCTTCAGCTGAAACATTTACGCCGTCTGCCTCGTTGCTTTCAAAGTCATTTAGCCCATGACATCCATGTTAGCGCTTTGTACGTTCCCGTTTCTTGGTAACATGACAAGTTGCTTTTTTTGTCTTATTAACTTGAAGACAGAGAAAAAAAGAGAGCTTTGTGAGAGAACAATTGTTTACAACTGCTGTAATGTAAGTGATAACAGGAATTAATTTGTCTCGTGGACATTCCTTAACATTAAACATAAGAATAAACTGTTAAAAAGTGACTTGTTGTTCATTAATATATTAAAAGTTTTAATTATTGGGAAATTGCTGTAATATAAAAGCAGTAAAACACTTTGAGACATGCTGTCATTGGAAAATAATCCACTTCGGGGTTAGTGGCATATTCCTATTATATTCTATGGTCACTATATATCTGGCAGTACCTCTCCTTTAACTGATATAACACTAGCTTATCACACCACCCTGGCTGGGATTATTTTTCTGTAATTAGCACAGTAATGTTATTCCTTACTTGATACCATAGCATTGTATTTTAAACTGTAATAAAATGGTAGGTAATTATTGTCATGGAAAAATGTCAAATCATACCTATGTATGAATCTGGTTACCTGTTTTTTTTCTGATTTTTTTTTTATTGTGAAATTCTAATGATATGTCACATTCTGGCTAATGGCTGACAGTTCTGTATTCTCTCCTTTAGGATCCAATCAGGCAGCATGGCCTTGTCGTTCTGCGGGAACGATCTCAATGACTCCTACAGCGTCAACAAGGGAGTCCTGAATAACGGCTGCTTTGTGGATGCGCTCAACCTTGTTCCACATGTCTTCTTACTCTTCATTACCTTCCCTATCCTCTTCATTGGTATGAAAGTATTATACATTATTTATTAGGTGACCGTGCATAGAAAGACCAGGCCATTGTATTGAGAGGACTATGTTAGAAAGTACATATCAACAGAGGTGTACAGTACGGTACACAGAATGGTTTACTTTGTAATGGGTTACCATTGATGCACTTTCATAAGAAAGTACAGCTGTAATGTTGACACTTAGTGTACGCCTGCCATGTGTTTCACTGGAAGATCTCACAAAAATGCATGCCAGGCACACAATTCTGGCATTATCTCATCTACTGTATAAACAATTGTCCATCCATCCATCCATTTTCCATACCAGTTATGCTACGTACACAGGGTTCTGGGGGATCCTGGAGACTGTCCCAGGGAACTTAGGGCACAAAGTGGGGGACACCCTGGACAGGGTGCGAGTCCATCACTGGGCACAATTGCACACACATTCACACACCCATTCACACACTACAGACAATTTGGAAATGCCAGTCACCTTACAGGATTATATATTAGATTAGATATATTAGATTGTAGTAAATTATGTATGTTCTATATTTCTTGAATGCACTATTGGTAATTTCTTATTAAATGGCAGATATTTTGTACCATGTTTTTATATATTTGAAACCATGTTGCCAGGACATTTAAGGCATACTATTTATTATTCAGTAACTACAGTGAAAGTAATAGAAAATGTAGGTCAATAGGAGAATGAAGAGTCTAAGCAAGTGTACACTGCTGAGCAAGGAATGACTAAAATACAAGACCAAACAGATGAGCAAATGTCAAGCTTAATTCATCATAAGCAAAATAAAGCTGGGGTAGATTAGTGAGCAGCCCTTTTTTTTTTATCATCATGACAGAATCATAGGCTGTCATATTTTTAAGAAGAGTTCTCGTTCCTAAAACGTTCTAGTGAAACTTGAAACTGTGTTCAGTGAACAAGATCCAGGAAGAGTTGGGGTTACAGAGAGACAGAAATAGAAATAATGTCTATGTGTGAGAGCAAATGTGTCTGTGTGTTATGTGTATCTAATTAAGGCCAAACACTGGAGTAGCATAACCTACTTTTATCTATGAGGATAAGCGTGTTTTCATCAGATGCATCAGTACTGGATGTATATATGAGAGTACACTATATGACCAGATATTTGTGGACACCTGACCTTCACACCCGTAAGAGAGCCTTTGCTATACTGTTGCCACAAAGTTAGAAGCACAAAGTTGTCAAGAATGTCTTTGTATGCTGTAGCATTACAGTTTTCCGGAACTAAGAGGCCTAAATCTGTTCCAGCATGATAATGCCCCTGTGCACAAAGAGAGCTCCATGAAGACATGGTTTGCCAAGATTGGAGTGGAAGAACTTGAGTGGCCTGCACAGAGACCAAACCCAATCCCACTGAACACCTTTGGGACACCCCAGGCCTCCTCATCTGACATCAGTGCCTGACCTCACTAATGCTCTTGTGGCTGAATGATCACAAATCCCCACAGCCACACTCCAAAATCTAGTGGAAAGCCTTCCCAGAAGAGTGGAGATTATCATGGTCAGGTGTCCACAAACTTTTTGCAATATAGTGTTTAACAGCCCATGTTGAAGAACTTCAGCCATTCTGATATGTACCATATGTCAGAGCCCACCCACTAGACCAGCTCTACCCCTATCAAAAGTCTAGTCTGAAGCCAGCCACCAGATCTTGTTGAACTGCTGCTCATACTATGTCACAGGGCAGCTGAACACACTCAGAGGAGAACATTAACTGCATTTCTCCACAAACATGAGCTCACAGATTGGATATGGTCACCCTGATTAACAGGGGAGAGAGTAACACCATCCCTCCCAACTGAAAAAATAGGGCCTCATACATTTGGGTTTCAAACGTGCAACTTCCTGATCAGGTGTTGACTGTGTATTTGTTTGAAGAAGTGAAGTACTGAGGGTGTTTTTTTTCCTGGGTCTGCACTTGGCTCTTATAGCTTGGCATCTATCTAGACTACATCTGATCTTTTCCATCTGCAGTCTATTCCACTGTTTTTCTCGGGCATCTACAATGGCTGCATAGTACTCGGAATAGCTTGTAGCCTGCAATATATCCACCAAAACCGATTACGAGCAGTGCAGCTGACAGCTTCATCCCCCTGATTTTCTGTGTTAAAAAGTCAGAACAATCTCAGGGTGTTCCTAACACACACCTATGAGAGTAGCAAAAATGGATTCTCAATTTCCCAGTAAGAAAACTCTTAATAAGATCAACTGGTCTGTATAATTACTGATCACTTTCAAACAAAGCTCTTCTACTCCACTTGTGCTACTAAGCCAGGAGTATATGGTGACTGTCAAGGAGATATAATTTTAGAATAAACCTGTCTGTTCCATACCTTGAATTTCTAGTAGTAAAATTTCATTGGAGGAAATTTTTTTTAAAATCTATATAGACTCCTGTTTAGCGTATGGATTGCCCCACTCATAAACATCAGCTCAGTTATAATATATTCATTTCTACCACCATTGATGAATTGGCCCCAGTGAAAATCAGGACTGTTTCCTCCACCCTGCTACACTGTAGATTTGTGAAAGCTGCAGGACATTTCCTTGAGCATTTTATAGGAAAGCAGGACTTATGGTTCATCATATGCCTTTCATCACCAGTGATCATTATCCTCTACGATGTCTGGTATTTAGATATTGTTTTATGATGTGTTTTCAAAACAAAATATACACTCATAGGCCACTTTATTAGGAATACCTATATATTTGCTGGTCATGTAGTTCTCCAGCATTAAATGTATCTATAAATGGATAAAAAGTATGACATTTTTCTTTAATAAATAAAAATTGTAATCGTTGGCGAATTGCTGTGGTATAAGAGGAATGAAACACTTCCGGACATGCTGTTATTGTTGGAAATTAGTCAACTTCAGAGTGGAAATGCATCTTTTTGCCTATAATAGCACATCCCATCACATTTTATTCCTGAACCAGTCAGTAAAAAAATGAGTGAGGGGAACAATGCTAATACCCTAGGTAGATAGAGGAAAAAGATGGTGGTCAGGCATTAGCATTAGTATTCTAATCACCTCTAACTTCTCCTGCAGTCCGTACAGATCATAGTGACTACCTCCCACCACCCACATGTGTTTTAATATTTTCTTTTTGTGTGTGTCAGCACACACAGTGGCATTAACAACAGCTGCAGGCTGTGGGACCTCCATATTTGTTTTGCTATTGCCAACTCCTGGTAACGCATACCAACACAAAGTAAAGCATGTGTTTTTGTATGGCTTGATGTGTTCAAATCGATTCAGAAACAAGTTCAAAGTTGGGTGAGTTGTGATCACTTGTTTGTGTTCATTAGCTTTCTGTTAATAAAAATGTACAAAAGTTAGTCGGAAAATGTACAACCTTTTCTTTCGAGGCTTTAGAATTACAGTTACCACCTCAGATCGTTACCACCGCAGTTCGTGGCCTTGGCGTTACTTTTGACTCTACATGTTTCTTCCAGCACATTTTGCCTCCTGACATAAAGGAACAGTCTTCCACCTAGACAACACTGCTTAGCCTTGCTCTGCTCTCAGCTTGTAAAGCTAACATTTTAGTTCATGCCTTCATTAGCTCTTGTCTGTATTACCACAGGTCATACTTCTCCTGCCAAGTCCTTTACTCTGCTGTTTTACATCCAAAACCCAAAACTCAAACTACTCACTTACTTTCTCATACTGGTGACTCAGTAGGCATGTGTGATATAATGATTTTATATCACCTCTACATGGTTTTACACTGCCACGATACCCAGTCATGTTTACCCCGATTATATTATGTCACCAGTCCTGCCAGCCTTTACACATTTTGCGTAGGAGTGCGTTAGTACAAGTTATCCCTCAAAAAGAAAAGAGAGCAGTCTTTTCCCCCTCAATAAAACGGTTGATGAGCTAACTGGCGTGACTGTGAAATGATTCACACGGGTGTTTTGAACTCTCTGATATTAACTGACATGGCCTGGAAGCCCCGCCCCCTACTCCCATCTCACGTTTGCATTGCGCCTTTGATTTTTGTCAGTGTAAATGTAGCCGAAAATTCCATCAAAAGAAACACAAAAATTGTTTGTTAACAAAAAAATTAAACAGGACACAAAGTGTCATCATGCATTAGTCATGCATTAAAATAATGTTAATGGTGATGATCATTAGAAAGTGATTAAATATGCTGTTTTTTTTTCTCTTCCTTGCCAGTGCCAAATTTCGATTCTCCAACTTCCCTTCATACACATTCTCTCCACACAATAGCCTATACCTAACTTTGCATGTTGTCAGTAGAAACAACAGAAACTCAAATAAATATGCCTACTCTGTAACGTACGTGTGTATGAACAGGAGTCACAACACCAGCAGTCAGTTCTCTACTGCACAGCTAGTGATATTCTTATGCCCTCTCATACTCTCCTTAAACCTGAAATGGTGGAAATGCTCATTTTTCCCGTCTCCTTTTAGGTGGTTCTGGGCGATTAAATTGTTTATCATGATTTAAAAAAATAATAATAATCATAATAATCAGTCCACTGAGGTTCTGGTGGAAACATCTCCCTCTTCACTATCCTTTTGACCTGTATGCTTTTTATATCCTATTATGAGATCCCAGGGCTGTTCCCTGTACAGTGTGTTGGCCTGCCATCATGCTCCTGTAGAGAAAATAAGGATGTTTAGATTTGCAGGATTTGGTGATATTTGATTAATACATAAACTTGCAATGTATGTGGTCGAAAGCATGAACTAGCTGGTAATAGATACAGGGTTGGTGAAAGTCAAAGAAACTTTTTGTTATTTGCTTTCAAAACTCTAGTAATGGAGTGCATGTAATCTGGATTACGACATCCGATTAGGAAAATTAAGTACTTGTAATCAGATTAGGGCACATTGGAAACTTTGTGGATTCAGATATCATATTAGTCACTTAATTTATAGACGGATTGATTGCATTCTCACAGCCAGCGGAAACAAAGTGACGTGTAAGCAGATGATTATTTAGATTTTTTTAAACGTAGCCTAAATGATTATCATGTCTTTGTATCCCAATAAAAAAGGAGTAGCCAATAAAAAGTTACTTTCTTTTTGTACATTTCTTAAAGCAGTGCAATACTATTCACACAAGTATGAAACCAAATAAAAAAGAAACTGTTATTTTAATAGAGGTATAAAAGTAAAACTAATCAGATTAGACTACAGCTCATGTAATTTGTATTAAGTATTATTACATTTACTTAATAATCTAGTCAGTGATTGCCTTATGTCTATATGTGAGTCTCATTGTAGCAGTTGCTGGAAAGAGGGAAGGCTTTTGTGTGTGAATTTAAAGACCATTGTAAAACTCATTCTTGACCAAAAGGAGTAATGACTACATGAAAAGTCAGTGTAACATCTGTCACAGGTTAAGTGAGTGTCTTTGTGTATGTGTATGTGAATGTGCAGGTTGGGGCAGTCAGAGCTCGAAGGTGCAAATCCACCACAACACCTGGCTGCACTTCCCTGGCCATAATCTACGCTGGATTCTGACCTTCACATTGCTTTTTGTGCACGTGTGCGAGATCGCCGAGGGAATCGTCTCCAACACGTACTCCCTACCACACATACAGACACAGACACACATACAGACACATACACACTTGTAAATGCTTTTTTCTTTTTACAGTTTCCATTAAGTTGTTAAATTGCATTTCAGCAGAATCAAGACTAAACAAAGGTCTTGCAGTCAGACCAGAGCTTTGCTTGGTTAAAGTAATTTCACTGTACCAGTGGAAAGGGTTTCATATGTATACTTACACTGAGAATCTGTATTTCCTAATAGGGAGATGAAGTCAAATCACTTGCACCTTTTTCTACCTGCATTAATGGGCTTCATAGCAGCTACTACATCAGTGGTCTATTACCACAATATCGAAACCGCCAACTTCCCCAAATTACTCCTCGGTAAGTCACTGCAACGATAGAGCTCCCATAAATGACAAACAAGCAAAGCATAAAATTTGCAACCGTGATTACATGTGTTTGATCCATGTTTTTCGAATAAAATCATAAAAAAAATTGTTGTGCTTGAGAATAAGTTTTAACATCCATAAATCAATACACAGCACTGTTCATCTATTGGGTACTGGCGTTCATCACCAAAATCATCAAGCTGTGGAAGTTTGCAGAGGAAGGAGTGGGCATACAGCATCTCCGCTTCTGTATCACGGCTCTGCTTGTGCTGCTGTACGGCCTGCTTATGGCTGTCGAGATCAATGTCATACGGGTCAGGGTAGGTACTTCCGGGGTCGTAAGTTAAAGGTTTTACTCAAAGAAAGAAAAACACAATGGATTGTGCTTATAACTGTTTGGGCTAGGTAGGGTCGGATACTGGAATAAGAAATAGAGCAATAAACTCAGGGCCATAAACTCAACTAATGACTAAATATGGCAATGGTGTAATTCTTCATCAGCAAGCTAAAAATCTGACCCTGTAACTGTATCTTTTATCAAAATAACTAATTTATGGGTTTCACATCAATGAAGGTGAATACTTATGCAAGTCTTACATTTTTATTTGTAAATAATTTTGCACATTATATAGATTATTTTCCTCCCACTTTATTGTTGGTTATTGTTATGTACTACCAAATAATTCCATTTCAAGTCCAGGGTGTAAAACAAAATATGGAAAATTTCAAGGGGAGGGGAATATTTATGCAAGACTCGTATTTATTGGTCACTAAACACATTTTTTTTTTGTTCTGGCCTACTTGACATTGGACTAGGTGTAATGTGGCCTGTTACCTAAAATGAGTTTGACACCACAGGTATATGCACTGAGGCAGAATTGAATAACTCAAATACATATCTAAGAGAAATACATGGTTATTTGAATATTTGTAAATGTATCCTGTAAAATTTCTTACCTTAAAACTTTAAACCTCTTGTCAAAAATGCTCACAATAAGTTTTTGCAATTAAAATATTTCCATAAACATTTTCGTGTTTGCCATCTTTCCCTGCAGAAGTATGTGTTCTTCACTAATCCTCAGAGAGTGAAACCACCGGAGGACCTGCAGGATCTGGGTGTGCGCTTCCTCCAGCCTTTCGTTAACCTGCTCTCTAAGGCCACATACTGGTGGATGAACCCACTGATCATGGGTGCTCACAAGAGGCCCATCGAGCTGAAGAAGATCGGCAAGCTGCCCATCGCCATGAGGGCTCTGACCAACTACCTGCGTCTGAAGGATGCTTATGAAGAGCAGAGGGTGAGTCGGGATAGTTTAGGCATGTCCTAATTTCAATGACAATAAAGTATAAGTCCTCAATATGGACATTTTAAAATTTTGTATTTGCCAGCAAGATCTAAATCAGTGAGCTGGTCTTAGGTAAAGTGTTTTAGAACATAATTTAAAAAAAAATGATTTGTTCACCAGGACCAAAGTGAGCCTGGGAGATCTTGGTATAACCCTTTCCTTATCAAATATAGGGGGTCCTTCACTCTGTGTAACCACATGACACAGCTGTCACTGATAGGCTACCAGAGCGATTGCTCATATTCATTTGAATTCATTTGACTGCTAATTTGGACTGAAGGCTGCCAGATTCCAGCTGAGTATACTATGCTGAATAAAAGAATCTTGTATCTTGAACTTCACTCATGCAGTTTTAGTCATGTTAGTGTTGTTTAGTTAGTGTTTAAAAGTGGTAGTGTCAGTGTGGAGGTTCTTCATGTAGATTACTGTTACCCATTCTGTCATATTATCTTGAAATTTTTCGATGGCATAAGATTCAAATAAGAAATTAATTTGTAGCCGGACATCCATAATCTCCAGTAGTTTTCATAAATATGTGTGTTGTGTGTGTGTGTGTTTGCCCACAGGAGAATGCAGAGGAGCTGGACAAGACGCCATCCATCTGGAGGTCCATGTACCGTGCATTTGGTCGGCCCATCCTTCTCAGCAGCACCTTCCGCTACATAGCTGACCTCCTGGGCTTTGCCGGACCACTCTGCATTTCTGGAATTGTAGAGAACCTGAACCAGGAGAATAAGACTGAAGACTTCAACATGACCATGGTGTGTTGATTTGGTATCTTTGAGCTTTGAGATCTTAGAGATTTAAGTCCAACATTTATGTCAGTATTTATGTGGGTGACATTAAGTGTATTCAGCGATGGCCTAAGCATATGCTTAAGTCAATTTTTGAGCCATTCAGATTATGCAAATTATGTACACTCACCGAGCACTTTATTAGGAACACCTGTACACCTACTCATTCATGCAATTATTTAATCAGCCAATCATGTGGCAGCAGTGCAATCATGCAGATACAGGCCAGCAGTATTGGTTAACGTTCAACCATCAGAACGGGGAAAAAAATGTGAGCTCAGTGATTTTGACTGTGGCATGATTGTTGGTGCCAGACGGACTGGTGTGAGTATTTCTATAACTGCTGATCACCTGGGATTTTCACACACAACAGTCTCTAGAATTTACTCAGAATGGTGCAATAAAGAAAAAACATCCAGTGAGCGGCAGTTCTGCAGACGGAAATGCCGTGTTGACGAGAGAGGTCAACGGAGAATGGCCAGACTGGTTCGAGCTGACAGAAAGGCTACAGTAACTCAGACAACCACTCTGTACAATTGTGGTGAGCAGAAAAGCATCTAAGAATGTACAACACGTCAAACCTTGAGGCGAAGCCTGGTCTGATGATTCTCGATTTCTGCTGTGGCACACAGGTGGTAGGGTCAGAACTTGGCGCCAACAGCATGAATCCATGGACCAACTTGCACACTTTGGGCCTGTTAATACTAATCAATCATCGCTTGAATGCCGCAGCCTATTTGAGTATTGTTGCTGACCATGTGCATCCCTTCATGGCCACAATTTAACCATCTTCTAATGGCTGCTTCCAGCTTGATAATGCACCATGTCACAAAGCCAAAGTCATCTCAAACTGGTTTCATGAACATGACAATGAGTTCAGTGTTCTTCAGTGGCCTTCCCAGTCACCGGATCAGAATCCCATAGAACACCTTTGGGATGTGGTAGAATGGGAGATTCACAGCATGAAAGTGCACCTGAAAAATCTGCAGGGATTGCAGAATCCTGCAGATTCTCAAAGGAATCTTTCCAAAATCTTGTGGAATCTGTGCCAAGAGGAATTGAGGCTGTTTTGAGAGCAAAGGGAGGCCCCACCCAGTATTAGTATAGTATAATCATGTAGTTCATATCTCCAAGGATGCCAGATTTTTCATGAGTAGAAGCATCTAACATAAACACTTGTCTTTTAGCCTGAAAAATAATCAGGGATAGAAAAAGCAGACTAAAGACAGAAATAGCTGTACTGTAATATGATGTAACATAAACACAAGAGACTAGAGATGCACTGACATATGAATGAGAGGATGGCAAGCACTGACATAAACATCCAATAGGAGTGTAGTATATTGCTAATACACTATATGACCAAGAAGGTTGTGGGCTCCTGACCATGACACCTATATGTGGTTCTTCTCCAAAATGTTGCCACAAAGTTGGAAGCACACAATTGTATAGAATGTCTTTGTATGCTGTAGCACTACAGTTTCCCTTCACTGGAACTAAGAGGCCCAAACCTGTTCCAGCATAACAATGCTTCTGTGCACAAAGAGAATTGATTTGCTTTAACAGCATGGCTTCCACCCTCATTATTCAGAAGCTTATAAAATAGCACTTGATCCAGCACATCCTATTATTTAGTTTATTTGTATGGTTATTTGTAATAGTTTTATCATGCATTTTGTATTAATTTGATGTGCTCTCCTGTAGACAAAATATGCCCATGGTTTGAAGGATAAGCTGATCGAGTGTTCATCTGCTAACTTTAATTCTTCTTAATTTTATCTATAAAATATTTGCTCTCTGAGATAAGCAATGGCTATTAAGATAAGTTCTCCACCAAAGCCCTCCATGCAGGAACAAAAAAAAACTTTCTGTTGACCTTAAAGAAGAAGAAGAAGAAGAAGAAGAAGAAGAAGCTATTAATAAACCAAAACATACATTTTAGTCTGACATATTATGGTTACATCAACTTGTTGTTGTACTCAACACTCCACCATGCATGCTGTAACTTTCAGACAAATTCAGTTATAAGATACAAATTATAAATATGCAAATATACAAATACAAATATGCATATTACGTCTGTAGTTATGTCTGCGGATTGAATATCGATTTTTCAATTGCAGTATTACTAAATGCTTGTAACTCAGCTATGAATATGGCTTCGTGTAGGTGTGTGTAAGAGTGTAAGAGGGAATATACATGAATGGACTGTAAAGAATAATATACATGCAAGATGTGCAAGCCAGAGGCAATGGAATATGCTTTCCCAAAAATGTTGGTTATAAATCATGGAAGGATTCATAGTTAATGTACACAGATCCATAAAGCAGTCAAGAACATAAGCTGAGCTGAAAACCAGATAAGAAAAGAAACACAAATGACTAGGAACTACATATGTGAACTAAAAACCATGGAAACATGGAATCAGGGGAGTAGAAATATTGCTTAGAATTACGGTGGTAATATGTGCAAGACTTTTAAGATTTAAACAAAGAAACAGAGGTGTATATGTACACAGATTGTCTGACAAGCTGTAGACGGGTGGCAGTATTGATCAGCCAGGATAGAGATGAAGAAAGGGTAAGCTAAAACAGGAAGTAGACACAAAGATTCTGTGACAGGCCACTCCAAGTCCTGACTTTGTCATTGGATTTATTATTAGTGTGATGATACTAAATCTTTATGATTGTAATCATGTTTGAGAATTGTATTATACACTTTCCTTGCAAAATGTCTAAAACTGTATTGTATGCACAACGTCTGCAAAAGGCCTTAAATATATGACATGCATCTAAGCCCAAATGAACTCAGAGTCACTCCACATTCCAGTTTGTCCCGTGTGCCAGTTAGGTGAGATATGATCTTAATGAAATCACATAAATGGGATGTATCTTTCTGTATCTGTCAGACTGTTATTGCTCAGTCAGGTCCACCCTCATTTTTAGCAATTAACAGATGACCTCATCGGCTGATTCTATTATCAGGAGTCTTGCCATTTCGTGTGTAGCGTCATCTGCCGTGATTCACCTCTGACATCACATCTGCACTGCTAGTAAAAGTCACAGTCACAATGCCAAGATCACAAGACCAGGCATGTTTTTTAGTATAGAAACGTCTACTGTGACACTTTCTCACAACTCCAGTTACCATCATATCAGACAACGCCTTTATTAGGTTTATTAGATAACAGAGACACCTCTGCTCAGAGCAGTACATGTGTAACAGAGACAAAGGATGACATCACTGCATTTGACAGTGATGACGCAGTTACCTAATGAATATCGGAGCTTAGGCCATTTTAGTGTCTGTAGCAGATTAAAGGTGAAGCGTAGGTTAACCTTGTTGAAAGGTAGCAGGCTTCGAGTGAGAACAGATGTGCATATCTGTGTGACCTGGAAAATTCTACATTCGCATCCCACCCACTCTCACACACTCTGGTTCCTGCCAGTGATGCGGTACTGACAAAACAGCACAAAGACATGCTTTTTTTTTTATGGGTCTCCTTAACTGAATATCTTTCCATATTTGAAGATGTGGCGCATGTCTGTGACTGTGTTTGTGGATTACAGATTTTTCTGTCTAACACGCCCATTAGTTCTGTGCCTGAAATAGTTGTCACTGTACAGTGTTTTGTAGTTTATCATTTAAAAGTCATCTCTGGTTGCTTCTTTTTAATATTATGACTTTCAGATCATCTTTTCTACAGTGACTTTTGGTCCATGGTGTTTTTTGTTTTTTTTTGTGTGTGTGTGCATTATTAGTTATGTATTATGTGTCTTGTGCCTGTAAGACAGAGGATCTACCTTTTGGCGTCTACTTTATGTCCTCCACGGAGCTGTTCAAAAAGGCGTATGTCCTGGCTGTGCTTCTCTTCCTGGCTCTCGTGCTCCAGCGCACCTTTTTACAAGCCTCCTACTACGTCACTATAGAAACTGGCATCAACCTACGTGGAGCACTGTTGGTAGGTTAAGGGTGGGTTCGGTTACACTGACATTAAGTAGAAGGACTTTAGGAATATTTAATAGAAAAACGACCAAATGACTTAGTAGATACAAAATCATGCATGTTGACTGTGTCTATAGTAAATACAGACACTTTATGAGCATACAGGATTTCACAGCTTCAGCTAAAATGTACCAAATATCTTTTGTCTGAGATTTTGTCACACTCAGCCCACCTCTTATAGAAATACTGAAGCTCTCTGTTACTAGTGTGCCATTGATGGTAACTGCAATTTTCCAGGCAATGATCTACAACAAGATCTTGCGTCTCTCCACCTCCAACATGTCTATGGGAGAGATGACCCTGGGACAGATCAACAACCTGGTGGCAATAGAGACCAACCAGCTGATGTGGTTCCTATTTCTGTGCCCTAACTTGTGGGCAATGCCTGTGCAGGTAAGTGAAGTGCTTTTATCTGTCTCTTCATGGAAACAACAGGGATTAAATATCTTTATTTTTGAACATTAAAGCAGATGCATAGAGGCCTTTGAACCACTTCAAGCTTACATTTAATTAAATTGCTACTATTAAATGTACAAATACTGAAATTCAATTAAATAAATTTGAAATCTAAAGTTGATTTTTGTGCTTTTTTTAACGATTACTGTATTAAAGGCCTCCGTAATGTCATATAATAATTAACACAAAATTGTTTATGCCTGTGTTTTGTTTTTGGTTAACAAAGTGCTATGGCTGCATTACAGCTGTTGTCCTTTCCTTCACATTTTGTTGGGCACGAATAAGTCCACTCTCACCAAGAGAAACATTTAGACAGTTTGCTATGGGCATTGGCAATATGAAGTGTGATTATTCATTGTTTCCATGAGAAGGTTTCTTGTGTAAACCAGTTAAAGGTGAACATCTTTTCTGTGGGGCTGGGAATGAAAGACATTCAGCTCTCACATGGCCTGGCTTATTTTAACAAAATGCTGGGGTTTCCAGACTTCTTCTTCTTCTTCTTCAAAATGCTGGGGTTTCTAGACACTGTACAATATTTTAGTGAGATCTGTAAGTGTGATTTCATGATTGGGCTTAGAAATTACTCCTCTTCTTTTTTTTTTTTTCTTTTTTTTTCAACATTGAGTATAAGGGAACATGCATTTAACCATTAAAAATCATACATTTCAGGCAATTTCATTCTCATTTTTTACAAGATTTCTTGGCTTTTATATATCTTGCTCTTAAACGAGTAACAGGGTTGAAAAATAAACGTTAAGGATTTTTATGCCTCTGCCATTAGGTGGTGGAGACATGTTTTCAGGTTGTCTGGCCGCCAGTCCACCCATCCGTCTCTGCGTCATTCTGCGATTCTGGTTAGGTCACATGTCTGAAAGGACAATACTTGTTGGCGGCAGAGGTATCACTGGCGTCAAGTTCTACTTGTTTAGCATAGACTTAGCATTAAGGACATTAAGGATATTCTAATGATTTACTTAATATTGATCTTTTTAATTAATGATTTACTTTCAATCTATAGGCAACAGTGTTTCCTGTTCAAAATCAGTAGTATCCTCGTCAGTCAGTATAACTGAAAATAAAGAAAAAAGAATGAGATTGAGATTGTTTTTCTTCTTCCTATGATCTTTAGGAAATTTGGATGATGCAGCTTCATGTTAAACATGTGATGTAGAATATTAAAGATATTCCATAGGGCTTGATGTGTTCAGGTAACATGGGTGTGTGAATGTTTTGTCAGTGGCGGTGTAATTGTGTCATCACCACCTGGAGGTAGCACATACAGTATGCAAAGATCACTAAGTTGTCACTGTCCAACTGTAATGACTCTTGCCTTTAAGGTTATCAGAATCGATCTTAACAATTCATGAACAGAGCAACAAAGTTGATCTTTAAGTAGTATATTCATGTGTGTGCTTGCTTCCCATTGACTGATAACGTCATGTTCTCATCCTCATTCAGATCACTATGGGCGTGATCCTGCTGTATTACTTGTTGGGGTCCAGCGCACTCATTGGTGCACTGGTCATTGTGCTGCTGGCCCCCATTCAGTACCTCATTGCCACCAAGCTGGCCGACACACAGAAAAGCACGCTGGTAACTCTTCTTGTTTGTTCCTTTCACCTCTATCGTATTACACGTTGGTGCTGAAGCATACTGATAAAATCATTTGAGTGATTTCATATTTGAGTGTTTGAACATCTGAATATGCTCTCTGTTAGGACTACTCAACAGACCGTCTGAAAAAAACCACAGAGATCCTGAAAGGCATAAAGCTGCTGAAGCTTTATGCCTGGGAGAACATTTTCTGTGATAGTGTGCTGGAAACCAGGAACAAGGAACTCACCAGCCTCAGGACATTTGCATTTTACACGTCCATGTCCAGTAAGCATTATTGAAATCTCATTCTGTTCCCAAAATGGGAAAAGTTTTGTGCCTAACAGACAACGGGTCTTTCTTATTTTCTCCTTTTAGTCTTTATGAATGCAGCCATCCCCATTGCTGCTGTGTTAGTGGTAAGGCAGCCACCATGATATCCATATAGTGTATCTCTCTATTCACATGATATCCATATAGTGTATCTCTCTACTCACATGATATCCATATAGTGTATCTCTCTACTCACATGATATCCATATAGT
>CM075020.1:10017731-10093255 GCA_037576675.1 Pangasius sanitwongsei | reverse complement strand
ATATCCATATAGTGTATCTCTCTACTCACATGATATCCATATAGTGTATCTCTCTACTCACATGATATCCATATAGTGTATCTCTCTACTCACATGATATCCATATAGTCTATATGGATATTATATTACAATATCTTACTAAATGAGACATTTAAATTTATTAAAAGTGTTACATATTTTCTTATAGACATTTGTTACTCACGCATACATCAGCGAACCTGAGAACAAGCTGAGTCCAGCCAAGGCATTCGCCTCTCTGGCTCTCTTCCACATCCTGGTCACACCACTCTTCCTGCTCTCAACGGTGGTGCGATTTGCAGTTAAGGCCCTGGTCAGGTACATAGTCCGTTGCACAACACAGTCTTTCAAAACATTTCATGAAAAAACAAAAACAAAATGTAACTCCCGTTATACGTTAGACTAATTTAAGACTAATGCCAAAATACACTGTTTTAAAATGGAGACAGATTCTTTGAAATTGTAAATCTGCCTGCAAACAATGACTGATTTCACCCTAGAGCTTCACATCTGTTCTGTAAAACCAAAAGCTAGAGATAAGGACCTTGTTGTGACCCTTGATGCTGCTCTGTCATGATGCTGAGAAAGTAGTAAATTCTTTTATAACATCTAGATTGACCTATTGCTCAGCTGAGGCAGGCTTGCTGTTAATCCAGAGAATCACTGGGAATCACAGCTCATCTGGTGGAAGATGATAATTCTTAAATCGCCCCTGAACTCTGGAATAACATTTCAGAGCACATTAGAAATTCTAGCTGTATAGATTTTGTATAGATAGTTTTTAATTCCAGATTAAAACATACTTATCCAATTACATTTATTATATTCATATAACTCAATATACTTGAGTTTTATTATTTGCCGTAGTTTTCACATGTGTATAGTTGTTTCATTAATGATTCTAAATTGTATAATAAATGAACTTTATCATGAATACATTGTTTAATCTTTTGCTCTGATGGTCTATTTGCTTGTTTCCTATAGTGTTCAAAAGCTTGGTGAGTTCCTGCAGAGCGAAGAGATCGGTGATGACAGCTGGAGAAATGGAGACATGATGATAGCTTATGAGCCCTACAAGAAATCCACTGGTTGTGTAAGTACACACACATACTCAGTCATAGATGGCTGGATGGATGGAGTCTGAGAAATGTCAGACGCAGGTTTTTAGGAACAATAAATAAAAATAATTACCTAATAAATTAAAAAGGTTACATGCATTTTGACAATATGGCAAACAATTGGCCAAACAAGCATTTTATCCTCATGTTTGCGGATAGCAGGTTATACATTCACGGTCCACTTTATTGTATACCTGCACATTCATGCAATTATCCAAATCAGCCAGTCATGTGGCAGCAGAGCAGTGCACAAAATCGTGCAGATACAGGTCAAGAGCTTCAGTTAATGTTCACATCGAACATCAGAAGGGGGGAAAAATGTTATCTCAGTGTTATCTCAGGACCATGGCATGAATGCTATTTTGAGTATTTCAGAAACTGCTGATCTCCTGGGATTTTTATGAGCAGCAGTCCCTAACGTTTACACAGAATGGTGCAAAAAAAATAAAAAATCCAGTGAGCTGCAGTTCTGTGGGCGGAAATGCCTTGTTGATGAGAGAGTTCAGAGGAGAATGGCCAGACTGGTTTGAGCGCTCAACTCTTTACAACTATGGTGAGCAGAAAAACAACTCAGAATGCAAAAGCTGAGGACCACATTCAGTTCCTCTCCTGTCAGCCTAAAACAGAAATCTGTGGCTGCAGGGGGTACAGGCTCACGGAAGATAGGAAGAACTTTGCCTGGTCTTTTGCCAATCTTCAAGTACTCAAACCTGGCAGCCATGCCACAGTTAAAGTCACTGAGATTACATCTTGATATTTAATGTTAACATAAACTGAAGCTCTTGAAAAATGGGTCAATTGGATAATTGTATGAAAGAGCAGGTGTACAGGTGTTCCTATTAAAGTGGTCAGTGAGTGTGTCTTCTATATATTGCAATGCATGTCCGTTTTATTTCCAGGTTGTTAGCCTCGCTATTGGCGATGGGAAGAACGCAAGAACGTCTTGCGTAATGAAGGACAGCTGTTCTAATCAGTCTGAGGACAAGAAATTTTGTAACTTTTTATGGACAAATCTTTTAAATTGCATTAAATATTGTGCATTAGCTGATATACTGTAGCTTGGTTAATTTCAATCACAGTATTAGCTACGATCATATTCCGACTATCAGCTGTAGTTCTGAATGAAAGTCAGTGAGAGCCGGTCCATTTGTGTCAGTTTCAAACAGGATGTCACAGACGTTCAGATGAGCTTGTACTAACTGCGTAATTACTGAGCCTGCTACAGTGGTGTGCATCTCCTTAGACCAGAGTTGTAAGGGGAGACTGTCAGGGCATGACTCTTAAGCTGAATAAGAACCCATAAACATGCTAAAGTAGTCTCCAGGCTCATCTGTTCTGTGAGAGAGGAGACGCTCTGACATGTGCATCCAGAGAAGGGAAGGGGGTCAGAGTGAGAGAAAAAGCAGGGCAGTATGTGAGGGTGGCGACAAGAAGGAGAATACATGAAGTAAATTTGTTCTCAGAAAATTTAAAAAGCCTCAGGTGTTACAGTGACACCTCTCTATTTTACCAACATAACAGCATTGAATTTTTCTGCCATAATGCTTGATTAGATTTAATACAGAGGAATGAAACTGAGAGCACTCCTCAGGGTCCTAGGTCCTCTCTTGTGGAAGTCAAAGACTAAAGACCTACCTCTTTACCAAGCACTTGAATTAGCACTTTGTTAATCTATTTAAAAATTTCATCCTTGTCTTGTGTTTTCTGTTCACACTGTACTAACCTCACCAGTAGGGTTTTCAGGCTGATGGTACTCTTAGTGGGGCGCAAGGTGGCTTAGTGGTTAGCAGTGTTGCCTTGCAAATCTGCGGTTGGGGGCTCGGTTCCTGCCGAGTTCGCATGTTCTCCTAGGTTGGAGGTTTCCTCCGGGTACTCCAGTTTCCTCCCCCAGTTCAAAGACATGCGTTGTAGGATGCTTGGCGCTTCCAGATTGTCCATAGTGTATGAACATGTGTGTGATTTTGCCCTGCGTTGGGTTGGCATCCTGTCCATCGTTTCCCCTACCTTGTGGCCTGAGTCACCTGGGATAGGCTCCATGTTTCCCTGCAACCCTGTGTAGGATAAGCGGTACAGAGAATGGACGGATGGATGGAACTCTTAGTCCCTAGTGAACTAGCATGGGGATATATTTTTCATAGAGACTACAAAGCACTTCTGTAAGTCGCTCTGGATATTGATGCCATATGTACTAACAAGGTTCCCAGGGCCCCATAACATCACAGATCCAACGCCATACTTAACAGTGGGGATTATGTATTTTCTGTATTACTATCTTTGTTTTTTTGCCAAACCCACCTTGTGGGTTTGTTGCTAAAAAGCTCTAGTCGTGTCTTATCTGACCATGGAGCCCAGTTCCAGTCAAAGTTCTCATAGCATCTAGCAAATTCCGGCACTTTTATTTGTGGTTAGTGTTTCCTTCCAAATGTTGGCATGGCGCTGGTCTCTAGATATGGGGACTTTGTGACCCCAAAATGCTTCCATTTTTTGTAAATTTTCAACCATGATCCTTGGAGAAATTTTGCCCATCTAAACTCCTTCATTTTTACCCTAACATTGAATAATGTTCATTTTCAGGCATGTAGCTATTTTTTTTTATAACCTTTTTTTTTTTTTTACGTGTCTGTACTAAGGGTGACAATAATTCTTGGACTGACTGTAGGTGCTAAATGATCTTTTAAAAGCAATGTAGCTCTGACTTAAAAAAAAAAAAAAAAAAACAGGCTTTAATCAAGGAAAATTGTGTTTCAGCTCTCTAGAGTTTATTTATATTAGCAAATAAAACATGCTTTGGGTTGTATGTTTAACATACCCTGATTTTTTTCATATTGTTCCCTGCCTGAATTGTAGAATTGTAATTCCTTCAAATTATTCATAAGACAAAATAAATGTTCTCACATTCTCTCTCTCTTGTGTCCCTGCAGACAAAGGTGATAAATAGGAAGCAGCCGCTACGTTATCAGATGGATAACTACGATCAGCCCATGCGCAGGCAGCTGCGCCCCACTGAGACTGAGGACGTCGCCGTGAAGGTCAGGGATCACCAGCCTCCACAGAGCCCCTTCAGCTCAGATTCTCAGGCCCTTCTCACACACTCACAGAGCACATCCTGCTACTGAATTACGAGAGCGCTCCGCAGGGTCTGCTTGTTCTCATCTCAGCTGCTTTTAACCTCTGTCCTATGTATGTGTCACGTCTGACACGTACAGGGTTGCATGGGGATGTATGTTCTCACATTTAGACAAAATATTTTGTTGCATAACACTACCCAGTAAAATGAAACTTGAAAAGAGAAAATGAAAAGATACCAAAGAAAAATTGAATTATATGAAACACTTGAACCTACTCTGACATACGTTAGATGAATTTGGTTTTGTTTCCATTTTCTTTATAACCACAGCCAGAAAGATGTCGGAAATTCTCGTGAGAAGAATTTAATAGTCATTTGTTTTATAGTTTGTTTTATTTTGTTGTTCTTCTGGCTTAGGGTCCCTGTAGGGTCCACTTCCTTGAAGCCTCCCTGTGGGCCAAACTAGCCTCCTAACTAATGAACCCAATAACAACAAATCCACATAATGCACTGGACCTGACTCTCTGACCCATGTCACATCCGCTCACTCACTCACTTCTCCTCCTTCTCTCCCATTCTTGAGCACCGCTCCCAGCTGCTTTCGATTGTCCGTTTTGCCCTTTTCCCACTGACTCTGAGGCCTGCTGCGGATTTGACCCACGCACAGCTTTTTTTTTTTGATGCATAGGAACATGATTGTCATTGTAAATAAACATTTTGTTCCCAAAAGCATCTAACATAGTGAGGTAGTTTGCATCAAGGGAGATAAGAGCCAAGTGTGGGTTAAATTGCTGTTCTTCTTTATAGTTATTTTCAAAAATCAGCTCATGTGTTGTGGTTTCGTGTTGTTCAGGTGAACAACGGATGCTTCACATGGGGGAGCAACATGTCAACCCTATCCGACATCAACATCCGCATTCCTTCAGGTAATATGACCCTCAGTGATAGGTGAAAGCAAGCATCCCTGGTTCAGTGTTTGGTTTATCAGTTATGACTTCAAAACTAGCGCCTAAAAATTATTTTTTGTTTACTACAAAAACTGTTCAACATAATATACTGTTATTTAGCCTTCCCTTCGGCCCCCACTCGCCAAATGTCCAGATGCCTCCAATTATACATTAATATTATTAAATAATGATTAATATTTAATAATATATTAATAAAAATAATAAAATATTATCACATATTATTCAAAAATGTCTAAATGTGAAGTGATTATGCAGTAACAATGGAAACACGTTTATTGCTTTTCCTGATGTGACACTGGATTTCATTATGCTGGATTGGCCTCTGCAGGTCAGCTGACCATGATTGTGGGCCAGGTGGGTTGTGGGAAATCCTCGCTGCTGTTAGCCATGCTGGGCGAGATGCAGACTCTCAGTGGAAAAGTCTATTGGAGCAAGTAAGATAATCTTAAATTTGAATGACCTATGTTATCTCAGAGAGTTTGAGAAATGTCTTAAAATCCAATGCTAATCAAAGTTGTTATTTGTGGAAAACATTTCATACATCCAACATTTTTGCCGTCTGCACCACAGTGTGTATGTAATAAGTGCGTACATGTATTGGTGTGTGTGCTCCATCTTGATCCTTGTGCTATTTAAGATGGGTAGAAAGTCTTTTTGCTTTTTTCTTGCATGCATTGTGTGTGTTTTACGTGTATTTCCAGTGCTGTTTGTCTAAGCATAGCGGCTTAACACTTCATCTGAGCTGTGTGTAATCATTTAGTTCCATTGAGTGCTTATTGCTAACACTGTTGGTGTTCTCTTTTGTTTCCTGTTGCTGGTAAGAATGTTCATGCTCATCTTTCAGTCCATACTGGAGATGGTCTCTGATTAGCATTTGCCAAGTTCAACAGTGTGACACAAAGTCTGTAAGTTTGCCATGTGCTCTTCTTGTGCTGGATTACATCATCTAACAGCCTGTTTTTGGTACTGCAAAAAGTCAGGTTATGATCTCATATAGTAAAAAAAAATGTAATTTACCATGTCCTTTGTTATAACTCCTGAACACATTGTTCACATAGTAGCATGTCTTCATTCAGATTAGAGTCAGGCTATGCTTAATTTCTGTTTCTCATGCTGTGCCGTCCTTGCGAACACTGAACATTATTTTATGATGCGATATTTCTCTCTCTGAAGACAATGACATCACTCTCCAGATACAGCTCAAAATATCACTATAGTCATGATGGATCAGAGGGAAGAGGAGAGTGTCATTGTCCTTGCAGAGTTTTCTGTGTCACAGTGGGCTGCCAACTAACTCTTTTCACGTGTGTTCTGTCTTTCTCTGTGTCCTCCTTCAATGCTACACTCAATCAGTCTTCCTGATTGTGAGATGCTCCATGATGGCTGCATAAGGTATTCCATAAAGATGTTTATTCACATGCGAGCACACACACTTTCCTGATTATCCTTCCCAAGGTTACAGTCATTACTGTCACCATGCAGAAAAGAATGAATCCTTTGGTGTTGGATGATTTGAAGACTTTTGTGTCTTTGTGTGTGTTCTTATGAGAATTTATGCTTGCTCTAAGAATAATCAGTAAAAGATCAGCTAAAAGACTTCTGAGGCTTTTTCGATAAGAGAGCATGAGGATGTGTGAATGTGGTTTTTAAATTTCTAACTCAAGCTTCTAATTTCCATGACTCACAAAATGATGTTTTGACCCCTGTCAACAGCGAGTATGACACAGATTTTTCCTACGAAGAATGGAGGTATTTATTTGCAAAGTTGTATAACAGAAGTGCAGTGGTCCATCCATCTATACATCCATTTATCTAACCATCCATTCTTCAATGTACTGTGTAAAATTTCTGTTGAGATATAATGTGTGATGGTGTACCTAAAATGTTGGGAGTCTTTGATACAGGAATCAAAGTTTTGAACCTGAAAAAAGGTTTTTGGTATAGTTTGCCAGATTTAAGATCTTCTATACAATAAATTGCTAGGGCTACAAATAATGGCTGTTTTGTACTGTATACACTATTCTGTATTCACATGCCTATGGATTAACATTTTGATTAATTGCAAAAACACCATATTGCAAAAACATGTTCATATTTGCAAAAATGTCTTAGTCTGCTTCAGAAAGTCTGTTTTTCACACATGCATTACAATTCAGGAAACCAAACGTAACCTAAAACTAATGGTGCTGATTAAACAGAGCTTTACTTTAGAACAAAGTTATGTGGTGACCGTATACTGTAGTATTTGCTATAAAAATGCCATCATCAATAGCCATCTAAACCTTTATCCTTCCCACCTGGTACACATGTTGCATATGGTCAGAGCTACAACTAATCTGTCCTCAAAAGTTGGCAATAGACTCATATTAACTTATTAAATTGTTCAGTTAGATATGAGTTATTTTGGTAAATTTGCATGTCACTTACTTCTCCGTTATTAAAGAGGGTGGTGTCCCTCGTGTGAAGCACCACAGGCTTGTCATATTGCCGCTTGTGGGCAGGCATTTCAGGACAGGCATTTCAATTCAAAGTTCTACCCTTCAGACTCTCTAGCACCAAGGATATTCACAAGATCCATGCAGGTGGCCCTGTCACCTCTGATGGAAAAAGGCATTAGGATACTGCCATATCTGGATGATTGGCTCATGTGTGCCCCCACCAAGGAACAGGTCACCTGAGACACCCACCCTCCTAGCACACATTGAAGTGCTTGGTCTCTTTCTCTCAGAATACTACCCATTTTGTCGTCCTAATGTGTACCGGACATTGTTTGACATTGTATATGCTGTACTGCTAAGGCTTGGGTTATTAACCACAACTGAAGCAGTAGTTCCCTTAGGACTGCTGTGTTTAAGGAACTTCCAAAAAAAAAGTGATCAGTCTACAGTTAAACCCCAAATACAACAAACAGTAATGCATCCATGTCTCAGTGAGAGGGGCACCAGCCCTAACTCTTTGGAAGAACAAGACAAAGGGGTCTACCTTGGAGCAGTACCCCATCGGAGGGAGTTAATCACCACAGACACATCCCTCACTGATTGTCAGGTGCAGTGTGGTGTCAAAGAGGCATGGGAGGCATTTGGGGCCCCAGTGTGAGGATGGAACACATAAATTAGTTGGAAATGTGGGCGGTCTGTCTAGCCCTCAAATTTTTCTTATGGGTTCTGAGGCTCTTCCACTTTCTAGTCTACTGGGACAATGTGGTGATGGTCAGATATATCAACTACCAACTATATCAACTTCTTTTGGTTTGAAAACTAAACAAGTGGGCTCATACAAGATTAGCCACAAGAGCAAATCATTTGCTGGGAATGCACAATAATGCAGCCGATGCACTGTCAAAGCAGTATATTCACCCATGATAATGAGATCTACATCCAGATGTAGTGTCCCAGATTTGGAAGAGGAAGGACAGTCCATTTGGTCAGGATCCAAAACCATTGATTCTGCTTACACAGAACTTGACAATCAGGCAACACAGTCCTGCTTGTGGTTCTGAGGTGGCCAGCAAGACCATTGTTTCCTCTGCTGATCTCAGTGATAGATGGAATACCTTGGCAGCTTCCCTTTCAGCAAGATGTACTGTAGGGATCTTCAATCTTATCTGCAAAGGGTCGGTGTGGCTGCAGGCTTTCATTACAGCCAAATAGGAGGCACAGTTGATAGTTGATTGGAGACCGAGATTAAACAAGTGGAATCAGGTGTGACTCCTGCTTGGTTGGAATGAAAGCCTGCCCTTTGTGGATAAGATTAAAGACCCCTGATCTACTGTCTCAGATTTAATGATTTGGCACTGTTGGCCACCCTTAGTCTGTACTTCTGCCTTCACCATGCACATTTTCTAGATTCTGTAAGACCAATATTGCCCCTTGAACTGCAGTGATCATGTCTGAGAACCCTTCCAGTAAGTCTTACGGTGACACATCGGTATAGGTTTTCAGGTGTTTAAACACCCTGGTGGTTAGGATATGAAATAGTAACAGGGTGCTCTGTTAGAACCAACACAGAACCAGCAGGAACTCTGCAAGACGATTCCAGGGACAGATGACCATTGACGATGCTATTTTATAGCAAAATACTACTCTTACAATAATCATACAACCACTCCATGACTTTGGTAGGGTCTAGTCATGTGTGTGCATGCGCACAAGAAGGTATACAGGTACACTATATGGTCAAAGGTTTGTGGACACCAGACCATCATACCCATATGTGCTTTTTGAACATCTCATTCTAGATTTAGTCCCCTTTGCTGTTATATTAACCTCCACTCCTCTAGGAAGGCTTTCCACTAGATTTTGGAGTGTGGCTGTGGCATTTTGTGTCCATTCAGTCACAAGAGCATTAGTGAGGTTAGGTTCTAATGTCTGATGTCGGGTGAGAAGGCCTGGTGTGCATTTGCCATTCCAATTCATCCGACAGGTGTTCAGTGGGGTTGAGGTCAGGGCTCTGTGCAGTCCACTTGAGATCTTCCACTCCAACCTTGGCAAACCATATCTTCATACACCTCACTTGCATAGGGTCACTGTCATGCTGGAACAGGTTTGGGCCCTTTGTTTCAATGAAGGGAAATTGTAATGCTGTAGCATGCAAAGACATTCTATACAATTATGTGCTTCCAACATTGTGGCAACAGTTTGGGGAAGAACCACATATGGGTGTGATGGTCAGGTGTCCACAAACTTTTGGCCATATAGTGTATTTAAACATCACCTCTGGTGGTTATCCAGAGTTCTTAGAGCCAGGGTTACGTGTGTAACTAGTGTTACTGCCCATGGGTCTCACCAGAACAAGTCCTCCTCCACCACTTTTCAGTTGCTAATGCAGCTCCTCTAAGTTCAGTGTTTTTAAACTGTCTTTAATGTTCTTAACAAAACTTTCTTTGTATACTGTATTACAATTTCCATGATCTTTTTTGCACCACTTTTTGTTGTCTTTCGAATGTTTTTCCTCCCTTAATGAAACAGCATGGGTAAAAAATACTTATTTCCAACTATTTAATTGACAACTCTAATTATTTTATTAATGGTATTGATGTTTTTGGTTCTTGCAGACCTAAAGTTTTAAAAAAGTTTCACATAATTACAATTGTGCACTTGCTTTTTGTGTTAATTTCCTTTTTATAAATATATAAATGCAAGCTATAAAATATGAAGAGACAAAGCCTTTGATATAAAATAAAGTGTTAAATGACAAAAGACAATGAAACACAAAAAGACTTGTGTTTTTCAGTACTCATGCTTACTCTTGACATAGCATCTGATCGCTATTTGGCAAACTTGAAACAGTTATAGGAGGGCCATGAGTGTTGGAAATGTTACAGAATATTTCAAGAATTTAAAAAAATCATCCTGATTATTGTGCTGTCTACACAAAATCTGTAGACAGCTTAATATTAACATTATTAATATTATTAATGATATTAATATTAATATTAATCAACTTAATATTAACATAATACAAACAAGCCATGGTCCACTTCTTCAGTGATTGTCAGTGACTTGACTCCCTGCATTTTTTTAATCATCATTAACTTGTGGATTTCTTCATTTTCTTAACCCTTGGTGTGTTGTGGTCATTACTGCTTTATAATAGAGCCATTGTTCACTTTTATGTTATCTCTGTTTCTCCTCACAGTAAGAACAGGTACTCTGTGGCATATGCAGCTCAGAAGTCTTGGCTGCTAAATGCTACTGTAGAGGAAAACATCACATTTGGTAGTCCTTTCAACAAGCAGAGGTGAGAGCTGCCTTCTTAAAAAACATGGGTAGTTACTGAGTAACATTTAAATGGAATTCAATGCACTCAAAATGACGTAGATATTCTCCATATTGTTGGCAAAGTCATGGTCATGTTAAAGAATCCTGCACATTTGTTTAAAACCCTTAGTTGAAATATAATTACTTTCTTTTTTTTAATCTTACAGATACAAGGCTGTGATTGATGCTTGCTCACTGCAGCCAGATATTGATCTCCTTCCCTTTGGGGACCAGACTGAAATTGGAGAAAGGGTAAGAGACAAAGCTGACAAAGATGACTTGTTTCTCTAAGGTCAGTTCATTTTCACTATCTTTCTAGGCATGAGATTTGTGCTATGACTTTGGCACTACTAAACAGATTGTGGGCTGTTAATAAATACCGAGCAAAGACTAGCATACCAAAAATACAGAATGTATACTCTCTTATTTAATTGTTGAAATATTTTGTTTGTGCGTGATGCTGTTCAGGGAATAAATCTCAGTGGAGGTCAGAGACAGAGGATCTGTGTGGCTAGAGCTTTGTATCAGAACACCAACATTGTTTTCCTGGTAAGAAATCAGATAAATTTGTGAGATATTGATAAGCAATTGATAATTAATTTTACATTCAGAACTTTATTATGAATATAATTACAAATGTTACACATATGTGTGGTGGTCTGGGAAAACCCATTGGATGTCGCTGTGGCTGAATTTTGGCGAGCAGACAAAAAAAAAAAAAGACGAAAAGTCTGGTTTTGACCAAAATTGGATTTTTCTGCCTATAATGTAGTTTAACCTCCTCAATATATATAATAAATATATTTCACTAAAAACTATGTTTTTATGTTTTTAGTTACTTTTAATCCTGCCTAGGCCATCTTCCTACAAAAATCACATTGGTTTAGGAGTCAGTGTAACAAATATGGTGGTAAAAATATTCAGTCTGCTTAAAGATGCTTAAAACATTGCTAGCAAAGTATGATTTCCTCACAGAGTAAATGTCAAGCTTTGTCAATTATTGGATTGTTATCTACTGTAATGAAATGGACAAAAGCCTAATTAATACAATTTTCAATCAGGTACTGGCTGTCGAAATGTCTTTCCAGATGTCTTCCCAGCCCACCTTATAATAACCATAATCCATTAATTCAGTATTTTAATAATGTCCAGATAGCACATCTGTAATGACATAAAGGAATAAAATATATTAAACAATACAGTGTGCTTTGGAATTGTTATTGATTAAAAAGGACTACCAGTGGCTGCACATTCACGATGTTTATCTCTCATATAACCTGAGAAACAGTGTCGGAAATATGTATCTTATCCCCCTGTAGGATGACCCATTTTCTGCTCTGGACATCCATCTAAGTGACCATCTCATGCAGGAGGGCATTCTGAAGTTCTTGCAGGATGATAAGCGCACTATGGTCCTAGTTACACACAAACTGCAGTACCTCATTCATGCAGACTGGGTCAGTGTCAGTAGCTTGTGGAAAATATTTTTTTCAAACTTAGTGACTTGCTCAGGTTCTTTTTTTTTTTTTTACACCCTTTATTCATTAAGGTGTTTCCTGGGATGTTCATGACTTTCTGTTGCTTTTCTGCTTGTCAGATCATAGCAATGAAGGATGGCTCTGTGTTGAGAGAGGGAACACTGAAGGACATCCAGACAAATGATGTGGAGCTCTACGAGCACTGGAAAACTCTCATGAACAGGCAGGACCAGGAGCTGGAGAAGGTCAGGCTACTTCATTCATATCCCACATATCCATTAAAACTGACACCCAGCATCTTTATTTTGGTGCTCTTCCAGTAGCATGGACATAAAGTGTTGCTAAACATGCAGGTAAAATGCTTTTTTTTTTGCTGTTTGTGGGCTTTCCAAGATGTGACGTCACTGTTGATATATTCCAGGACACAGATTTTGAGAGTCAGACTACTCTTGAGAGGAAAACACTGAGAAGAGCCTTCTATTCAAGAGAAGCCAAGAACCAAATTGATGATGAAGATGAAGGTAATTTCTTCCCTCTGTGTTTTCTTTTCTTTCTTTTCAAAAGCTTTCATGAATTCTTGAAATCAAAAATTATTATTATCATACATTTTAATTATTTTTCACAGAAGAGCAAGAGGAGGAAGATGAGGATGACAACATGTCCACTACCACCAGCCGCCGTTCAAAAATCCCATGGAGGGTTTGCTGGTGTTATTTGTCCTCCGGCGGCTTTCTCATGGTTTTGTTGATGGTCGCCTCCAAGCTGGCCAAGCACTCTGTCATGGTGGCCATTGATTACTGGCTGGCAGCATGGACCTCCTCAAGCCCAAATAATATCAGTGATTTCATTATCAACCTGGATGCCAACGCCACCAACTACACTCAGGAGTACAGGGCCATGCAAAGTGCTGAGGTGAAGTGAACAACATGAATAAAGTGATTGGATACAATAAAGAGAAAGTCATTAAAATTAGGATTTTTCGTGTACATTGCTGTGTTTTTTTCCCCCTCAGCATCAAGACTATGTGCCAGTGTTTGTTATTCTCTGTGGAGCAGGAATAGTCCTCTGTCTTATCACTTCTCTGACTATTGAGTTTTTGGGTCTTGCTGCTGCCACTAATCTGCACCATAACTTACTCAACAAGATCATCCATGCACCTCTTAGGTACACACATATACATACACGTGTTTAAGCGCTACTTAATCTTGAATCATTTGTTTGATTGTTTATTTTTTTATTATGAGACAATAGAGGGTCACTCGCTTGAGAAAGCTGCATGGAGAATGGAGTTTGCTGTCTTACCCCCAGAATAATTATACAGAAGACCACTATAATAGTATGTTGTCATCTAATAATATAATAATAATAATAATCATATTTTTTTCTTCATATTTCTGACCTTGTCAGATTCTTTGACGTTACCCCACTTGGTCAAATTCTCAACCGCTTCTCTGCAGATACCAACATTATTGATCAGGTGAGAAACAACTAGAGCTGTTTTATTTATTTTTTTGTCCTACATTAAGGCTCTGTTGAGGCATTAGGACTGTCACATGAAGATGTCACTATAGGCTTTAACTCAAAGAGAGTACCTGTCTTAGTGTGCTGTGACATGCAGAAATGTAACATGCTAGTGCTAATCTTAATTTTCTTAATGTCTGTGTCTCTCTGTCTCACTCCTGCTCTCCCTGCAGCACATTCCTCCTACGCTGGAGTCTCTTACTCGATCCACTCTTCTCTGTCTCTCGGCCATTGGCATCATCGCTTTCGTTACACCAGCTTTCCTTATTGCCCTGGTGCCCCTCGGAGTGGCCTTCTACTTCATCCAGAAGTACTTCCGGGTTGCATCAAAGTGAGTTCTGATCTAGAAAGTCAGAAGTCAGTGTTAAGATTTCGCACCATTTTTACCTTCCACTCTCTGTTGCTCTCTACCTCTCATCTGCCACAGAGATCTGCAGGACCTAGACGACTCCACTCAGCTTCCTTTGCTCTGCCATTTTTCTGAGACTGCAGAAGGCCTCACCACCATACGAGCGTTCAGGTCAGTGCTCTGGGCGCTACTTTGTACTTTTGTAATTTTTTTGTAAGAAGTACTTTGTACTTCTCAGACCTTGACCAAGAGACCTAGCTGCCTGCATGAGCGATAACTGTGAGACAAGTTACTAGCAAGGACAGCAAGGAATGAAAAAGCCCTTTATGGAGGATGCCTTAATGTAACCATGCTTTATGGTTGCAGTATATTTACACACCTCTATTAAAAATCATCTGTTTGCCCTTTCTCCTGGCAATGCCACTGCAATCTGTCAATCAGAGCAACAATAACCAATGACCCTGGGGTTTTTCAGCTCATGTATGTAGATGGGGGTAGATGACCCTTTCTTCTGAGTGTGTTATGCTGCTCTGTGATGCAGCATGAGCAGCAGTTCAAGATGCATGGCTGGCTTCACATGTCTTGGAGGAAGCACGTGATAGCCCTCGCCCTCCCTAGCTGGTAGCTGTCATGTGACAGTCGAGAGCTGGCTAGAGGATAGGAGTTGGCAGGTGAACAAATTTGGAAGAAAATGGGGAAAAATTCAAAACAAGTCATTGGAATGTCAGTTTCATAAGTAACACTTCTCACATTTTCACCATAAATGTTTATAGTCTTACACGTTAACACTGCACTCTTGAAACTTAAAGGACTCCTCTCAGTTTTGCCAGCTTTCGAGCCAGAGTTGAGAGTGTGATGAGAAAAGTATCCATTAGTTCTGTTTCAAGCAGCAAATTATTCTTACATCAGGCACGAGGCACGCTTCAGGCAGAGAATGCTGGAGCTGACTGACACCAACAACATAGCTTACCTCTTCCTCTCTGCTGCCAACCGGTGGCTAGAAGTCAGAACAGTAAGTACAGCTCAATAAACAGACTGAAAAACATAACCAGGTAGGCATTGTGTCAGTATTGAGAATCTTATCAGTGCCCTGTGACTTAATAAGAATTTGTGAACGCACTGTTTTTTCTTCCTCTCAGGATTATTTGGGTGCTGTTATTGTCCTAACAGCTGCAGTAGCGGCCATCTGGATGTCGTCTTATGGAGTCCAGCCGGGTCTGGTTGGACTCGGCCTAACATATGCTCTTACAGTGAGAAGCAATTTTAATTATAACATTAACTTGTCATTTTATTTGTAAATTATTCCATGACTAAAATACAAAGTGTTATGACAATGCAATATGTTAAATTTATAATCGTTTTATGTTGAAGAACTGTTGATTACTACTGTTAAGCAACAGCAACATACACTTCAAACCGCACTTCAATTAACAGCCATCACAGAATTCTTATTTCTTACATGTGTTTGTTTTGCTGTGAACAGGTGACTAATTATCTGAACTGGGTAGTGAGGAACCTGGCAGATCTGGAGGTTCAGATGGCAGCAGTGAAGAAGGTTAATAGCTTCCTGAGCACAGAGTCAGAGAACTACGAGGGTTCCATAGGTAAAACGGTCTTATTATGAATACTGTGATCAGACTAAGGTAGCGTGGTGAGTAAGAAATTGTCGTATTTGTGTGCTTGTTATGATCCAAAGTATGACCAGAGTGTCAGAACAGTTTCATCATATCAGGGTGTGAACTTGTGTGAACTTAATAAATAAGTACAGCAATACTGTCTGTTATAACAAATAGCTCAAAATGAAGGTCCTAATTAAAGATCAGTTACTTAAGGGCATGTCTAGTAGCACATAAACGGCAAATGCTGCCTCGTACTCAAAGAAATTATATAGTATGAGAATTGTTGCCTAATTCTGGTTGTGGAACAAGGCATCCTGACCCCAACCACAGAAAACCCCAGATTTCCTGTTTCCTGTTGTATTATCAGCATGTGGGAATGTGTGAAACATTTCCCAATCAGGCAGTTTCCAGTTGACATATGCCGTTTACTCTGCCTTCTCTGCGAATGTAAACATTTGACTCTGGGGAGGGACAGAGGGTTGAGTCGGGAGGACAAGGAGGGAGAGGCGAGAGGGAGACGCTACAGCAGGAGCATGTCTGGATCTTCAGTGATAGCCCATTAGACTGCCAAAGAAAGTCCTTGTCTATCCACCTCCCCCTCGTCCTCAATGACGCAATGGAAAAATGACAGACTCGATAGCAGCAAAAGAGACTAAACTCTGGAATTTGGGCCCAGAGATAGAAAGTCATGATGACTGTAGCTTCTAAAAGCACTTGCTTGTCATCTGTTGTATTTTTCCCTGTCCACTGTGGTGATTCATGACCCTGCGTTGCTCGCAGTCAAAGCAGCTTGCCTCAGGAGAACAGTTGTTGAGAGTGAGTTTGCGTTATTCCAGAGAACACTGCAAACCTTACCTCGAAGTATGCTATTAAAGTAAGCAGTCTGAACAGTTCTTAAAGGTTTTATCTATGTTCAGATAATGCTCTTAACTTGCACTTGGAATTCACTTATTCATGCAGACCCTATTTTGGTAAATGTATATGAGTCTTTGTGTGTTCCTCCATATCTGGTTGTAAACAGTGTTCAAAGAAAAGCCATGACATTAGTGAAATACATTAAATATTTACATGGACAATTTAGGCACCGTATAGCACAGTTTCCGACTCCGTATACATTTAACCCTAAATCTACAACATAAAGACTAGAAAGTCTTTTGAGGAAAGCTGAGACAGGTGTTACCTCACAAGACTCTGTCCATGTGTCCCCTTTTTGGCCATAGATGTCTCCCAGGTTCCAGAGGACTGGCCTCAGCATGGTGAAATTAAGATCCAGGACTTGTGTGTGAGATATGACCCCATACTGAAACCTGTTCTTAAACATGTCAATGCTTTCATCAACCCTGGTGAGAAGGTATGTTTGTTTGGATTAATCGCAAGATACCGTGGTTCAAATTTATTTGAGATGCTGTTCCTACCTTATGACAGGTTTACACCAAAATATTACTATTCATATTTAAGGCTTAAGCTTTCTATCTAATCCTATCCACAAAGCTTACACTGATTTCAACAAACATTGTTTTTAGTTAAACGAATATAGGCACCCAAAATGAATTATTAGCTATAAAGAAACATGTTGTGGTACTGTTGAAATTGAGAAAAGAGGTTCCTCGTTCAGTTGGAATTAAAGTGACATGTTAATGAAATGGGCTGCACTTCATCACCCAGCTGGCGGTTTTGTCACAACAGTGTTTATTTCCTCATGTCTTTGCCATCCAAAGGTTTTCTTTTTCATAAGTCTCATCACTTTGATCAATCCCATGCCACAGTTATACAATATATCTTTGCGCCCGTGCATAAAACACTTACCCTGTGGACATGTTCTGATGTGCAGGCAATAGGCAAGCATATTATTTACACAAAGACCATTCTGGTTTATAACAGCAGTCTGGAAAATGAAAGACTGTGGCTGTATAAAGATGGCACACGTTAAATTATTTTGTCTATCTCTGTCTCTCTCTGTCGCTCTTTCTTTCCCCCGAGGTGGGCATTTGTGGGAGGACAGGCAGTGGAAAGTCCTCACTGTCTCTGGCCTTTTTCAATATGGTGGACGTTTTTGAAGGTAAAGCCTCCTCGTATTTCTTCCCTAGTGTCTTACTGCTTTCTTTCAAAGGGATTTGAAGTGCACTGTCATTTTGAGTATGACATAAATCTTTCAATAAGTGGATAAGGTTTGAGGGCTGAGAGCACCTAAGATTTCTTGATGAATGTGCTTTCATCTCCCATGGAAAGAAAAGATTTCCAGAAAAAGAAAGTATTCAGGATCCGTTTACGGATTCATTTAAGTTGCTGTTACTTCTTCTTCAGACTTACTCTGATTCTTTACCCAGCTCCAGAAACTTTTTGGTTAGTCTTGTGCTTCCTTTGTTTATACTGCACTGCTTATGGTTTCTGTCACGTTGACAAGCAACAATGATGCCATGTCGAGGCATTAGCTTTTAGAGCACCCGCGCACTTCAGATGAGCCTTGTTGAGACATACAGTCATTTTAGACATTACCTCCAGTCCATGTCATACCCTCTTTTGATTTATGTTTTTCTGTGAAGCAGCTGCACTTTAAGCTCATTGAGATTACTCAGCCTGGGAGCAATAGAATAAAACAGAACAACAAAAAACCTAAAACACTATCTTAAACATTAAGAAATAATGGGAGCACTTTATGCAATTCTGTGTTCAGTCATCAAAGTTCATGTGTTCATTTAATAGTCTTGTGGTAAATTACCTAAGTAGGTCGATCCTTTTCAGCATGTCAGTGAGTTAAGACTTATAATGTGCCCAAATCCAAAAATACACACACAATCAATTTTTGAGCATGACCAGTGCTCAATGAAATATCTTAAACTTGAGATTGAATAAGCACACACTCACAGTGTGTCCATATAAAGCTAAAATGAGAAGTGTGAATGATTTGACATTACATCTTTCCAACTTTCCACTGCAAAAGTTGGACTCTGCAGAAGCAGAATGATAATTCAGTATAATCTCTCCAGATTCTGGTGGTTATGATTAAATGCTGTCTGTGTAGCTCTGTTAACAAAAGTAACTGTTTTTCCTTCTCATTTTACTTTCACACAGTATACTCACTGACTATCTGCACATTGTATCTAAGTTCATAGGTTAAATAGCTAAATAATAGAACTCAATTAAAAATGCTGCTTTACATTTTTTTTCCCCAAAAAAGTACCACAGTTCAATTGTAGTTTGTTGATTTCTATTTTTTATCAGGAAAGATCATTATCGATGGCATCGATATCTGTAAGCTGCCTCTGCATACTCTGAGATCCAGGTTGTCCATAATTCTTCAGGATCCAGTGCTGTTCAGTGGCTCCATCCGGTGTGAAGACACACACACACACACACAGATTGTACACATACAGAGATTTACACACTTCATTCTCCCTTTCCGCTTCTCCCTGAAGGAGTCAGCTAAGGATCAATTCAACTCAAACAGACGAGCAAAAATAATAAACACCAACTTCCTCAACATTTAAGGAGTAAACGTTAGAGAGCTTGTGCTAAACAGTTTTACTTTTAAAAAGATGAAGAATAAACATTATATATATTCTTATGTATCAAGCAGAGAAATCTAAATTTTAGGATTTAGATGCCAAACTTCTTCAAAGGTACTGATTTATGCTTTAGATTTACTTTAGACAAGGATGCTTTTTTGAAATCTTTATTTCCTTTGAACTTGTATCAAACTGAATACATGTGAAATCTGCACATAATGATTCCTATCATCAGCCTTGTGTTCATTTAAGGTCATTTTGGGTGACTCAGACTGTCTCACTATCGCTGCTTTTTATCATTAGTTTCATATGAAAAGCGACAGTGATGGTTTACATGAGGCAGAGCTAATAGCACCGATAGCTTGTTAGTCCCTGGAGCTTCTGTGTTAATATAGCACAGGCCTGGTTTGGACTGCAGCGATGAGCCCAGGATGCCATGGCAGGCCTTTCAGAAAGCATTCAGTGGGAAATGCAGTTCAGTGATAAAGAGAGTAATGCGTGGTAGAAAGAGTTTTCCCTAGTGCTCTTCAGGAACAGGAGGTCAGTGGAGTGAAGCCAGGCTCATTGCCATTGCCTCTTATGGTCATGCAGTGTGCCTCTTTCCAGCACTGTAGATGTAGACTGCCATTTTTTCCTGGTATGGGTGCATAGTGTGTTTATTTGCTCATCCTTGTTTTATCGTGTGTGTCTCCTTAGTTTTAACCTGGACCCAGAATGCACCTGCACTGACGACAGGCTTTGGGAGGCTCTAGAAATTGCCCAGCTAAAGAATATGGTCAAAGCACTCCCAGGAGGACTGGGTATGGCAATAAAGCTTGGCAAGGATATGGGCAGGGTTATAAAATGTCTAAAAAATGTACTTGAATTGAGCTGACCCTTCTCAGTACGAGTGAAAGTTTAAAATGGAAAGTTACTATGCTAGACTTGCTATAATGATGTTCTAATATATGGGCCTTCTTATTATTAGCCTATAAATATACTTGGTTTTATTACACACATACTAATAGTCCTTGTGGTGATAGATACTATGCTTTGGCAGCTACAGTGTCATGCTACAGTCTTCCCTTAAACCCTCTACAGATGCAGTAGTAACCGAAGGAGGAGAGAACTTCAGCGTGGGCCAGCGGCAACTCTTCTGCCTCGCCAGAGCCTTTGTTCGTAAGAGCAGCATCCTCATCATGGATGAGGCCACGGCGTCCATCGACATGGCCACGGTAAAAACAAAAAAAACAAAAAAACAAAACCTGCTCTGTTTCTTTTAATCCACTGAGCCAAACATACAAATCTAGACTGACAACAAAGTCTGTTTTCCTTATAACATTTTATAGGTCTAATTAAAAGGAGCGTACATTTGTTCTTTGTTCTTTGGCTGGTTCTCTGGATTGCAGGGTTTATTGGACATTAAATTTCCCACTGAGTGTTCTTCATCAAATAGTTTACATGGAGTCATCACATTTTCAGCTGGCAGTCCAGACATTCTGCGTATGCTTCCTTTCACAGGAGAACATTTTACAGAAGGTTGTGATGACAGCATTTGCTGACCGGACTGTTGTCACCATAGCAGTAAGTTTGCTTTATATTAAACACACCTATAGCTGCACTGTAGGGAGCGTGGCCCCATGAACATCTGCGAATTCTAATCAGAAAAGAACGCGAGGTGTTTAATGCTCACAAGCTTCACAATTTCCTTTCTGGCTCTTTCCTACTTCTTTTTTTTTTTCCTCTGATCTGTTTTTTTGCTGAACACAATGGCTTAAAGGTCTTTGATTGCATTTCATAATATTCACAAGATTACTGGTGCTTCTCAGAAAGCATCAAAATTACAAAGAGCTAGAGATGCATTGCAGGCAGCTGATTAATAATAGCCGATATAAAATCCTCAGCTGAAGCCTGAAGTTCAAAAATGAAAGTGTGTAAGTGTTTATGTCTCCTTTCGTGGTTTAAAAAGGTGGTTCAAATCATGTAAACAACTTGGTGATGACATTAAGTTATCTCTCAAGGTGTTTGGTCCAATCCAGTACAGACAGCTGGGGTAGGTAAAAATCAGCAGGCAATTCAAGTGCAATCAAAGCCATAAAAATTTCAAAAGACAAAACAAAACCAATACAGGAAAAGTTTTCAATTCTGTGAATTGGGCTGAAAACTGTCTATTCATAGTATTTCCATTACTTTCCTTGATGCCATTTTCCTATCCTCATCCACTTTCTCATTCTCTTTCTCCCTGTATGTCTGTCTATCTGACTCTCTCTCTCTCTCTCTCTCTCTCTTTCTCCTCTTCCCCTATTCCCTCCTGTTTCATTCTCTTCTTTTTCTGTCTTTCTGTGGCACAGCATCTGGTCTCCTCCATAGTGGAGGCGGAGCAGGTGCTGGTCTTTTCCTCTGGGATTCTGGTGGAGTGTGACAGCGCTGCGAACCTGTTAGCGCAGGAGGACAGCCTGTTCAGCACCCTAGTGCGCACACACAAGTAACCCCAACACTGGCTATGCCCACAGTCCCGTCCCAGCACCCTGGTTGGTAATCATATGACTCTTCTGTGTGCCATTTCAGTATCAACCTTTTAAAAGCCTTGACTAACTCCAAGCCCCTTTGGATCAGTGTTACTGGCTTATTCATTCATATGGTCCAGGGGCCAAAAATCATGTGGAATAACTTGTTCTGTATTTGTCACCATCTCCATGTGATATACAGCTCCACTCTTTGATGAGATATACAGAAACCTCCTCTCAGCAGCAGATTTTTACTCTTTATGGACAGTAATGTGCTCATAACCGCATGTGAGTGTTTATATCGACATATGTATATTTGTGCATACTCATGTTTGCCTCTGTGTGTGTGTGTGCGTGTGTGTGTGTGTGTTCCTTCACAGCACCGGGTTCACACTATCCTGACAGCTGATCTTGTGATCGTGATGAAGAGAGGGAACATACTCGAGTACGGGAAACCAGAGGCTCTGATGGAGCAAGAGGATGGCATGTTCGCCTCCTTCGTCAAAGCAGACATGTAGACGCACTATCCATCAGTACACACCTCCACACACACACACACACACCGCTGACGTACAAGGAAGGAAGGAGTTATTTCTTATTTTATAAACAGGCAGATTTTCCAGTCTGCCTGTGCCTTTGACCTTTTAGTGGATTACATTATATAACTGCAGTATTTGACTCTTTTTTTTGGTTCATGCTTCTTCTTTTTTTACATTAAGTTAATGATATATGTGTGTTAATGTGAGAAATAGCAGCTAGATTTACTGTATTAACTGGTACTAACACTGTACACAGTTGTCAGCACACTTGAGAGCTGACACAACCTGTCTGTCTAATGTGCATTGCTGAATTTTACTCTGGATAATGAAGGGAGACTTCCAGCATCACAGAGGCACAAATTACTATGCAAAACACTTTTTTTGTATCAAGACATTATATCCTGTTTCATTTTCCTGTAACAACCAGGACCTGCTTTATGGCCTGTTGTAATGAATTAAGAATGTGAATAAGAACTTGTGCTTCCTGGGGATGGCCAGACCACAGAAAATATTTTATTTACAATATAGAGCTGTATGCTAGTGAGCTTTTCTTTTCTTTTGCCTGATTGCTGAAACCAAATTCCAGCTGTAGTTGTAGATTTGTATTTCTGTTCACCTCTCTCATGTTTGTCTTTGCTTTTATTCTCTCTTGCGTCTATGTTCCGCACGAACAGAAAATAATCAAAAACTGCTACTCATCGAATGCAAAGCGCACTTGGAGGAGATGCTGTCTGCCTTCTTCCGTATACACGAGTTCCTAAACGCTTATTCTTGGCTAATGCTACTCTACTGAGAGTAAAGGCGTCCCTCTCGTGCATACAGGAGAGTCAGTTATGCTCTGTCGGACTCCCAGGCAAACACTTGTGCCTCTTAGGAGTTACATAAAAGATGCCATCTGTGTAACTCTGGAACATTTATCTCTGAACAGGACTCCACTTAACACCTACTCACAATGCCATCCTAACATCTTTAGCCCAGCTGCGTCACACCAATTCACACCTCTATACTCCCAACAACTGTCCTGCGACCTTAACCCCATAAACCTTGGGCATAGTTATTTTTTTCAGTTTCTCATCTTACAGCATAATATTCAGTAATTACTATGACTTACTGAGTCACTATTGCGAAAAAAAAAATGGAAATTTGTGTAGTTACAAGAGTAAGGAGTCTACGTCTGGACCCCTTGACAGATCATCTAGAGTTTAACAGGTTTTATGACATCATAAGTGTGAATCACCACAGAGGTTTAAATGTCAGAGTTTTTCCCACCACTCAGTAGAACTGAACTATCTTCATGAGTATAACAAGCCCAGCTGTTCTGCTTTATTCCCACTAGACATAAACTTCAGATTCACCTCTTTCCTAGTGTGTTTTATTTGACGTTGGATTTTAATATCATTGCTGACAAAACTGATCTATCCAAGGGATCTGTGTAATATGATCCATTTAACTACCACTGTTTCTCCCCTGAATTCAAGTGGGGACCACTCTCTACTTTGCTATGTTAGGCCAAGTGAACTTTTATAGCTCTTCTCTGGATCCGTTTACAGCCAGCCAAGTTTTTATAGAGCAGTGTTTCTTCTTCTTAAAGCAAATCACACCTCCTCCTTTGGCTGTAATATTTATCGTACAGTGGTACTGTATGCCAAAGTCTGCCAAGACACTGAACCCTCACTGCATCCAATCATAACATACACACTTGATGAGATGAATACTGCTTTCACCAAGGACGTTAGCCTTACTCATGAGTATTTATATGTATTTTCATATGATGCACCACGTCGTTCAGAATCACTCAGTGGTATGCAATATTTCTTACAAGCATTTTGTGCTGAATTGTCTTAAATGTACATATGTAATTACTGTTAGCAGCATAAACATTTAACATTATACTGTGTGCCTACTTGTTTTTTACAATTGAATAAAAGCTGCATTGAGGTCATTGTATAATTGTGTCATTTCTTAACTTTACATAGTGAATTCTGAAAGCATAGTATATAGAAATCAGAGCAAGTTAACTGATAGGATAATTCAGACTCAAAAACCTGAAAGGGACCTAAGATTGCTGAATCATACTTTAAATGAACATTATGCTAATTATAGGTGTTGCCAGACAGTGTATGTTTAACATGTGAGTGTTTGCATGATTGTGGTGCCTTTTAGTCCTTGTAACTCTTAAAACTTCAATATGGAATCTAGGAAACCAGGCATATAATCAGCCAAAAAAGGGTTAAATCATCTCATGAAACAATATCTCAGTTTTTACAAGGTTTCTTGGCTGACAATAGCTGTATTTTGCTCCTAAATGAGTAACTGAGTTGAAAATCTTTAGCATAGAATCAGCAAAAACACAAAATGTGGTTAACTAGCATGCATGCTAATGAGGACAAGGCAAGATGACAATTTTTATCGCATCCATCATTTTTGGAAGCACGTTAAAATTAAACCATGTTGCATTTTAGAAATGTTTTTCCTCAGTTTTTTTTTCCATATTCAGAATTAAAAACCTCTGTTTCTAGTTGACCTACATTCAGGACATTTTACAAGTTTATTCCCTAATTAGATGGATAGACTAATACAGCAGAGTTTCCCCAAATGTTGATTTGTTAGATTCACATTAGATTTTACTGCATAAAATATTTTTCATAACAGTGTGTGGTATTTTCTTGACTAAACAATAAAGAAATTATTTACCAAAAAACCTTTCTGTACATTTTTTTTTTAAAAAAAAGGTCCAATACAAAACTACCAGGAATATTGATTTTTTTTTTTTTTTCAAAAATGACCTGTAGTGTCTTGCCTTAAGGATATTCTAAAGATGTTCTTTTTTTTTTTAAATAATTTGTTTTCAATCTATAATTTGGATAACAGTACTGGATAACATTGTACTTTCAAAGTGTCCTTGTCCCAGAAAAAAAAAAAAAAAAAAAATGAGAGAACTTATTTTTCTTCTTCCCATGGTCTACAGGAAATTTGGATGAAGCAACTTCCTGTTGAACATGTGACCTGTCGAATATTCCAAATATTTCATAGGGGTGAATGTGTTTAAAGGGTAACAGTGTTGTTGTGGGACTAAAATATATATTTTTATAACCTATAATAGATTACTTGAAAAGGATGTTTCAGGTATGAGATGTTAAATGGACTCAAACATTAATGAAAGAAATTGATTGATTTTTTTTTTCAAGCTGAAGTGATGTTATAGTGGACTGAGACAGGTCAAATGCTGTTTTCTATGTGCTACAGAGTGTTGCACATACTTATTTAAGGAAATCTGCATACATGAGCTGGCTAAACATTGTGAGTTATCCTGCATCTGTCTAAAAAAGATCTCCTGCTAAGGGATTAGGGGATTAGCAGTAAGTCTGCTTAATGCTAATACTACACGATATGCCAGAGCTGGACCATTAAGAGCTTTATATGTCAAAAAATGAGTCTTAGTGGGAGTCTTAGTAACAGACTGGAGTAATAGTAGTTTAGGGGTTGGTTTGTTATTTTAGGAGATGAGTTAGTTGTGTTGAAATCCAGGAAAGTATTTGATTGTGCAGGAGCCGTGGCATTTCTGAATTTTTGGTGTCCACTTTTGATGTACTTTTTACCCTCACTGTGACTAGGGATAAGCTAATATATATATAGGTTTTTTTGGAAAGCATTTGAATCATTTTCTGCGACTTAGTATCGTGATATGTATATTTTGACAGATTACACTTTCAAAAAAAATACCAAAATCAAGCATATCAAAAAGTGGTGGGGACATGTCACTTTTTCACTTGTAGACACTGTGCTCTTAGCACTAATCATCCACAAACATCCGCTATGAGAAGGTAGCTACCACACTCTGGGGCCAGGATAAAGCAGTTACTGAAGATGAATGAATTCTCAGCAGGAGTCCTCTAGTCAGTTACTTGGTTTACTTGTCCCCTAGTGCCTTTGTCCAGGGACACGATTAGGAAACACCAGAGTAAAATGCACAAGCCTGGGAAAGGCAAGAGTACCTTATGTCGCCCCCTGCAGGCCACATTTAGAAGTGATTTACATTACAACTTTTCTGTCACCTTTTGTATAGTCGGAATTATGCAATTACAAGAGCAATGCATAATTTACAAAAGATGCCCTGGGGAGGACATGGTGGTTTAGTGCTTAGCACTGTTGCCTCGCACCTCCGGGGTTGAGGGTTCGAATCCTGCCTCCCCCTGTGGGTGAAGAGCGTGTATGATCTCCCCATGCTTTGGGGGTTTCCTCTGGGTACCCTGGTTTCCTCCCCCAGTCCAAAGACATGTGTTGTAGGCTGATTGGTATTTCCAATCAATTGGAAATGCATTTGGAAGTGCAATTGTGCCCTGTGTTGGGTTGGCACCCCATCCAGGGAGTCCTCTGGGATAGGCTCCAGACTCCATGACCCTGCGCAGGATAAGTAGCACGGAAAATGGATGGATGGACAAAAGTCACCCATTTGACAATGTTTTCTACAAGGTTTGGGGAAATCTTATAGGATCGTGCAGGGTATAATCGAGCATCTACAGGGTGCCCCAAAAGTCCCCATGCACAGTGGGAATTAACACTTTTTAGCAAAATGTCTTCCAAAATCTTTTATACTTATATATATATATATATATATATATATATATATATATATATATATATATAAACTATATATGTCTATATATATAAATATATTATATATATATATATAGTTTAACAGGAAACATGGCAGGCACATCACACACACGACCCTGTTGCCAAACTTATTAACAAATTCAAAAAGATTGGAATTGTTGCAGACCAACCGAGACGTGGACGTCCATGAACATGCACTGACGTGCTGCTGGCATACGTAGTCCTGTGTGTCTGGAGACTTTTGGGACAGCCTGTTACAGGATAAGAGAGAGCTGAAGCTGTTTGCTGTTTTGCTGTAAGTGTTTCGCGGAGTACACGGGGCAGTGACCGCCCCTGAGATGTGCGTCAGCTGGAGCTGGACTTGGAGCAGCCTCTCTGGAGTTTGTGGCGAGCAGCAAAACTTTTTTTGCACGCATCTCTTGTAACGACTCAAAGGGGAAAAAAAAGGTTCTGTGCGTAGCTTTCGGTCAGATGCAAAGTATTACAACACATCTGCCGGGTTAAACAGCTGGGATGTAATGTAAGGCGATGGCGTGTTGGAGCGCACGCGCTGGTTAGATCTGCGCGCCGTCGCTGTGCATGTGTGTGTGTGTTCTAGTTTCTTTTTTTTCTGCATTGAAGCACGGATATCGCCTGTTCGTGGGCGGTAACGTGCCGAATAGCGATGCTGGCGAGAAAAAGCATAATTCCCGAAGAGTTCGCGCTGCCCGCGCTGGCCTCGCGCGCCCCCCGGAAGCCGGTGTTCAGGGACCGCGTGAACAAGGCGCGCTTCATTGCCAAGAGCGGCGCGTGCAACCTGGCGCACAAGAACATCCGCGAGCAGGGCCGCTTCCTGCAGGACGTCTTCACCACGCTGGTGGACCTTAAGTGGCGCTTCACGCTTGTCATCTTCACCATGACCTTCTTGTGCAGCTGGCTGCTGTTCGCCATGGCCTGGTGGCTCGTTGCGTTCGCGCACGGAGACCTGGATCTCACCCGTCAGTCCGGGGTCGAGCAGTGTGTCACCAACGTCAAGTAAGTCCAAGTGAACACCACACCAAGCATGATGAAATTACAGTGCACATTACTGCTTCTGCAATTCCTAAGAGAAAGTAACACGCAGGCTACTCAAAACTCTGTTTATTGTGCATAAGCATAGGCAGAGTGCATGCTGATTGCTCAAGGAAACATCTAGATCGTTTAATGTAGACTACAACCAGACTTGCAAAAAAAAAAAAAAAACAGTCCAAATCCTAGGGTTCTTCAGTTCTCTGGGAGGAAACATTTCTTGGCTCCAAGTAGATTCCGTTCAGTAAACTAAGAACCCTTGACTCTCCTCAGAACCCTGGTTTCATTATGTGTGTACACTTTCAAAACAGTATGCCAGTTAAGGTCATCTCATATGCATTGCTTTTAACACAAGCTGTGACTCATCATAATAAGGTCATATCAGAAGACATGTAATGTTCATGTAATGTCAGATTTGAAAAAACAAAATATACTCTAGTAGCAAAGATTATTGTACCTTATTTACATGACCCTTAATTACTAACCATCAACTCATGTGAAAATAATAATAATAATAATAATAATAATAATAATAATAATAATAATAATAATGTAGAGTTAAAAGCAAGTTAAGTGCAGTCCACAATGCGTTTTGATGATAATTGAACACACAATGTGCTTGAGAATTGTTAGTTTTCTCTCTCATTTTAACACAATATGACACAAAATGTGTTAAATTAGTGCTAATTAAGGCATAATTATTGTGAGTGTACATCACTGTTATCAACAGGTTAAGGGGGAAAGCACTAAATAATTCATGAGGCCTACATCTAAGGCAGAGACTGAAATCTGTGTGGGCTCATGTGATCTTTGTACATCACTCCTGACTGTGAATGGCACTCTATCAAACCATACTTGTTTCTGAATCAATTTTCCTCCTAAAATGTGAGCATCTTCCCCTCCCAGGTCCTTCACCTCAGCCTTCCTCTTCTCCATCGAGGTGCAGGTCACTATAGGCTTCGGTGGCCGCATGATCACTGAGCAGTGTCCGACAGCCATCACGGTGCTGATCCTGCAGAACATTGCTGGGCTCATCATCAACGCCGTCATGCTGGGCTGCATCTTCATGAAGACGGCGCAGTCACACAGGCGTGCTGAGACACTCATCTTCAGCCGCCAGGCTTGCATCGCCGTTCGCAACAACCGTCTGTGCTTCATGATCCGTGTGGGTGACTTGCGCAAGAGCATGATCATCAATGCTGCTGTGCGCCTCCAGGTGGTGCGCAAGACCACCACGCCTGAGGGAGAGGTCATCCCTATACACCAGATCGACATCCAGAGTGAGAGCGCCGTGGCCAGCAACAGTATTTTCCTTCTGGCTCCACTTATCATCTGCCATGTCATTGATAAAGACAGTCCACTCTATGACCTGTCAGCCATGGAGCTGCAGTGCAGTGACCTGGAGGTGATTGTCATCCTTGAGGGTGTTGTGGAGACCACGGGCATCACCACACAGGCACGCACTTCTTATGTGACTGAGGAGATCCAGTGGGGCCACCGCTTTGTGCCTATCGTGACTGAAGAGGAAGGGGTTTACTCGGTAGACTACTCTAAGTTTGGCAACACAGTGAAGGTAGTGACGCCACGCTGCAGCGCCCGTGAGCTCGACGAGAAGCCATCCATCCTCATACAGACGATGCAGAAGAGTGAGCTGTCGCACCAGAACTCTCTGCGTAAGAGGAACTCAATGCGCCGCAACAACTCCATGCGCAAGAGCAACTCCATGCAGCGGAACAACCTGTCACTAGCTGTACCCAAAGTGCAGTTCTTCACACCTGAAGGGGGGCAGAATGTAGCCGTCACATGACACGCACAAGGCCATCGTCTGGATTATAAAAGGTTCAGGGACGCTCTGTTCTGTATCGCTCCACTGGACCTCTTTTTGTTGTTCTGTCTAACTGTACCACTTCTGTTGAAAGGAGCAGCAACTGCTAATCTGCTTTCTTCCTTTCCTGTTTTACACAAAATCAGTTCAATTAAAAAATACTTTTTAAAAAACAACATATTGTTTGAGAGCGAGAACGAGGAATTCATTGTCTCTCATACTACATCACTGCTTCTTTTCATTAGAGCACTATTTCACTGTCCTATATTATTATACTGGTGTATTGGAACCTGTAATATTGTCACCAAGCTTGTACACACTTTATCTGAGAAATTTAATGTTCTGGGTATAAATGAGAAATATTAAAATGCTCAATAAAGCAGTTTGTCCTGCTTGTTGCGTTTTCAATTCACTATAGTGTATTTTCTCTTTATGTTCTGATTTAGCTTGCGTATTAGTGTTAATATTAATAATATGGCATGTTAATTTTAATTATTATAAAACTATTATAAAAACAAGGAAAATTACACAATGTAAGGGTTTTATAAAGTAATAGTAATGTTTTTCTTTTCTTGAAATTAAATTATTTTAAGCATTTTAAAAACAATAGCCTGAAAGATTTTATTCTGCCACTTGGGGGAGCTGTTGCATCAACCTTCATATCTTGGGGAAACCCAAATATACACTATATGGGCAAAAGTTTGTGGACACCTGACCATCACACCCATATGTACAACCACGTAGTTGGACGCACACAGTTGTATAGGATGTCTTTTCAATGACATAGACAGAAATTAATGTATGTTTCAGGCAGAAGCGAATTACTGCTTATAAATGTTATTCGACATGCCTCTGGTTCATATGCTGTTTAACTTGTGGTTTCTCATGTTACAGTTCTGAATACGCAGCCACTTATTTTCCAGTGTATTTGTTATGAAGATATGCTGTAAATTGTTACTGTTTCAGCTTTGTTTATGATGATACTTGAAATACAGTATTGTTAGTTATGTTAGAACTCGGTGGTATCTCAAAGTGGTTGCTCAAAGATAGCCATGGTGATACAAAGTATGATTTTTCTGATTAAAATAGGATGTCATGGCTATCTTCCAACTGCAGTCAAAAGTGCCTCTAATCTGATCTTTATCCTCAAGTGTGACAGTTTGTACAGCAAAAAAATAAATAAATAAATAAATCACATGGAGTTTAACATTTTGGTGAAGTTCCTTTTTGGGCCACTTTCAAATGTGGTATTTAAATATTATTCAAACTTGATATGCAGAAATGCAACAGATGGGAATTCGTTCAACTTATATTCAGCAATTTCAGATACATGTTCGCAAGATTTGTGTACATTAGCTGGTATTAGCCTAGAAATAAGCACTTTACTCTGGCTGACTTTCATGGCCAGCATACGTGAGTTGCATTAAAAACAAATTAAAAACGCAGCTTTAACGTAACTTGACAGGTATTCAACCTGAATCAACATTAATCAAAGGGGCATACAAAACTTGTAGCAGAAAAAGCAACTTAATCACTTACACTATTCAGATGAATAGAAGAGAGAACAGCATGCCCAAAAGGGTGAGAGGAATCATGGTAAAGAAGTGATCAACAGCATCTTGTTTCTTTTAAAGGCTGAATTATATGTGCTTTGTTTTAAGATACACATTACATCACTAAATATTTGCAGCTGTTTGAGAGTTATTATTTCTTATTGCTCTGGCCTGATTCAGGTATACTTCAGAATTTTATTTTATATTACTGTCCAAATTCATTAGGGTTTATTACTATTGCACCCTAGTGTCTTGATTTATTTTCCAAATGCAAAACTGCATTCAAGAATAAAATGTAAAAAGACCTGGACAGTTGTACTTAAATTGTTTACCTAATTAATTATGGAAATAGAGCTGTAGTCCTTCTGAAAGCTAGGAAAAATTAAGTTTTGTTTGATGAGATTAATGTTTTCACCCCTTAACCCTGTTTTAAATTCTCTCAACCGCCCCTGTCACTGTCTAATTTTATTTCTCCTAAGGAATTTTAGAGGAAACAACTGTGCCAAACGGGATACCTAAAGGAAACAAAAGTGAAAATGATCAGTATATTAAAAAAGTCTCCCAGCATATTAAAAAGCAACCTTTGAGCAATAAATTTTTCCCTTAGGGAAGAATCCTTTTCTTCACATGTCCTTTGTTAGGAAGCTAGGGTCAGAGTGCACACTTGGTCATTATAGTCACCCCTGGAGCAAAGAGGGTGGCAATCCTCAAAAACAGTAGCACTGGGATTTGATCTCATAACCTTTATAGTGTTGCATTGCAATTAAACCAAAAGAAAAACACTTTTTTTAAAGAACTATTTCAGTGCTATTCTTGATTATTCTAAAATGTCTGAAATAGTTAAAATAAAGAAAACCCTGTGAGTAGCATACAATATCTACAGTAACCATGGCCACTCGCTAATGCATATGGACAAAAAAGGCTTCAAAAATTTCAAAAATTTATTAAATATAAAAACATAAAAATATAAAATAAATACCAAAAAAAAAAAAGAACAAAGATAAGCAATAAAAAAACCAGGACAAGCAGCTCACACTCTGGAGCCGCGAGTCAGATCATTTGCTTTTCATCCATTAGTAAGTCACTCCTTCCTGAGCTTAAGAAGGATAAAATGGAGTGGATTACTCAAAGAGGTTCATGGTCTACCTCATCAGACTGCAAGCTTCTCCTGTGTGCATGTACATCAGACAGCTCACATTTTCATAAGCATAAAATGTTGTTTTTATATGCTAATATTCTGGCTCATCAGAATTTTTACATCTCCTTGAAGTTTCTCACACTTCTCATATTTGAATGCACCTTGGTTACATTTTCTTAAACAGAAGAATCCTTGCTTTGCATCTGTTTACAGGGCGTGACCTTGGTGGTTCCCCTGCAGCGCTTGTGACAAGCTATCGTCGAATAGAAGACCTTTAGAGCCACCTAAGAGTCCTGTCGGCCCAGACTTCCTCCACCTCTTCCTCTCTTTCGATCTGCATTCAACTACATTCGAGAGGAACCCCTGGGATACTCCTTAAGTAAGGAGGAAGTTAAATCATGGCCCCGTTCTTAAAAGTGAGAGACACTATGCCTTTTTAATGGACATTTGTTGCACTTCTCTTTACAGGGTTTATAGAGCAAAAGACAGACTGGTTGACCTCATCCCACTGCACATGTCTTTCTCTATTTCACATGAAATGAGGAGGGGGTTATTTTGGGTGGAGGTGCTTAGACCCTGACCCGTCTTAAACAATTTACACTTCAAACTAACACCAATGTTAACACCTCAGCATGAACTGTATAAAGTCATGGGTGTGATCTAAGGCAGAGCACTGACCTCTCTCTCTATATATAGTATGGACAGAAGAAAATGCAATTGTTCTGTCACTCTTTGGTGCAATGGACTGGTGTCCCATCCAGGGTGTGTTCACACATCATGCCCAGTGTTCCCAGGATAGGGTCTGAATCGACCCTGACCAAGATAAAGCGGTTACTCAAAGTGAGTGAATGAGTGTTGCTCTTCACTTCTAAGCACCAAAATGGTTTATTTAAATAAACAATACTAAGGATCTACTGAATCATGTCAACTAGACAAGAATGTCAAATGGACTTCTGCCATGAATCCCCAAAGCCCACCCCTCCCTGTGCACTATTCCTTACAGCTGCCTTTGAAAAGTTGCATTTCTGACAGGAAACACTTCTCTGAATGCAGCTTCTGGCATGTGATTGGAGGCTTTTCCATTTTACGCTTTTGAAGTCTCAGGGAGTTTTTCCTTGCCACTGTCGCCTCTGGCTTGCTCATTATGGATAATTTAATAAATGAAAAATTTATATCTGGAATTTATATATTTCTGTAAGCTTCTTGGTGACAATGTCAATTGTTAAAAGCGCTATATAAATAAAATTGAATTGAATTTCTGTGACTAGTGACCAGTGAGAGTAGTCAGGATTTAATTTCAGGTGTGATCTGTATCATCTGTAACAGTAACTGTATATATGCAGAAAAGTTTGGGTAGAAATCTTTAATTATAGTTAACGGATTTAATGTGTCAAGTCAGTAAGTGATTTTTTTTTTTTTTTTTTTACACTCTTTGTAACTAGGTGACTAGTAGCCTTCAAACAGATACAGGGAAAATCCATGATCCTGATTGGTTAATCCTGTTTCACACCAAAGCCAATAAAATGTGACTAAACAAACCCAGTGACGCGTTCATAATGATGACATCATTAACCTTTTATGAGCATCATTACAGTGCAGTTACTGCACAAACTGTATGTTATTATGTTTACCACTCATGAATATTTTTTGTTTCCTTGTTTCCTCCGGTCTTTGTTTCCTTTTCTTGCTTCCCTGTCTCACTTCCTGGAAGAGAGGAAATCATTCTTCCCTGCAGGGAGGAGCTCAGGACCGGGGGCGGGCGAAATTAAGAGAAGAAATGAGAAGCACTCTTTATTTTCTTGACATTTTCAAGCAGTTATGTCTTACATATCCTATGAAAGTACGAGCCTTATGTAGGAGGATTTGAAACTGAGTGAACACTGCCATCTTGTGACCATCTGATGTATTATCAGGTCCAAAGCGTTGTTGTATGTAACAAAAAAAAAAAGAAAGAAAAAAAAGAAAGAAAGAAACAGAAACAAAGAAAGAAACCGAATGATAAAAATGGTTCCGTTTGTGCTTCACGACTGAGTTGTTACTTATTTAAACTTCATGTATTCTCAATTGTTAAAAAAAAATATCGTGACATTGATGACGTAGTACTCCCATAGTGCTTTGCGGTATGATTCTTTTAACCATTTTAAGGCGACCAGGATATACAGCGGTATAAAATGGAAAAAATTTTATATTGTAGCTAGAAGTAGTATTTAGTGTATTAATACTGCAATATTACGTTATTTGTGTGTGTAGTTAGTGTGGTGAAAAATCCACCGTTTCTGTGATTAGTGTGCTGTACAGTGGCGTGGCTTCTTCTCTGGTTTATTCTTCAGCTTTGCGCAGTGGCAGTATCGTAGCCTATGAGGTTTATCCGAGGCGCGATTATTGCTAGTTGAAAACTTTACCCAATACCCCGCCTTGACGACTTGAAATATAGTCGGCTATGGCAATTTTTGACGGTCTCTACGGAGACTGATAATACTGTTAAAAGAAAGACTGAAAATTGGAAGTATATAAATCCGAAATATATAGTTGAATCATTTAAAGGTATCTGGATCAGATTGTTAGGGTTACTGTGGGTGTATCTTACTGAAGGTATACCGGCGCTGTCGTGAGCTGGTGGCTAGAAATTGAGAGGCTGTGGAGGAGTTTCTCCGCTCAGGCCATCAGACTCCGACCTCAACACGGACATGTCCACGATACAAACCCCTCAGCACTCCATAAGCACTCAACAGTCACCCTGCACTTTGTATTATTACTACACGTAACATACTGCATATTTTGTACATCCGTTTTTACACATTCCTGTACATTTATTTCATTTTTTTTTATTTCTTATTCATTTCTGGTTTTAAAATTTTAACTTTAAATTAGTATTTAATGAACAGTCTAAAAGGAATAGGCAGGGTTTCCATTTCACTGCAAGTTATGTACTGTATATAAGTATAAGTATAACTGTATATAAGTGTATATGACGAATAAAAATCTTGCATCTTGAATTCACTGCAGTTTTTGGTTAAATGCCTGAAATGAGGTCTGTGGTTAACACAGGCTCAAGATATTTTCACGTTTTATTCTATGACATAAAATATATCATTAATATCCCACACGTGATTTTATAAGCTTTTACGTGTCTTGAAAAAGGCGGTTGCTAACAACTGGCTAAATGGGACTACAGAGGTTGTCGAGGACATTAAACGTCATCACGCCGAACTCACCTACTACATGTATAAACAAACGGAATTTTCTCCAAAATAATTCAACATGGACACTTTCTCAACAAACGGTGGGGGCAGATTCATCCACAAAAAGAGCCCAGTGGGTCCTTATCAGGGAACAGGTTTTTTAAATTAAAGATTGAAAGAGTTGTCGGAAGCTTAGTGAAGTCATGCTTAGTGAAGCTTAGTGATGACGTTGAAGTCATGCGACCGTGGTGTAGTTCGTTTATAGCCTAGCTCTTTACTTCTGGCGATTGTATTTAGGCTTCAAAATTCATAAAAGTTGTGTTCATTTGTGAAGATTATCCTCATGAACAAAACGTGTAAGAATCATTATCTTTTGTTGGTCGCAGAGCTTATTTTCTGCAATAATCCAAACGCCAATGGGAAAATCCTGTTGGCTTTTTGTCGCGGGAACCAGGGTGATGCTAACTTCCGGGTCGGCCCACAGAACAAAAGTCATCCCTGCAGCACTGTGTTTCGGCCCGTTGTGGGTGACGTAGCGCTACATTTCCCGTCTTGACTTGCGCGGAATTTCTTTTTCAGAAGTTGCTTTGAAAACAGATGGGTTCACTATATTTATTTATTTATTTTTATGATTTTCTTCATGCCAAAGCTGGTCCTAAAGTCATTTACTGAGAAATCGCTTTTTCGGTGGCGCACTGCAGTGTGTGAGTGAGTGCGAGTGTGTGTGAGAGAGTGAGAGAGGGGGAATGGCTGCCAAGAGGAAACGCATAGGAGATGGACATAGAGAAGCGTGCAGCAATCGTTTAAGCAAGCGCATCCAGTTAGCGGAGAAGAGACACATCGCTGCAGTGATCCTCGCCCGGGGAGGCAGTAAAGGAATCCCCCTGAAGAACATCAAGCTGCTGGCTGGAGTTCCGCTCATCGGCTGGGTGTTACGAGCGGCTGTAGAGTCCGAGGTGTTTGACAGGTAAGTGAATGCATCAGCCATCACTCTGTCCTGTCTCTCCCGTCTCTGTCTGTCCTGTCTCCCCTGTCTCTGTCTGTCCTGTCTCTTCTGTGTGTCCTGTCTCTGTCTGTCCTGTCTCTTCTGTGTGTCCTGTCTCTTCTGTGTCCTGTCTGTCCTGTCTCTTCTGTGTGTCCTGTCTCTGTCTGTCCTGTCTCTTCTGTGTGTCCTGTCTGTCCTTTCTCTGTCTGCCCTGTCTCTTCTGTCTCTGTCTGTCCTGTCTCTCCTGTCTCTGTCTGTTCTGTCTCTGCTGTCTGTTCTGTCTCTCCTGTCTCTGCCTGTCCTGTCTCTTCTGTCTCTGCTGTCTGTTCTGTCTCTTCTGTCTCTGCCTGTCCTGTTTCCTCTGTCTGTCCTGTCTGTCCTGTCTCTTCTGTCTGTCCTGTCTCTTCTGTCTGTCCTGTCTGTCCTGTCTCTCCTGTCTTTCCTGTTTCTCCTGTCTTTCCTGTTTCTCCTGTCTGTCCTGTTGTGTTACAGCTCTTCTGGTCCATTTCGACAGTGTGTGGGTGTCTACAGACCATGATGAGATCGAGAGGGTGGCAAAAAACTGGGGGGCTAAGGTCCACAGAAGGAGTCCAGAAGTGTCCAAAGACACCTCGACATCATTGGAAACCCTACAAGAGTTTTCCAGACTTAACCCAGGCAAGATCATCTCATTCTCTGTCCTCTTCTGTAGATTTACACACCTGAGTCCAGAGAGACAAGCCATAATATAAAGCACACAATCAAGCTTCTTATCCTGCTCAGCAAATCAATTTTGTGTTTTAAATTAAAATTAACTTGTGGATCATAATTGAATTGAAAGATTGGGGAAAACAGAGCAATAAATACAGCTACTGACAAAATGTAATCCTGGTTAAGTTCATTTCATATACACCATGTGACCATAGGTTTGTGGACACCTGACCGTCACACTCATATGTGGTTCTTCCCCAAAATGTTGCCACAAAGTTGGAAGCACAGAATTGTGTAAAATGTCTTTGTATGATGTAGCAATACAATTTCCCTTCACTGGAAAGAGGCACAAACCTGTTCCAGCATGACAATGCTCCTGTGCACAAAACGAGCTCCATGAAGACATGGTGTGCCAAGGTTGGAGTGGAAGAACTCAAGTGTCCTGCACAGAGACTTAATCTCAACCCCACTGAACCCCTTTGGGATGAACTGAAACACAGACTGCACCCCAGACCTCCTCACCAACATCAGTGCCTGACTTCACTAATGCTCTTGTAGCTGAATGATCACAAATCCCCACAGCCACACTCCAAAATCTAGTGGAAAGCCTTCGCAGAAGACTGGAGATTTTACGGCAAAGGGGAATAAATCTGGAATGGGATGTTCAGAAAGCACATATGAGTCTCATGGTCAGGTGTACACAAACTTTTGGCCTTATCGTGTATAATCACAATTAAGTCCATTTCTAAGTGAAGTTAATTTTTCTGAATAATCTTAATTAGATCCATTTCAGCTCCAGGCTGTAACAGTAAAAAATGTGGAAAAGTTCAAGGGGGTGAATACTTATGCAACACAGTGTATGGTGAAACCATAATTTGGGACATCTTTCTTTGTTTTTGGTAATAAATTGCAGTGTGTTCATCTGTTTGTTTGTTTTTTTAAAGGTAATATCTGTTGAGTCCATTTTAACAAAATATTCAGACTGTACCTTTCAGATAAACACAGATAAAGGAACACATTATTTATGAGGATTTATTGATGTGTTATTGGTCTACTAAGCAATTTTTTTTTTTTGGTCTGGCCGACTTCAAGTTTCAAGTTCAAGTGGAGTTTATTGTCATTTCAGCCATATACAAGTGGCTGAAATGACACAGAACAGCACAGAACTACAAGGGACTACAGACATACATACAGACTTGACATTAGAGTGTATAATGTTATCTTTAACTCTTGGGTTAAAGTAAATGGAGCCTTTGGGACACATTTACTACATACCCACTAAGCCTGCAGTTTTGATCCATATTTTCCAATTGCTTTCTGTTTGAGATACTGATATGTGTTCAGTGTGTAAGTGCATTGTTTCATTGTTGCTTGTTTTACTTGTGTTTGGTGCTGTCCTGCAGAAGTGGATGTCATCTGTAACATCCAGGCCACCTCACCGTGCCTTCAACCGCACCACCTGAAAAAGGCCGTGGAGATGATGACCAAGCAAGGCTATGAATCTGTCTTCTCCGTTGTCCGCCGGCACCACTTCCGCTGGCAAGAGATAAATGGAGGTTTGTAGGACCAGATAAATGAGCTTTTATTGCTTTATGCTCAAGCAGGTTCATTCGACCGACAGGGTGGAGTTCAGTCGGATTAGTACATTAAATTACAATTAAATTGGTTACTGTCTTTTGGCAAAGTCGTTATTTTATATTACTGGTCCTTTTCTGAATCTTGAGGTTTTAAAACAATCATAAGTTTTATAACTGATGTGACTGAAATGGAAATTGTGCATTGTACATTCTCCTAGGTCTAAGCTAATGCACATTAATTGAGCTCCTCCTGCTTATATGAACTTTTTTGATGTGCCTCGGTATTTTCTCTTTCCCCAAGAGGCCACAAGCACTAGGGCTCTGAACTTGGACCCATCCAGGAGACCCCGTCGTCAAGACTGGGATGGAGAACTCTGCGAAAATGGATCCTTTTACTTTGCCACCAAAGATCTTGTAACCCAAGGACTCCTGCAGGTGGGCTGTGGCTATAAATGTTGTTTTATAGGTTGGTTGTGTTACCGCAGGCTTTTAATTGGGATATAGGAAACAGGGATGGCATACTTTTTTCACGGGTTCAAGCAATGTCGAGACATCACCATTCCAGTGCAAGAGACATAAGAATAACAAAGTACTCTACATAACAATTCTACATAACAACTCTCTAAATCTTTGTGTCATAAATAGGCCTGTCACAGTTACTACAGAATCACTGACTAGCAATTACATTGGATATAAAAAGTCTACACACCCCTGTTAAAATGACAGGTTTTTGTGATGTAAAAAAATGAAACCAAGATATATCATGTCAGAAATTTTCCCACCTTTAATGTGAAATTACAACATATTAAAATTAAAGGAAAAATAATCATAAACATTTTAGGGGATAATAGGAAAAATAAAAAAGTTACAATAACCTGGCTGCATAAGTGTGCATACTCTTTTATAATTGGGGATGTGGCTATGTTCAGAATGAACCAATCACATTCAATCTCATGTTCAAAAATAATTATCATACAGCTGTCATCAATGAAAATATGGCCAAGTCAAGATGTGCCACGCTGATACACTCTTACCCAAAAGACTGAGTGGTGCAATAAAATCAAAAGGTGCTTCAGCAAAGTATTAGTTAAGGGGTGTGCACACTTATGCAACTAGTTTATTGTAAGTTTTTTTTTTTTTTCCCCTTTTTTCTCTAAAAATGTTCTTATTGTTTTTCACTTTATTTGTATACTTTGCAGTTTTACATTAAAGGCGGGAAAAGATCTAACACTGACTACTGACCTGTTGCTTGTTGTTCAGTAACCTCTTTGTGTTTTAAAAGGTTTTAAGTTAGTTATTTGAGTACTTTGGGCATTGTTTGAGTACTGACTGCTCTTTGCCAATTTTAGAGTCTAAAAGGCAAACTGAAACCATGACACATTACTGGCAAAAACAAATCAAGATAAAATTACAGTCAAAAACAAAAAAGAACCATTTACACATCAGAGCCTAATTCCAGTCAGAAGCTTATTGTCCATTACTAATATCCACTGATGTTGATGAGAGCCCATGTCCTAATACGCTGTCTTAATACAAATCTGTTTGTCTCTCTAACCAGGACTCTTGACAGTGTTCTGTTCTGTAACTGTTATTTCCCTTGGTTCATTTTGTAGGGAGGGAAGATTGCCTACTTTGAGATGCCCCCAGAGTATAGCGTTGATATTGATGTTGACATCGACTGGCCCGTAGCAGAGCAGAGGGTTCTCAGGTAAGCTAACAGAATTTCAGAATAATGCTGTGAGTTCTTGTACTGTGACTGCTTGGCTAGCGACATCCTGAAAATCAACATGCTGGAATGTGTATGTATTTGATAATGCAGGTATGGTTACTTTGGCAAGGATAAGCCGGAGTTGGTGCGCTTGCTCCTGTGCAACGTGTCAGGCTGCCTGACTGACGGGCAGGTCTATCTGTCTGCAGTGGGAGAGGAGATGCTCTCTATCAATACCAGAGACCTGACTGGCATCCGCATGCTACAGCGAGAAGGAATGGAGGTTGGTTAACATTGCTGTTTAAACTGACCTGAGATCAGTGTACTCAAAACCACACCTGATTAAACATTCTTTGTTTGTTTAAGGTAGGACAGCTGAGGACATATTTGTCTTTTCTTTTTTTTTTTTTTTTTTTAAGTGCTGAGTGGTACAAAGTGCAAATAGTAGCTTCTTCATCAGTATCTGCATATATGACTGACTCAAGACCCTGTTTAGCAACACCATACCCGTTTAAACTTTGTAACGTTGAGAATGTAGATTTTCTGGTTATTTTATTTCTGGGGAGGTTTATGTACATGGGGTTGTACAGGTTTGTCAGGGTAAAATATGCTGTTTTTCAAGTCACACCTATAAAAATGAAATGCCAGTTTGTATTTCTCATTCAAATGTATTGGCCTTTATTGTATCCTGTTATCATTATTGTTAAAAAATTAATTAATTCCAAAACAGAAATTTCCTGCCCCTGTATATTGAGTATTCAGGCCATACAGCTTATTACCAGTAGATGGCAATGAGACTCCAGCATGCACCACTGAGCACAAGAAGAAGAATAAGCCAGAGAAACAATGACCTCCAATCCCAGGGCGTGTACCAAATGCTAACTGATGCCTCATCGATTTCTTAATCCCACAGCCTGAGATCCAGAAATCGATCGATCAAAATCCACCTTCTTTAAAGAAGTACCTATTAATAAAAATGCACTTGGCGAAGTCAAGAATGAGGAGATCTTTTGAGAGCTTATGAGGATAAAAGAACCACAAATACAAAATGAATCGTCTTAATTAGGATAAATAAGCAATGAGTGCAGATAAACTTCTTGGATGAAAGTCATTTAAAATATACTGTGCTTTAAAAATGACCTTATGAATAGTCAGGTGATGAGTAGAATCTTGTTTAGGGTAAAGCCTCCATATTTAAGCATCGGATGTATACATTTTGTAGATTTAAGCTTAATCTAAGGGTCGACTCACTCTTCTGTGAATGAGAATTCAAATTAAATGCAGACAAACAGAAGTATTGCAATTATGCCCCGAATCCCAAATATCTGACTGGCTGTTTTTCATTGATAGTATGTCTGTTGAATCTGTGCAGGTGTTAGGAATGTTGGTGTTCTTTGTGACATTTTCATTTGAACCTCCCATTAATCTGCCTTACACCTTCATGACATCGCCCACTTTCTCCTGTTTCTAAGCAAGAATGATGCCATAAAACATCAATACATGCTCTTGTATTGATTATTGGAATGCTGTCTTTGTTGGTGTACCAGCTAAAACGTTAAACAAGCTTCAATACGTACATAAGTACTAAGTAACACACACCAGACCTGCTCAACCTGCACAACCTTTGGTTGCGTTTATCATTCTGAGATTTTCCATCCATTAGTGACATGGCTCCTAAACTGTGGAATGCCTTACCCTAATCTCTGTGACTCACTGCAAAACAATGAAATCTAGCAAGTGAAAATATCTTGAATATAGCCAAATTTATCCAGTATTTATTACTAGATAGCAAAATTATCTGCTAATAGAATAGGAAAATTTAAAGCTTAAAATGATTTTTAAAAAAAATGGACAGAATAATTTTGTGTTTGATTTATAATAATTTCATAATAAGAAATATTGGATAAATTTGCCCATATGCCCATGATATTCTCACTTGTTACATTTATTTATTTATTTATTTATTTATTTATTTATTTATTTTATTTTTCTTCATTGCTACTCATTTATTACTTCCTTTAAAACTTTTCTCACCACATAGTATTATTCTTTTATGTTTACTCCTGAAACATTTTTTTTGTATTGGTGTACATTGTAAAGTAACGCTGGGTGTTAGAAAGGTGCTGGATAAATTGAACACATAAATAATAAATAAAATGTTGTATTTGCAGATCAGTTATAACCATTAATACAGCTGGGCAACATCAATAAGTCATCAGTAAGGGAATTCACTTTTCAGTCAGTTTTGCAGTGATACTTCAGTGACTAAGGACGTCTCATTTGGCAAATACTTTCATTGTCCGGTCTTCCTTTCCTTGTTTACTTCTTTGCATCTTTTTACCCGCTTCCTCAGAGGGAAGAGTTAAGAAGGGAAAGGAAGCAAGGAAAGGAAACTTTTTTTTTTGTTGTTTTTTGAATAAAGAAGCATCACCAATGTGAATAGTCAGGACCTGTTGGGATCAGACAGCCATCTACAATACATGTAAATGTATATGGTGAATGAAATGATTCTGATTCTGATCTTAAGCACTAGTATTTTTAGGGAAGTGACTAAACTTCCGGAACAACCCATTTAAGGACCCATGAGCACATGCTCACTATTGTAACTACACCCTTTTCCTACATAGTTTCACTGTGATTACTGAATTATTTAGAATAGTTGCTGAATAATCTGCTTTAAGATAAACAGCTGAATAATAAAAAAAATAAAAAAGCTGACACTTAAAAAAAGGTGAACATGCATTATTATACTTTTAACAAGCTTTCATTTTATTACTTACTGGGAAATCCTTGTCTCTATATTAACAGCTGCTTTGTTACTTTATCATCTCAGATAATTTATTACATGAGTTTATTACATGAGCATTTGGTGGAGAAACATAACTGCAGACAGAAAGTGGAACTATGGGGGGGAAAAAAAGTGTGCATTTTTTTTGCAAAGAAAAATGAATAATGAAAAAATCCACTCTCTATTAAATCCTACTCCCATGAGGATCAAGCAAACCATTGTGTGATGGAGGCTGATACTTCTGAGTTGAGACATCAAGTACACTATTAAAACATACAGTACTGTGCAGAAGTCTTGGGCACATGCAAAGAAATGCTGTAGAGCAAAGATGCCTTCAAAAATAATGAAACTAAATGTTTCTACATTAAAAAAATACTGTAGAGAGCAGTAAACAGTAATAAATGAAACAAAGTCAATATTTGGCATGACGATCCTTCAGTTTAAAAAAAAAAATAGTAGTCTCGGGTATAATTTGTAAGGAAATGAGCTGTAAGTTTTACTGAGCATCTTGCAGAACCAGCCACAGTTTTTCTGGAGACTTTGACTGTCGCACTTACTTCTTACTTTTGCAGCAAAACCCGGCAGCTTTCATTATGTCTGAAAAGTGGTCTCTTATGTAATATGCTGCTTTCTCTTTACTGACATACAAGCATTTTTCTGTAACATTTAATTTTGTGCTGGAAAACTATTGTTTGGAAATCTAAAATGTTTTGTACTGAATCAATAATGTAGAAGTCATAAAATAAAAATCTATAACAAAGTTTGTACTAAAAAAAAATAGGGTAAGACTTTTGCACAGTACTGTAGGGCAGGTCCATATAAGCCTGCTTGTATTTACAGTTACAAATCTACCTGGTCATGTTCCTCGCAGGGAGCTCCATGAGTATGAATGTCTCATATGCCCCTGTTCACTAAAAAAAAAAAAAACCCTGTCTCCACAGGTGATCCTTTTATCATCCAGTGACAACCCAGTACCAGAAGTATTTGCAGACAAGCTGTCACAGAAAACAGGTTGTGAAGTGAGGCAACTGAAAGAGGAAAAGCAAGTAGAACTGGAGAGACTGCTGAAAGAGAAGGAGCTGGTGTGGAAAGAGGTGGCCTACATAGGTGAGCATGCAAAATATCTAAGCAAGTGGAAAAGAAAATTATGTCTAGAAAATAAGGCTACTAAATAAAGTTAGTGGATTTAATTGCTTAAATGTGTTTCGTGAGCATGTTTTTATCAATATTACTTAATAGTTTCAATGGTGCTGAATTACCATTGAATAATTAGTGTTTAGCTGTCTTAAACAGTAAGTAGTAAAAGAACCGGTTTTCATTTAATTACGTTGAATCTTTATCTGTAATTGCCGCATTTTTTGATACTTAACGGTTTTGTTCCAGCTATTGCAATGTTGTATTGCAAGAATAGTTATCAAACAAAAATATTTTCATTTTGTCATTTAAATTGAGGTAGTAGCATTTTTAGGATTATTTTACACTAAGTGCCCCCATACACTATGCCACATGCCACTAACGTGAACCATGATGAAAAACTTGGATGCGTCCTTCCTCAGTACAGTTAAAAGGAATGTCAGGGTGCTTGATAAGGCTTTGGCTCACCAGCACTCGTATACTGTGTATCTCCAAGTGATGGTACTGAACATAAAACAAAGAAGATCCATCCAAAATCTAGCTGTTCCTCAGCTGCTCCCTCTCTGCAGGTAATGATGTGCCAGATGTGGACTGCCTGAACCTGGCTGGTCTGAGTGCAGTGCCCTTGGACGTCCCAATGGTGGTTCTCAATGCGGCTAAATACCCGTGCCAGAGACCAGCGGGACGCGGGGCTCTTAGGGAGTTCATTGAGCACATTCTCCAGATGAAGAAGGGGGCAAAGTTTCAGAAGGAGAAGGATCACTACTAAAGAGATACGTTTTTAATTTAAGGAAAGTTTTAAAGCACTGCATTCTCAGGCGATGTGTTAGAGTCAAATTGTTATAGAATGTGTATTATATTTGTAATGGAAAATTCTGCAATGCTTCTTGGTGTAGTATGGGGTTATAATGGTAAGAAGTTAAAGGCACACACCAGAGGGCATCCTTGCACATAATATCACATTATAGGAAGGCTTTGAAACTGTGATCATTCTTGCTTAGACATGAGCTGCTACTTTGAGAATGTAGTGCATACTTTATCATGATTTCTAGTTAATTTTTTTAAATCATATTTGCTTATCTTAAGTGTCATTTTTTCCTTGATAAAATATACTTCTCTATACATGCAGTCACTGAGTATTAAATGGAATAATTAACTGTTGTTTGTTTTATTGATTTTATAAGCGTTTTCTCAGAGGAGTGACGCAATTCCCATCTACTATACAGTACATAATCACTGGTGGTTATAGATATTGCTTACGCTCAATACAGAGCCCTTTGATTAAGCAACATGAGTCAGAAAATATCAAAAGTGTCTTCATCAGATGTTTTTTTGAGGAACAGGCTCAAGAGCTGTTTTAACGATGCAATAAATCACAAAAACAGATTCAACTGAAGAAAACAGGTCCTCAGTGGCCCAGGAACAGAAAATAGCCTGTTGTTATTCAGTATTTAGGATTTTTGCAGCAAAAAACTGCATCCCAAAACTGTATCCCAGCCCCACCTCACCTTCCTTTTTTTAATCAAAGGGCAAAATATTTTATACATGTTCTTGACCTTTGACTATCACTGGTGAAATAATATCAAAGACTATTTAGTAATTTATGTTAATTACACATGGTGTCTGTGATTCTGGTCAATCTAACCCATGTGAAATCTTTAGACATTTAATGGATGATTATCAGTAACTATAGGATACGTGTACCAAAACTCTTTCAGACTGATGTGTCTCTGAAAATAGTTTCTACATAGAGTCAGTGTAGTGTAGTATAGTTTCTTCATAGAGTCATATGGTGATCACACATTCTCATACAGGTGTACTCACACAACAGATAAAAAGTTAAGGCCAGAATTCTACATGCTGCTAAAAATGTAGTTCCTTCAATTAATCCCTCTGTCTTACCTCTGATAAATTCATGAAAATTTGTTAATGTGAGACTAATGTGATGCTTGATACCGTCTCTGATAAGTGATTTTTAAGAACAGCATTAATGACAGCTCATGATGGCTGTGGGAGGGCGAGCCACAGCCTCGAGTCACTCTGTTTATGTTTCTTCATTTGCAATTCTGATTAATCTCCTCACCCTGTGTAAGAGGGTGAACCCAATTAACTCCCATTCTTTGTGGTTCAGAACGTCACTGTGTTCATATCGTCTGCATGCACCCCCAACCTGTGGCGACCAGATGTGTAGCAGATGCGGATAATATGGTGGACAAGTGATTCTGTCCCCCACACTTTTTTGCACATTGCATATGCCATGAATCCAACCCGTGAATGACTAACAAAAATCTTTGAGGGGAAAAAAAAACACTTTTTTTTTTTTTTAGATAAATAGCATTTTTTAAGGTATTGGTAATTTTGGACTGACTGAATGACAACCCAGCCAATCACAATTAAGCTGCGGGGGACTGGATCAGAACAAATGCATTCCGTGAAATCGGTGGCAGCTTTATGAAAAGATGGCGACGTTGAGGGAGTGAATTCACCCAATTAGCAAGCATAACAAATGATATTACCTAGAGATGTGTTTGGCACCAAGGTGCTCTTCCTTGCTTGCTTACTCTATTTAACTGAAGTATTGGGGCACAAAAATATGTTGCTGTTAATTTAACTCTCTCAGGTACAGTTAGAGAGGTTCATACAATAGGACAACTAGATTTGTCCTAGCCACTGTTTAATGCAAATTAGCATCTCTGGATTAGCAGAAACGCATTTAATACCAGAAATGTTATTCTTTACTCATTAAATAGATTTACAAGATGCTGCTTCATAGAGCTTCAGTTTTAGATTCTAACAAAGATGGCAAATAATAGTAATACATAATGCCACCTGACCACAATAAACATCACACTTGTTGCCCTTATTAATCTGTGTATTTGACTGAAATCTATTGTTTTTTTTGTTTTTTTTGACTGGAATCTAATCGGTTTGACCAGCATAGCTGTACATTAGCACCCAAAATGCTTTAGGCTGCTGCCACCTGTTTCATCCCAAAGATATTTCAGTCTGACAAGTGGACTTAGTAGAAATGCTTGACACACAAAAGCAAAGTACTCTATATTCTGGCAGGATGGATATTACAGAAGATGCCTTCAGTTACTGCCAAGATATTGTATGCCATTTGCATTCAGGCACCCAGTCGATGTGATTCAATTTGTTGGTGAATAGTGCTCGTTCTCCAGATAGAGAGGGCTTATGTGCACTTCTGTGGAGTAGGCCATTTTTTTGCTTTTAAATTAAGTTGGCCATATACATGACCCATTCTATTTGCCTTTTGGTGGCTGGAAATAGACATGCCGTGCTTTTTCTCTCAGATTAAAAGCTACCATGAGAATTTCAGATGAGACCCACAGGATATATATATATATATATATATATATATATATATATATATATATAATCAATACAGTTGAGGTGGCTGTACTCTTCTTGCCTACATTTGCTGTTTGCACTCGAAGAACCAATTAAAGAGGATCAATGTGACCTTTTAAGGTCGAGCGCATTGGTCACAGGTGTGCTAGCAGATTGGCACAGGCTGCACCTCTGCCTGCTATAGTAGTTCCTATCATCTTTTTTTGAAGGTTTTAACTAACAATCACCAGCATGTGGTCAGTAAAGCTCAGATTGGCTGTAGCATTCAAACGATGCTTGATTGGTATTTCTTGGCCCAATATCTGAAAAAAAAATTGTTCCTCACACCATTACATTACAGCCACCCGCCTTAAATGTTGACAAAAGGGATTCAATCGTAGATTCAATCGGTAAAATCGTCAAGAACAAGGATCTGAGGCTACAGTGGATACAGGCTCACCAAAACAGTTGAAGATTGGAAAAATATAACTTGGCTTAATGAATGAGTCTCGATTTTACCCATGCTGTTCATGGGTCAACAGCATGAATCCCTTTTGTCAACATTTAAGGCGGGTGGCTGTGATGTAATGGTGACCAACCCAACTTGGTCTTCTGCTGTTGTAGCCCATCTACATCAAGGTTTGAGATATTGTGTGTTCTGAGATGCTTTTCTGCTCACCACGGTTGTAAAGGCATTTCTACTGCTCACTGGATGTTGATGAATTTTTTTTGTTTGTTTGTTTTTTTTCTGTACCATTTTTTCCCTCCCAACTCTAGAGATCAGCAGATTATGAAATACTCAAATCAGCCCATCATCTGGCACCAACAACCATGCCACAGTCAAAGTCACTGAGATTTTTTGACCTTATTTGTTTCTTGTGAATATTAACTGAAGCTCTTGGCCTTGTATCTGCATGATTTTGTGTATTGTGCTGCTGCCACATGATTGGTTGATTGGATAATTGCATGAATAGTGAATGTATATAAGGTCACTTGATTATACAGAAGAGCAATTAAAGCTTATACTTTTCATACTTTTTAACCAATACTTTTTTTTTAATACTTTTTATGTAGCTGGCAAATTCATTTGCCTAAATAGCAGTGATGGAAAAAGACAAATTTCTCATAATTTTTGTGGCATTTAATTTGGCACTCAAATTTAATTCTCTACTTGGATTGAAATATGGCATGGAAAGCATTGAAGCATGTGGTTGCCACAGGAAAAATTGTGAATACAGTTTTTTTTTTCTTTTTTTGCATAACTTGAATGACATGAATGAAAATTGTATGTCCTTCATCAAGGAATGATACTTGTGTAACCCATGGTTATTCATTCATTAATGTGAGTCAGTTATTCAGTGTGTTGTCTGGAGATCAGAAGCACTCTTTAGTAAATCTGTTAAGTAAACACTAATGGCTGTGCTGTGAAAAGGCAATAGAGTGTGGGTCCTATTATTGGTAGCAAAAGTAAAGTGTTGTTATTCCAGATGTAAGTGGTGCACTTGTTGGCCAAGGTTGCAGTAATGTGAGGTGATTTGTCAATAACTATTGCCCTTTCAGGGCTGGAAAACTGCAGATGCTGGGTGAATTGGTAAAGTGACAGGCTGACAGTGATGTCTGCATTGCCACTGAGTCACCATGACGATGATTTAGTCATCAATCACAAGCTTGGTCACATTCTGCTTTAGTCTTGATTAGGTTGTGTGTGAATGTGATGAGGTAATATATTATCAGTGTCAGGCCCATCTCATGTGGTGTGTGTGGCCTGGGCTGAGGGGTTGTGGCTTGAGTGTGGTGTGTGCATATAAGCTTTAAAACCATACACAGCAAGCAGCCAGGTTTAGTGTTAAAAACAGTGTAAACCGTGGGCACATGGAAAATTAAAATATACAGATAGTAAGCCTAATGCGGGCTTATGAATTTTCTAAAGTGAAGTTTAGAAATCTGCTATTGATTTAGAAATATATGCAGCTCTCACAGAAACCTTGTTTTTTAGGTGCAGAATTGCATATTGTACTTGCAGCTCATTTTAATTAAAAAGGGAAAAGCTCAGAAATATGCTCATGTGAGCATGAGTGTGAATAGGTGTACACATAACTAGGAGTGCCTCTCTATCGATAACTCATTGTCTATGATCAATAATACAATAATTTCTCATATGCTCATACTTCATAGATCTGAAAGATACATATGTCCAGATTCCAAATTCTGTGGAAAATAAATGATTTCTCTGCTTCCACATAATCAAAGTGACATACACTATATGGTCAAATGTTTGTGGACACCTGACAATCACACCCATATGTGGTCCAAATTGTTGGAACAATGTTGTGTGGATAATAATCAGAAAATACATTTTATATTTTCAGATCACCTATTTTATATTGCATATAATCCATTTTATAATGTTGGTCTTTATGTAACTCGGGAAGGGATGCTGAACTGTGGCCTATGTGCGAAGGGCAACTTGACATGAGCAAAATAAGTTCATTGTTACCAAATTGCCTTAATTCCTAGGACTTAGAGCAGAGTGTGCACATCACTATCAGAAGAAGAGTAGAACAAACACATTCCATCCCCTAGGCAGGCTCCAGAAAGTCTGTCTAATAAATTTAGTTTGTACAAGGCTATGCAGAGGACTGCTTAAGATGAAGAGGAGTAAAGCCTTGATAGAGTAACAGACAGAACTCACAGTACACACATAGGAGGTATGTGCGTCAAATATCGATAAGGAGGGAAGTTGAGAGATCTCAGCTTGATCTGGTGCGGTCTCAGCGGCCTTGGTTGCTTTAGAAAAAATAACTGTTGGAACAATGTTGGAAGCACACAGTTGTATTGAATGTCTTTGTATGCTGTAGCTTTACAATCTCCCTTCACTGGAACTAAGAGGCCCAGTGAATGTTCCAGCATGACATTGCGCCTGTACACAAGGCTAGGTCCATGAAAACAAGGTTTGCCAAGGTAAAGAAAGAATTGAGTGTCCCGCATAGAGTCCTGTCCTCTACCCCACTGAACACCTTTGGGATGAATTGGAACGCCCGTTGCACCCCAGGACTCATTGCCTGGCATCAGTGCCCAAACCCACCAATGCCTTGTGGCTGAATGGTCAAATCCCCATAGCCATGTTCCAAAATCTAGTGGAAACCTTCCCAGAAGAGTGGAGGTTATTAAAACAGCAAAGGGGAAACAAAATCTGGAATGGGATGTCAACATACATGTACATGCATGTGTATCTATACATGTATATGTATTATTGTTGGGTGTCCAGAAATGTTTGGCTATAATAGTGTATCAAGATCTTACCTATGGGTAAGACGTAGCACCCAGCATATTCACAAAGTGTGTCACCCTAGAGTCCCTGCAACACCAGAGTCCATGTGTACTGCCATGTCTACACGATTGATTACCATGCTGACAGTCTCAGCAGCAAATTTCACATATAGAATCTTTGGGGCTTAAAGTCAATCACGAGAAGAGCTATTTAATGCCTGCTCAAACTTTGCAGTTCATTGGCATGGAACTTAACTCACATGCTATGTGAGCTATTTTGAGGAAAAGAGCAGCTACAATTATGACGGCAGTTATGGAAGCGCAAGTGGTCACACATTGTCCATATGCAGATTTGCTGTGTCTGGGAGGAGTGCTGGCAGCACTACCTGCCTGCATACCAGGTGACATCAAGTCTGTGTCTGAGGTATGGTGAATTCACAATAAGGTGGTTTATTAGTTTGTGAAGTGGCAGACAACTTACTGTCCAATGTGGTTGGACAGAACAGAGACAATGGTTTTAGAAAAGGATGCCTTTGCACATCCTAATCTAAGACTATGCATGTCTGTTGATGTCACTGTTATGGACATTGCAGCATATCCAACAGACTATGCAGTCGGTATTGTTGATAGTCCCATACTGCCTGAACCTGTTATTGACGTTATTGTCAAGTCATCCATACCCACTACCCATCTAAGTCCTGGAGTTAATGACACAACAAGGCAGTGATGTGCTTTTTACCTAGAAGGATGGATATATTGGATAACAGGGAGGTGATCCACATTTACTCCATTCAGACTCTCCGCTGATGTCCCATGAAGCTCAGTGGTAGGTCCTCTTCTATTCTCCTTCTATACTCACTCTCTCAGTGAGTAAATACCCACATGGTTTTTCATACCACTGCTATGCTGATGTCACTCAACTCAAACTGTCCTTTCCTCCCTCAGATACTTCAGGTTTCCGCACAGATCTCAGCATGGCTGGCAGACAGCTTTTCATGAATGGCAACTCATCACCTGAAACTAAATCCCAGGTGGAGGTACCATACTGACTGGTTCTCGCATTCTTGACTTTTCTCCAGTGGTTTCCTGTAGCTATCCACCTCAGGTTTTACACATTGATGTTTGCCTACAAAAACAGACCAGCTCCTACCCACCCGTAGGTACGTATCAAACCCTGCTCTGCAGCATGTTCTCTTCTATCCTCTAGCATAGCTCAAATTTGACCTACCTTGCACCCAGATGGTGGAATGACCATCCTCCCATTGTCTTCAAACAATGAGTGGAGACCTCTTCACTAAACGCTTAAATATGCACTAATTTTTAAAAAAGCTTGACCTGTACAGTTTTTGTTGCTGTACCAGCTCATTATTCTAACTCCTTTCTAACAGGGTTTTAGCTTGATAGTATTCTTAGACATTCTTATACATGCACTTCTGTAAGTTGCTCTGGTTGTGTCTGCCAAATGATGTAAATGTAAATCTAAACCATCCAGAGGTTAAAAGTGGATTTAGCAGGTGGTGAAGCTTTTTTTTCGTGCATTCCTACTGCCTAGGAAGAGTACAGTTTAATGTATATGTTTTTATATGAAGGTCTTAACATTTCTATCATGCAAGTTGATTAAAACTACTTTAAATATATGTTTGTGTTAAGGGCTTAAATTTTGCACACCACAGTTGAGTGTGTGTGGGTTTTTTTTTATCAGAATGATATCAAATTATCTTTTGATTAATTTTTGTCAATGATGCATGACACAGTAAAGCCTTAATAAGCTAAATGAACACTACCACCGTCAGATAATCATACATTTCTGCCAGGTAATCATACATTTCTGCCTGAATTCTGCCAGGTAGTTCATCCATGTCATTCAGCACTTTACTCTGTTGAGTTGAGGATTGATTAGCAACTTTAGCAAGTATGCACTGTCTACCTAGCTAGATAGATAACTAGCAATGTTACAAGTGTGCCTTGTGTACAACAGCATGTTTGCCAAACAGTAAAGATCATACCTGCACAAACTTAATAAAAACCTATTTATATGAAATACTCACTGAAATAAATTATGTTTCTTCAGCTAGCAAACTCAGGCTCAGAGATTTCATCTGGTTTTGCTAAGTAGGTCTGCTAGCTATCTGTGCAACAGCATGTTTTGGAATTTCTTTGGATAATGTGGTAGCAGGAAAAAACTATAAATAATCTAGGTAACTTTGAGGTTGAGGCATAATTAACTAATTTATATAACAAGTTAGAATATTGTGAAACAGCAGGAAGGGTTGAAAACATACTTCAAACAGTGGGAAAATTGGCAGAGAAAGAAGAATCACAGCTATAAACATGCAACACCAAAAAAGTCAGGAACTGCTCATGGAGATTTAGAAAGGAGAGGGAAGAATATTAGTGTAGCTTGTAGCTGTCTGTCAGCATGATTTATCACATGGAATAATCAAATGGATTTCACAATGATTGTATTTCAAACTATTTGCATTTCAAAATATAGTATTTCTGCTCCATGTGCCAAAAGGTGCTGAAGCTCTACTCTATTGTGCTCTCACAATTTAACCTTTGCATAATATCTCACTTTCAGCAGTTGTCAATCCACGCAAAAATGCTAACACCTATAAAAAACTTAAATACTGCCATACAAATACAGTTTATAGGTGGTTTTGGATTTCCACATACATGTCACCTAATTCTGATACTCTTGACGCAAAACCTATTTTTGTTCCAATGACCAACTTTACCAATGACAGACAAACAAGCAGAGTAATGGTACAGTAGAGTTAGGCTACAGCTGCACCCTGAAAGGTCAGAGCTCTGTGATTTTCTGAGCTGACATGCTCATACATCATCCACACTGGAGGTTTATTAGACACTGACAGCAGACACAAGAGTGGTAACTGTTGCACAGTATTTTAGCACCATTGGGATTTAGCTCTGAGTCCTATTCCCTGACAATATCCAAAGGCTGTCATTTCTTCCCAAAAGCTTGTACCACAAGATGAATCACTGGTTCTTCAGAGAACCTTTTGCAAGTACTTCATAAACAGAGTTAAAGAAGTGGTTCTTAATCTAAAGATGACTGCACTAGGGTATTGCTTCTGGTTTAAATAAATCCCCTCCCCGTCTTATTAAAACCATCTGATTGCAGTTTAAGTGTAACAAACTGCAAGGGAGGTTTCAAAAATGCTTTAAACTTCCATAGCCCATGCATTATGCCAAATTTTAAATGTATGTCATGGTGATTAGTTATGGTAATGACCTTTTTTCCCCCTAACTTATAAGTAATAAACTTTAAAAACTTTAAATAAACATTTTACAACTCAGAAATCAGTTTAGTTGGCATTCCTTCTGAAAACCTCCCAGCCACATCAGCTGTTTTTGTTTCAGCTCCATGTCTGCGTATACAAAGGGCTAAACAGCAACAAAAATAAATACGTTAAAAATAATAATAATAAAAAAAAAACATTAAAAAAATAGCAAGATGTCATTTTACTGCTATCTTATTTACTGACTCTCTAGTGGTTAAAATTCAACTAAATGCTAATTGCAATTCTGTAAATAGTACTAATAAATCCATTACAGTGTAGACCATTAAAAAAATTACAGTGAATGCTGCTCAGAATTGTAAAGGAAACCAAAACATTAGGATTTTTTATGTTTGAGTTTGGTGGATATCTGGACCCCTGTGTTCTCTTTTTGTTTGCAGTTTGGTGAGTCATTGAAAGCTTTTATTCTTTTTCTGCTTTTTTTTAGTATGAAAAGAAAATGTACCACGTCTTCTTCTTCCCCATTAGAGAAATGGCTTACTGCCTCACAGGCTGACTGTGATGTCCGCATTGCTGTTTTTTCCCCCTGGTGTAGTATTCCTTTTTGCCAAACTCCTGGAATTGTTATTGTTTTTGTTATTGATGGAGTTTCACTGTTATTTATCCATAGATTGTGATGAGGGAGAGTTATGTTGCTCTGTTGTCAATTTTACTCTTCAAGGAAGTTCAGCAACCCCTATTAGTTTGGATGCACCAAGGTGACTTAGACTAGCATCAAAGAAGCTCCTTTAAATTATGCATGGATACTGATCTTTGGGCAGTAGTGGGGGAGCAGAACACCAGGCTCAATAACAGCCATTAGTGAGAGTCTGGGCAGCTTTTAGAGAAGAAATTTGAAGCCTGCCGAGAGTTGTGGTGAGACAGAAGGATGAGACAAGATAATGGAGAATGAGCAGAAATCTGATTACTTAATTCATCACATCATAAGACAATGGATGAGAGTTCGCAGAGGGTACTTAAGGTAACATGGTGGTGTTTACTAGCCAGAATTCATAGCTTTGAAGGTGTTGAGATGGGTCTTTACCTCTAGAAACATAGAGACCAGGAAAATAGCTTGGGTTAACGTTTGTAGTTTTCTGCTCCTGAAGGCAGAACAAATAGTATTCAAATAGTATACTTGCACAAAACTACTGGCTATAATTGCCAAATAATCTGTAATAACCATCTGAGATAGTAATTAATCATGCCCTTATTATATATTAAATGTGTTCCAAAGTCTTTTCCTATGCAAAAAGGGTAAAACATTGCTGGAGCTGAGAGATGTCTAGACTTAAGATAATTTTATAAAACGAGTTTTTTAAAGACAACGAGTGCTCCACTGTTGCACTCTCACTTTGCTGTTCCTACAAATTCACCTATTTATTCAGAAAAATCAGAGCCTTTTTATCTTGTGCATCATCTTTGAACCTGGAACAGCACAGTCGGTTCAGTCCATCATTTATCACTCACAATTTAAACGCTCTCCACGCATCTGCAGTGCCTCTCCCTCTCTCACTTGTCATAATTTATGTCTGATATTTTGGAAAAGGCCATTTACTAAAGACTCTGTAACCTTTTCCTACCTCCACCTTTGTGATTGTTCCAGGAATTACAAATGGACTAGACTGAGACGAATGGAATAGAAATATATCATTGATTCCCACAAGTTTGAATTAGAGAAATGAGGGAGGTGTTAGTGAATTAGTTATATAAATGGGGGAGGAGTTAGTGAACTAGTGAAATAAATAGAAGAGAAGTTATATGCAAGCCAGTAGCTAATATAAGATTATTGTTGTAATGGGTGAACTGACATATAAATCTGGGATGTTCTCTGACCCCAACCCATCCTCCAAAACATTTTACAGTTTGGAAAATGTAGAATATAGTTTAAAAAAAAAAGGAAAGGAAAAAGTATACAGTCCTACCATCAAGACTTATTGAAATGCATAATTACATAGACAATACTGTCTCATGCTAGAGATGTGAATTGTGAACAGCCAAATATGCTTTTGTTCACTATTAGACAGAAAAAGATGAATGCTGTTAGGCTGAGTTTTGGAAAAAACATGTAAGTGAGGAAGAATTGGTACTGAAAAGCTGAGACATGTCTTCATCGCCACTTCAATTTCTCAGTCCCAAAAATCTCATTCCCAAGTTTATTATAAAATGTCTGGAGCAATAATGGCTTTTTAAATATTCTGTTTTGTAAGAGTAGTTTTAGGGCGTTACTTTTTAACCTTATTCCAGTAAATATGTACTGTAAATAAGTAAATATGTACTTTTACTGCATTATACTCGGCTCGGTTTTTTCATCACCTTTGTCTGTGGCTGAATGTGGGTGTAATGATCAGATGTGAGTTATTAAAAACTAAATAAGTAGGTAAATATTAGGCTAGAATTATTCTCAGACTGATTATGAGTAACAGTTGCTTGCTAGCACCACTTACCTGCACAAAACCCCTTGTGAGCATTGATGAAGCAATTTTAACAGTGGGAATTCTGCCCATCTAAATAGTAGACATGCAGAAACTGAGGTTTTGCGGGGTCTAAGTCCTCCTTCCACATGTATGTAAAAATGTAAGCAGATTTTAGTCCACAAAATGATGTATGCATAAATCTGCATCTGATTCATGAAATTCTACTACATTCATACTACAGCAAAAGAAGTGCTGATTTGAGCATAAATGATGAATCTGCTTCAGCTGACTGGGTGCAATCTTCCCACTTGTCCCTTATTGACATGTCATATACAGAATATGACCTCACAATTTTCCCTCATATACATCTAATTCACATGAAACCTTCCACAATTTATGCAGGCGTTGCAACAGTGAACTAATAAGGGAAAGCACTGAGTAGCTTACAGTTGTCTGAAAGAAATAAACAGAGAGGAAAGCAAAGCAAAGCATTTCAGAGAAACTGATTTAGAGGTACCTTTGTCCAGTGTTTCTGCAAGTAAGGCTGAAATTTGTGGATATTTGAACAGCTTTCCAAACAAGTACTTATGCGAATTTTATTTTTTAGCTAGGTTTTTCTTAATTTTATTAATAAAGTATTCAGATAGGTCAGATTTAACTGAAGTCAGATGAATTAAAGCTTCGGTATATAAATGAGCCAATTTCCTACCATAAACAACTATCTAAATCCTTATGTTGGACTACTGATCAGAAGGTCATGAGTTCAAATCCCAGCACTGCCAAGCTGCTACTGCTGGGCCCTTGAGCAAGTCCCTTAACCCTCAACTGCTCAGCTGTGTAAATGAGATAAATGTAAGTCGCTCTGGATAAGGGCGTCTGCTAAATGCTATAAATGTACAATGTACAAATGTGGTGGCATCCAAGTGTCTTTGAACAGCTCAAGGTGCCTATTACATAAATGAAGGACTAATGAGTTGATAAAAATCCACATCTGTACATTCTAATTACATGTTGACATTAAACAGCATTACCTACATTTTAATATGAAGCACAGCTGTGATTGTCAACATTATATTTTATTGTTACTATTTATAGGTTACTAGTCTACATACCATATTTGCTATAATTACTGATGCTGTTGATGTTGATTTTGATTATTTAACTGCAAATCAAGTATTTTTTCAGGTTGTTGATATGTTCAACAATCAAATTTGATGCCAAATGTGAGTAGGATCGGGCAAGAATGAAATTGGTATATGAGGAAACCATAGGTGAAAGTTGTGATGCTTATTTCACAATCAGATTTGACCATACACAACTTCCATGTCTATGGAGTTTGTAGTCAACAAAAGACACTGACTAACATGTTTGTGTCAGTTCTATGAAAACTTTACAATTGTATGTACAACTTCACCCATATGAACTCCTAAAAAAAGCACACTATCTCGTTATATCATCTGTTTCAGCATCACATTTGAACAGAGGCTACAGAACAGATAGCAACAATTAGAATTATAGCAACAATTGATGGTTACTCATTTTTACTGACAGATTTCAGATTATATTCTAATGATATTCAAACATCAAACTAATGTACATCATAATTGCTTGATGTCTTTGATTATGCACCTTGTTCTAAAAGTTTTAAGAATGGCCCTATCTATCCTCATCATAGTCATAAAATCTCTCATAAAATTCCCAATATCCTGTTTCTTCCCATGCTGTGTATGTCTCTGGCTCTGTTGTTTCAACATGGCATGCATCATTTCCTCCAACACAAGAACCTGCCATGACTGTATTACAGATTCACTAAGCTGTGAAAGAACACTGCTAGTTTGCATGCCATATACAGTATGTCAGCAAGCCATGCTAAAATGAAATTAACTACCAAACAGGTCACACGCCTCAGGAATTCACATCTATTTTACAGCCCTTTTTCAGTGACCTCTTCTTGAACCTCAACACTTATAGTCCATCACTGTGAAAAAATGGCACAACACAAGCAGATTCATTCATCTGATTCAAGATTCATGATTCATGTGCTGTGAAGAATGGCTCCAGAATTGTGTGTGTGTGTGTAATATATAGCCTATATATAGGCTACTATAAAACACGGATTGCTAGAATGCATATTTAACCCTCCTATTATGCAACGGGTCAATTCCACATTTTAGTAGTCTGAAATACTGGTTGCCCTCTCTTTTTCTTCCTGAAATTGTTTGACGTTTGACGGTCATGAACTTACATGCAAATCCTGATCACGCTGATGTGTTGTGGAAGGTCTGTACAATATTTGTATATAAAGATGATGTTGTGGGTCATTTTGACTCTGATACTTTCATGTTCAGACATGGTTTCTCAGACCTAAAATAAAAACGTCTGTGATGTGTATAGTTGTTATGACTGGTTGTGATTGCCCTGAGAGGATAAAAAAAGAGGTTCCTTACATTTCTTGTCAGTGCTGCAACAGACTTTGTCAGACATACTGTAGGTGCTAAAAATGAGCTCCAAATAACTGACAGTCCAAGAAGTCTTTTCACAGATTTTGCACTGTGATACTGAAATAGAGGAAGAGGTTGCAGGGACAGAGGATGCTTCAGATGTAGAGGACAATACAGCTGAAGATCCAGATGTTGAATTCAGGTGAAGAAGATTCAGAGGATGAGTCTGCCATAGATTCCCCTCTATTAGAAACAGTGGAACATAGCCACCATCAAGAGGAGTTGGACCATGGAAATCTAAAGATGGTAGTATAGTATGGTCAGCTTCACCACAACAAAGCCAATGCAGACTATCAGCTTCCAGTGTAATCAAAATGGTTCCAGGGTCTACAAGATTTGCTGTCACTCAAGTATATAAGCAGCTACTAAAGGCAGCTGCAGTAAAGGCCTGCAAAGCATCTCAAGGGAGGAAACTCAGCATTTGGTGAGGTCCATGTGTTCCAGACTTCAGGCAGTCATTGACTATAAAGGATTGCACCAAGTATTAAACATAACCCTAATATTTATGATTATGTTAGTTCCAGTTGTTAGTCCAATTACATTTGAGCCTGTGGAAATGGAGGGACTCCTGGAATTAAAGCTGAAAGTATACACTTCAATCACATCTTGACTGCTTCATTTCAAATCCATTGTGGTGGTGTACAGAGGCAAAATTATGAAAATTGTGTCACTGTTCAAATACTTATGGACCTGGCTGTAACTATCAGCGCATGACTGCCCATCGGCCTCTGGTGATTTTCTACAACATGTATCTGCTTACCACGCCTATATCCTGTGGGCTGAAACCAACAATGGAATGAAGACAAATTGCACAGACATCAGATTCAAGATCCAGAGGCGAACCCAGCCACCTCAATCCCCGGCAGCTGTAACCATTGTCCAGCAATCAGCAAGCAATGAATGCAGTGGGTACAGGTGATGCCAATCAGCAAGCAATGAGTGCAGTGGGTACAGGTGATGCCAATCAGCAAGCAATGAATGCAGTGGGTACAGGTGATGGCAAGAAGTGGAAAAGGTGCCAGGTCTGCCACCCTAAACAAGACTGTAAAACCAGCATCATATGTGATATTTCCAGTGCTGGAAATACATCTGCAGAAAGCACACACTTGCATTGTTCTCACCATGTGGGGAGAAATGAAAAAGTGAGAGAATTATTTTGACAGAAAGAGTGCAAGTGTAACCATAACTGAGAATACATTTACAAAATCAAAGAAGGCCATCTTAAAGAATTTTGAAGTCTTTGCATCATGTTAATTAATAGTGTTATCAAAAAAGTTTGTGAAGAAATATGTTTATTAAATATTTGTTAAATATGGTCCATTGTATATACCATATGTTGTTCTTTTCTTAATTTTTTTTTAATTTCCTGACAACGAAAAATATCGTTTTACTATTTTGACCTGACTCTTTGCCTGGTTTTGTGTGTATTCAAACTGTGTGGGTCAGTTTGACCCATGACATTATGGATGTCTTTTTTTTTCCAGCATAATACAAGGGTTAAAATAGGGACTCTCACAAAATCTTATGATTATTTAAACAAATCTTAGGCAGTCTGTAGTACGTGAGAACTAGAGACAACACTAGCTTAACTGTTCCTCATAAGCTTGGTGGCTTTGATATGTTCATCTGAGCAGCCAGTTCAGTTCAGTCTAAAATGATCTATCACCTGGTGACATTTAAAGCACAATCCTAGGATTTAAAAAAATGGTGAATATATGAACATTTGTAATTAGTTGTGGCTTATGGGTCTGATGTTGTAATAATCATAAAATCCTCATGAATTATAAATAGAAACCTGGCTACTAAATAACAGGCTGTTTGGAAGAGGAAGAGTTGATCAGAAATGGACTACATGGAACAATAACCAAAGAACAGTCCAGTTTGCATGTGTATTAACCCTTGTGTGGTCTTAACATTATGTCTACTCCCTTTGAACTAAGGGTCAAAAATGACCTGCCTTCACTAACCCCTTAAAATAAAGAGGCTTCATTGAATTTTAAACCCCAGATCTATTTTTCATGAAGAAACAATCTGAATATCTGGGTATTCCCTCTTCACAGTGCAGAAAGACTGCATTTAAGCAGTGTGTGTGTGACTGGTAAACATAGTGGCGGGTCATTTTTGACCCCTAAGACAACACAAGGGTTAATGTGATCCTTTGCTCCCAACCACCCTGTTAAAATTACAATATTTTACTGATTTTGCATAAAGAATTAATCATTATTTGCATATGGCAGTAAAAGTCAAAGCACAGAACAATATCATGACGCAAGAAATTATAAAAAGAATTGCACAGTTAAAATGATTTGAGTTACCACAGCTCACCATCTACACGTCAGCAATGTTTATATTCATTCATTAATTCATATGACAGCTACTTTTATCCGCAGCAACCTACAGAAGCAAAATGCAATCCAGTGTTGCAAGTTTCCACCAGACCAGAAACCAAAAAAAAAGTCCAAGTCTACTAGACATGATAGACAGCTAATTGCTCAATCTTATGCTACCGTCAAGTGTGAATGACAACTAATTTATAAATATAGTGCCAAATGATACACATAACCTTGAGCCATCAGTTATATAAACACAGGCAAATGTCCACACCCCCACACTGCAGCAAAGCATTAAAGTTCATCATAAGACAGCCCTGAGTTGTTGTAGGATTATAAACACTCACCATCCACTTTATTAGGAACACCTCTCCCCTTGCCAAAAATCATGCAGGTACAGGTCTAGTGCTTCTGGTAACAGGAGTGGAACCTGATGTGGTCTTCTGCTGTTGTAGCCTATCCACCTCAAGGATCAATGTTTTGTGTATGTTGAGATGCTTTTCTGCTCACCATGGTTGTAAAGAGTGATTATTTGAGTCACTATATCCTTCCTGGCAGCTCGAACCAATCTGGCCATTTTCTTATCATCAAGGTGTTTCCACCCACAGAACTGTCGCTTACTCAGGGGTTTTTGTTTTTTTGCGTCATTGTGTATAAACTCTACAGACGGTGTGTGAAAATCTCAGGAGATCAGCAGTTTCTGAAATACTCAGCTCCATCTGGCACCAATATCCATGCCGCAATCAAAGTCATGGAGATCACAGTTTTTCTTCTTTTTTTTTTTTTCTAGCATTGATATTCAATAATGCAGATAGTTTGGAAGTCAGTCCTAATCCAACAGTTCTTTTCTGAATGTTCCAACTTGGAATAACCTCATAACTCTTCAGACATATTACTCCAAAATATGAGTCTTACTTCATACTCCCAGGACAGTGGCATAATGTTTCTGTTTTGCATTTCTTATATACAAAAAAATTTGGGAGTTCATTTTAATTAAGTAAATGGATGTTCGGTCTATTGTGTAAGACCATTCTACTAAACCAAACTACTCCATTTCTAACTCTGACTAAAATAAGAACATTAAGAATTATTTAGACCAGCTGTGAGATGTCCTGTGTCTTTGCCTTATCAGGAGTAACAGTGGCTCTGTGCAACCTCTGCTAGGTGTCAATTAATGCAAGAACACAGAGCAGATTAATAAATACATGGATCCCCCCTCTAAAATAACTCAAAAATGAGAAGCATGGAGGCAGCTGTGCTGCAGAAATCTGGGATCAGGTTGTTAGCAGATGAAACGCTCAGAAAGGTGATTTCGTCCCCAGAGAAAGTCTTTTATGGAAAGTCATAGGTGCACTGAGCAGATAGAGGGAGCTGAGGCAAATACAGAAATTATGATTTTGTCTGAAAAACAATAACTCCAATCTCTCCTCAGATCAGTAGGGGATTCTGCTTTGTATGTTTCAGACTGAAATCTATTATTTGAGATGGGGAAGCTGATACAGGGGTGAAGGAGAATAATGCTTAAAGCAGCTGCCACAATTTCATCTGATCCTCATTTATGACGGCTTAGAAAGCACTTGTTTTGCTAGGATATGAAATGATGAAATATTTATTGCCTAACTTTAATTTCTCATGTTGTCTATCAACATAGAAATCCTACCACTGTCTTACCGCAAGTTAGTACAGGAGGTCTCAAAATCAGTTTTGTGGAACCACTGCCCTGTACAGCTTCAGGCTTCCCCTGATCTCAATCTCAATTCATGAATTTCTTAATTATTATCTGATAATCTCACATGGATGCTGTAAACTTGCATCTAAAACTGCTGCTGTAATCATAAAGACTGTCCTGTGCCCATCCCAGGATGCCTATTTACAATATACTCATACTGAACATCCTTTCAACACCATGTACTGTTTGCATTTACTCTTCTACAGCTCTATACAGTAATAATCCCACTATCTGATGTCTGAAGAGGATGGGTTCCCCTTTTTGGTTCCTCTTAGAGTTTCTTCCTTGCCCTTGTCGCCTCTGGCTTACTCATTAGGGATCTAAATCTACGCCCAGGTTTCTGTAAAGCTACTTTGTGATGCAATGTCTGTTGTTAAAAGCGTTATACAAATAAAATGGAAATGAATGCAGTAAACTGGAGCAGATGTACTTGAAACAGGGTAAGCTTGAAACACTGCTGGAAAGTGAGTCCACAGGAATATGTTCAAAATTCATTGTTTTTCTGTTATTTTCTCAGCATTTCTAACGTTTTTGGCCTTTTCCAAATGGAATACAATATAAGTATACCATGGCTTTGTTGAAATTTCAAATCTAATTGGTCAGAAGGTGTTGATTCATTTTCTATAATAGCTCAGCTCTAACAGTAGGTCCTGGCTGTAATTAAAGTGATTATATTAGATTAAGGCACTCATTCTATATTGTAATATGTTAAGGGTTCTGTAGTAACTCATTCACAGGCACTTGTTTGGTGGACACTTCACATAATCTAATAATAAATGGAAAATAAAGTCTAATAATAGACTCGTTGGTATGGTGAAGTTTTCTGGTAGGAGACACTTTTTACCACCTTTTTGTTTACCACCTTGATTCACACACAATTGCTTGTAAAGAAAGTTACAAACAGGCAATAGGGAAGAATAAGAAAAGGATTTAGTGGTTGTTGTATTATTGCGTTGAATCCTATGATATTGTTATTGCTGTGGTGAGTTTTGTGATGCTGCAAGAAATGAAAAACGAAAGAGTACACTTTGTTCTGCTTCCTTGGTGTAGCTGATCAAAGAGGCTAAGTTTGGACTCTGTCCTCTCGCTGCCTTGGTGTATTAGCCTCAATAAAGAAGAGACACGAAATCCTATACTTATTCTGCTCACACATACACAAACCCAAAATCATAGAAAATGGACAATCCTTTTCTACTAAATCAGTCACGGACTGTTAACAAAATGGAGTCTGATCTATCTCAAGTCCTTTGATGCAGGTTATTTGGGAAAAGTTGTTAGCAATTTCCACTTATTCAAGTGGGATAAATTAGACATATTGAAATTTCAGGTATTACCTAGATCGTTAAAGATCATTAAAGCTACCTTAGACATGTCATGACCATTCCCCTTAATTAAGCACAAACTGTGATCAATGAGCCTCCTCTAAGAGAGTGCATGTCACACAATCCTTGTTACATGACTAAGGACTAAAGTGAACACCACTGTGTTGTAGCAAAGTGAATCATTTGCTTGATATATAAAGGGAAACATTTGCTTGACATATATATCATACCTGTATAAAGATCAAATAATTTTAAAGCTTCATGCTCCTGTGTATTGATGTGTGACCTTCAAGCCCTGTCTATTTGACTTCTGGCAGCCACTGGAAGAGGAGGTCAATAAATCAATGGAATTACTTGTTTGGATCAATTTCACACCAAGAGCAAGAGATCTTGGAAGCAATAGCACTCATTAAAGAGAAAAGGAACTAGTATACAATCAATATGCATCCACCACTGCCTTTTCAGAGAGGCTTGTTTGGACACAACCAATTTAGCTTAGCTGCTGAACAACATGGAGATAAACTTCCTTGAGAGCCTGGAGAGTAGGTATAGAAATCTCAAACATATACCAGCAAAATGGTTTTGAATTGCACATTGTAAATCAGTGGACAAAATCTGATGTAAGTGATGATGGTCCTTTACTGCATAAGAGACAAAATGTATAACTACATGTACAGATGAAAACATTATTCTCTAAATTGCTGAAGTCTCCTATTTTTGAGTGTTTAGATCCAAACTATGAGTCTCTTTTAATTGTCTATTATTTAGTCCGCATAAAGAAATTGTCAAATTACCTTCCCATGATGTATGCCAAATGATTTAAATGTGCTTGGACATAATTTGCTTACAAACCTCAGAGGCTGTCATCTTTCTGTTATCATTAATCTGTTTAAATGATCAATTTATGATTGAGATGATCAATGAGGAATTTATATTGTTTCACATACAGTGCCTTTCATGTACCCTGCCTGTAGTGGTAGTCACATGTTTGTCCAAGCAATGTGTTGTTGTTGTTTTACATTATACCGAGTTTTATGTGATGAATATTTTTTCATCTTATCTCATAGCATTATTCATAGATGCAGATTCAGACTTGCTTAAGACTTCATGTTGTTTGTCAGGTCAAGGATGAAAATAAATTGAACAGCCATGTTGTTTAGAGAATGGGTGAAAGACATGCCTAGGCTTCCCAAATGTGGACACTTACTGAAGTGAATGGTGTATCTTGTCAAAGATGCTAAATGTGTAAGCTTATTATTCAGGAGTTTTTTTTTTTGTTGTTTTTTTTTTAAATATAATCATTGTAGTGGCATGGAATGAAGAGAAAATATATGAAGTGAAAAGTGAAATATATTTGAACAAGGAGAGTGATCGAGTGATCATGTGTTCATGACTTGTTTTGCCTTTTCCTTGTTGTGGACTGAAACTCAGACACTCAAAACCAGTCTGACAATGCAGAGGTTTTTTATGTCATAAAACTAAGTTATACCTTATTCCTACAGAAGGACAGGTGAAATGCACAAAAGTTAAGTTAAGGCACAAAATCAATGTACCATTTTTATTGCCATTCAAGCATCACATCATTTTGTGGGCTTTGGTACGAGAGGAGTTTTGGAGTTTTGTATGCATCATTAGCAGACACAGATTATATAGTAAATATATATTATTATTATTTTATATTTTATATATTAGTATTATATAGTAATGTGCTGATGACAAATGTATCTATTCCATAGCTATGGGCATGTGTACAATTTCAGAAAAGGAGTACAAGACCAAGACCAGTTTCTTGAAGCTGTGGATCTTTTAAACCACTAAATAATACAGACTCTGTGTTTTTGCTACAGGGGAAATTTAATTGCTAAGACATGACAACCAAATTTGGAAATATTGTAACCATATCCATTAAGATTAACAAATGTTGTGTTTACGTAAAAATAAAACCTAACAAACACAATATCTGGTTATTTAATGGGTCCTCTGAATCATCAATCAGTTTATTTTACAGTTGATTTTATGTTTCTATCTTTCCAACAATTAGTCTATATTGTTATTAGTTTATATAAAACCTGAAAAGCAGTACAAAAAAAACTAGAGGTTAGCAGATTAAATGTATTTAAAACACTCAAGATTTAATGGACTATCACTAGCTAGCTGACATACCCATCATTACCTTAGTGCTGGAAGACAACCTGCCTGCTTTAGTAATGATGTGCAGTATTTCTGTAAATCATGGTGTTGTTTAAAGAGGCGCATAGTTGCCAAGCTACAGCATGGTGCTTATCAAGAACATTTTAATTACCTCCATATATCTTATGCACCAACCACTGTGGTGTAATTGAAAAGTGTATATAGACCCTGCTCTTTGGAGGATGATTGAAAAGCCTTTTCTCTGACAAAATGTCCTTCTAAAAACTTTTAGTTTCCTTTCACGCAGCCAAAACCTCTGCCTCAATGTTCCCTAAAAGAGTGAAGCAAATGGCCAGGAAAACTGAACTGTTATTAAAATAGGGCAATTTGTGCCACTCTTGATCAGTTCGTAGGTAATATGCAGGAGCTCCATCAGAGATGTAGCAGAGAAAATGTCAAGAGTCACTAAAACTCTTCTCCAGGACTGTAGGGTCAATCTTTCTAAAATTGCTTGTTAAGAAAGAGGGCCTGCTGTAATGGAAAGTGAATAATCATTCATTTTGGCTGACTGGTATAGTCAGAGACAAGCTCATAGAGTTCTGTTGAATCACACTAGGCTAGTATTTCAAGACAGAACAGTTTTAACGTTTCTATATCAGAAGACCAAACAGAAAACACTTATTATACGAGTCTTTTTGTTATTTGGAATGGGATTATATTATAGGTCTAGTGTATGAGGGCAGCACAGTTAAGAATTTTGAAAGCTGTTTTTGTGAACCCTCAAATTGTCTATCACACCTTTTTTCCCTCCATGTGCAATTTTGACTTATCAGAGAACCTTTAAGCATTTTTTTTGGTCATTGACAAGCCTACTGGTCCTTACTTTGATAATTTGCACTCAGAGAAAAATCATTCAGAGAGGGAAAGCAGGTTTGTAGCCTTATATCACTGTTATATAATCTTTTAAGACTTAATCTTTTTAATCTTTTAAGGTCACTGCAGAGAACCTCAAACTATGCATGGACAGTGTACATGAAAACTTGCCATGTTAGTCCCAGATGCTGCAGAGATGTTAAATATTTTACAGCCAAGACAAGAACACTACATGGCTTGCCCTGGTCTGCCTCAAGGCTGTGACCAGCCTGTAGAAAAAAACCTTGCTAGATGCTTGAAAATTTAAACACAACCACATACTATAGCGAAGACTGTACTATACATGAAAGCCTACTCTAAATACTGTCTGCCAGTATTCCTGTTTCTGTCTGAATTATTTGTTATATACAACAGAGTATGTTTGTGCTCTTATCTCTCTAGAACACACAATGACAGACGACAGACTCTGTAGAGTAATTAAGATCCATTAACAATGCAGATATCTATTGCCAGTAAGATTGGGGAAGATGTGACAGCACATTCAAATTGTATTTCATGTATTTCATAATGTACATAACCTTATAGCATGAATTTAAAACGGTCATGCTGAGAACCTCTATGTTACTATAATCAATAGTAACTATACGGAAGACATATGTCAGTGCTTCCTTCCTCAGCTATCACTCAGGTTCATGTCCTTAGATGGTGGATGGATCCCAAACTGAGATCAAAAGAGTAACAGCAGGCAAAAGTATCAGAGCTTATGTTTGGCTCTTACCTTTGGGCTTGCATATATGACAGACATTGGAACATTGTTCTTATCTCTATGTTTAACACCATAATTAAAACAAACCTGGCAGTGGCTGGATGCCACAAGGTGAAATAAGCACCTCCTTGTCTGCTTCGTGATGAGAATTCTGGCTCAGTGAGTCAGAGCAGTCGGGTGAGCTCACCAGTAAGAGCTGATTCTTTTGGATCAGAAACCCCTCCTTAGCAATTAGGTAACAAAACCAGCTAAAGTTGTTGGCCTTTTCTTACCTGACACTTACAGTACTATCTAATTAACAGTATAACTAGACCTTGCCTTGCATTTGTCATAAAGTCTATCCATCTTCAGTACTCTCTTTATCCTGGTCAGAGTTGCAGGTGATCAGTGTCTATCATTGTGAACTCAGAGAAAACCCATGTGAATGTGGCAAAAATATACAAAACCCTTGTAATATTATTGTACCTGTTGTTGCTATGCTTATTCTTCATTACAGTAGATTTCCAAGAAGATTCCTGTCTTTTTTATCTTGATATTTACTTACTTCTCCAATACACTCCACTCCACACATCATTATAACAAGCAGCAGTGCAGTCAAACCCTGATGTTGCCTCAATCACACACAAGTAAGAATCAATGTATTCTCTAGTATTCTCGCTAGAACAGGCTCTAAATAGTTATGTTGATTCACCTGATGCATTTATTTCATGATTGCAGTGTAATGGCAGTAGAGAATCATGAATACCAAATACAAGGGGTGTAATGATGCAGAGTGACATGCGATACAAATATGTGAAAATGTGCATTGTGGACTTCACATCATGTAAATCAGCATTCTATTAGTTATGAATCTAATGCAATTGCACTTTTTGAACGCTGAGGTGTCGATCTGCTCAAGCCATAGAGTAAAAAACTGTAGAGAGAGCATGCTGGTCATGAAGTGCCTGCAAGATTACCTGGAATCATTTGCACTTGTGAAGTGACCAATAGCTCCAGTTCACATTGACCAACATGCATTATGGGTTATATGGCTACACAACTACATTATAACCTTTAAAAAGATCTCTTCAGTAGCTTTTAAATGGAACCAGCCCCAAGCTGCTGCAATCTACAGTGCCTGAGAAAGAGGCAGTGTAAATTGGGCATTTTATCCGACTTTGGAGCTCTATTTCTGGTTAAAACGCTGCTACAGAACTCATTATGTTTCAATCAGACATTTTTTAAAGAATTTATAATTGTATTTATTTATTTATTTTTAGGATATGGCGAAGTAGTACATTTTGTTTACAATATTAAACCACTGTTTGTAGAAATATTTGATTTATTTATTTTTATACAGACAAAATGCACACTGTTTTGCGTTGTTTATTATATAGAAATAAAAAGTTATAGTTATAATTTTTCTTCATTAATATTGTGTTCAAAATATTCCGAGAACTGAATTGAATCAAAGCGTGAATCCAGGTGAATCAAATGGACTCCTGACCAGAGTGTATCGTTACACCCCTTCCAAATACTGAAGAATTTTCAGCCAAAGCATATACAGCTCTTTAGATATGTGAGTCGGCTCCCAACGTTCACTTTGAAGAGCTGGCTCAAGGTGTTTGGAAATAGTTTGGAAACTGCACATCACTAGCTGGGTCACAAAATCCTATTGTTGGTTTGGGAAAATATCACTATGACCGAAGACAGCTAGCAGTCTGTAACGGTCTTGGCTTATCTGTGCACCATCTTCAGAGGTCTGCATTCTGTTTCCTCAGAACATCTGCTTTTCATGAGTGCACGAACAGTTGTAGAAAATTCTACAACTCCACCAGGCCGTTATTGTCCCTTTAACTCATTCTGGCTTCACACTAATGAAAAGTGACATTATGAATTTGGCCTGCCTTGTCACTGTATCTAGTTATCATGGTGTTTCTTGTTATTGTGAGTAACATGTGACACAACATGTATAGCCATTTCCTCTGTGCACTATACCTATTTTGTGAATTCTCATTAGTATATGCTTTTCCTACCTGAGCTAAAAAAAAATGCAAGTACTCTAAAACATTTGCAAGGTAAAATTTTGAATCCATTGTAGAGCCAAAACTGAATAGTTCTAGTAACTGGTCTTAATGAAAGTCAAATATTGCACTGAGCTGTAATCTGGCCATGTTTCTTATAGTTAACTTTATTTTAGTGAAAAGCTTTTCTTCCTAATATCGTCCAAAAGAGAATCCTCTACATATTATGCTGTGTTCCTCTAAAATGAGAGAACATAAAAATAAAATGGTGTTCATGTAAAAGAAGACAAAAATCAACATTAAACAATAATAGTATTAAATCAGTCTTAAGTAATGAGTTCACTTGAACTGTGAATTTTTATTTTCTTGAATAACATGAACATTGTGTAGCAATCAGGCAATGTCACTTAAGTCATTTAAATAGGAGAACAAAGCTGTAGAATGAAAGAAAGAAGGCCATTGTGTGTTTAGAGAGCTGTCTCAGACTCACGGTTTGACTTAATGACATTACAAATCAGGAAGTTTGACAGAAGGAAAGTTTATTTTACTCTTGTATCCGGTAATGTAATTCCACATCTATTGATTGCTACAGTTCTACAAGTCACCATTTGGAGGAAGAGCACTTATCAGTCCACAATAAAAGTAGGGAATATTGATCCAAGCCATCTTGCAACCAGGTTAGTCAGAATCAAATGGACATCACAGATCACTTACACATTAATGTTTGGAGTGATAATGTTTTCCATTAACCAAAGCATATTCATTCTCCATGAGTGACGACTGTGCTGTTTAGAGAATCAGCAATCACTTCAGATTTCCTTTTGACGTTGGCCTACTTACTTTGAGTGTAAGAAAACTTATCTGGGTTACATCCATATTGCGCCATCTCACAGCTGCCATGATGTGATTCAGGGATGAGGAGATGCCAATCCTGCTGACAAAATATATATATATATATATATATATATATATATATATATATATACCAAAGTAATCAGTAGCGGTAAAAGTTCCTTTCAGGCATTTTACATTATGTGTATTGCTTTGGCAGACACTTTTATTCTAAGTGACTTACAGAATGCAATCCAAACAATTCATTTTTTTTGTACTGATATCTCTACAACTTGATAAAATGGCTCATATACAGAATTGAAAATGGCTCATAAGGCAATCGTCATGAGCCAAAAATCCTTACATTCCACACCATTAGCAATGCCCTCTAAGAGACCAACATGTCCCCTGTCAGCTGTTCTGAAACACCAATGCATCATTTTTATTGGAAAGTACTTCACTTGTATTGACAAGGTATTGTTGATTAATGATGACTGGAGTACTGATCTCTTTTAATTTAAGTCTTCTACTTTAATCAAGACTGGTAATTCGATGAAAAGCATATTTTAATTCATTCTTTTTAATGATTGGTTTACTTTGGGAGCTAGCTCTGACGGGAATGCAGGAGATGTGGGGAAGTGGCAGCACAACAAGACTGTGTCTGAGACATTGGACTTCTGATCGGAAGGTCGTGAGTTCAAATCCCAGCACTGCTAAGCTGCCACTGCTGGGCCCATGAGCAAGGCCTTGACCCTCAACTGCTCAGTTGTGTAAATGAAATAAAAATGTAAGTCACTCTGGACAAGGGTGCTTGCCAAATGCCATAAATGTAAATGCTGATGTGCTGTGTTATTTTGGTATGTATCTGAGGTTTCTCTATCAGACTGTCTGCCAGAAGAGTGAAACCTTAGGTCGTCTAGAGGTTGCTGGGACGGATGCAGAGAGAAAACCCAACTGTAGTTGCTCATGAATGTTTAATTATTTTTTTCAATTCTCACACCCCTGAGGATTCCTGTGTCCTCAGTTGTAACCCAGGCTGAGTATCTGTGTGGTGAGGCAGCATTGCCATTCATTAATTCAGATTCTTTTTAAATCATGCCCTGGGAGTTTTTGCTAGGATTTGTATTGCATAAAATATTCATTTCTATAGACAAAAATGACACAGCTATTGTACAGCTATTTTTCTTGTGATGTATGTATGTTCCTCCTCCATTATTCAGAAATAATAAAGAATTGTATTTGTTCTTTTTTCTGTTTTTTTTTTTTTTTGCCAACAGTTTAGTCATTGTCATTTCCCACCCACAAGCAAGGTGAAGAGAAACACATTCTTCTCCAAGACGTGTAAAGCCAGCCACTGCATCTTATTGAACTGCTGCCCATGCAACGTCACAGGGCAGCTGAACACACTTGAAGGAGAGCACTATCTTCTGATAAATGAGTAAAATAAATAAATGAGCTCACAGATGCCTGCAACTGGCTACTATCTTTTTGTTTGACAGGGAATATAGTGCTACCATTCCCACCCAGAGAACAGTGCCATTTATGCTCTCTTGCCACACTATTTAATACTGCCAGCCACAGATGGCTGCTTGATCTTCCCAATGTTTATCCAATCTTCAACTGTCCAGTTTCAGTGAGTCTGTGCCCACTGTAGCCTCAGATACCTGTTCTTGGCTGACAGGAGAGGAACCTGATGTGGTCTTCTGCTGTTGTAGCCCATCCACCTCAAGGTTCAATGTATTGCGCATTACGAGATGGTATTCTGCTCATCATGGCTGTAAAGAGTGATTATTTGAGTTACCATAGCCTTCCTGTCAGCCAGACTGTATGGCCTTCCTCATCAATAAGACATTTCCACCCGCAGAACTGAGCCACTGTTTAGAGACAGCTGTGTGTGAAAATCCCAGATGATCAGAAGTTTCTAAAATACTCAAACCAACCCATCATACCAACATCCATGCCACAGTCAAAGTTACTGAGATCACCCCACAACTGCCCCAACCCTCTGTATTCTCTTATTTGCTGTTAAAATTAACTGAAGCTCTTGACCTGTATCTGTATGATTGACCTAATATGACTGAGATGATAATTACATGAATGGTGTACAGGTGTTCCTGTTAAAGTAGCTTGTAAGTGTATATAGACATTCATGCACATTACATTGTTGTTCCTAAACCCAAGTGAATGGTTTTCCTGGTGATTAAATATAATTGGTATTTTGTGGCCACTATGGTCCATCACTTGTATACTGTCTATTGTGGGATTAAAAGAGTGCACTGGATAATCTCAACTATGTTTTTCAGGATCTACCATAAGTACACAAAATGGCAGTCCCTGAAATTAATGCACTATGTAGTGAATATGACATATTTTTGGACACCACACTAGTTTTTGAGTCATTCCAGACGTTAACATTCTTAAGCAAAGATAAACTTGTCAGCTCAATATTTTGTATTGAAAGGATGTACAGTAAGATCTGTGAATAGCAATAAGAAACAGGCCATGAGAGCACCAGAAGAAACAAAGTGGAGGCCATGTGCCAACAATAATCCTGTTTAATTGTCGTCATACCCAAATAGTCATTAGTTATATGTATCAAAACCAAAAATACTGTATATGCATGTCCTTTCTAGCTAGCCACGGTGATCACACAGAAGCTGTCTGTTTTCTTTGAATCGTCTTCATCTTTCTTTGCTTTTCCTCTTCATTCCTCCTTATCAGACACAGATCTTCCTCAAACAAAAAAAGTTTATGGATAAACACACAAGTTATTGACACTAATCTCAACACCCAACACATTAAACACTACATATGCCTAGTTTGGGACAGCAACTTATTTCAACCAAACAGCCACCAGTGAAGTCTCTCATCAGTAAAGACAAAGGGAGTGTACCTTCCAAGCTTTTTGAAATACCCATGCGTTTGACTTTGAAACATGTGTGTGTGTTTTGTATATATAAGTGTACTTGTTTATATATAAGAAAGGTTGTGTACTACACCACAGCATTCTCTCACTGAAACTGTTCCATAAATCAATAGACCTCACAATGCACAAGGACAGGATACTTTTAATGGTACTGTTGTCTCAAAGGCTAAGTTTAGATTCAATTCAAGTCAAGTTTTATCTGTATAGAATGTTTAACAGTAGACATTGTCACAAAGCAGCTTTACAGATTTCATTACCATTTATATATCTACAGTTCCAAGAAACAAAACCCTGGTTCATTGATTTGTCTATTGATTTATCTATTTTTATTTTTATTTTATTTAGCACTGTCCACCACCATCATCAAAACACCAGCTGAGGGAATATCTTTCAGATGAATTCATTCCTCCAGTAGGCAGACTGAGTCTGGAATAAAATTGCCAAATAAAGATGTGCTAAGTTGGTAGACTTTTACCCAAAACTGAGTGCTGTATTACAAGCAAGACATGCTTTAACAAAATATTAGTTAAGGAGTGTGCACACTTATGCAACCAGGTTATTTGTCTTTTTCACTTAAAATTTGTCTGTTGCTTTATCATGGTAAAGGTTTATATATGCTATATATATATATATATGAAGAGTTTGGTTCCAAAATGCTATAAATCCATTTTGATTAATTTGAGTAAAAATGTGTTTTCTTTACCAACAAAGTTTCGAGAACCACTATTTTCTGTTTCAGACATTCACACAGCATCTTTAGGTTATAATGACATAATGACATTAAAAATTCAAATCCAGATTTTGATTTTCAAAGATTTATTATAAAAATTTATTATTTTTCCCCCAAAATCCATGACACTTTTTTTTCCCCCCAAAAAGCAATAAATCCATTGAATCAATATAAAAGTTATTTTTCATATTGAAACTGTTGAAAATACACAACAGAGTAAGTTGATCCACATAAGACAGCCTCTGAACTTGGTCAATACTTATCTTATATACAGGCACTGGACTAAAAATGCATTCAGTCATCGCTCCCAAAATGAATTCAACCGGTCATCTTGTTAATGCTATAAATTAATTACAACAATAAAAGAAAAT
>CM075020.1:10003498-10017631 GCA_037576675.1 Pangasius sanitwongsei | reverse complement strand
GGAATGGTGCGCTGTGATTGGTTGAGCGGATGGATCGCATTCTGCAGAGAAGGGAGACTGGCGTTTGTCTCGGTTTGAAAAGAAAGGGAGAAAACATGACAGAATAACATGGCGGATATCGCATTTTGCATAAAATTAAAAATTGACTTTTCAATACCGACCAGATACAATACTGATTTTGGCGGGAACTCATTTTTTTAAAAAAATGGTGTTTATCGCGTTTTGGAACCAAACTCTTCATATATATATATGTGTAGATATAGGGTAGATATAGGTACGTTAATGATACTATGTTAATGATAATATTATTTGCTAGCAGTCAGTCGCCTTTTCATACATTGTTAGAAGATTTAGAAAATACAAGGAATAAAACATGATGGGTCATGGTGTTACAGGAAAATAATCAGCGGGGTTGATTATTTTCATATGTTTATTCCTCTTAAAGCAGAGCAATTTGGCAATGATTACAATTTTTTACCTATTAAAACAATGACACATTGTATTTATAGTGAAATGTCTGTTCCTGTTATCACTTATGTTATAGTAGCTATACAGTCATTCCTTAACCATGCTTTCTTTTTCTCTCTAGTTAATAAGACAAAAAACAGCTTGCAATGTTACTGACCTTCCTCTGTCCTGAAGAAGACATCATAACACTGACGTGGAGACTCCTTCCATAAATGTTAAATAAACATTCTTCTTAGAGAAAGCTTCAGCATAGCAGTGGTTATATATTTTACATTGTTCAATAACACAATAACAAAAATCATTTTATTGTTAGACTTAAATCATGTGAACACCTGTGATACAAGTTGTTACTATAGAAACACCAATGTGTCAGAACAAGCATATACAGTATATCATAACTAATATATACCTGTGATTTGCCTTCCAGCTGCACTTCAGTCAGAACTGTGATCTTTCAGGAAATTAATCACCACCTTTTGACCAGTCACAATCAAGGAATCGACAGAGGTATAGAAAATTACTTAATTACTTTAAAAACCCTTCCTCTTTTACCATATTTCCCAAGCATTCAGCTCATTTTAAACCATTCCCAGGCTCAGCGTTCATAGTGTCCAGATGGCTGGTGCATTGAATGAATTTAAATAAATACTCTATTACATATCCCTTCTTTGCTGTGGCACACAGAAGGGGGTCCACTGTGATGTGAGAACCCCTTTGTGAAGGTATGTTTGGCACTGGTTTTTGTGGCATTATCTCTGCATGCAGACTCTTCTATGACGTGTTTATTTTGTGGGCCAAATGGCCAATGCTTTTCACTCTACCTGCCAGTGTTATGACAGGTATTATGTGCACATCATAGACAAGAATGGAGAAGACAGGCATATTAATGGCTGTCTAAATACCATGAAGCAGGAGGGGTGGGACTATTATTATGACCAATATTGGTGGATAAGAGCAAGGAATGAGTGCTGGTGACACTCACAGGGCTTCTTAAAATGCTTCTCAGGTCCTGGCATGCAATATCCCAGAACCAAAGGTTTACAGGCTAGTCAGTGGCCTCACGTACTGCAAATGCCTCTTCTGAATTAAATTTGGGTGCCAAACTAATAAAGTTAAACCACACAGTGATTTAGAATAGATTTTGTTTTCATTACACTTGTTTATACATATGTAAATAATTCTATACATTATGTTATGTAATGTACTATCCAAATAGGTTTGGATGTGAAAACAGCATCTACTTGACTTCTACTCATCTGCATTTCATCCCATCTCCCTCTTGCCCAAGCACCAATAAGAGATTCCTTTTAAGGTTTCCATTATCTCCACACAGAGCCATGCATCACATTCACACAGAAGGACTAGTTAGCAAAATGTCAGCTCTGTATAAACAATTGCGCTATTTTGGAAAGTGACATGCCAGTGTGGAAACTTCCCAGGACAGGATAAATGATTCATTTCTGTCAACAGATGAACTGTATGATATGTCTATGACTGAGATTTGTTGGAACTGTACACTAAAAAAATATTCACATACTTTATTTCATGCACTTGAAGTTTCAAATCATATGACAAGAATATTACAAGGTTACCATGTTCAAGCAGGGATTAAAGTAACCAAATCACAGTAGGATACTTACTAGATCACAGGATTGGAAGAGATACATGGTCAGTAAACAGTATAATTAAAAATATTTGTGGTGGGTGTTCCAGTGGGTGTTCAACCAAAACCTTTCTAGCTAGTGTCCCTTGAGTCTGAGTCACTTGATGGTCTGTTAGAATGGGATAAAAACCTTCAGTGCTCAGCAAGTTATCTGCTGACATTTCATTTTAATATAATAACATAAATATTCTCAGAGCTGCTTATGTCTCTCTAGGCATTTGACCATTCTTTGTTGTTTTATTGTTCCTTTTGCATCTGCCACGGAAAATTTCTCTGGCATCGGCTAAGTAAAAAAAAAGTTTAAAGTGTTCTTCCAGAGCACAAGAAAAGATCAGAAAATACACCACTGAGCCTGAATAAAAAGGAAAACCCTATAAATTCTTATTAATCATTGCATACAAAGTAATCTTAAAATGACCATTATACAGAATAATTATATATACAAGTAGGAGAAAGAAGTATTTGGACACTTTTGTTTATGTTATTTAATATACTTCCAGTAAATATGTTCATTTCCAATTTACACACATAATGTCTTTTGACATTGTACTTATAAATATGAACAAAGTATGTATTCATACATATAAACAAAGATATGTTGAAAAAGGAAACTGATAGGAAAAAAAGAATTCAAACACCACAACTTACCAATATTAGTATTTTGTTGCAAAGCTGTTGTTGGCAATTACAGCTTTGAGATGTCTACAGTAAGAAGTAATTAGCTTTTGCAGCACTGTAGTTAGATTTTGGCCCATTCCTCTTCTCAAATTGTTTTCAATTCCCCAAGGTTATGATGGTCCATCTGATGGACTATCATACTCCCCAAATCTTCCATAAATTTTGAATGGGAATCAAGACAAGGGAGATTGGCTAGGCCACGCAAAGATTTCTTGAATTAATTTGGTTATGTGTTTGGGGTCGTTCTATTGTTGAAATGTACATCTTCTCCCCAGATTCAGTTTCTTGGCCAGTGAGATTAAATTCTCCTAAATGGCCCGGTACATCACTCCATTCATATTTCCTTGTAATGCCCCAGTACGGTTTGCAGAGAAGCAGCCCTATATCATGATGCTCCCAACCCCATGCTTCACTGTAGGCATGGTGCTCTTGGGATCATACACGTAACCCTTCTTTCTCCAAACATGATGAGCTGAATTATTGCCAGAGTTGTATTTTCTTTTAGTCTGACCAGAGACAAGTCTGGACGGAGACAATTAGTTGTGGTTCCATGAACTTTCCACCTGCATGGACTTTGCTATGGCTCTGTAACTTTTTCCATTCTAGTGTTAATAAAGTTGTCCCTGAGAACTTTAGAAAGCTCCTTCACCTTCAGCAAGTGTGATATCAGTGAAATCAATCCAGTAGCAATATCTTTAATAACTACACCTTTTTTTTTTGCAGCATTTATATCTAGAACTTGATTTTCTTTAAGTATCATTTACATTTTATACCTTATACTGCATTTATGTAGTGTCTGAATTTCCCCTATTGATTTCATTTTTAAACACATCTTTTTATGCTTATGAGTACATACTTTTTGTTCATATTTATAATATTACATATTATATTCATATTACAAAGTGAGTAGACTGTGTGTAAATTTGAAGTGGATATATGCACAGGACATATATTAAATAACAAATTCAAAAGTGTCTGAATACGAATTTCCCCTCATTAATAATAATAATAATAATAATAATAATAATAATAATAATAATAATAATAATAATTTCTCTTGATCAGGGTTGCAGTGGATCTGGAGCTTATTGCCTGGAACACTGGGTGTAATGTAAGAATACACCCTGGATGGAACAGCAGTTATTATTATTATTATTATTATTATTATTATTATTATTATTATTATTATTATCATTATTGTAGGACAAAAACAGATAAATATCAGTATAGAATAGGAATAATTTAGTCAGAGGCATTTTGCATGATTGTTGGCTGTTAGATGATGCTATGGTTCTTGTGTACACATGAATAGATTGGACAAGGCTGGAGCCAGGGTATGGTTGCTATGGTTGCTGAAGCACACCACAGGATGGAAACAAACATAGCATGGAGCTACATTTCTAGTTATCATGGACAATAACTCAATAACTCGCTGCTTTGGCTAAACACAGGAGCACTTTCACTAACAAACTGATATAACAGCACTCTGCAGAGACGCACTATGCGTGGCCGTGTTTACTCACCTGTATCACACTGGCACTTTATTGTTAATGGCATATTTGTAATTACGTATTATAAATATATTTAAAACACTTATAAAACTGTAGTGTGAAATAACATCTGATTACTGTCTAATCTTTAACAAATTACTTTCTATTAGTTTATTTTGCAAATTTCAGGTGGATCCTAACCATTTTTGAGTGTCTATAGTTTCTATAAATATAACTCAATTCCCTGGGGCTTAATACAATTTCTTTATGGAATATAGGAAATAACCTTGGCCTGTGAGATAAGTATGTATCTGTAGGTATTACAAATATAATGCTCATGATATTGATGACTCAGAAATTCATCTCACCTTACCTATACTTATTTTATTTTTGTTCTACAGTGTGGCATAATAATTTTGTGTAGTTCTGTAGCTCTTCCATTCTGCTTATTGGCGTCATATTTTAATATTTAATGTGGCAACATCTGAGCATTTCACCTGGACAAAAATTAAGATTTAATGTAGGAAATATTCACTAAACACAGCAGAGATTCAAAAGTGGTTACAGCAATCAGGGATTTCTCCTGTGCTTCCTCTCATGAGCTGCTTGATTACTCAAGGGTGCAATTTCTGATTGCACTTTAATTCCGAAACAGTATCCAGAAATACATTTTTACCCAACTACCTACAGGTCCCCCAATCCCCTAATGAAATCTGTCATTGCATTCTTTCAGTGCACAGACCATACATCTCTACCTTTATTGAATTGTTAAGCTTTAAAGTCTCAAAGTTAGAGGATCTGCTATTGAGCATATGAAAAATGGGGTTTTCAGTGAGAATAATAAGTTGCCATCTTTTCTTCTAAAAAATACTGCTTCTTTGGAATAGACAGATACCAGGACTTCAGATGCTCTCACTGTTCTGCCATTTTCAGTGGTAACATTTACTGACCCATCTACTGTTCTCTCTGTCCAAAATGGCAGATGGTGACCTATCAGTAAATGCAATTTATGGGTCAATGATACAAGCATCATCAGCAATAAGGGCAACCCTGAATGGCACTCAGTGAGCCAAAAGGAGATGGGAGAAATAGAGGTAGACTTTGGAGAAGGTCTAGAGTCTATGCTTTTCCAATAAAGGAATATGATCTTGGAAAAATTGTACGTTCGAGACCTGTTTTGCCTCTGAAAACTACCTTTCAGGTTATAGCTGGGGGCAATGTTAATGGGGCATGTGCTGAAAGATCTCCATATGTTGCATATTTATGATACAAATGGGATTTGGGTTTGATTATGATTCTAAGGAGTGGCAATATGATTGTACCCTGTATCTGATGAGAGAGGAGAGAGCACGCATATGTAAGTGCTTAAATCACTCACTTCATCACGGGCCAGTGATTGATGATTAAGCCGCTCCCTGTGGATTGCTCACTTGCCCTCACTTCCTCTGTTTAATCACTCTGCCCTTTGTTCCACCACCCCCTCACACACCTTAGCACCTTCAACACTGGCATGGTCTGTTGATTACAGTGCTCAAGTAGAGCAATTAAACAAGAGTGCTGCTTCTCTATGTATTGTCTTTCACCCCTGTGTCCTAAAAGGGAGGAATTACAATTAGAGATGGACCAGCTGTTATTGTTATTACCAGCTGTCATGATTTCTAATTCACGTGTTTGAGTTTTCTGATATGTAAAGAAGTTTCAAATAGGAAAGTTTTAGACATAGCCTCATTTTCTCTTTGGGTTAAACGTTGTGCGTGTTTGTGAGAGGTATACGCTGTTTGTACCCGCTGGAGAATGATTGCTCTCTGTGTACACAGTAGGATGATATTGTGCTGTCGATATGCAGGAATCAAGCACCGACATGGTCATTCATTACAGCCCTGGAAACACACTGAGACCTATTTTACCATGGCCTGAATGTGTGTTCTCTCAAGTTCAGTATCAGTGTCCTTATCATTAATAGCCTACTTGACTTTATTCAGCATTCAGTATTATTTGTCTTAAATTTAAAATTTTTTAATTTTTTTTCATTGCAAATTTATTTAGGTTGTTAATGAGATAATGTATTGCAAACATACCCTGATATATTTGTGTTCTCTTAATTAACAATGAAACAATTTGCAATCTTAATTCCAAATATTGCAGATGACGCCATACTGATCAGCTTAGACTACTAAATAGTGAGAAAAAAACAATTTTAATGAATCTCCCTCAGCTTGCCTCTCCCTCTTTGGCACGGTAGAGCTGTCTCCATAGTAACACACATTCTGTCCGCCTGAGTGAAGAGTAAACAAAGATGTGGGCAGGTTGGAACCTTTGGCTAGAGACGTCCACTGAATCTCATTGTCTATGAATTTATTTTCATTGATTTTATTTGATAGATCATAATAACAGTGTAAAAGTTCAACAATAACAATGATCACCTTGCAACAGTTGCTACAAGTCCCTGGAACTGTACTATAGAGATGAACACCATTCGTCCAAAAGATATTCCCTCAACTGGTGTTTTGATAATGGTGGTGGAGAATGTTGTCTTACATGTTATTTTAAGTATTCAATTGGGTTGAGATTAGCTGGTGACTGTGAAGGCCATAGTATATGATTTCCCTCATTTTCATATTCATCAAACCATTCAGTGAGTCCTCGTGCTCTGTTGATGGGGGTATCGTGATCCTGGAAGAGAGCACTCCCATTAGGATAGGAAGGTTTCATCATAGGGTAAAGGTGATCAGTCAGAATTTATATGGATTTGCAGTGACGCTTCCCTCAAAGGGACAAGTTGACCCAAACCATCTCAGCAAAATGCTCTCAACAGCATAACTGAAACACCAGTTTTTATTCAATTTGTTACCTGTCTGTATAAACAGTTCACTTTTTTTCACTTTTTTTTTGCCAAAGGCCTCATTCTGGTGAACCTTAGACAAAGTAAACATTTTATATTCCAGTTTTCAAAAGATACATGAAAAAAAAACAACTTTTTTTTTATATATGTGTAAAGTGAAGCCAAAACAGCTGCTTTTGGTTTCTGCCTGCTTTTGAACTCCTGTTCTCCTTTTCCTATCCAGCACCTGATTAGATTAATTTTACAGAAATAGTTCCCTTTTTAGATTCTTTTTGCCCTCTCAAGGGCTTGTATTACCATTCTTCCTATATTTCATTTTTCCATTCATATTCAGTATTTTTCAGGATTTATTTATTTTTTCTCAATGCAAGTATTGTGGAAGAATGCAAAGATAAAAAAAAATAACCATACTACTTAGTAGGAGAAATTAAGGGCTGAGAGATCTGCAAATAAAGTAATTTTCCAGTTTGCGGAGAGGCAGAAACTTTTAAAGAACCTACTAGATGTTGGCCATTTAGTCAATTCAAATAAGAGATCAGTGGTGTCTGAGTGTATAGGTGTACTTTTTGGTGTGAAATGCAATGTTTTTAAAGGCATTGAAATTGCCTCTTCCAAAATCCAAAACATGCTCTCTATTAGACCAAATGCAAATATGAGCCAGGTTATAGTAGTATGCTCAGGGAATGCTGTAAAAGCTTGAAAATTTGAACAAAAAGTGCTTCTGAACATGCACAGTCACACCTTTCCAATGTGTTTGAAAACTGTAATGGAGTGCATACACCTTGAACATTAATGGAATACCAGTTCTTGTAATTCCTGTACATATCAGAATCTGTAGATGGACATTTGAAGGAAATATGGCATCCATTTATACAGCGTTGCATTTCTAAAAGGCTTCCACATTCATAGAATTGACCTGGTATGTACTGTATCCAAATGTATTTGCCTTGCAGACTGTTAGAACTTTAAATACTGCTGGTTCACTGACTCCTCATAAATCACAAGTTTTATGATGAATGGTACTACATGCCAAAAAACCTTTAAGCTATGAACACTTGGAGACAAGATGGTCTAGGTTTCTATCTTCTGATCAGATGAAAGTTTGTGCTCCAAAAGTGAAATTTATTTGTCTGGCTGGTGGTGCCGCTTCGCCTAGATTGATGTAGTCCAAATATTACACACCCTTTGTTTGAAAAAAGTTAAACCTGTCTGATGAGAGATTTCATTTGTACCCTGATTTACTCCTGGATTAGCATTAATCTTTGGCTTTTAAATTAGTTAAATCTAGATTAGGTTAAATCTAAGACTATTTCTATCCCTGACTCAGAAAAAGATTTAGAGTTAGTCAGCAGTGGCTCATGGCCATACATTTTGGTGAGGCAGGACTACATTAATGACAACATAGGCTTTTTTTCTTAAATTAAATTATTTATTTAAAACAATTTTTAAATTATAAATAAAATAATAAATGCAACTCTGGCAGTTCTGTCATTAACTGTCTTTAACCGCTGCTGCTTCTCCACTGAAAATGTTTTTAGAGCGAGATAGGGCAGGACGATTCCTGCCCCAATGGGCCTCTATTAGCGCTTGTTGTAGTTTATATCTGTCAAATAGGGACAATTTTTAAATTGGTCAATCAAAAGAGATAATTATTTCAGTATTTCAGTGTATGAAGTTGTGAATGAGGAATTAATGAAGATTAACATTAAACATACATGTGCAGTAAGTACAGTCCAAGACACCACTGGACACTGGAGTCCAGTTTAAGGGCCTTTTAAAAGTATGATTAAGCTTAATCCCTGTCTGGGAAACTGTCTATAGGTCACTTCATTTAAATGAATTGTTTGACTCTCAGATCTCCTGTGTAAACATCCCTAGCTCAAAGACAAGTGTATTAGATCAGATTTCATACAACTTATTTCTTTTATTTCTAATTCATGTTTTACCAGGTTCAGCTGGTCTGGGTTTATGAAGGGTGGTCACTTGCAGCAACTTGCAGTTTTATATATATATATATATATATATAATCACTGTTAAAGTTCGAATTATTTTATTCTAGTGAAAGCCTAGACCTTCTTATGTGTATAACCAGTATGACTAGTATAAAGAGTTCTCTCTTCATCTATTTCAGTGATTCCCCGATTAATTACTTTCATTTTTACTTCTTTCATGCATCTCTCTTTTCATTTGAGGTTACAATTCATTGAACTAGTGGGTGTAGAAATCACATGAATGCATCAGGGAAGGCATCAGTGATTTTAATACCTCGTCTTGTAAATATCAGCCTACTGAAACAAATATGTTTTTTGCTTATGTTTTATAGATAGTTATGGTGATGGAGTTCATGAAATGATGTTTGTCTTGTATTTCAACACAAAGTTCTCTTGATATAAAAGAAAAGAATATCTTTCTTTCCATTTGAGCAACTCCACAAGCTGACAAACATCTAAATGTTTATTCAACCCCCGAGTGACTAACTGATATTCAGAATCAACCATCCAGTGATTTTATATCGCCTCATGGCTTCAGCATCACCATGGAGACAGATCTCTGCTGATGATAACACCTGCTGCCATCCAAAGTCCATCCTATTTAACAATCCCATCAAAGGCTGAATTGTGCTGTAGTTTTAATTACACAAGTAGCTTTGCTATACTGAACCCTGGCCTTACATACCTGCATTGATCTAAAAAGTACAGCTTGAAATTTATAATGAAGGAGCTTCTGAATAGCAGCAATTATCATAGTTCTAGGTTAATTGAGGTCTTTCAGGAGAAACCTGGTTAGATTAATACATTTTAATGGCTAGTATAGAAAAAGAAAAGTGATGCTCCATGAAATACACATTAATTCATATTCAGCTAAGACATGGAACTAGGCTCAGTATCAGATTAGCACAATATATCTTGCAAAAAGCCTTTTAACTGATCATATACAGCCTAACAGAAACATTATGAATCACCTTTCACAAAGTGCCTCTGCTTATTTCCATATATTAGAATTAGTAATGCTGTATATTATACCAGTGTCTCACAGTGATCTACATAATGTGCCACATAAAATATACTAATCAAAATGCAACACCCCCTAAACAAAACCACCTGCCATAAGCATAAACAAAAACTGAAAGAAATACAGAGAGGTTCCCTCACTCCCTACTTGACCCAACGCCAGGAGAAAAGTTATAACAAAGAAAATGGCACTTCTGCCAGTGGCGAGAATGAATACATAGACATATTCTAACGGGGATTATATATCAAGGGATTAGTCCATCTTCCTATCCTCTTTTCTTTTATGCTTGACTCTCCAAGAATCGCCCCACCCAATACACGCAGCATTTGTAAATACTCAGTAAAGACTGTAGCAATCAGTCTCATAATCTGTAAAAATTGCAACCATTTTAGAGATCCATAGTATCAGTTAGCTTTGAGACTGTTTTCCCTCATTAGCTTTAGCCTACATTAGCTAATCACTCATCACTCTGTTTACAGCATTGTCTGTATGGGCTCTTGCCAAGTAGCACTGCTACTATCGTGGCTGAATGTTTTTAACTCAATTTACCATGACCTGTTCATTGTTGAGCCTGTAAATTAACTGAATTTTCCACTAATCCACAGCTCTGGGGTTGGAGTTGGAACTCCCTCCATCACCAACATACCACTTTTTTCTATTCACCTGTGCCATATTTCCCCAATAGATCATGCTATACCAAGTGGGTAGCCAAAAATATCCATGCTGCAAGACTTTCGCTTATGCAGCCAGTGTTTGAATCTCTTGGAAGCTGGAGATGCCAATTAGCTATGTACGCACTGTCTCTGCACTGACTATCTCAAGGACACCGTGTCTGACTCAGACATCCTGTGCACTGATGGCACACCAATACCAATGTTGAAATGACTTACTTGACTGCCATCATTCTTGCCCCTTATCAGAGGAGCACAAGGATGCTATGTCTACACTCTTGTCTAGGAGACCATGACTTTGGTTCCAGGAATCACTTTTGAATGCAACAGCTTCCCTTAAAAGGAAGCTGTTCTGTGAATGGTTTTCAGTTCATCGGCTGGACCCCATGGCAGTACTCTCTCCCCTGTCAATCAGAGCAACAGTAGCAGTAGTAACAGTAGTAGCAGTAGCCAATCAAGTGTGTCTGTGAGTGCGTGTATGCAGAACAGGGCAGTTACAGCTTTCATCTGAGTCTGATTTGCTGCACTGTGATACAGCATGAGTTTGAAGAGATGCAGGAGCTGACTTCATGTTTCTTGTTAGCCATTACCTTCCCCAGTTGGTAGCTGACATGTGCAAGGGGAGAGTTATATAGTGGGTGGGAATTGAAAAATGACAAAATAAATGACTCCAGATGGCATCCATCCAATCCTCAGACCAACTGCTCTGCCATAGAGGAAAAACATGGGGGGTGTATGACTGGATGGCCTACCTATAAACAGGCTGGGCACCCAGTCCCTACTGCAACATTCCACTCTATGAGGAGCATTTCCTCCTCATTGGACTTAATTATAGGTCTACCACTACAGGAAGTCTGTACTGCTGTTACCTGATGTCACTATGCACTTTCTCCAGATTCTACAAGATTAATATTGCTCCTCACAGTGGTGTGACTGCACTGGTAATCTCTGAGCACCTTTCAGAGTAGTCCTAAGGAAAATCATGTTCCTCATGACATTATGACATATGTTATGTAGATCTCACCACTCCTGGTGGTTTTATGAACCTGGATAACTGGCAGATTCCCTTGTCATTCATAATCGTTGCTGGTCTGGTGAGGAAGGTCAGTTGGAAGGTTTCTAGGGGTTTATACACCACACCTGATATTATCCAGGGTTCATAGAACCACAGTTACCTATGGAACTAGCAGTTCCACAAACTCAGCAAAGTATTAATAGAAAACTTGCATATGGATTTGTGTGTTTGTGTGTGTGTGTGTGTATATATACCTGTTGCATGTGTGTCTTGCTTGTCTGATATTCCATTTACTACATCTATTTTCTCACCAACCTTACTCAAACCCTAGTAACACTCAGTCCACCATTTCTCTGTCTCTAGTATGGGTTGATCTGGTGAGGTTGAAGTTGAAAAGCATAAACTCTTCTCAGTATTTTGTGCTTTAGATTGCATATTCATTAAGCTAAGCATGCAAAACAGACAAGATATTTGCTCAGTTGAAAAGGTCCTCAGTAGACCCTGTTAGTAAATCAGCTTGCACATTTTTATGTGTTATCATGTTTACACATGTTTTTTACAGACTCAAATTTAGTTTAGTAAACCCAGACCTCAATGATGATATTATGTCTAGGATATTCTGAAAAAAACAGTTTTCTACCAGCTTCCTTTCTTTAAAAATCCTTATAACTTTAAAGTGTTGTTGCTATTATTGTTGTGGGAATTAAATAATCAGAATAGCGTGAATCTCAAATGTATGTGATTTACAGAAATGACAAGGCCAAACTAGTATGTATGGTTTTATGTTTAGTTTGTGCCAATCTTTTGTACAAGCATTCTGTAAAACACTGTGTAATATGCTTCACTTCTGCAGTGTGTTTGTGTGTGTGTGTATGCGTGTGTGTTTGTGTTAGAGAAACAAAAGGCAAAACACATACATTTGTATTCTCTTTGCTTCTCACTCAGCAGATTCAAAGAAGTCTTTTAAGAATGCTTTTGCCACTCTTGAGGTTGATACTTCATTACACTGATCCTTCATATTTGCCTTGCATTCTGAAAAGAAATACAGCAACTACACAGTCTGCTCCCTGGTGAAATGAGATTTACTGTCTCAAATTGAACGGATTAAGTAAACCAATTTCACCATCAAAAAAAGTTCACACTATGTTCTTTTATCATGGGGATATTCACAAAACAAAAGGACAATAACTCAATTTAAATTTCAATTTAAAGCAACACTGAGCTGCACTGATGATTAAAACTGAAGACTGCTTTCAATTTAAGCTTTGTTCACTAAACTCACTAAACAATGGATCCAGCTTTGAACTATACCCTGGTGTGTTAAGTTTGCAAACTTATCTAATCCTGGACAATTGTGGTTCTCTTTTCTGAAGTTCACACTTCTCACGCATTTCTTACACAGAAGCATGTAAAATGCAGACATCCTAGTTCTCCCTGAGACTCCAGTGTGTAAATCAGCATGGCCTGATTTGTATTGATGGATGTAGTTAACGAACATTGAAAAGGGCCTGGCAGTATTCTCTAGAGGGTTGAGTTATTTCTTATTAGTCTCTCGTAAATGTGTGTGTTTTCAAGGACACCCCACTGCTCTCTGGACAGATTTGCTGTTTGTGAGATGGGAGACACACACATACACACACTCATACTCACATAAAGCACCCAGGCTGATAATAGAAAGAGACAGTTCAGATTGTAGTTATTTCAGTCAATTGAAAACAACAGGAGGATTTTACAAACACACCAAAGCAAGGGTTAATAATGTCAGATAATCAGAACACAATAGCTCAGACATTGTGGGAAAAATTGCAAAAGATTTTTAATCTCTCTCTCATAGCCCTACACCAAGCTAATACTTTTACATTAATATTCACTCTGATATAATGTATTTTAACAGCTTTTTTTCAGTGCTGTTACTGAAAGAGGATTCTACATCAAGCCTCCAAGACTGATATCAAGATAAACAAGCACAATTATTTTTTAAAACACTATGGAAATCTTCCTTCATTTAGTTCAATTAAAGTTCTTTTTTTGATTTGAGTGACATTCTTTTAAAGCAAAAGAATATATATATATATATATAGAGAGAGAGAGAGAGAGAGAGAGAGCTTTTGCCAGGCCTTCACTGCAGCCACCTTCAGTTGCTGCTTGTTTGTGGGTCTTTCTGCCTTCAGTCCTGTCTTCAGTAAGTGAAAAGCAGCTCTTTTGGGTTGAGATCACGCGACTGACTTGGCCATTGAAGAATATTCCATTTCTTTGCCTTCAAAAAGTCTTGAGTTGCTTTCGCAGTATGTTTA
>CM075020.1:9976457-9999531 GCA_037576675.1 Pangasius sanitwongsei | reverse complement strand
TATAATATAATATAATATAATATAATATAATATAATATAATATAATATAATATAATATAATATAATATAATAATATATTATATTATTTATTACCTGCTTACTAGAAATTCTCTGAGTCCTCTGACTTTGCTCATGCCACTTTGTTAGATCTGTGTTTGACCCAGATTTGGAAGATAGCACTCTCATACACTCTACCTCAAGGGCCCTTGTTTCCTAAAGTGCTTGGTCTTGGAATTCTGAAAGGGAAACCTTTATGGTCCTACACAAAAACATTAAAGCTTCTCCAGGTAGGCAAAACAACAAACCTTTAGGGCACTATATGAAAGATTATACTGGGAAGGTTTCAATAGTTGGCACTCTGCTGACTGGCAATTGCAATAGAAGGCAGTCACGTATAAATACCCCGGGTTGAAGTCAGCAGATTGTCTGTGAGACTGTTCAGCAAGAGGTGATGTTTTAGGCTGCAAGTAGTAGAACCATTTTTTTTATGGCAGAATATAACATCTACATTTTCTCCTGTATGTATGTTATGTAAATTTTCCAAACAGTGAAAGACATCAATATTTATAACCATATGCAAATCCCTAAAGACAATCATATCGTACATATTATATATTATTATATAAGAATATTATGTATTCATACAATGCCACTGGCTTGCTCATTAGGGATAAATTCACAGTGATAAATTCAAATATTTACAGTATATTTTTTGTGAATCTATATATCTCTGTAAAGCTGCTTTGTGACAATGTCCATTGTTAAAAGCACTATACAAATAAAATTTAATTGAATTGAATTGAACTGAATTATCATTCATTACAGTTATACTATTTCAAATCATGATATTGGACCCAGTACAACTGAAATATAGGCCAAATCTGTTAATGTAGGATGCATTTACTGAATTTCTGTGCTAGGTATATGATTTTTCCCGATAGGAACTACATTTTTACTGTATATATTGTATGTTTAAACATGGGGACATTTGGCTGATTTCCAGAGCAAAAAAAAAATGCTTTTTTTGTTTTTCAAAAACTGAGTTTAAGGTTAGGGTTAGATTTAGGTGTTGGCGTAGAATTAATTAGCTGTGTTAATAATTATGTCAGGGTCAGTGGAAGGTCCTCACAAGGATAGTAAGACACATGCGTGTGTGTGTGCGTGTGTGTGTGCAGGAGAAGGAGTGCCAAAAGTGACACATAGGTGCGCTGTGTTATTATGGATGTCTTACTTATTGTGAGCACATCAAAACATATACACACACACTGGTATTGTAATGACTTGTGTTCTATTGTAGCTAAATACTGCTATTGTATGTAGACAAAAATTCTGTCCTGAGGCTTTTGTCCCAACACTCACTCATATCTCCATCATACCCATTTCCAAGCATTAAAATGCATGCACACACACAAAGATATATGCACACAGCCCCATACATGCACAGATGATCATTCTCCCTCCTCTCTCTCTCTTTCTCTCTCTCTCTCTCTCTCTCTCTCTTTCTCACTCACTCACTCACTCACTCACACACAAACACACACACACGTGCGCTCTCTCTCTCCTCAGTTATTCTCTCAGGATCAGTCCATACCTCACTCTGTGTTACCAGTGTGGGTGCAGGATTGAGTGCAGAGGAAGTGTGCAGTTCTCCTCCTCCACTCTCTCCACTTGTTTACTCTGTATGTCCCACACACACTCCTAACTGGTTTTTACTTCACAGCTGCTGCAGCAGTAGAATGTGTGGAGCAGTGGACTGTCTCTATCCGGGCTGCGTGAAGAACACGTTCAATATGCTGCACGAGGCTGCAAACTGATTCTCCAAAGGAAAAAAAAAACAAAACAAGAGGAACACAGGCTCCAGAATTATTCAGTCATGGGTAAGAACACATTTCTGTTTTGTATTAAAAAGCAACTTTAAAAAAAAAAACTTTGCTTCACTTGAATTTTTTTAGTGTTGGGTGCTTGTATTTTCACCTCTGCTCCAAGCAGATTTAAAGACCTTGTACAAAACCACACATTTTTGTACTTACATTATAAACGTTGATGCATTATTTGGTGTATTGTTGACATTGTGTATTGTTGAAGCATCATTTGATCTGCTTTGTAATCAGTCTGTTGGATTATTTGCTTGTTTCTGATCCAGTCACTGGCTTAACCACACAGAGCTTAAGTTCCCAGGCTTTACTACTGAATGTTCAAAACTGCATTACACATATAATCATGTTTCAAAAAAGCTTTGTGGCTTCCAAGGTACAGTAAGGGTGTGTTTGATTTTGCATAGGTATGTGGACATATGCATTTGCATATTGCTGTCTTTGTGTGGCTGTGTGCGCTCTCCTTTCTGGGCATGGATTGAGACTGGTGGTAGGAGTAGTTGTAACTTAATAGTAACAGGAGTATGGAGAGACAGAGCCCTGGGTCTAGGTAAAAGCCTTGAGTCTAGGGAGAATGAAAACTCCTTACTTTAAAGTGGTTCTTCCAGAAGGAGGGGAACTGTTCAACTTCATTCATGTGTGTCCAAGCAAGAGAAACACACATTCATACCAGAGATACTGGAGACACAGTAGACACACAAATCACTATGCCTGTCTGAAATCCTGTAAATGCAATGTAGTGAATATGTCATTTATTGTCCAGTGCCGCAATCAACATGACAGGATAGTCGGAAGAACAAAACTGATTCTCAAAAATCTCAAAAGTTGCCTTTGTTCTGTAGTCTTTGTTCTGCAGATTATGCTAAACATGGAAACATGCGCAACTGTAGAATTCTGAAGCCCTGCGTTTGATCCATGTCTAGATGGCTTTAAACGAATTCAGTTGAATTTCTCTGTTTGATCCCAGTTTAATCACTGCCTCTAATGAATCCCTGTATTCAGCAAAGACTAAAGATCTATCCCAATGAAAGAGATATTCCAGTATAGCAGAGCCTGTTGTTTGTCTGTGTTTTAATGTGCAAATGAGAAGAGACGAGCCTTCTGAACTAATATCAGACGACAGATGACTAAAGTCTCTACCTCTCATGTGATACCCACTAGAGCTCATCAATAAAGGATAGCCATTTGGGTTTAAAGGATAAAGAAAACCTCTACATCTGTACAGCCTTGAAGACATCGAAACCAATTATACAATCAATATTATTTATATGAGTCTGATATTTTATCATATGGTAGAGGGTTTGTGGAAGTCAGTGTTATGATTCTCATGATAAAAAGTGTACTTGTATATTAAAACATTTACTTACATTACTTAATGCAGTAATTTGATCTATGGCATGTGAGGAGATTTTCTATTTTCTATTTAATTAATCTAATTAAATCAGTGCAGTCTGGTCACATTGGACCAGGTGTTAAATGGTAATTCTTGTCCCTCTTGGATCTTATTACATTTTGATTAGCATCTCTATTGTTATGTCTGTTGTTATGTTTATTAAGTGTTCTTGTTGTTTTGGCAGTTAAAAAGTTGTATCTCAGCATGAAAATAGTATAGTTCATGATAGCTGAAGCTGAATTTGAGCACAATTGAGATTTAGCCAGGTGTGAAACAAATAAAAAATATCAGCTTGCTGAATGGTTCTGCCATTAGCATTCTCCAGCATGTTCCTAGGAGCAATCAGGGTCATCACACTGAAGAGGAGGCACTTAAAGATGGAGTGAGAGTAGTGCCTTCTCCCAACGGCTCTTTCAGACTCTGTGAATCAGATGGGGCTTAATGCACCGGCAGTTCCGCTATACACTTTAAGACATTTTAAATGACTCCAAGCTCAATTTTCCCAAGCACATTTTTCACAAGACATATTTATTCAGGAACAGGCCCTTCTGAAACATTGTCCGGGCAGAACAGGTGAAAAAAATCTCTCCTAGAATTAGGGACCAAATTTAGGCGACTAATTTTAGGCACGGCACGTCATCCCTCTTAGGTGAGAAATGCATTTAGGAAGAGAACAAAAGCACAGGGGATTAATAGGAGTAATATTTCAGCCATCATACCAAAACAGCAGGGGTGATTTGCCTACAGGAAAGCGAAAGCCATGACAAAAAGACTTTCATTTCAAACCTTAACTGGGAAGAGCAGATTGTAAAAATGTCAGTTGTGAGAAAAGACTTTCGTCAGATAGACCGCAGTTTCCCAGTAACTGATGTAGTTTGATGTTGTATAGCTACAAACACAACCGCAGTTCAGCAAACTACAGTCAAGACTGACTGTTTTCACAGACTGACCTACTGTGATCAGTGTAATACTTGAGCTTCGCTTTGGGTCACTGTAGTGAAAAGCTGACTGTTGAATATGAATATGAAGAACACTCTCTGTTAATGTGTGGTGGATTAGGGTTAAGACATCCATTTTTTCTTGCATTACTAAGAACTGATGAGGTGAACAGTGGGTGAGAGTAAACAAATCCACTCAGCTAGGCAATAAAAAGTCATTTTGATGAGAGAGAGAGAGAGAGAGAGAGAGAGAGGGGAACAGAGAGAGAGGTTTAAGTATAATAGGAATTATACAGACAATGATATTTCAGATTTAGCCAACTAATTTATCTTTATTCCGTATATTATTTTTCAGTTTACTGATCTCTTAAGCCTCTTCTTCCATTCATGATCACACCACACACCAAACTCTAACCATGGGGATCTGGAGGTAACCGCTTAAACATGATTTGTTTTGCCTCCTGAATGAGAGTTTTTTGGCTCCTTGGTTTTGGAAGAACCATGCAATGGTAACAATAATATTTAAAGAAAGGATGACATGACATAAAAGATGTGCTACATCAAATGGTTCTTCACTAGTTCTGCCTGACACTTATCTCAAACAGATACACATCTGAGGGTATTCCCAATGTAATCCCTCCTACCAAAGACGCACTGTTGATGAAAACCAGAGCATTAATATTAGTTGCACACTGCGCAGAGAATTTCATCGGTGAGCGTTGATCAGTGTTTCCCTTTTAAGTTTAATGGGCCAGAAGATGTCAAATATTTCCAGGAACTGCATTTAGTGGTAGAGAAGAACAGAACAAATATGAACGAAAGCATGATGTAAGGAAAATGTATGTTAGATTGTTTGTAGATATACAGTACTGTTTAATTACTCTTATGTTTGACATATTCAGCCATTAATTATGTGTGAATTCTGATGAATGCATGAAAAATGTTAAAATCTCTAATGAGTCATGTGTTTCAGACAGACTAGATACCACTGCATATGTCTATCCAAGCCCATTAAGGAGATATATCACCTGCTCCGGACCTTATCTGTGTTTGGCAGAATGACAGTTCTGAACCTTTTAAGTTTTGTAGTGTAGCAATCTTTGGTTTCATGAAAGCAGAGAACATCCATTATACTGTGTTCTCCCACTTTGCTGTTGCTCTCATGCATTGTTGTTTCAAGTTTAGGGGGTAAACAGTGACTTATTCAAATTCAGAGAGAATTGGCGTGCAGCCCTGCGGATGTTTTGAATCTAAATGGGTTTCTTTGAGCTGCGAGCATGTGGCAAAAGTGTGGATGAGCACTGTCTATGTGTTTAGGAACACAAGTGTTTGTGTGTGTGTGTGTGTGAGAGAGAGAGAGAGAGAGAGAGAGAGTTGCCTTGTCTTCTTATGATAATACAGCCTCCTGTTTTAAAATGACAATATTAAATGTAATTATTAATTTATTCTTTGTAGTGCAACTGCATTTCCTGCAGCAAGTGTGACAGATAAGGAGGAATCTCATAATGAATTTAGAAGTTAGTATTACCTGTACTCATTTTTATTTTTTTTGGTTCATTCCCCTGTCTTCCTGGTTCTTGGTTTTCCTTGTCCATTCCCCTCTCCTCTACACACACTTCTTTCTCTGTGTCTGTTTCTTGTTCACTCTTGCACACATTTCCAGTGTGGTCTTGAGAGAAGGATCAGGCAGTTTTTTGTGCACAGCTTTCTGTGGAACTCTCCATAAATGCCATTTTACACTAGAGAAAAAGAGCAGTGGGTTCATTTTTTATTAATGCTATTTTCCTGGATGTAGTGTACATCATGTCCATATTCTGATCACCATCAACACTAACTCATTTGATCATTTGACTTGGTAGCTTACATAAATTCTAAAATTTGACAGATTTATTGTTCTCGTATTCCTGTACAGTATTAGGAAAAAGTTCTTCTTCAAGGAAGAGTTAATCATTCTTAGATTCCAATAAAAATTCTACTTGAATCCCTCTTTAATAGAGAAACCCTCTGTTGTGGGGTTCTGTATAGAACCTTACAGAGTTCTCTCAGTGGGACAACCTATTTTTCTAAACTAAGAGCACAGAAATTGTTTATGCCATATTCCACACACTATATATTGATCATGGTGTGTATATTCAACACTTAAGCAAGTAAAAATAGAAAAATAAAAAAAGAGTCATCATCGTATTTCCTATTATATGATTACAATAAACCAAATATACTGTATGATTATTAAACCTGTTTCTAGAACTTGAAGTAGTCTTGTTGTGTTGTTGTATTGGCAGATCATTTTTCTAATTTTACACATTTATTTCAAGAAAGTAGCAAAGTTATCTGCCACGAAATTAAGAAAACTAAGCCTAAAAGGAATCAACCATCTAAAAACAGGCTGAATAATCTTATATTCGATTTATAATAATCTCATATTCAGAAATATTACATAAATTTGGCCATGGGATATTTTTACTTGTTAAGTGAAAACAATTGTCTAAATCTTCATACATGCACACATACATGTACACATTAAGTAGAGTCAATATTATAGGTACAGTAAACGAGACAGGCTTTTCACTGTGCTACTCCAAAATAAAGCCATTTAATAATTTTGTCATAGGTGGAGGTTAAATAGTGAAGATTACCTCAGTGGAGTTTAAATAATAATATACACGTAGCATTTTTAACAGGATGTTATTGTTCTTTCAGCTGGTCCCTTTAGGGGTCACCACAGCAGATCACTGGTCTGCATATTTGATTTGGCACAGTTTTTACACTAGATGCCCTTCCAGACACCCCCCCACCCCACCCCCCAATTTTATGCAGGACTGAGACCGGCACTGAGAGCGCACTGTGCAACCCCAGTGGCTGGGGTTAGTTCCCTGACTGGGAATTGTACCGGGGCTGCTGCGGTGAGAGCGCCAAGGCCTAACCACTAGTCCTTCAGGGACCTACAGCAATAACAGGATAATAATCAGTAAAACAACAGACCTTGAGAGAGTGGCTTACCATTTCTCAGCCCTTGATTAGGAGACAACATTTGTTCACAGGCTGTTGAATCAGTTCTGGAAGTGATTTTCATAGTTTATTAAATAGCCTGGACATTTTCACTATACTAACAACGTGCTCACTATATTACACTTCCTACATTTATTATATCACTATATTGTTCTATACTAAATGTACAATTTTTTTTTTTATTTGACCTCTATGAATCACTGAATTACAGAAGCAACTGTTCACTGTTGAAAAAAAAAAAAAACAATTTAGCCCCTGGTGTGATCTAAAAGAGTCAAAACAGAAATACCATTTTGGCATGTTGTATGTAGAGTTCAAGCTTGAGTGTCTCATGTCTTCATCACCACAAAAGAGATCATAATCACTGTAGTTAAAAATAAAATACTTTGCTTTCTTTATCTGTCTGTGTGTTTCCAAGGTAACAGCGTGGTGCGGGCCTCGTGTGCGTGGGACATTATTGTGTGCCATTTGTTTGTGTTTTCTCTTTTTAGCATATAAAAGCAGAGGGTTGGTTTGCATCCGAGACACACAGCAGATGTCCAAATTCACAGCGGATCATGAGGTACTAACAGGCCAAGAACGAGCACTGCAGAAATAAACAATACCAGAACTCTTCTCTTGATATGATTAAGATCCTCTAAGTTATATTGACTTTTATTTAGTTAATTAATTTTTTAATTTAGTTATTTATTGTTTTTTTGCCAACAAGTAAATCTAATTGATTTATTAATAAGGACTAGATCAAAGAATCTTATGTGCCATCCTCTTTGATGCTTCACTGGGTCATTTTTCATACATTTTGGTGCTTGTGAGATACAACAATTTGACCAACAATTGACTAATGTGTAAGTGTGAGTGTGAGATTAGTGTTAGATTTTCTATGTCCTTTTTGTTTATTACTGCTAATGAGTTTCCTTTGAGAGCTTTAACAGGAAGATGGGGTGGTTATGATAGACAGTCAAGTCATAGAGCAAGCGTTGTTAGTGTAGCTATAAACTGAACACGGATCCACTGACAGTGTAGGGTTAATGGAGAGAGTGATACCAGAGAGGGAAATGATAGACACTTATGCAGAGAAAGAGTGAGAGTGAGCAAGAATGGACAATGAGATAGAAAGATCCTCTGAGCTGCAGTGAGAATACTACTCATTAAAACTATTGCATCATACCACTCCCTTTTTGCCACACTGTCTTTCTGTTTTACACACACACACACACACACACACACACACACACACATGCACACACCTTTTCAGAGTGACATGAAGCGCACAGCCTGCATTAGGCAGTAGATGTCCCTTGTGAAATCACTCACTGTCAGAGAGGAACATGCATCTGCTTTTCTCGCTGAGATGTTTCCCATCAAGAGTTTGTGCTCCATATGAATCTGAGGACATCTGCTCAGGCACTTTTATTTACTTCTACTAGAACATCAAATACAGAATCCCTGCCTAAGCAAGCTTGTATCCTGTCTGATGGTTCTTCCATGTCATCAATTATCCCAAATTTATATGAAGAGTTTTATTACAATAAGCAAGATTTCATAGATGAAACCATGAGCACACTGCAGACAAGCATTCCATATTATATTCTTTTTATTAGTGAAAATTATTTACTAACATATTTTTGTATAGAAACATCTATTTTTCCTTACCAGCCACTTTAATAGGAACACCTGTACGCCTACACATCCATGCAATTATCCAGTCAGCCAATCATGTGGCAGCAGTGCAATGCATAAAACTATGCAGATACAGGTCAAGAACTTCAGGTAATGTTCACATCAAACTTCAGAATGGGTAAAGAATTTATTTTGACTGTGCATGGTTGTTGGTGCTAGTAGTTTGAGCATTTCAGAAAAACTCCTTTAATTAGGGTTTCACGCACAACAGTCTCTAGAGTTTACACAGAATGGTGCAGAAAACAAAAATCATCCACTGAGTGGCAGTTCTGCAGATGGAAACAGCTTGTTGATGAAAGAGGTCAGAGGAGAATGGCCAGACTGGTTCGAGCTGAAAGGATGGCTAACTCAAAAAACCACTCATTACAAACGTATAAATACATAAAAGTCAAAAATGCATGCTGTTATTTGACAGCGTTAAGAGTTCAAGAAGATTAAAGTGATTTAAAATTCACTGGTTAAGCTCGATTTGAGTTTGCAATTCTCACTGGGCCAGAGCCACCTCTTCACTTTCACCTCTTGCATCACCTTCCTTGGATGCTTAACGTTTTGGTCTGCTGTCAACAGATGACCTTAAAATTATGTAAATATGCAAAAAACTATTTGGACTATATACATAAAATTGCAGATAATTGCAAAAAAAAAAAAATTAAATCTTCTTTCTTTGCTGGCAGAGTTTTTCTCACATTAACTAAATAAAGCTCTCAGACACAAAGCTTTAATTCAACAGGGATATACTTGCCATTACTATTTATTTATTTATTTATTTATTTAAAACATTATAAAGTATATATTATGTGGTAAGAGTTTTATGGTGCACCTCAGAGAGTGAGGTTTTCTCTGAACTGATTGGATGGAAATGGGACAATAACGGCATGTGTGCTGGGAAAGAACCATAGAAGAATATCATCTTTTACATGTGTCTCCACTCCCTCACTGTCAGGGAGTAACGTGGCTGATAGGTAGGAGTTTTGTTGTGACTGGAAACATTGTTCTCTGTCTACGGTCTGTGTTTTCCAGAGCATATCAGCTCAGAGAAACCACTGGGATTCTCACCATTGTTAACTAAAAGCTCGGCTTTACTTTAAAACCTTTTTAACTGTCATGTTCACTACTTAGCAAAGGGTGTACAGTTGATCCAATAGTATCTCTTTATCTCTTTTAACGTTAGTAGATTTATAATATGGTAATATAAATGTAATTTTTAAATACACAATATATCATAATTTCCCTATCATTTTCTTATTTTCCTAAGCAATATTTATGGAGGAAGCCCTTCACGTGGTTGAGGTGTATGTGTGCACAGCTGTGAGTGCAGCACAAGAGAATATGACACAACTTTATGTTTGATTTTTTTTCCCTTTCACCTGGTTACTCACAGGCACAAATGATCTGAACATAAATTTCTGTAGTATAAATGTCATTTTTAATTTGCATTTTTATTTATTTTTAATTTCATATTTATTAAAGAAATGAAAGCAAGGGCCATGAGATTTTATGTAATTTTAAAAAAAAAATTAAAACAAGTCATTTTGACCCAAACAAGATGTAAGCTGTAGCAAAAGGTTTTCGAGAAAAAAAAAAAATTGGGTTTGGTGTTTAGTGTTCATTTTATTTTCACTAGCTTTTACAGTAAATTACAGTAATTTACCATGTGAAAATTTTACACAGATAAACTGTAATATAGCAAACAATCTTTTAGGAAAATGGACAGTTTAGTTTACTTCACATTAATATGCATTTTGTAATAAAGTAATAGCAGATAATTACTGTTATTTTACAAAAAAAAAATGCCCTGTAGGTCTTAAATGAGAGGAGACTTTTTATATGAGACTTTTTATAAGAGACTTAAATGAGACTTTTTTTATATACAGAACTCATATTTTCTCATGTCTGAAGCACAGTCTGATTTGGATGAAAAGTACATATCTAATGGATTGTTGTCATTTTTTTTTGTCTGACTATGTTTATTCCACCTCACACCAAAGGAAAAGCAAACACTAATACTAAAAATACACCTTGCCACTGTTACCATCTTGTCACGTAGCAATTAGACACAGTTCAGATGGTTGTACAAGGTAAACATTCAGATCCCAGGTGTCCATCAACTAACTCCATCAACTGACTCCATCAACTGCCACCATGAGTACACAAGAGGTGATGGGCCGCTGGAAGGACTAAAAGCAGAGCTGTTCACAATATGATTAATTTTATACTCTAACAAGCTGTGACAATTACTGTTGTTTACTGAAAAGCGGAATCAGCTGTGTATGTAGTAGTAGATAGACTTAGCATGCGAGCCAACCAGCTAATTGCAGCAAGTTACTATAGACAGTGAGGGAAAACAGGTTGGGAGAGAAACCTCAACCTGTTTTGTGGAAGCAAATTTATGGCTGCCAGAGCCTGTTTTAACCAGTCCAAAACAAGACAGTGTCCATGACTACATACAATCATAAAAGTATCCATGAGTATAATGCCAGGTTTTTTTTTTTCTTTTTCCTCTTTAGGCTTGTCAAATGTACTGTATCACTGTCATCATTCTCCAGGGTTTTAAGATGTGTTTTAAAAACAAAGTTGCATTCAATCCTGTAAATGTTATTCATATTCATGTTTAAGTCTGTTTGAACTATTAATTTAAATGCTACTGGTTAATTGGTTGATTTGCCGTGTAATTTCACAGTATTTGTTGATCATTTTAAAAAAGTATGTAATGTAGAACATTTAGAATATTGAATTAAACTGTCTAATATAAATAGAAAATGATCAACAAATACTACAAAATCACAAATAAAGAATTTCATTTAACAGTTATAACATCAAATTGTCATTAAATTTAATGTTAGTTGTCAACTGGATGATTTTCAATGACATTTTACTACCATAAAAACATTTCTTTAAAAAAAAAACAGTGAAAACTTGAAAGTTTTTACTCTCTGAACAGTGTACTTTTTCACTTTCCTACAAATTATTCGAAAATTATATAATAGAAAACACTGCTTCATATCATTGCACTGTGGTGTGGATATTAGACCCTCTTTTTATTTTAGTTGGATGTCTTTGTGAGCTGGTTAGTACATTCTCAGGCCAGCCAACACTAATAGAAAATGCTTAGACGCTGCAAATGTGAGTTGTCTGAAAAGGTCAAACAATTATAGACCTCCATTTTGGTCAGGTAGAGAGAATAATGGTTGTTTGAACAGAAGAAAATATTTGAACTAAAGAAAGGCTTCCCTTAGCAACCTGACAAAGAAAAAAAAATACCTGATGTCATGTAGTTGTAAGTCAAGACACTTGGACTTGTGGTATAATCTTGAAGACGTTTTGCCAGTCATCCGAAGGAGTTCAATAGTTCAGATGAGATGCAAAATTTCTTAGAGGTCATAGCAAGTTTTAGTCGTTTTGACTTACAACTACTAGACAATTTAATGACCTGGATGGCTGAGCTGGAGTAGCTTTATTTTCTTGGCCAGTGCATAGCTGAGCTAAATGTTGGCAGAAAGCAAACTACAAAATATATTCCTGGACTAAAGCTGAGAGAGAGTGTGGTAATGATCATACAAGAATGTTCTTAAACATAACAGGTAATTGTAACTACACAGAGTTTAAATAAAGCTGAAGTTGTGTAGAAATCTGTTTATACTTACACTGTTGAATTGCTTAAAGTGCAATACTTTGAACATATCACACTTTTAGGCTTTTAACCTTTAGGCTGGTTAAAGTTTCTCTTGACTCGTTAGGCCAGATATCAGGAGAAAGTCATTGCCTCTACACATGCAGTATTTGTCTTTGTTTTTTCTTAACAGTTTGCAGCATGACAAGTGTAAGCAGACGAAAGAAAGCAACGTGTGTGTGTTAGGTCACACCTCCTTCTCTCTCCTACGCCTTTCTTTTCTTCATGAGGACAGAGAGATGACCATGCGAGGCCACTGGTCCTCCAACACCCTGGCCATCATCTTCCTCCTGCTCTCCACTGCAGGTGAGCTCCACTGGGGATCTACCAACAAATTCAACAAATGAGACCACATGGATGGATTAAAAAACTGATTTTTTTTGTACAGTCCAACCAAATTTAGCTACATTAAGTTGGAACCCTAAGTCAAATTAACTGTATATTTCAGTACTGTTTTCCATACACCTTCATTAAGGCCGGATGAAGTATAACAGAAGCTTATTTTTAAATAAATTAGCATGCTAGTTAACTAACTTGCATGCTAGTTAGTGAGGATTCCAGCTACTTACAGTGAGGTTTCTAACAGCTGTCAGGTGTACACCATTAATGTAACCGAATACACATACATTATTTGGAATTAATCTTTTTCTTTTTAAAGCATGTCAGAAAGGATCCAGCAGGACACAGCAGAAACATCAAGCTGCTAGTTTGCTTATATTTTGGGAAATACAACCAACTACATTCATTAAAAAATATCACTGGCAGGTACAAACAAAAATAATAACTTTGTGAGTGGGATTAAAAAACAGCCCCACACACATCTCTAGCTGAGACCAATTATGAGCTATCAGAATCAGAATTCACAGACCATGCTGACAGTGCTGACATTTCTAACTGTTTTTTCCCCCGGTGTTTTCTAGTATTTTCTGAATATATAGATATAGATATATACAGATATGGATATTTGGAATAATAAACAGATACAGATTCACTATATGGCCAAAAGTATTTGGACACCTGACCATCACACCCATATGTGGTTCTTCCCCAAACTGGTGGAAGCACACAATTATATAGAATGTCTTTACAATTTCCCTTCACTGGAACTAAGAGACCCAAACCTGTTGTCCCAAACCAATGCCTCTGTGCATAAAGCGAGCTCCATGAAGACATGGTTTGTGAAAGTTGGCGTGATAGAACTCGAGTGTCCTGCACAGAGCCCTTACCTCAAGCCCACTGAACACCTTTGGGATGAACTGAAATGCAGACAGAGTAGAGGTTCACAGAAAAGTAGAAGTTATTATAACAGCAAAGGGGGACTCCTAGTGTATATGGAGTAGTTAACTATAACTATAAAAGCAAGTTGAATGAAAAGATTGAATGAATTCAGTGAAAGGTTTGGCCTACAGTCACGTAAGCCAGCAGGATCTAACAAACTCACCATGACCTAATATATGACACAGGCAAGTCAACGAGGACATGCTGAAAACAGTGTTAGATCAGAATACAGATTACCACAGTGGTGCTTCAGGAAATTACTGTGGCTGGCTAACCTAATCACTCTTAACTACTCTTATTCAGTTTGACAATGTGGTTAGTGTGCAGAGACATGCCCAAATGATCTGCAAAAGAGAGGACCACAGTTAGAACCATGATTTACCATATGCTTTAGCTCCCAGTTCCCAAAAACATGCACGTAGGTGAACTGGCTATGCTAAATTCCACCTAGGTGTGAATGAGTGTGTGTGCACGGTGCCGCATGGTACCAAATTAGTGTGTGTCCATGGTACCATCCTATCCTTTGTGTATTCTCACCTCATGTTCCTGGGATAGGCTCTGAATCCAACAACCCTGACCAGGACAAAGTGGTTTACTAAATATGAATGAATGAATGAGTTTAGCCCTCTATACATAGTGTGAGAGGTGTAAGAGTTCTCTTAAATGTTTTTAAAATTGTGTTAACACAGAAATGAGGTGAAGCAGAGAAAGTGCATCTGACTGCAGTTAGGAAGTGATACACAGCTATAGCAAGTAAGATCTCAATAGGTATGGTTAAAATAGCATTGCTAATTTAAATAAAGCTCAGTAACAGAAAATTCACCCAACTGCATGGTAAAAATTCATTTATCCTGCACATAACAACAATCTGCCATATAACTTTATCAGTGAAATAGACCCCTTCCAAGACTATGGTTATCTTCATTGCCATGAAAAGCCTGTGATATCACATATCCTCCTATATTTTTCCAGAGGCAGACAAGGTAATTGGAACATAGATGGACACAATCATACCAAGTCATTTGAGGACAAGGAGTACTTTCAAACATCTGTGATTATTTAATATCTTTTAAAAGAAAATCTCTTACACGGTCAGTCAGCCAGTTATTATGTGCAAAAAAAACACAATCTGCCATTATTATAAAATCATAACCAGGTTGATTCACACGCCCAACGTGTCTTGCCAGGAAACACATGCTGAGTCTCCATGTTGGCCAAAACTCTCATGAGAAGATTTTAACCTCTATAAATCCAGTGAGCCAACCAGAACCTTGAGTCTAGGTTTAATGAAGCAGCAGGCCCATCTAAATGAGTCTCTTCCTGATCTGAAGAGACATTAATATACATACATAAAAACATTTGGCATATTAAACATGCTGCCAAAAATCCAAAACCAAGAATAAAATAACAAATATTATATACCTGGTGACTAAGTTTAGTGATCTCTTTCCCCTTCCTTGCCTTTATTGCTTGGATAAGGGGTATTAAAATACCTCACCATAACAGTTCTACATCCATAGTCAGGTTGCTCTTTTTGTGATCCAATCTAAGCATGATGACAGCAATAAGGACTGAGGCAGTCCAGAAAAGCAATATGATCTCACTGTTGCAAATTATGATGCATTTGACAGCCTTAAGGAAGAGTTTATAAAGTTATAAATGGTAAGGTTAGGGTAAAGATGGGGTTACAGAGCATATGAGCTGTCTTCTTTGTAGCTCAAAGAAGTTCAAAGAAATCATTGCTGCTCGTGACAGTTCCTACAAATTTTGCATGAGAGGAAGTGGATTGAAGAAGCAGGACGTGCTCTGGTGGATGTGCCAAAATCAGTTTTAAATAGATGGGGGAAGGTACAGGAGGGTGTAGGCGGTTTTGGGGGGGGGTGTTACCTCCTAAATCACTTCAGCATGTGTCTAACTGCACTTCTAGCCAGCTCTCTGAATGAAATACACATCCGAGCGGTTACCATGGAGAGAGATAGAGACAGGTATTTTAGCTGGCTGTCAGGCAGGTGTCTCTGTACCCAGGCACCCACTGGAGAAACACTCATTTAGCATTGTGTGAGAAGTGAACTCAAGTGCTGGTCATGCTGATAGCACCAAAACACTGCACAATGTTAATAATGCAGCAAACAAAAATCAAAACACATTGATTGGTTTTTGCTGCCATAGTAGAAGAAAAACAGGGCTCAACAGGTGGTTTTCATTTCATATGCCTGGCTTTCTCCTTCTGTTCTTTTCTTCCCCTAAATATGAGAACCTTGTATTACGGCTTGACTTCTTGCCTGTTTGGTTGATGGATACACAGCTGAGGTGCTGCCAAATAACTTCCCCTGCTATTCAAGGCTCTTTATGGGGTCAGAGGTGCTCCTGCAGGGCTCTTTGGCTCTTGTGTCTATCAACGCTAATTTATTACGACCATTAACAACCCTCTGTATGCCCGGGCAAACAGGTATCGGGCTTTAATTGTCATTAACAAGGAGCCAAATGCGGACATTAAATTCTTTGTTTTGTTTCGTAATGTAATCATTTTCTTCATTACACATTCACATAATAATATAATATTGGTCTGGGTTGCTGTCATCCTCTAAATATGTGTTTATGAATAATAAACATGAGGTGGAGGTTTTCATTAGTAGCTGATTTTTATTGTACTTAGGTAATGCATTGCAGTAGTGGGTACTGCATACCTTTCCTGTCAATTTTAACAAAAGAAGAATGATTTTTATATTAGCTACTTTTTAATGTTTTTGTTTACATCACAAAGTATGGATGCACCCAGAGAGGTATGGCTGGCCACAAAGATTTGCCATTTATTACAAAACATCTTTTTAAAAAATATATTTCCATTGTGAGTATGTATAAATACTGTATGTGCAGTGTGTAATTATTCTATTCTGGATTGTTAATGTCCCATATTTTTGGAGTACTACTGTAGTGCTCCAATTTTCCCTAGGGATGTCTCTTGACTGAAAATTCAAACACGTTTAGCAAGGTTTCATGACAGAAAGAAATGAAAAACAGTTGAAGATGTTTCTGAAGGTTTTTTCATTCCTGCATATTTGATTTTTAACCTTTGTGGAACAGATTTGCATTATGTGTAAGTCTAACTTCAGTTACTCTGGTTTTTAATTAACTTTATACCACAGTGCTATTGAATTCTCCATTCTGATTGGTCAGAAGGTGTTGATTAATTTCTATAACAGCAGCTTTGACGATAGTGTTGGCTGCAAGGCAAATCAGAGGTTTAATATTAATGTGGGTGTTCTAATTCATTATTGTTTCTATAGTAACAGCTTACACAGGGCTTCATTTATTCAGAGGACAGTCCAAATAAATGGTTTTTAAAAATGGGTCCCATTAATGATATGGCGAAGTAACTGTGAAGAAACATTTGTTTAACATTTTTGGAAGGAGTCTCCAGTGTCAGTGCCTTGTAACAGTCAGAAGTAAAGCTGTAATTTTAAATTTCCAAAATGGGAAAGTCTTCAGGACAGAGGACTTGGTGGTTTCTCGCTAACATGACAAGCTGCAATTTTTGGCCTTATTAAGTGTGAAAGAAAAAGAGAAAAAAGAGAGAGTGGTGCTGCTATAATGTAAGTGAAAACAGGAACTAACGTCTTTCGTGGATGTTCTACAACAGTAAATGTAAGAGATAAACAGATAAAAAGTATTGCATGTAATTCTTTAATGAATAAAAAAATGTTGGCAAATTGCTGTGGTATAAGTGGAATAAAACACTTCAGGATGTGCTGTTATGGGAAAGGCATGGTATGGCATCACACAAATCTGTCACTGATTATTTTCCTATAACATTATGTCCTGAAGTGTTTTATTCCTTACTTAAAAAACGTTTTGGGACTATAGTAGATAAGCAGCTAGACAAAGAATCTAAGCTTCCTTATTTCCAGTCTAAAACATAAATATATTACTGTAAAAATGATCTTTGGACTGGGAGATCGCCTGAGTGAGTTTTTCTGTCTATCCAATTTATCTGTCCATCATTCTCTTACAGCTCTAATCTATATGCAAATGATGGCATGTCTGCACTCCTCCTGTTAAAAACCCGATATGATCTTGGAGGAAAGCAGCTGAGGTTGCAGTCAGACTCAATAGCAAACATATATTCTGTATATGAAGGGCAGAATTAGGAACGGACAAGGTGGTGGTCTGTGCCATTTGTCAGATATTACAACTTTTGGCAGATCATCAGGATATGTCAGTTGTGTGCAATTAACGACGTCAGGACTACTTCATGTTTGTCTGGATGGGCTACAATATGGGATGGTGGGGGGCAAGCAATAAACGATCATTCATATTATATTATTATAATTATTATATTCATATTATCCAAGGATGTATTAAAAATTGTAATGGTACCCTCTGTATGAGTGCACGAGGTCCTATATTGCATCCTGTCCTATATAAATAAAAACTGATTTAAAATGTGATATGAAAAAAACAGAAAGAAGATTCAAAGATGTAAGACATGCAAGGACATGGGCTTGCATTGAACACTGAGTTGTAAATTTTGCTTCCATTATTTAGTAAAAGACATCTGAAGAACATGTGCCCTGTGTATACAAGACAATCAGACTGGCCATTTATTTTTGAAGTAAACCATACTCATCACATGTTGCACATTTATTTTAAAATAGACGGAACACAGCAGACTGATTCGTCTAGGCCATTACATAATGCTTGCTATGTACTTTATGATCTACTAAAGAGAACAAATGCATGTGTACAGGCAGGTGCTATTATCCTTTATTTATTATATTCAGATTTAACTTGCATATGTGGAATAATGCATCCCAAAAACCGCAATTCTGTTACACATTATTTTGAAAGACTTAATGTTTTCAAATTAAGTAAGATCTCAAACATCTTTAACTTCTCTCTTTCTTTGAGCAGCTCTTTCAGCACACTTCAGAGTTTGCGAACCCTACTCTGACCACAAAGGGCGCTATCACTTCGGCTTTCACTGCCCTCGCCTCTCTGACAACAAGACCTACATGTTCTGCTGTCACCACAACAACACAGCCTTCAAGTACTGCTGCAACGAGACCGAGTTCCAGGGCATCATGCAGCTCAACCTCACCACCACCTCTGATGGTTTCGCTCACAAGTGAGTAAAAAAAGGATTATTGTACCAGAAACTTAGGCAATTACTCTGTTTATTTCATTTTAAACTGATGCAACATATGATGCAGCAAAAACACGAAGCTGAGCTAAATTTGTGAAGAAAACACTTAACAACATTATTTTACCTAATCTTGTAATTTCATGTAGCGGAGTTATGATAGAAAAAAATTTAATTCCATAATATATTATACAATACAGTGATGTCTCAGTATGATACATTTTCGATACACCAAAGTTGTAAAACGTTGCCTGAATGTGCAAAAACTGCACACAAAAAAACCCCTGAAAGTTATATGGCAACTAAAAAGTTAGTTCATTGGAAAAGGGAAATCTTTCTTTTTTTTTTCTTTATATTTTTACAATTTTTTGAAAAACTATCCAAACTTGGTGTTAAAACTAAGACTCTGGCAAATCTCTTGGTGTCTATGAGGCGTGACTGAAGTCAGATTTCAATAGCGCCAATGTGTTTTTGAATCCTGGGTTCTCCACTACACCAAGTAGAGCCTCATATCTGCAGCTTTGAAATTTTTGAATCACAGTATTGATTCTTCTTTAATGATAATTGATTCAGCCAGGAGATGCTGTATTAAATCAGCAGAGAGAGAGAGAGAGAGAGAGAGAGAGAGATGTTTTCATTTGTGATGTCAGTGCAGATACAATAGTATTAGCACTGGCTTATATGCTTGTACAGTAGTATTAGCTTGTACTTAGAATAAGTGTGTGTTTTTTTTAAACCTCTATTGCCTTTCCTGATTCAAAATCAGGAGGAAGCTACTTTTTCAGGAGAGGGAGTGTGGGCTTGATTAGGTTTAAATGTTTACTACATCTCACATAATACAAGCGGTATTTTATGATGAATAAAATGCCTACTTTATTATGCAATCTGTTGAAGGTGTTCTTCAATCCGCAGACATATCAAATCAAGACGTTCGAACAATGCGTACACCGTATCGTATCTTAACGTACTGATGAAGGCACTGTTTCAGGTTTTTTTCATGAAAGATGAAAAACTTTCATCAGTTTCATGAAAAACTTCACAATTGTAATATCAGACAGAATTTTCTGATGAGATCATTTGTGTAAGAACATGCAGCTCTGTCTGGTTTGTGACCTCCACTTGGAACTGTTTTATGATATGCATAATATGCTAATGGAGTAGATTTTCCCATTTAACAAGTTTTAAAAAAAAAAAGTCCAAATGCACGCCTGCAGGCTAAGTAGCAATGAAGCTGGTGTAAAGATAAATAGCTGTTTCTCTCCTGGATGCTATGGTAACTTGTTTATCCTGCCAGCTGTCTGAAGATGGGACATTTATATGTATGCAAAGTATGATTTATTTTCATATAAAAATTGTTTTCATCACATTTACTGACTATCGTGGACAAGGTTTTTTTTTTTTTTTTAACCTGTGGCTATTCAGAATGTGCCAGTCTAATATTAACTCTGTTGATGCCCTTCCAAGTGACATGCCCTTGTTTGTGTTTTGTGAAGTGCAGCTAACAAATTGTTTATGCTCTTTAGCACCAATAATCATCTTTTTAATTCATGATGGAAGTCCTACTCAGATAAATCTATTTTTGAATTGTACAGTACACATAATACTACTGTACACAATGCTTTAAATCAGCTGTGTGTGCAAGAATCGTGCATTGTATATATGGAAGAGTAACAAGTTAATTAGGTTCTGAGACTTTACAACTGGAAGTGTGTCCAAACTTTTGCACATGCCATAATTACTCTTTCATTTGTTTTTAAATTTTCTATGATCATCAAATATAAAGTAACTGTAGAAAATGTTTTTTAAATTATTTGCTGCAGAGGTTGTATTTACTTCTTTTCAGAAAATATTTGCATACAACTATAGGTGCACATGATACAGTAGATTGGATAAGTATTCACTCACTTTTTCCACATTTTGTAGTGTTACAACTTGGAATTTCAAATTGACTTAACCGGGATTTTTACCGTTTGATTTACACAATAAGGAGTCGCAAACTATTTTTTGTTGGAACACAAAGGTTAATTAAATGTTAACTAAACAAACAAGCAGACATTTTTGGCTGCAAAAGTATTCAGCCCCTGGATCAATACTTGGTAGGATCACCTTTGGCTGCAATTACAGCTGCAAGTGTTCTAGGATACGTCTCTATCAGATTGGAACATCTGGATTTGGATATTTTGACCCATTTGACCTGGAAGAGGTTTAATTCTATGATTATCTTGTATCTAGCTCCATTCTAGTCCTTGCTGATGAAAAGCGTTCCCTTAACATGATGCAGCCAGCAGCACTCTTCACTTTTTCAGATGTTTTTCTTAGGATAGCTTTGTGGAGTGTGTGGCTGTCCTGCAAATAGCTTCTCAAATCTGAGCTGTGGATCTCTCCAGCTGCTTTAGCATCACCCTTGGCCTCTTGGTTGCTTATCTGAATAATGCCTTTCTTACTTGATCACTAAATTTTGGTTTACGGTTTTTGCTGTGCCATGTTTTTTTTTTTTACCATTAAATAAATACCATTTAATACTATTTAAAATGGCAGTTTGAAGTACTAATAGTAGTTTTTACATCCCATGGTTTCTATTAAAATTGAATGGATCCAACAGTTGTTCAGATAACATGAAAGAGGTTGGAAACGGTTTTTAAAATAAATATATTTATGTCATATTTAGAAAAGAAGGGTTTTTTTTACTATTAATATTTTAAAATACAATATCTGACCCTTTTCACATGTTTATCTTACCTTATTCAGTGTGATATGGCTCTACAAATGTCTGTCATGGGTGTTTTCTCTTCAAAGTTCAATTAAGTTGAGTTTCAATTATTTCAATTGTTTGCAAATTATATTTTGTATTAATTTTGTGTATGTTGTATTAGTCTTGAGAACAGAGAACCTGCATTGTCTTGTATGATGCACCATGATCCTTGGAGCACAGCATTTCATCCTACTGTATATATGTGATGACAATTAAAATGTATGAATTTACCTGAATAATAATGCTCCTGCTTTGTTCTGTCTCGGTCTCTGCTGATTGTTGCAGTAATTACACCGCTCTCGTTGGTGTGTGGGTTTATGGTTTCTTCGTCATGATTCTGCTGGCTTTGGACTTCTTATACTATTCAGCCATGAACTACGAGGTGTGTCGTGTCTATCTGGAGAAGTGGGGACTGGGTGGTCGATGGCTGAAACAGGCCAGGAGCCAGTGGCACAGTGCCGCCAAAACACAGGAGGGAGATCCGAGCTCAGGGACGAGTCTGAGCCACGGCCCTCACCAACAACATCATCCCAGACCGAGTTTAAGAGGAGAGGTGGAGAGTCCTACCCTCCTGACCTTCCAGACCTCCACAGCATGGTGAGTCTGCTTAACCCATTCTGAGGCAGAATTCATAGCAATCCAAGCAGGCGGGGAGTGGTTTTGTACGGTTTCATATAATGTCATATAAAACTATATAAACTTGTGTGTCATCCTAAGCCTAACCTTAAAATTCTTATTTTTTCATTCAGCTCTGGTTCATATTGTGCCCATTTCAACAATAAATTATATTTTTCTTAATATTGTCCAGTTTAATGTTGCCAACTTAAGTCTTTCATATCCTCATGAACACAAAACTGTTCATTGTTTAGAAACTTAACTGTAACTTTAAGTGAGGTAGAGAACCATGTCTGTGGGTTACACATAGTATAAAATAAAAAACAAGATGCATTAGATGTACAGATATTGAATGAAACAGTTTAGGTTTCCAGTTTTGATGGGTTCTAAGAAGATTAGGCGGTGACATAATAATAATAATAATAATAATAATAATAATAATAATAATAATAATAATAATAATAATAATAATAATAACATTTCTGCACACTTCTGCCTACTTTTTCTTTGGAATGGCAATGAGTACAGGGCAAATAAATAGTCTTGACTGTCAGGTAGCCATGTCAATTGGGAAGGTTTTGACATGACGTGAAAAAGTGCTGGGAAAAAATATATATATATATATATATATATATATATATATATATATATATATATAAAAAAAAATTAAATAAAAAAAACAAAAAAATATATAATTTTAACACACACAAAAAAGTATCAAAAAC
>CM075020.1:9934536-9963538 GCA_037576675.1 Pangasius sanitwongsei | reverse complement strand
ATATATATATATATATATATATATATATATATATATATATATATATACACACACACACACATATATATATATATATACATACATATTTTAATCATTTCTATCATTTGATGTTTGTGTTGTCTTTAAAATGATCCCGGCATGTTGTAGTTTAAATAATTTCCTTTGTGAACACAAAGCTTTCCTTTAACCTAGGCTCAGAATTACTTTTCTTGATCCTTTTTTTGGGTGTGTTTGGTTGCTGATGGTCACATGTTTATTGTTCTGTCTTTAAGAACTGGATGCTCTGTAAATCCCTACAACAAAATCATAATTAGTACCTTTACATTCAGACGTAAGTAGAGACAGCTAATTATATATCATTGCAAAAGGGCAACTTCTATCCACAGCACTATACAGAAGGTCAGTGCACAGCAGCAGGGCACTACAGCCAATCTGCTCTTTCTGCTCACACAGCTGGACTCCGAAGCTGAGAGTCAGGGAGGAGGAGCAGGGGAACTCAGTCCAGACACCCACAGGCATCTGCCCTTTTGCGGCTTTGTGTTTTGAGGGTGTTGTATCGATTTTTCTCTTGACTGCACAGAAATACAGAAAGCAGGAAAAGCTTTTTTCCCCCCCCAATCAACAATGCTTTCTTCCAAAGCTACACATTAGTTCAGGCACTAAAATCAAACTGCACTATTAACCGATGTTTTTCACTCTGAACATTCAGGTCAGATTTAGAGTAGAATATATAGATGCTGGGCTTAATGCACTAAGATTACTGGGTTACTGGTAAGTGCACCACTTTTAATGAAACAGTGCTGACATCAAGTGGACAAATAAAGAATGACAGATTTTCAGGTGCACCAACATTTTTTGAAGCTTTTTAGAAGGACTTTGGAGGTTCATCCTCCCAGGTACACTCACTGTCCACTTTTATATGAACACCTGTACACCTGCACATTTATGCAGTTATCAATCATTCAATCATGTGGCAGCAGCGCAATGCATAAAAACACACAGATACAGGTAAAGAGCTTCAGTTAATGTTCAGGACTGCGTCCCAAACCAAATAGTGCTCACCAAGTACTATGGCTAAATAGTAATGACACTAATGGTGTACTGTTCTCTGTGTGTTTCTAGCTGCTGGTACACAAGCATATGTATAAGAATTTTAGCTGATTTTAAAACGAAGCTGCTACGTTATTTCTCATAATATCCCAGCCACAGAAGTAGGCTTTTCTGTATGCATAGGCTATATTGATGAAGGTGTCCATGACAGCATGGCAGCGTTGCCACCTCACAGCTCCAGTTCAATTCTGAACTCAGGTTACTGTCTGTGTGTGGAGTTTCACATGTCCTTCCCATGTCCATATGGGTTTCCTCCCACTTCCCAAAATAATGCTGGTATGTGGAATATGCTAAAATGCCCCTAGGAGTGAGAGTGGAGCCCTGTGATGGACTGACGTGACAGTGTTCCTGTGAATCTTCTGGATTCACCAGACCAGGATAACAGGGTTACTGAAAATAAATGTACATCAGTTGTTATTTCAACCTAATTTGAGATTAATTTTAATGTACACTATATGGCCAAAAGTATGTGGGCATCTCCAAGATCTAGTGGAAAGCCTTCTCAGAAAAATGGAGCTTATTATAACAGCAAAGGGCAACTAAATCTGGAATGGGCTGTTCGAAAAGCACAGATGGGTGTGATGGTCAGGTGTCCACATAATTTTGGCCATAGAGTGTGTCTTAGTTATCTAAGGTCACACAACTAGTGTGATGTTTGTATGTAAGGCATATCTGCAGTCATCTGTGCATTTTCTTCCTTAATGCATTCTGCTAGCTGTAAACATTCAGACGAGGAACTGCTGTTTCTTCCAGGTAGACCTGCTGAATTTAACAGAACACATGAGAGTTCATGTCCACATGCAATAACTCAACCTGCTGTTGCTGACCGAAAAGCAAATTTATTTACTGATTTGTACTGAAAGTGCATCAGTTTTTAAATGAAAACGTAACAAAAAGTAGTCAGCTTCATTATTATTAACTACAAAAAAACAAACAGTCAGAACAAAGTCTCTTCCATTAAACTCTCAGTTCTTTCTCCAAATGAGTGCGCCGGTGCACTTTCAGCACATACGCCTGCCTGAATCTTTTGCCACACTCAGTGCACTCGAATGGCTTCTCATCTGTGTGGATCTGCATGTGTCTCTTGAGGCGGCATGAAGTGAAGAAGCTTTTGCTGCACTGGGGGCACGTGTAGGGCCGCACTCCTGTGTGGTACCTGGTGTGCAGCTGCAGGTAGCAGGCCTGCGTGAAGCTCTTGTCGCAGTGTGAGCACTGGAACGGCTTGATCCCTGTGTGGTAGCGCTGGTGTTTCAGCAGCTCCCCGAATGAAAAGAAGGTTTTGCCGCAGTCTGAGCAGAGGAATGGCCTCTCGCCTGTGTGAGTGAGCTCGTGCCTGGTCAGGCTCGCTTTATATGCGAACGTTTTGTTGCATAAGGAGCATTTGAAGATTTTGTCCTCAGTGTGGCCGGCTACGTGTGCACGGAGGATCCTCTCTCTCTTAAAACTCTTGCCACAGTGCGGGCACAGGTACGGTTTCTCGTCCGAGTGTGTCCTCTCATGCTTTCTCAGCTCTCCGGGGTAGAGGAAGCGTCTGTTGCAGTGAGAACACCTGTAGCGTCTCTCGGCTGTGTGAGTCCGCTGATGTGAGAGTAGGGCGCCTTTGTACGTGAAGCCCTTACCGCAGCTGCAGCGGTACGGCCTCTCGGGCTGATGCACAAGCATGTGGCGCTTGAAACTTGTGGCGCACACGAAGCTGGAGCTGCAGAGCAGGCATTTGTGCGGCCGCTCACCCACGTGGCCTCGCTTGTGCCTGATTAGCGCTGCCTGACAGCTCAGTCTCTTGCCACAGTCGTTGCAGCGCTTCAAATCATCCTCGGGATGTGTCTTGTGGTGCTCGCGGCGAGCACTGAGCGAGCTGAAGCTCTCGCTGCAATACAGGCAGGTGTACATCCAGCGTTCATCGTTCTGAGGTTCACCTTTTTCGAGCTCAGCTTCCTGAAGAGGCTCACCAGGTGGGGTTTGAGGGCTATTTTTGAGACTGTGTACCAAACGATGGCGCCGCAGTGCTTGAATGTAGGAGAAGCGGCGGCCACAGTGGGACGCCGTACACTGGAAGGGCTGCTCACCCGTGTGGCTGCGCTCGTGCGCCTTTAGCATGCCTGGGTAGCGGTAGCCTTTGCCACACACCTGGCACACATGGGGCTCTTTCTCAGTCGCTGATGAAACCGGGTGGACCTTCTTCATGTGACTTTTCACATATCGCTCCTGAATGTGTGTAAATGGGCACTGAGGGCAGGAGAATGTCTTTGAGGAGAGCTCTGCAAAACAGTTTCAAAAACAGTGTTAGCATTGTTCTGTATGGTGGTCACAATGAAGGAAATGATGAATAAACATAAATACAAAACTAGGCTAGCTTAAATTCTTCCACACTGCTCCAAGTCTGTATGTATTTGGACAAATCTCTTTTGTTGGACATTCATCTCCATTTCCCACAGTTTGGCTTCTCACTTACCCAAACTATGGAAGCCCATTTCTGCCATTTGAAGAAATTTAAACCATTTGCTAAATGATAATAATGGGAAAGTTTCTCAGTTATAACTGTTGGTATTATTGTTATGGTATTACTTCATTTACATTGGTTTTATGTTTGCCCATACATTTGCATTTCCTGTACCAACTGCGCACCCCATTTGTTTGTGTATTGTTAAAAGCACTGTGTAAATAAATGAAATTAATGAAATTGAGCCTTATCAACAGAAGAGACATTCATTTCTACACTCTATTTTGTGTTTTTCAATGCAAGTGGCTCTGGACATAAACTGAGAAGGGACTGTCTTCAAAGTGTGCATCATTAAATGCATGTTCTGTACAGATGCTAAACCAACTTAATAGCCTAATCATTCCATACGGACACATGTGGAAATGACCGGAAAAAGGACAGAGAAACAGACAGTGCATGAATGTCTTGGTTCACTGGAATGAAGGTTTAAAAATGCTGAATAAAAGCATTTAATTCGGCATTTTTTGATGATGGGTTCTTCTAGTTCATGGCCAGAGTTGTCAGACCCCTGGGAGAGATGCATAGAAAATCTGTTTACAATATGATATAAATGCAAAGTAAGAAGGTTTACACTGTCAGCTGATGTATGGATGTCCCGAGGTGGGTCTAACTACTCCATATTGTTTACATTAGCAAAAATGAGCTTGCCAGTCTGGCAAGAAAACTCCACTACCCCAAAAAACAAGTGATCAAGCTAAAGATACTGCATATAAAAGTACTTGAAAGTTACTTGTACAGTAAGACGGAACAACAGAGGGACTAGAATTAACCTGTATTTCCGTCACTTGTGACAAGACCAGGAGAAACAGACAGCTCAGCAGCATCCCTTTAAAACAAACAAGAAAAACAAACTTCGTTAGTCCAAAACCATTGCATACTAGATGAACAATTCACTGTAAAGTATTACAGTAGATGTAAAATAATGTAAAAGCCAATACAATGTGTCAAGTATTACAATAGATATATATATATATATATATATATATATATATATATATAGTAGACCCAAGTACTAAACAGAAATCTAACAACTCTGACACTAATAAAATCCATGTACTGACCTGTTATCTGAGGTGATATGTTCTCCATCTACCTCTGTGACAGTTCCAGAGTTTCTCATAGGTGCAAGCGGCTTTCTCTCTCGCTTTTGTCCAGTTACCACACCAGGTTTTCTTTTCTGCTTATGGAGGTTACCCAATTTCAACTTCCAAGTCTTCTTAGGCTTTCGAGCTGATCTGCGGGTCCCGGCGGGGATGGTGAAAACGGCAGCTCCGTCAGCAGCGGTTACAGGCACAGTGAGTGTAGACTCCAGAGGAGGTGTGACGCTACGGGACAGACTCAGTCTCTCCTTAGCATTACGTTCCAGTTGTTCTGCTTCTGCAGTCCTGTGTTCAGTGCAACCTACGGAATCATCGCGTTTGCTGTGCGTCAGTGCAGATTCTCCGAAATAATTCTCAGTGTCAGTGTGCTTCTCAGTCTGGATTTCACTTTCCTCAGTGTTTCCATTAGACCGTGACTTGACCTGATCGCAGTCAGCAGCAGGGGGTGAATTATCACCATCCTCACTATTGTCCTCTCCAGTCTGGTTTGCATGTAAGTCAAACCCCGTCCATTCGGATGTGACCACGACAGTCTCAACATCGGTTCCGTCCATTACACACACGGGCATCTCACTGGGAGCAGGAGGATTGAGACTATCACCCGAGTTCACTTGAGCCACTCGGGTTCTTTTGCCAGACAGAGCAGTCAGGATGCAGTCACCAACTCTCGGCAGCGATGAGGAGGCTGAGGAGGAAAATCAGAACGAACTCGTCAGGTTCTCATTTAACTAGCTGAGAGTTTTGTATTGTTTGGCACATGTACATGCATGATTTGTGAGTGTTTTTCTTTTTGAAGTGGAGGGTGCCAAAAACAGCAGTTGGAATACTGCGGAATAATAAAAAAAATACATTTACAGTTATGACTCCAGAGTTTACCTTCATAGTCTTAATTTTCTGCTGTTTATTTAATACTTTGTCTACTTGCTGCAAATATATGTATGCTCTGCTAATATACACTCACCAGACACTTTAATAGGAACACCTGGTCATCCATGCAATTATGTGGCAGCAGTGCATCGCATGAAATCATGCGGATACAGGTCAAGAGCTTCACATCAAACATCAGAATGAGGGGGATGATTGTTGGTGCCAGACTGGCTCGTTTGAGTATTTCAGAAACTGCTGATCTAATGGAATTTTCATGCACGCCAGTCTCTACAGTTTACACAGAATGGTACAAAAAAAGGACATCCGCTGAGTGGCAGTTTTGCAAGCAGACACATCTTGCTGATGACAGAGGTCAGAGGAGACTGGCCAAGACTGGTTCAAGCTGACAGGAAGTCTCTGGTAACCCAAATAACTACTCTTTACCAATGTAGTCAGCAAAAAAGCATCTCAGAACGCACAACACTTCAAATCTTGAGGTGGATGGGCTACAACAGCAGAACGCCATGTAGGGTTCCACTTCTGTCAGCCAAAAACAGAAAGCTGAGGCTACAGTGGGCACAGACTCACTGAAACCGCACAGGTGAAGACTGTAAAATCATCACCTGGTTGGAGCCTGATTGGATAATTACATAAGTAAGCAGGTGAGAAGGTGTTCCTAATAAAGTGGATAAAGTGGTAGGTGAGTGTATGGTACTCACATAAGTTGGCTAACATATACTAATACTTCTCTGTTAAAAAAAATGTATCGTTTTAGCATCATTAACATTTTAGAAAAAAAATTTCTAAGCCGTGAGCTAATAAAAGCTCTTTCAAATTTTGGTATTTTTCCTCTTGCTTTAGGTGCCACAAACATTTTCACATCTTGCAGTTTGGCGATCTGATTAACAACTGATTTAATCCATAAGTTATTTACCAGGTTTAGTAAATTTAATAGTGTCAGAACATGGAAATCACTATAGGTGTGCTGAATTCTGACCCCCGGAACCTTGAGGCACCCCAGGTTTAAGCTTACGGATTACCGACCACAACTGTCCAGATGTCCAAGGCACTTATGGTGAAGGAGCAATGATCTCAAGCTATCTGGGCTGCTGATGGATTCCTCACAGTCTTTTAAAGCAGAAGACTCTGATCTGAGCCAGGCCACCGTCTGAAGCCAAAAAGAACATTTTGTGGATACTTTATCAATTATTGAGTGCTTAATTGGCCAAGCTGATCATGGCCCAAGATTCTAAACAATAACGGACTTCTCTAGTATTACAATATAACAAAATCTGCACACCCTAAACCCACTCAGTGTTTCCCACCTGAAGGAGGTCTGGCACTGGCAGGAAGTGCTCCAGTCGGGACAGGAAGTCCCACATCAGTGTCTGAAGGGCAGAGTCATAGCTGGGTCCAAACTCCACTGGAAACACATTCTACAGAGAGCAGAAAGAGAAAGAGAGTCCTCATACTGTACACAAGGTCTCTCCATAACTGCTGCTGAAATCCAGGACTAATATGATTGTGAAATTTCTAGTCCAATGTTTCTGAGATTACAAAAATGTTTTATTTGGTTTTTTTTTTAAATCATATTTCTTATAATAAATAAGAAAAATCTGAATGGAAATGAGGAAAGTGAGGAAAGTAAATCTTTAATTATTAAAGCTAAAAATTCTGTAAGTGAAGTTTTAGCTATCAACAATATACTACCTTAAGTCACAATATACTGTTTTAAAGAAGGAGACTGTGGGGAAAAAATGAGCTTGAAGTTTATCATAACATGAAAATACTACAATTAATATGTCAACAAGTTACAAATGTGAACAAATACTGAGTTAAAAAAAAGTGTGCATTCAGCTTAACTGGGGTAATGTCATGGTGCTTATAGGCTCTGTGCTACAATATTTCAAACTCTCTCGATATATATAAAATACATTTCAATACTCCTTGTGACTGCGAAGCAATATGTTCGCTAACAAATCTTTGGTCTATTGTGTGTGAGCTTTATTGTCTAGTTTGTCAAAATATGTATTTATAGTGTTTGTAGTGCAACATGCTTTAAAATAATCCCAGATGGTTATATCAAGAAAAAAATACAAAAAAATATATATATATATTACATTATATACACTCAGCATAGACTTTGTTAGGAACACCTGTACACCTGCTCATTCATGCAATTATTCAAGCAGCCAATCATATGGCAGCAGGACAATGCATAAAATCATGCAGATACAGGTCAAGAACTTCAGTTAATGTTCACATCAAACAGCAGAATGGGGAAAAAATTCGGCGTGGTTGCTAAAGAGTGTTTATTTGAGTTACTATAGACTTCCTGTCAGCTCAAACCAGTCTGGTCATCCTCCTCTGATCTCTATCTTCATTTTTCCGCCTGCAGAACTGTCGATCATTGTTGATGTTTTCCCGCACCAGTGTGTAAACTCTAGAGACTGCTGTGCGTGAAAATCCCAGGAGATCAGCATATTCTGAAACACTCAAACCAGCCAGTCTGGCACCACAGTCACAGTGATCACATTTTTTCTTCATTCTGATGTTTGATGTGAACATTAACTGAGGCTCTTGACCTGTATCTGCATGATTTTATGCATTGCTCTGCTGCCACGATTGACAGATTGTACAATCGCATGAATGTGCAGGTGTACAGCTAATAAAGTGGCTAATGAGTGCACATTATTACAGTGTAACTGCACCAGGGAAAATGGGAAGAGCTTTACTTTAAAAACTAGCAGAACATCTGATTTTTGTTTCTAATATTAATGAAATGCTCATGTAGCACTTGAAAGTGTTTCTGACCTGGAAGAAGTGTTCTCTCTGATCAGTGTCTTTGATTAGTGTTTGAACCAGGTCCACAAAGTGAACTCCTGTCTCTTCTACCTCCGTGCTGTCCACCTGTACGACCAAACAGAAGCCTGGTTAACTGACACACTCTCACGTAGGAATGAAGGGAACTGATAATCAGTGTGTAGCTGATAACATGGATGTTCTGTTATTAGGTTAAAATCATTGACTTGCATGTTTGGCCAGAGGAAGAACCAGCTGAATGCTGTTGAGATGAGGATGGATTAAATGTGTGTCCACTGTCTCATCCCTGTAGCAAAGCTCCAAAATTAGCTAGGGGAAGAGAAAAGAAGAGAGTTTGTCAATAAATCAAAGGTATCAGCTGCTGGATACATGTGTTTAAAAGGTTTTTAGTAACACATCCCTTGGAAATAGAGAGTTAATGCAAGAGAAATTGTTTGGCAGTGAAACTGTGATTAATGGACTAAAGAAACTGTATTTTAATGCACTGGATTTGGGACATTAACGCACTCAAAACAGCACATGCTTAAAAATGGACCAGCTTTCAAATATAAATTTAATGTTCACCTCAAATCTGTCTGCAACATCCTAATATGTATTAAAGGGCGCAAAAAAAAAAAAACAAAAAAAATATTTTATAGTCATGGTTTCACCTTTGCTCGCAGACCCAGAACAAGTTCGAATGCATGCGTGGGACTAAAGAGCTCCGGTACAGCTTCAGTAACCAACGAAACAAAGTCTGCGAGCATCCCATACTGCATTACATCCTGCTGCTGCACGATCCGCCATAGGACTGCAGAGATGAGTCGCAGAGGTGGGACCAGGAGGCGCAGAGAGGGCAGTAGAAGAGGATCTGAAACAAAGATCCCAAAGAGTACACTTCATGAACAGTGACAACTTCAACACAATAGACTTTAAGTTAAACCTATAATGAATTCAGAAATGACTCTGATGCTCATAATTTCCTGTTTACCCAATTATCAATTTTTGACTGTATAGTATACAGTTATAGAAGAGAAATGATATATATTCGCACTACTCGGCGTCATCCAGATGAGGATGGGTTCCCTTTTAAGTCCGTTTCCTCTCAAGGCTTCTTCCTCATATTGTCTCAGGGAGTCTTTCCTCGCCGCCGTCGCCTCTGGCTTGCTCATTAGGGATAAATTTCTCAAATTAAAATTTATATCTGGAATTTATATATTTCTGTAAAGCTCAATTGTGACAATGTCCATTGTTAAAAAATAAAACTGAATTAAATATAATGGATAAAATATGAAAGATATACAGTATATCTGAGCTCTCACAGATAACTAATACTAATCCCAGCTCTAATATCTAATTGCAGACACACTGGCAGGTCTCTTCAGTGTCCATGTCATAACTATGAACACCCCAAACCTACAGCTAAAGCACTCAAAATGCTAGTCTGGCTGCTGTCCATATGAAATGGCACCCCAAAAAAATAGAAAGCAGCAGCTTTCTAACCTAATCCTAACCTTATGCAGAAGCAAAAGGTTATACACATGTGAAATCTTTTGTCTGTTAAGATGGCAAGAACTGCATAAAAACATTTCTTGGTAAATCACACGTGGTTCCCATGTGTATTAGGTAACTACCAATCTAATACTGATCAGTATCTGAAGCTGTTACACTGCAGATGTGACCATCGATAGCCTTCCACAAAAGAGAGCTTGTGTGGTTCTTTCTTTTAAATAAACATAATTTCTTGTACCGTCGTTTCAAAGTTCTAATGCTAATAATTACCTGGTGCTGATGTGCTGGAAGATTGAATGTGTCGATATTTGATAAGTAACACACTTCTTTATTTTCATTGCTCTGATATGCACCATTCTGTCATAGTATTACAACTTTATTCTCAAAATATTACAACTTTATTCTCAAAACATTGTGACTTTTTTCTCCGAATATTCCGACTTTATGCTTGAACTATTTTTTTTATCGCAATCTCTCATATATTATGACTTTTTCCTCATAAAAATGACATGTTTAATCTCGAAACATTACGGCTTGATTTTTTAAATCTTGTATTTTTATTAATCTGTGGCACTAAAATGCTGTCGTAGATGTTCCCTATCACTTGGCAGCACAAGCTTGCACAGAGTGTGTAGGTGTCAGTAATCAGGGACTGACTGAGACCCTGAGCTCTGATCAGTAGTTTATGGGATCGGTGCACTCCTCACATCAGGTAACCCCTGAAATGATCTGAACATATATGAGACAGTAGTTTAAAACCAATGACAAAACATTCCTGCATCTTTTTTTCTCTTTAGTCACAGTGTAGCCTAAATTCTGCTTTTTTTTTTATTTTATTTCTCTCTATTCTCTAATGTCACATTTTATGTTCACATTCACTTCAGTATTCACCTTCATTTTAGATTTAATGGACGCGTCCAAAACTAAGCAGTACTTTGTTAAATAGTAAGCAGAAGTAGTAAATAAGTAAACAAACCCTGACTTGAGTTGATTTGGGAGCAGCCAGTGCAATGAGTAAAGTTTCCTCAGCACTGACTTCACCCTCGACTAAACAGCTGTCGTTAGCTTCTTAGCTAACTGCTTAAAAACAACTCATTTCTCAAACTATTAGACAACCCCTTCTAATGTTACATATTCTAACTTATTCATTGTTGTTGTTTTTTTTTTTTAAAAAAAAAAAAAAAAAAAGAAAGACATTTCCCTGCTGTTGTCTAACAGCCGTGAGTTACCCTTCGTGTCCTGCTGTCTTGAGACTCCGACTTCCATCATTCCAGCTAGGCTACAGCGGCTAGGTGAATTATTATTCTCCAGATAAACGTGTAGCTTTACTTCAGAAGTGTACAAACTTCTTCACACGGCTCCAGCGCTTAAACATGGCATGAGGAGTGATTTCGTTGTTTATAATTGTATATTGTATATAGTTGAGGGCAGCTTTAACAGTCTTCATTCCATTTCATTTCATTTCATTTCATTGAAAACACCAGAAATTCACGGAGCCGTTGAACAGCCCAAGCACAACCCCGGAAGTTTCAGTAGACTCAGGTTTTGTCACAGCGCCACCACGCATCAGGATGACCACACTGCAGCATCTTAGTTATCTATCTATCTATCTATCTATCTATCTATCTATCTATCTGGGTGACATTAGCTGGAGTATTATTTGCTGGATTATAAACAGTAAACTGTATACAATAATTATTATACACATACTATAATAAGTACTATTTAATTGACTGTATTTCCAAGTGGCCTATAAGAAGTCTGCCCGAGTTGTAGTTAACCTGACTCGGTCATGCATGTCTCAGCAGGATCTGCCCAGTTCTCTGCACGGGGGGCCACTCCAGTGCTTGTTTAGTCCGTTATCATCTTGATATTAATCTACTGCAACTCACTCCTCATAGATTTTACTCCTCATAGATTTTACCTGCATGTTATCAACCCCCTGCAACTGGATCCATCACGCAGCTGCAGACTTTTCAGTCTCCATAAGTTCTCCCACTTCATCACTTCATTACTGCCTTTCCTCCACTCGGCTTCCTGTATCTGCCTGAATCAAACACTGATTCTTGCCTACTAAACCAAAAACAGACCTACCTGAAGGCACCCCGCTCTGCGCCACTCTCCCTTCGAACTTCTAGCACGACACGACACGACTCGACCCACCATCCCTCAATATACAAGGAAGACATGCATCAAGGCTCGAGGCAGCCAGGGGGTGGAATGAACTTGGCCTGGTTGAGTAACTGGACATCTTCAAATGATCACTGAAGACATACCTCTTTACCAAGCACTTTAATGAGCACTAATTATTTTTAAAAACAACTTACTGTACAAACTCCTCTCTAACAGCATTTTAGCTTGATCGTATTCTTAGACTCTGGTCTATTTTAATGGAGAATGCTTTCAATGGAGACTACAAAGCACTTCTCTAAGTCACTCTGTGTTTGAATACACCAAATCATTGAAAAAAAATTTTTTTTTTCAACAATCCATGTTGCTATAATGCAGGAAAAAAAGTAATTTATATAAACCAGCACTACACTACTTAATGACCCTTATCATCTTTATTTAGAACTGTGCAGCCAAAGCAAAAGAAATTATGAAAATAAGTAAAGAATACACCCTCACATATTCTGTGCTTCAGAGTATAGCAAATTACAGATGAAGAAAACATCATTGGTTGTTCCAGTGCAAATTCTCACACACCCAATTTTTTAGGTACTGAACAGCCATAGAACAATGATCAGGAGGGCTGGAATAGACCAAATATGTGGACGGTCTAACTTCAGGAAAAACTGGATTGGACTCTGCCTATGTATAGAATATTTAGTTTAATATACATTATATAGGGAATCCATTACACATCATTGCAGAAACAAATTCAAGTCTCAGTCTATTCAATGTTCACTGGGAATATAAATGTGTCCACAATCACATTTCCAAGTCTATCATGAGAGGGTATCAACCACATCACCTTCTGTCAGTGTGGACTCTTGTACTTCCACTGTATGGCTGATGTCTTCAGGACACTTTGTGTGGTCCTCCCCTGTGTGCATTCGCATATGGTTTTTCAGTTTGGATGTGCTAGTGTATATTTTGGGACAGCAGCTGCAGGGGTACGCCCTCTGCTGACCATGTGTGCGCCTGTGACGCGCCAACTCCGAGGAACTCCGAAACTTCCACGGGCACTCTGGGCAGATGTAGGGCCGCTCTCCAGTGTGTACACGCTTGTGCAAGGCCAACTCTGCTGATGTCAGGAAGGTTTTCTCGCAGTGCGAGCATGCGAAGGGTCTCTCGCCCGTGTGCATCAAATGGTGCCGGTTCAAGGCGAAAGGCTTGGAGAATTTCTTGTCGCAGTAGTTGCAGGGATATGGGCGCGTGCCGCTGTGGCTGAGAACGTGCTCCCGCAAAGCCCGCTTGGATTTGAAGCTCTTTTGGCACTGACTGCACAAGTGTGGCCTGGCGTCCGTGTGTGACTTGTCGTGCTTGAGGAGTTCTCCGAGCGACAAGAAGCGCTTGCCACACTGCGAGCACAGGAACGGCCGCTCTCCCGTGTGCATGCGCTCGTGTCGACGCATAATGGAGAGCAGGTTGAATGCCTTGGGACAGTGAGGGCAGGGGAAAGGCCTCTCACCTGTGTGAGTGAGCTGGTGTTTGTGGAGGCCAGCACGGAGCGCGAAACTCTTTCCACACAGGTTGCACTGATGGGGTCGCTCGCCCGTATGACTCAGCAGATGACGCTTGACATCGGCCTGTCGCGAGTATGTCTTGTCACACTGAGGACATTTAAACTTGCGGTGCATGCGGTGGCTCTGTCTGTGGACTGAGCGCTGCAGTAAGGTGTCGAAGCCTTCACCACATTGTTCACAGAGGTACTGTTGAGTGGCACTGTGCGTTTTCCGATGCTGCACCAGAGCAGCCGCGCTGGGACTGGTCTGGCCACAGATGGAGCAGTAGTGGGGCAGCTCACTGGCATGGCTCTTCTTGTGGTGGGCAGTCAAGGCCCGAAAATTGATGAACTGGCTCGGACAGAGGCGGCAAGAGAACGTGGCTTCGCCGTGAAACTTGCGGCAGTGCTTAGTCAGGTCCCATGCGTGCTGGAACGTCTTCTCACAGTGAGCACAACGGAACGGACGCTCACCCGTGTGAGTCAACTGGTGGCGTCGGACATCGGATGTGCGGGTGAACTTGCGGCCGCATGTGTTGCACACGTAACGGGCGCGAGGATTTTCTGTCGTGTCACCTTTATGGGGTCTTGGTGGACTTAGATCGCAAGATGGGACTGTAGTGTCCATACCATTGTGTCCAGTCTCGACTGTCTTGGACTTTCCATCTAAAAGAAGCATACATACTATGACTATGTTGATAAGGTACGATCCATAAAATGTATTTTCTTATGTTAAAAACGTTCAATCAATATTTTAACTTGTAATTGTGTTATATTTTCCCAAAAATATTATATAGACTAGAAATTTTACTGGATATAAATATGTAGTGTAATATTTAATTACTTGTAAATAGCAAAAGTTTGCATCCCCCATGGTATATAAATGAAAAAAAAAGGAAATCAAATTCTATGTCTTTTTCATCTTTTTGTCCCAAAGGGATGCACAGTGTATACACAGCACGCTGATTAGATGTAGAAAATTAGCTAATTAATAATTATAGCTACTGCTGACTCTTATGCTCACATAAGAGTTATATGTTGCTAGATATTTTGGGATGTACCTGTTTTTTCTCCAATGTCTTCATTTTTCCTGTTAAAAAAAAAAAAGTTAGACAGTAAGACAATTATTTAATAAAACAGTTTATAAGACAAAAACCACTGTTGAAAGAAGGACTATTTACACAAGTCTTTTCTCTGTGGCTTTTTCTGCTTTGAGTTGTCTCCCTCGTCTCCCGTTCTGAAGCACCTTTGGTGCTACTGCGTTCTTCCTCGGTCTTCCACGCCCCCTTCGCTCTGGTACTGCTTGGTCCTTGCTTACTAAAGGCAAGCCCTTATCTTTATTAAGAGTAGTATTAGGTTCTTGGTCATCCTTCGGACAAACAGAAGTCTGTTTTTCATCTTTCTTTCTCTCCTTAAGATCTTTATTTTGTCTTTCTCCATCAGATGCAGTTCCTTCAGCTTTTGTGGACACTGAGCTATCATTACCCGTGGTCCTGAGACCAGTGAAGGATGCTAATCCACCTCCGTCTCTGATGTCACATTGTGTAGATTTCTCACAAAGATTTCTCTCCTCCTCACTGTTCCTGTTGCTCTCTGGGTCTTTGGGAAGTTCGACGTGTTGGTTCACAGTAATCATCTCCTCTTCTTCTACAGCGGTTTCGTTGCTGAGAACCGCCACCACTGAGCTGCTTCCAGTGTGCACCTCCACACACCTGTCCACTGATTCTTCAGCCACTTCATTACTGCCCAACTCAACCTCAGTGTAATCAGTCACAATGATGGCCTCAGAGCCCAGCTGGCCAAGGGCACTCTGGCTCAGGATGGTCACAGTGGTCGGCTGGATGTGGTAGACCATGGATTCGGTGGTGACTGCCATGTGTGTCGATGGAGGGACAGAAAGCGAGGAAATTATACAGTCCCCTGAAGCAGCAGGAAGAGTGCCTGTAGGTTCAAGTAAAAAGAATAACAGTAAATACATTATATGGCCAAAAGTATGTGGACACCTGATCAATCACATCCATATTTTTGGTATATGTTATATGTCAAAAGGAATATTCCATTCATTTTTTCAACTTGAACTCAATCTGTAGCATATGTGCAATTACCATGGACAAGAATTTCAACATGCATTCCTGAACTGAAATTTGTTTGAGTAGCTGTTGACAGTCAACAGCCAATATGTTAAACTTATTACTTAACTCAACGCATGTTGAACTTATTGCCCATGATAATCACCATAAAATACAGATGTAATGGATACAGATTCGGTTTAAAAAACAATTAAATATACCTCTTATATTATATATGTTATTTGTAACTTCGGAGTAGGTTCAGAAATAAATCTTAAATGTAAGATTAAACATTAATACTGCATGGGTGATGACACGTGAGTGTCGTGTACAATAAACCATAGCACAGAGATTCAGACTGAGGGTCTATGTTAATACGGAAAATTTAGTCTAAGATACACTTTACCTAACGTGGAACCTGTGGCCCAGTTTTGATGGTCCACATTGCCGATGACTTTGTGCTGCTGAAACAGTGCTTTCAGGTGTTTTGGTTCAGACTGCATGCATTCATCCAGACCAACAGGGGCAGGAGCGAGCCAAGATAAAGTCTGTAACACATTCAGTTTCATTCAGTTCATTTAATGGTATTCAATAGTTATGTTCTATTGATAATATTCTGGTACGAACAAAGTTTTTAACTAAAAGATTATACCAAATCATTGTTGAATTCTCAAATCTGATTGGTCAGAATGTGCTGATTACGTTTCTATAAGAGCATGGCTCAGATAGTAGTGCTGGCTTCAAGTTATCGTTTCTATAGTGAAAGGTCATTCACAGTTACCCTCTATGGCAGATACACAATTTAAGCATAAGAATAATTATTAAAAATAACAAAAAAATGTATAATTGTTAATATGGTGAAGTTTTTCGTGAGAAGATATTTAGCGTTTTTAGAAGGACACTCCAGTTTCAGCGCTTTGTAACAGGCAGAGGTAAAACTCAACCTTCAGGACAAAGGGCTCTGTGTGTCTCAGTAACATGATGAGCTGCATTCTTATGCAGAAGGGAAGGAAGGGGGACAAAAAAGGAAGGCGGACAACTGTTTATAATTCTCAAAATATAAATGACGACAGGATCGAACTTGTTTCATGGACGTTTCAAAACATTAAACGTAACTGTAAAGGGATAAAAGTATAATATTTTGTTCTTTTACTAAGAGAAATTGTAACCATTGGAAAAGTGCCGTGGTATAAGAGGAATGCAATACTTTGGAGTACGCTGTTATGGGAAAATAATAAACTTTGGGGTGGTAACGGCATCACACCATACATCTCGTCATTGATTATTTTCCTATCAAACAGCACGCCCCACTCTTTTTATTCCTTACGTAATGAAGTCATGTATAAGAGGCTGCACGAGGTTTTTCAAAATGTGCAGCCCATATTACATCTAGTACTAGATGTACTAGATGTAATATCTAGAAAAAAGTCTTTTATAAATGCAAAATTTTATCATTTTAAAACTACTGCTGACAAAACTAATGATAATTAGACTTACACCCTGCTTAAAGCACCTAATCCTGTGATCATGTTGAGGGTGGATGTTAACTGAGCTAACATGCTTCCTAACAAGGCTGCGACACGGTTCCATAAGTTATAACGTGATTTGTGTAGGGTTTAAATTCTTTAAAATGAACACAGCACACGGACTGCACCTTTTTAAAGTCTGGAACAGGAAAAAGCCTCTCCAGACAGGACAGCAGTTCCCACATTAGTTCCTTCAGCGCCGTGTCGTACCGCGGGCCATATTCCACAGGAAACACCTCCTTCACCAGAAAATCAAGAAATGAAGCAAAAATCGAGGAATACCATCAGAAACTGATTAGCATTCAGCTGTCAATCATACTCAGTATAGGCATGATAAGGATGAGAGCTAAATGAAAATTGGTTTAGTCACCTGAAAGAAATAGGCTTTTTCTGCAGGATCCTTCAACAGTGCAAGGATAAGTGCCTTAAAGTTAGACACACAGAGCTCCAAATCTGAATCTACGACCTGAAAAGATTACACAAGATCAGGAGAAAGGCATAACATCTTTTTGTACTCACACAGTTTTGGTCAGTTTCCAAGACCTGGATTAAGCCTAGTCATTCTGAAAGGTGAATGGACACAAAGCAGAAGACGTGGCTTCATCCGTGTCTGTGAAACACGGCTCATAATAAGCATGAGCAGCAGAAATGTACTCACTACTGGGCATCCAGCTGGAATATCAGGAAGTCTCATTCTGTCCAAGTGGACCTGGACAAGTTTCACGTCCTCCGGATTGCGTAACATCTCTAAGATCATCTTAAACAGAAATCATTTACAGCAGGCATCAATTTCTGAAGTTGGTTCTTTTTTTCACATAACAAGTAGAATGAATAAAATCAAAATGACATCAGTGGAATATTCTCTATCAATTTCTATGTCTACCTTTTGAGCTTTATACCTGCATGTAAAATATGCCTATCATTCCTAACTCTTCCAGATGGCCATTTTGCTTGGCCATTTTTGTCAATTTTTCTTGACATATTTCTTGTCAAATTTTCTGGGGGAAAGAGATTTTTTTTTAACACCCCATTTTCTCCCCAATTTGGTCATTTGCCAATTCCTTCCCACTAGCTAGCTCCCCCATCACACAACAACTGCCAACGAGGGAGGGTGGATGATAACATGCTTCCTTCGAGACATATGAAGCCAGCCACCTCATCCTTTCAATCTGCTTTATCAATCAGCTGAATACATTCTGAGGAAAGCTCTATCTGCCCTCTTCTGCATACATGAGCTCATAGAGAGCCACGATTGGTTAGTGTCACTCTGATTGACAGGGAAGTGATTCGACCCTCGTACCAAGACGGCATCGCCAATTTTGCTGTCTTGTGTTATGTTCACATTACCAGGTTGAAATGACACAATCCGACACTCAAGGTCTAATTTTTCAGGACCGTGTAGATGCAAAAATCTGAACTTTTCAAATCAGACACGAGCCTTTTTCGTATATGGTCCTAGATCAGATACATATCAGATAAGTGGCCATGTGACATTAATGAAGTCAGACTTGATATTCATGGTTTTTTCCCCTCTAACACATATGCGCATATCACTGTCATCGCCAGCATTCAGTGTCAGCAATGTGGTGAAAGAACAACAAAAGACAGCAACAGTAAAGACTATACTCCAGTGGCTCTCAAAACTTTTTTAGCCAGGGACCCCTTTAACTACAAAATAACTCAAACTGAAGGGAGATATGGGTCACTTGTGGTTATATGAATGTGAACTGTCAAGATAGAGAGATCTGACTGAGCAATTAAAAAAAAAAAAAAAATCCTAATTGTGCGTAGAATGTAGCCCTGGACTCCTTGGCACAGATAGTTGTGAGAACTGCTACCAATAAGGTGTCAACAGCTATCATACCATTACACCACTCAGACAGCCGACAAGCCTGTTCTAACAGTCAGCTCTCATACACTGCCTTCTACAGATCAGCGACAGAGACGACGAAGTGACGACGACGAAGAGACGACGACGAAGAGACGACGGCGAAGTGACGACGGCGAAGTGACGACGACGAAGTGACGACGACGAAGTGACGACGACGAAGTGACGACGACGAAGTGACGACTTCTTCCCTTTGGTTCTTTTCAAACTTATGCACTCAACTCAAAATGCATCAGTGGTTCCTATAAATTCATCACGCATTGCTTCTGACATCTGTGTGTGAGGATTTGCACATTCACCCAACATGTCAAGATGGTGATTTTGGCTGTTCACACTCACCCTTGCCCGTAGTCCCAGGATGAGCTGAACTCTTTGTCTGTAACTGAGCAGATGTGGCACCATCTCTGTAACCATAGAGACAAACTCCTCCAATTTCCCATAGTGCACTATGTTTTTCTGCTGCAGCACCTGCCACATAAAGGCAGACATCAGGCGCAGAGGAGGAACCAACAGGCGCACAGAGGACAGAGGAAGTCTGAAGCCTGTGCAGGAAACACAATAAACACACTGCATGTTGCCTAATATAAATATATAAGGTTCAATATAGAAAGCACATTAAAATACTTTGGCAATTCATTTCCCCTTCCTGCTGGGTTTACATATAATATTACACAGCAAACACAATGAAATGACTTTACAGTACTAAAATTACAGAGATAGTTGATTTATCCTAATCAGCTTAGAAAATGACCTTTGATCCTAAAATACTGCAGTCAATTGCTTTGGATTCAGTAAACAAGCCAGCTGGCTAATTACTACATTACAGCACTGATCAGGGTCACACCACTTCCAGTTAGCATCATAATTAAGCAAAACAAGCCATAAACCACACACACACATATATATATATATATTTATATACCTTGGTCTTCCGGTTTTGGTAACTGTTGTTTATCCATTGCAAACTCGGCCATTAACGTTAGCTTAAGTTATTATACCTTTACATTAGCCTACTAACACGGTTTACTCTCTGAGCGCAGTGCGAAGCAAAAAAAACTTCCGGTCTGAATATTTCAAAACAAGAGCACGATATCAGCGGGTAAACATGGCTGAATCCCAAATACCTCCCTCAGATTTATATATAGCGCTCTACATACACTGCAAAAGCCTTATTTCATACTGTATATAGTGCACAGGAATGCGCATACAAACACACTTATCATTGTTACGCTACCAATAAAGCTACCAATAAGGAAAGCAAGTAAAAGGAACTTGACGGAATTTGATGTCAAATTAAAAGTTTCGCAAAAGCAACGACATTTAAATTTGTCAAATTACTCAGTTATATTTATACACTATACACACTGTGAACACCTGACCATCAGATCCATATGTGGTTCTTCTCCAAACTGTTGCACAATGTTGGAAGTACAGTATTGTCTAGAATGTTTTAGTATGCTGTAGCATTACAATTTCCCTTCACTGGAACTAAGAGACCCAAACATGTGCCAGCATGACAATGCGCCTCTGCATCAAGCAAGCTCCATGAAGACATGGTGTGCCAAAGTTGGTGTCCTGCACAGAGCCCTGACCTCTACCCTACTGAACACCTTTAGGATGAACTGGAACACCGACTGCAGCCCAGACCTCCTCATCCACCATCAGTGCCTGACTTCACTAATGCTCTTGTAACAGAATAATCACAAATCCCCACAGCCACGCTCCAAAATCTAGTGGAAAGCCTTCCCAGAAGAATGGAGGTTACTATAACAGCAAAGGGGGAATAGATCTCACACATGAGTATGATGTTCAGGGATCCACAGACTTTTGGCCATGTAGCGTATGTAGGGGAAAATGTGGTTGGTTGTCACATGGGTTATGGGGTGCTATTGATAATCAGGAATGGATCGGTAAATCCTGGGCCACTAGGCAGGAACCTATGCAGGGTCCCCCTTCCCACCTCGCCACACATGAATACGAGTGCATGGAGCCCTGACCGCACCGTCAAACACACCACTTAACATGCAAAAATGTACATACTTCTACACTGCACATCCATTATGGGTATCTTTGAGCCATACAGAAGGCAGTGTTACCTCAAGCACTTGGCTTCTATCTTGCTTTTCACTACACAAACTCATCCATCAAATCATCAAAATCCAGCTGTTTAGCAAGCTCTGACTCTGGCAGTATGTTGAGTCTTCTTTGGCCCATTTTAGTTCAGAGTTCATTTTTAATCTGACCCATTAGGGAAAATGAATGTTTTCTGGCTTCTCTTTCCTTTTTAAGTGTTTTTTTTCTTTCTTTTCACTGCCACACTTAGTATGGGTTTACCGTTATCCATGTTGTTGTTTTTTCTTCATTTGCTTATCTAGCTGCAGTTAAAAACGGTAAAGTGACTGGACATCGGTTACAAACTCAGACCTACACACTAATATTTCAGATTCTCTGACTACATTCATTGATTGGCTTGTGGTTTATGTATTGTGTATGTAATGGCCTAATCCATCCATTTTCCATGCCGCTTATCCTACACTGGAGCCTATCCCAGGGAACTTGGGGCACAAGGTGGGGAACACCCTGGACGCGGTGCTAACCCACAATCATGCACTACGGACAATTTGGAAATGCCAATCAGCCTACAACGCATGTCTTTGAAACATGCTAACCGCTAAGCTGCCGTGCCACCTGGCCAGGAGGCCCAGTTTATATTCCATCCCTGTTAATAAGGAAATGTTAAGCCATAACAGCAGAGGTCATCTACAACTATTCATTCTTTTGATGCTTTCATTTAAACAGACACCAGACAATTAAGCAGTTAAGAGTCTTGCTGAAGGACCCAACAGCTATAGCCTGGCACTGTTGGGATTTGAGCATCAAACAGCCCAAAGCTTAACCACTATCTTACCTTCTCTCTGGCTGCAAGAGATTTGATGTGAGAGTAGTTTTTCATACCTCAAAAGTAACATTTTGGAGTTTTTAATGTTACTGACTTTTGGAGTTTTTAAAGTAATGTTACCTTTGAGATATTTTTTTCCAATATCTACATTATTCACAAATTTAGCTATTAAAACTAATTCGATAAATTGATTTGAATTTAGTCAATTAATTATTTAAAATTTTCTATTCATGCAAAATTTTCTTTTACTAAGACTAGGCATCCTCTAGATTTCTGACTTATGTAAGGTTTATTAAGGTATTTATTAAGGTATAAAAATGGTGAAGTTGAGGTTGGTTGTCTCAAACTCTCGCTGAATATCATCTCACACACTCGCCCAGCACTTTCAGGATAAAGCGCATTCACTAACTGCTTTATCCGGATTAGGGTCACGGTGGATCCGTAGCATATCCCAGGAACACTTGGAGTGAGGTGTGAATACACCCTGGATGGGACTCCAGTCCTTCACAGAGCACTACGCACACACATTCACATCTAGGGGCAATTTAACTTAGCCAATCTGCTTACTGGCGTGTTTTAAGGAGGTGGGAGAGAACTGGAGAAGCCAAAGGAAACCCACACAGACATGAGGAGAACATGCACAGAAACTCAGCACAGACAGTAACCCAAGCACGGGGCACGCCGGAGCTGTGAGGAGGCAATGATACCATCTGCACCCTGAATATCTTTTCATCCTAGCAAAATAATGTTACAGTTTTCGACGCATTTTCTGCAGGACACTCTGAGCTTTGATTATGTACAAGTTTGTTTATTATATGTTTAATTTAAGAGATATGACCACCAGACTGAAGACAACCGACCCCATGTTCCCATGCATGTATTTAGCCATTAAATATAGTGTCAAAAAGACATTTACATTACTTTTTTTTTTTTTTCAACAACACAATGATTAGTGAGAGCAAGGGGAATAAAACATTTTTAATTGTGGTAATATTATATTTCAATATGGAATTTGGTACATATAATCTGCTCTCTGCTTGGAGGAGTGCAGTCTAATATAAAGGTTGCATCCAAAAAAAAACAGTGTATCAAAATGAGAGTGCAGTTATTAAAGCATGAATTAAAAAGGGCAACTACTGCTGTAAGCTTGACTTCACAACCACGTCTGCACAGCCTAAAAGAATGTAGGAATGAAATCCATAATTATTGGCATCTTTCAATAGTTTAAAGATGTATGCCTGATTAATGTTCTAACTTATTTTGTTAGATGATTACGACTATTAATCAGTAATCTTCTCATAAAACAGAAGGTATATTTCTTGTGCAATGACTCATTCAATTTTCACCTGGCTTGCCATCTCATCACGGCGTAGACGTAATTAGACTATATACAACACTGAATACGAAGATTAAAGCATCAACATATGATATATAAATGGATAAAGGAAAAGGAAGAATTCAGTGTTTTCTTTGTTGTGCTCTGACTCTGTTGTGCTTTACACATAAATTCTTCCTTGTTCCTTGCTCCTGAAGCAGCTCTACATCATGATCATTTGTCTACCGTTCCATTATTGTAAAGTCCATTATTATAAAGTGCTCTTTGGATGGTTTCCAAGGGTTCCAGCTTTCTAAATTGGTTACACTTCAAAACTTTGTAAAAGGGAAGACAGTTGTATGGTTTTACATATAGCCTTAAAGTCTTAAACCCTTTAGATTGTTAGATATAGATTTTATGTGTCTGTTTGGTTCACAGCCTGCCTCACTTCAGAACTATAGTGACATTGACTACAATGGCAATTATAAATTGATCCATGAAGCATAGTCAAGGGGTCCATTTTTTTAAATTGTGTTATAGTAGTGGAAATCATAACACAATTATGAAAATTATTATATCTATTACTGGGTTATTAGCACAGTTGAAAGTTCAGGTATGAACTCTCTATGGCTCCAATAAATAGCCAGAATATCATTGTACATATTTAAATAATGAGCCTAATATTTGAACAGTTTATGTTCATAAAATAAATCTGTGCTGAGAGGGTCAGTGAAATTTACTTTACAGTTAATGGGGTCCCTGGTTACCATAAAGTTCCTGTACTCTTTTTTTTGGCTGAAAATCATACATCCCTTCATTCCATTTCAACTCAGACCTTTTTGTACTTATCTCTCTGCCACTGGTCTGCTTTGCTCTCGCTCATTAGTTATTTAGGTTAAAGCTCATTAGTGATCATCTTTACAGTGACTATGCCAAGGCTGTGAAACATCACGTTTTCCCCTCATCTGTTTTGCTCTTGCTGTTAAAAAGACTCCATTGTGCACCCTTATTCTTTTCAATTGAGTGTTTCCCAGTAAAAAGTGTTCCAAGTAGAACTGCTTTATATTATATCATATCATCATATCCAACCAGATATCAATTCAAATGAAGCACAAGTACACTAGTACCCTTCACAAACTAATGCCATCCACTCAGCAGATCAGCTTAACATAATAAGAATAATTATTAAATTCAAAAGCACTCAAGGGATTTTCAATATCACATCTTCATTAAAAAAAAAAAAGATGGGGTTTGGATTGTGATTTATAGCAGATAGATGACACTATAACAGTAAACATAAAACAAAAAAAATTACTGCATACAAATGTATAACTTAAGCATGATGCAATCATAATTGTATGTGCTCTAAGCCGAAAATAAATTATTTCTCTAATAACTAAAATCATTTTAGTCTCAGTTTTGTGACTAGTATAAACAGCACGTAAAAACATCACTTTCATTAGGTGTTAGGATGTGACAGCAGTAAATATATGCAGTCCAGTCTAGCAATATGTTTTCCACAAATAAAGAAATCTCCAGTTTTTTTTCTTTCAAGGCAACTATTTGGAAATTAATACACTGTACTTCTTTCCAAAAATGTAAACTGTCCATACTGATAAGTGACCGCTTACAAATAACTTAATACATTGTCATCCTAACGCAGAAAAACCTGTTCACTTAAAAGATACAGCAGACATATCTGTTCTTTACACCAGTCATAAGGCTTTATCAGAACTCCTTATATTATATTGTAGTTAGTAGTAAACACAAAGATGAAACATTTACACAAAAGTAGTACATGTACACAAGCTTTACACAAAGCGTTTCAAAATACAGGGTTGGGTGATATCTAAAAAATAATGAACAATATCTTTAAAAAAAAAAAAAAAAAAATCATGACAGCCAATAACAACAGATTATTTTTAGTCATATTTTAGATCAAGCACTCAGAGTGCGCTTTTCCAGAGGACAAATAAAACCAGGATGAGTGTTTCTTTTGCGGTTATGATGAACGGCAAGGGAAGTTTGTATTATCTTAAATGGAGGAGAAATATTTTTGCCTGAAGCAGAAAGACGCAACTACAAACATAACTATAAACATACTAAGTACATGTAGTTTTACTCTCATTGGTTCCTGACTTGACACTGTGTTATTGATCTGAACTAGTTAATGCGATATAAAAATGTTATAGAAAATCCTAGACACGTGTACACCGATTCACGCTCGTACTCACGCGCCTTTTACTTTTTTTTTTTTTTTTTTTGAATTGCAACTCTGCACTCAAACAGCAAGGTTTCTGCAGATGCAGTGCCTCCAGAAAGTATTCACCCCCTAATGATAATTTCTTTTTTTTTGCCTTATTACAGGTTTTAGACTTTTTATTTTTGATAAACAGTTGACAGTTAAATACTTCATTCAAGTTCATTTCTGTAGAGACACCCCTCAAAATGAGCTGAAAAATATCCTACTGCAATATACTTAGATTTGATGTTGCAAGACAGCAAAAAGAGAACTGATCATTGAGGGTGAATACTTTCTGAACGCACAGTATATTTCTGCACATGTTTCCAAATCTCACGTGTGTATTTTAATTGCCTCTCGTTTATGCTGTATTTAACCGCTACACGAGTCGGAATTCCGGCGCTGTAGCTCGCTAAGACAGCTTTGAATAATGTGTAGACTTTCAGACTTGAATCTGGTACACCACATACATAAAGCGGTGCAGACACGATGCTCACTTAATATCGATTACGTGTCAGACGTCGTCAGTATCCGATTACATCACCCAACCCAGCTTCAAAATGATTAAACCTCTGTTCACAGCAGTCAGTGTGATAATAAATAGATGTCTCTAATGCAAACCATGCAAAAAAAAAATTCAGCTAGAACTAACTTCCTTCTCCTCAGTATGTATTCTCTGGTGTACTTTTAAGTACCATGATCTGTAAAAGCTTTTGCCGCACTGCTCACACTGATAAGGCTTCTCTCCAGTGTGCTTTCTTTGGTGAATCTTTAAAGACCCTGGATGAGAAAAGCACTTGTCGCATTCTGAACACCGGTAAGGCTTCTCTCCGGTATGTATCCTCTGGTGAACTTTCAACGCACTCGACTGAGTAAAACTCTTCCCACACTGTGTGCAATGGTACGGCTTCTCCCCAGTATGTATCCTCTCATGACCCTTCAATAAGCCTGCATGAGAGAAACCCTTTCCACACTGGGAGCACTGGTACGGCCTCTCTCCAGTATGTATTCGAACGTGAATCTTCAGCGATGTAAGATGGGAAAAATTCTTCCCGCATTGAGTGCAGTGGTAAGGCTTCTCGCCACTATGTATCCTCTCGTGAACTTTTAGTGAACTCGGGTGAGAAAACTGCCTTCCACATTCAGAACAGCTGTAAGGCTTCCCTCCGGTGTGCGATCCTTCGTGATCTTTTAGGGAGCTCGGATGTGAAAATCTTTTCCCACACTGAAGGCAACAGAAGGGCTTCTCTCCAGAATGCATGCGCTGATGTTTTTTTAAAAATGCGTGTCTAGAAAAGCTCTTGCCACACTGAAGGCACTGGTACGGCTTCTCTCCCGTATGGATTCTCTCATGCAATTTCAAGGAGCCGGAAAGAGCAAACCTCTTCCCACACTGAAAGCACTGATATGGCTTCTCTCCCGTATGTGTTCTCCTGTGACCTGTTAACGAAGCTAGATGAGAAAACCTCCTCCCGCAATGCAAGCACCCGTAAGGCTTCTCTCCCGTATGTACTCTTAGGTGGGTTTTTAAAAACTGCATTTTGGCAAAAGTCTTCTCACATTGAGGGCAGTGGTACAAATTGCTGTTAGCGGTTTTCTCTTTGTTGCTTGCTTCTGTTAAAACGAGGACCCTGTGAAAGCTTCGATTTGTGGTTTCTTCATTATACTCAGTGTTTTCGGGTGTTTCCTCTGACACCTTCTGCTCTTCATCCTCCTCTTTCAGCTGCACAGCAATACCTAAAATAGAGGCAGTGTGTTTAAAAATTCCTTATTTAACACGTTAGTAAATGTTAGTGCTAACTAATAATGATAAAAGTAGATAATGCTGAAAAGAAGGAATGTCTTTTAGTAAAGAATAACATTTTGAGCTTTCTTGTTGTGAATGAGGTCCATTGCATTAATCATGTGATTCAGCATCAGTCTGAGTTTTTATGATTTGGGAAAACATCCTGAGACCATCCTTAACAGCCACACACAATCATCACCCACCCAAATGAAGCATCAGTTGTACATCAACTTTATATACAGTCAGATCCGGAATTATTGGCACCCTTTGTAAAAGATTGTAAAAGATCAAAAATTATATTATGAAAACATGAATTTATGGCTAATTAGCTTAAATTTCACGCTGGAAATATGAGGGGAAACCTTTAAAGTAAATTTATCCTAAGAAAATCCCTTATCAAAACATATATCATATATATCACAGTGATTGGCACCCCTAGAAATTACGAACAAAATGTAACAGAAGCTTGTTCCCATTTATAATTTAAACTGTATAATTTTTTTTTTTTTTTACTCACGTTACCCTGAGCGTTTAGGAACTCCAAGTGGTCATCCATGACTGATATATGACTAAAAGTATGTGGACACCTGACCATCACTCCTATATGAACGTGTTGGATATCCCATTCCATAACCATGGGCATTAATATGGAATTGTCCAACCCCCTCCCCTCACAGCTATAACAGTCTCCACTCTTCTGGGAAGGCTTTCTACAAGACTTGGTAGTGCCTATTCAGGTCAAAACAGACATGAGATGAGAAGGTCTGGCTTGGAATCAACATTCCAATTTATCCCACAGGTGTTCAGTCAACCAGGATGAAGCACTATGCATTCCAGTAAGTAGCAATCTCGTGGCATTTGCCAAACCCAGATTCGTCCATCAGACTGCCAGATAGTGAAACGCGATTCATCACTTCAGAGAACACGTTCCACTGCTCCAGAGTCCAGTGGCAGAGTGCTTTACACCACTCTACCCTTTACACCGCTCCAGTCAACACGTGGCATTATACACAGTGATCTTAGGCTTGTGTGCAACTGCTCAGCCATGGAAACCCATTTCATGGCCCTCAGCTCTGGTACTGATGTTGCTTCTAGAGGCAGTTTGGAACTCTGTAGTGAGTGATACCAAAGGTGGCATCTTTTCACAGTGCCACGTTAAAAGTCACTGAGCTCTTCAGTACGACTCATTCTATAGAGACGGCATGGCTATGTGCTTGACTTGCTTGATATGCACCTGTTAACAGTGGGTGTGGCTGAAACACCTGAACTCATACAAATGTATATGTTATCATTAGGAAAACTTCAGGAGGGGTGTCCACATACTTTCGGCTATGCAGTGTATACTGAATAAGAATATTTCTGGCTAGTTAACCATTTTTCATAAGCCTTTTTCTTTTCCTATGTTTACCTAGGGTGTCAATAATCCTGGAGCTCACTGTATATAATATAGAGATCTGGGTCATTTTAAGCAACATATACTAGTTAATTTAAGGGCTGTTGGTTATTCCTAAAGTATTAACTGAATGAGTCCCATGCTAATTATACACACACACACACACACACATACATACATATATAAAGTATTAACTGAATGAGTCCCATGCTAATTATACACACACACACACACACACACACACATATATAAAGTATTAACTGAATGAGTCCCATGCTAATTATACACACACACACACACACACATACATACATATATAAAGTATT
>CM075020.1:9919321-9929489 GCA_037576675.1 Pangasius sanitwongsei | reverse complement strand
ACCACACCAAATATTGTATTTTTTTTTAAAATTAATTTTCTTTTTTTTTTTTTTTTTTTTTTTTTTTTTTTTTTTTTGTGTGTGCCTCTTTATACTAACATGCTTGAAATAAATAGTGGCACAAATGCTGTCGGTTAGCACTGAACAAGTCGGCCAGCACAACATGAACTTTTGGTCAGCTTTCTCTGCCATTGCTCCTCTTCAGCCATATCAATAACTCCACCATGCATCATGCTGGAGCTTCACTTCCTGTTCATTTATAGCCCACCCTTATATGGGCTGCCTGTCACATGCAAAATGATTGACAGGCAGGAAGGACCGCAGCAGTGTTTCCTCATTGGTTAATACAGCTGTAACATGTTGAAACATTTTATTGCTGATTACATACCCATGGGCTGTAAAAGACTTTATTTCCACACACACATGCCAGGACATAAAGACAGTTCAGTCATGAGGTCAGCATGTTTAAAAAAAAAATGCTTACAGCATCTTAAATTTTGAGATGGGAAAAATGTCAGCATATTGGCCGGTTTAAGAAGGGCACTGTTTTCTGTGTAATCTTTAACTCATGCTTGTGAATTGTATTGTGTCCTGGTGCTAGCCTATTTGATGTCATGAAACCTCACCCACTGTGCAAGACACAGTGCTCTAAAACGAAACAAACAAACACAATTTTAATTGCATCTGTTTCTGTATCAGGTACCTGGGAGTCAAATAATGCCGTGTGCGAGTCTGATACGTTGTGTGACCCTGCTGTCCTCGTCGCTCCTCCCCAAGCTGAGCCACACATCCGGAACCGGCGGCTTTCCCCTGGCTCTGGCAGCTGTGGCGGAGGTGGAGGTGGCTGTGCCGCCAGAGTGGACACACTTTCCCCCCATCAGACATCAAACAGCCCTCATCATGAAGGATCTTCACATGGAACTGCTCACACACAATCCTTGAACAGGGAGCACAGGGCCCAGAACAGGGGCAGAGGCCCTCGGCGTGAGGGAGCCAGTCAAAAACTCCATAAATCCTCTCAGGCACAGAAGGAGAGGTGGATGGGAGAAAGCTTGTCATCACTCAGACCTCCTCCCGCCTTCCCGGTGAAGGACAGCCCTGCCAAGCTGCAGCCAGCGGTCAGTTATGCCTCCAAGGTGAAGGCGGGCGGACACTTTGGGGGCGTGGCTGAAGAGCCACCAGGCATCGGGGCGCTTCTGCAGAATCAGTGGGGACTCAGCTTCATCACTGATGGTCCAGCGATGGAGATCTCTGCTTCAGTCGCCGAAGAGGTTACAGAGCAGAATCCACCTGTGACCGTTCATCACGTTGCTGGAGAAATGGTTTCTGAAAACTCAGCAGCTTTGCCGAGCCAGTGCTCTAAGGAGCCTGAGGATTCTGCACAGCTGCTGCTCACCTGTCGCCATCTAATGGAAGCCGCGCAGTATCATACACAAGGTGTGTTTTGTGAGGGTTGTTACTCACTCACTCACTCACTCACTCGAAATCCTGTTCAGCTTCACTTTAAACACATTTAATAAGGGACAGTGTCTATTTTAGCCAAGTTGCTACTGCTTGAACTCTAGCTGAAAACTAGAAACTGAAAATTCTGATTTGTGTAGCAGATTTCTCCAAAATATGAACTTTCACTTTTTTTTTGTAGTATTACTAAATGGCTTGAGCTTAATGTTTGAAAATTATGTCTAACCATACTATGTAAATTTTTTCCTCTCTCCCTCTCTCTCTCTCTCTCTCTCTCTCTAGAATGGAGTGCAGTCTTCAGGAAACAAAAAGATGGTAAGAAATTTCACTCCCGCACTTAAAATACAAACTTGCAAGTCTTATCATATTTTCCTACTTTATACCAGTTCTACATCACTGAGGGGCCAAAATAAAGACTGTTTCAACTGTTGATCGGTTTTACAAGTAAACCGTTCAGGGTGTTTAGTTGAGTTGCATGACGAGGATAAATAGCACAAACTGTGAATGCGACGTGCCTTATAGGCTTGTGCGATATTGATTTTTTCCCTCCTTGCGATTTACCATTTAAAAAAAAAAAAAAAAAGACTATTAACTATTTATTTTTTATCAGAACTGACAGGGGGGGGAAAAAAGCATTTCCACCATTTCAGGTTTGAGGAGAGTAGGGAAGGGTGTAATGAAGCTTGGTAGAATCCGACTCCTGTTTGCGTGCACGTTACAGAGTAGGCGCACACACGCTGCATCTGTACTCAAGGTTTCTGTTGAGAACATGCGAATAGGCTACTGTGCGGTGGAAATGCACACGAAGGGGCGTCCGGTTCTCTCGGCAAGGGCGAGATAATCACTTTCATTCATAAATTCCCCGAAAGTTTCTGGTGGCATCCCAAATAAATAGTTAACCGATGTATAATATATACTAGTCTAATGATAGCCAAGTCGAACATACTGTAAAATGATCTATTTTTATTTCACGTTAATGAACTCAAAGCATTCTCCCTTTACCCTGACAGAAAGCGAGGGTGAGCACGAGCATGTGAGATGGCGAGAAGGGGCAGGACTTCCAGGATGTCTGTTATAATTACAGAGTTAAAAATGCCCGTGTCAGTCATTCCAGATTCATAGGTCGATTTACTAGGCTCCTGTTTTATTGGGCAGAAAAAAAACTGTTCTTTTGGCGAATGTACTAGCGTACTCCGATGTTAACTATCGGAGCTCCTGCACATGCCGTGTGAAGGTTGGCATGTCTGGTGATACAAAATAATATCTGAGTAAACAGCCCTTGACATTGTGGAAGTGTTATATCGTATAGAGACACTTCAGTCCCCTCCACAAGCCTAATGCCTTATAATGCGTTAAAACTTGTGATGCATCACGATATTGGTGTGTGTTCATTTGACTTAAACATTTGTTTTTAATTTAAACCTCCACACAAGCTTTACCTGTAGTCCGGATGTCGTAAGCCAGCTCACAGTGCATGATAAAACTGGTTTGTTGGAATGCTTAATTTGCATATCTCAGGCTTCTTTAACATCAGTATTGTAAAGGTGGAGAGAATGTCCCGTCTTCTCCTTCGCTGTTTTAGAAAACTACATCTCGTCGATGCAGAGCTTACGTGTTTGGTGTAACCGACCGTTTTTTTTTTTTGTTTTTTTTTCCTGCCTATCAGGAGTGTGTTTCTATTGTGAATATGTGTGCTTTTGTCTTTTCAGATCCTGTGAAGGTCGTCTGGTACACGGACTCGTCATAGCAGCTTGCACAGCACACTTCAGCTAATTCACCCTCACACACTCGTACTCCACACACCTTTATACTCTCTCTAGCACACTTACAATTACACACACAGACACACATCCAGTCTTTGCACTCATCTTCACTCCAAATTCCCCCTCCCCACGTGAAGAAAGAAATGTCTCTGATGCATGGATGCCTTAAAACTTAACGTGGCGTGGAGACCCTTCCACACATCCTTTATTTTATCATGGTGGAGAACACTGTTTACTTTTTATAGAATATCTTTATAAAGATCTGGCAATTTTATTGTAAGGGGCAAAACTTTACTTTAATGTAGCTTTTTAGCCCCACTGTTTTGCTCTTTCTCCCCCATTATAAAGTGTTCCTGTACTCAGTGAAGTCCTCCATCTCTCTGGAACCTCTGTAATTTTAGAACTTTTCTTTTTTTTTTTTTTTTTGTGTTTACGTCCCATACCTATCGTGTGTGTACCTTACACGGGTGGCATTTAAATAAGCACAGCTGGCATGCTTTGTCAGCATCAGTGCGCTAATTTCCGTTCTTAGTGCTGTTTTTAAAATATTTCCACCCTAACTTGAATGTAAAATGTACAATAGAGATCTTTTTAAAGGGGCACTGGAAGAGATTTAAGTGAAGTGTTGCAGAATAAAAGCAAAGTATAAAACCATTGTCTATTTTTTATTACCACGTGCAGAGAAATGTACTTACCGAAAAAAAGGGTGGGGGGGAGGGGGACTCAGGTTATATTGCTACCTTTGGTTTTTGAACCTTGTGTTTACTAAAATTTTATTAAAATTGTTTACAGTTACTTCAATTTTAGAATTTCCGGTTCTTTTTTTTCAAGTATGTTGGTGTTGAAGTTGGCATTTTTAAGTGGACAGTCAACTTTTCAAAAAAAAAAAAAAAAAAAAAAATTAATTAAAATGTAGAAGTGACGTGTTCTGTACATGGCTCTGTAATCTCTAATATGTGTGTTGTTAAAGCTACTGGATGTAAACCAGCATTTTTAGAAATGCTAGAACCTGGTGTCTAGGCTTGTCTTGGCTTCTTGCAGCTTAACTTTCCAGTGTCACTTTGCATTTCTACACATACGGTCATTGAATCATGGGTAAAATTCTGTTGTGTATTGTTTTGCTAAAGTATGATGCCCGGCAGACGACTGTTGGCTTTGTTTTATGTAGATATGTGAGATGTTCTCGAATGTATCTGTTTAGATACCAAATCCAAAAATTGTTCAATAACAATAATCTTCAAAGCAACCAGTTTTCACTAAGGTCTAAAGTTGAATACGATCAAACCACACCTCTAAAATGTTTTGATTTGGTTATTTGTTTGATGACTTAATAGGGAAGAAAATAAACTCAGGAACTACACATTAGTGTTGTCTTGATGTCCATCATGCCTTCAAAATGAATCGCTGTGTACATTTTCTTTCTACCGACGTATTTTTAAGGTGAGAACTCTTTACGAGCCTGGTGAAACTCTTGACTTGTATCTGATCTTATGCATTTTACACAACAAAACCACATCGTATCTCTAACGCGAGATGAGATTGGAGAATATAGAACAAGCATTCTAAGACACTCCTCAATGCATAATATCTCCAGATCCTCCAGGGTCCTCTCTTGTGGACTGTCGTCTTCAGCTCGCCTCATGGGTTTTCATGGGATGGCCCTGTCAAAACCTTGATTGTGTGGTTTTCAAACCATTCTTGTGTGAATTTTCACACATTTTGGAGCATTGTCCTTCTGGAAGATCCAACCTTGACCCAGTTGTAGTCTTGGCATTTCATTAAAAATCTTCTGATACCTCACTGAGTCCATGTATACTAACAGTGGGCCTCATTTATCAATCCTTTAGTGGTGTGTAAATGTTTGCGTAAGGCAAACTGAACTAACATTTTTCGCCAGATTTACAAGTTTCAGAAAAGCCGATTTTCTTCATACTCGTGTTTTTTGATCACTCATAAAATGCAAAGCAACTTCCTGACGAAGCTTAATACAGTAGCTATTTTTGGTCATAATTGAATTACTAGATTTTTTTGTCTTAATTTATGGGTTTGTGATGGCTCACTTTTTTATTTTTCATATTCTTTAATTACTGCCAATAATATAAAACTGGTTTTCCTAAAATGTTCAGTGGTACTCTTAGTCCCTGACCTAGCGAACTAGCATGAGTATGTGTTTATGATAGAGACTACGCAGCACTTCTGTAAGTCACTCTGGATAAGGCTGTCTGCTACATGCTGTAAATGTAATAAAAATAAGCAATTTAAATTTAACAGTATGTTCCAGATATAAAAGTAATTCCTGCAAATTATATGATTTGAAGTCAATCAGGTCTCAGTTTACATTAGTTAGCCTTCTTATGCATTAATTTACACACGCAGGAGCACAAGAAAGTTACGAATGTTTTTGCGAATTTACAGGATTTTCATGGATTTTTTTTTTCTTTAAGCGCTTGTATGAAGGATTTATGAATAAATCTGTTCGTATCCAGCTTGATAAATGAGGCCTAAGGTTCCCAGGGCCTTTGTAAGAAAAACAGCTCAACATCCCATTAACCATATTTAATATTCTTGAGTGTTTGTTGCCAGAAAGTTCTGTTTTTGTCTCATCTGACAACAGAACCCAAATACGCTTGCATCCTCTTCTAGGCAGGTTCATTGCGCTCTGATTGTTTTAAACCTCTTAGTTTAGGTCCTAATGGTGTAGCTGTCACCTGATTCATGGAGGTCAACACACTTTTGTCTGATTTCATTTGTGTATGGTCTAATCTTTCCCATGACGATGAACAACTAAGGGAATTTGGCCTCTGTGTGACCACTGAAACAGGAAGTCAAGGATGGCTGCTTCAGAGTCATTAGACAGTGAAGTGAACTTGAAAAATTACAATATAAATGCGTCATATTTTTAAAAAAAAAAACTTTTTGAAATAAATGTACTTCAAGTAAAGGTTTGCGAGATTAAGGTAAATAACCACAGACATTTTGTCCCCAAAACCCAATAATTCTGTAGCTGCAGTAAATAAATACATTTCACCTGCAGTCAATAGAAAGAAAACTACTAGTTTATGCACTTGTACCAGATGTATTAAAAAAAAAAGGTTCTTTTCTAACAACTTATTTGAAACATTTTAGTTTTGGAGGAAAAACATTAGTATTGAGACACTACACTGTTGTATTGTTCATGCCCCCATGGAAATGACAGCATTAAAGTTTCATCATTTTTGCAGCTGCTGATTTAAACCAGTACGGAAACCAAAACAGTCCTGTGAAAAAGTGATGTGCAGAGATTTGCTTTCAATTATTTTATAGCAGTTACGTGACAGTTCGGGAACACATCATATCTGGGAGGAATAAAAAGCAAAGTATCCATATCAAAATCTTGTTTATTTGACATTTAAAAAAAAAAAATCTGCTCTCTCTGAAGCCAAAATAGATATTTGGCTCAATCTCTCCAGGTAACTTCTACTTCGTCTGTCCTGTACCTGACAGAAAGAAACAACAAAACACACCTTTACTGAACAATTCAGAAAAATACAGTGCCTTAAGGGATAAACTTAGTGTTATCCACTCTGACTTATACAGTATGTTTAATCATCCGTAGTTGAAATTAAGTTCATATAATTTGATTCTGTTTTTGGTCTAGTGTATGCTCAGTGAATGTAGAATATAGAAAACAAAACAACTCTTACCTTTGTGTGATCCAGGAATCGGACAGCTCTGTTACCTGACCCATGCGGAACGTTTCCCAGCCCGCTTGTGCGATCATTGCTCCGTTGTCAATGCAGAACCTTACAAGTATTTGATAGAGCTAAAGTCGCATGGCTTTGGCAACTGAAACCCATACACACATTACAAAATGTAAAACACATTTGGCAGTAAGCCACCATCTCACCTCTCATCTGTGGCGAAGAGATGAGCTCCTCTCTCCTCACACATAACGCCCATCATCTCCTGCAGACGGAGGTTACCTATGTGAGGAAGCATGGAGAAACTTAATCAAGAAAATCAATCAATAAGAGAATAAGAGCATGTGACATCACTGAAATGTGTAAATGTGAAAATGGGTCACTGACAGCCTACTCCTCCCACGATCAGGACCTCTTGGGAGCCACAGTGAGCCATGGCACGTTCGGTGATCTCCACCAGCATAGAGAAGACTGTCTCCTGCAGATCAGAGGGAGTTCTGCCAGGTCAAATAAACACATCCAGAAATATTTCAGTGTCTCACATTTATGTCAGGAAGAGGAATTCAGTCCTTGCCTGAAGGGAAAAGCACAGGTCCTCTGCTGTGCACTGCCCAGAACTCAACATCTTGTGTGCCATCTCCTAGATTTGAACAAAAAAAAAAAAAATCAATATCAGACCAATACTTTCATTAAAAAACATAATATACACAGAGTCGTAGCCTGGAATTATTTTCAGGGGTGAGGGGTGAGTACATTTCCTAAATAAAATCACACATGATCTGTACAATTATATTGTTTTTTTATATTGCCACACTCATGCATTTTAGGTGCCAGGTAGTATTCAGAATTTGCCTTTTAATTATTTAAGACGCTGTTTACATGAATAGGCATAGGATTATATTTAATACATATTGACAGTTCTACTGAAAAAATGATTAACATGTTAGTAATAGGGGAGGAAATTACACAAACCAGATCTATCTGTTTTTTTCACCTCCTGCACTTCAGTGGCTTTCATGTTACAAACTATGTGCAGAGTGTAGCTAGCGTTCAAAAAACAAAGCAGTTAGCCAATAGAATGTGATTAAACCATCTGAAGGACGTGTTCATTTTACATTTGGGGAAGTTAAATATGGAGGAATCATACTGATGACTTCTTGACTGTTTATGAACATCATTATAAGGTATTACATGACTTGTGAAACTCTGCACTCTGAAGAAAGCTCTTTAGTTTTCTCCATGGTGATGGAAGACAATTTGGCTAGAGGCAGAGCAATTAAAAATGAAAAGACAACGTTGTTTAAAGGCTAACAATTTATTTAAAACAGTCTGTAGGGTTGTTAATTAATTTTGTCATGAGTTTCACAGAGAATATTATATAATATTATTACAAAGAAATGGTCTTTCTTTCAAAAAAGTAGTTCTACTGACCATGAGTTTGTGTTACGGGAATGGTATGTAGTGTCTCTAACTGTTCGAGTGGACAATTCCAATCACTGTGTATATTCTTGCCTGTTCTCTCGATAGGTGCCAATAATTCTAGAGATTATTGTATGTGCACAGCCTGAATCTGTAAAAAATTATTTGTTCAGGCCAAGATTTCTTCAGACGGATGACTGACATTAATACATAAAGGTCACTGCAGCCACTCACTATTCTGCTTGCAGGTTTGAGATTCTAAGTAAAGCTGAAATAACTTTAGCTTTTTATACACCATTAAATACAGATATAGTTACCTCAATGTACGATAAAATCCCAGAGAAAGAAACGTCCATTCCTTTCACTGTGTATGGAAGCTCTATATACTGCTTGCCCCTTAAAAAGAAAAACAAACCAGTCAATAAACCAAAACCTAGAAGTGACCACTAATCATAGTGCGAAAATAAGCAATATATGAAGTAAAGAAAAAAACACAACAGGTAATGCTCTTATAGGACACGCAATAATATTAACAACACACATCCTGAAGTGTTTTATTCCACTTATACCACAGCAATTAACCAACGCTAACCTTTTTTTTTTTTAAATTTATTGAAAAACAAGTTCTTGTTATCACTTAGATTTGGTCACTTACAGCAATAAACAGACATTCTCTAACCAGCCCCTCTTTATTCCCTCCCTTGTAGTGAATAAGACAAAAAAATGCAGCTTGTTACCAAGAAAACCGCAAAGCCCTCTGTCCTGAAGCCTTTCCCATGTCGGAAAACCGAAAGTTACAGCTTTACTGCTGACTGTTACAAAGCACTGACACTAGAGACTTCTTCCATAAATGATAAATGAACGTCTCCTTGCAGAAATGTTCACCATATCAACTATTACCAATCAACAATATTTTTTAAAAAATCTGTTTGTCTGGAGCATCTGCAATACAAGTCTCTGTATAAACTGTTATTTTTGAAATGAAAACATGTACGAAGAAGAGCATTAATATTAACCCGTGACTGGGATTACAGCCGTCAGAGCTGCTGGTATAGAAAATGAATCAACATCTTCTGACCAATCAGATTCGAGAATTCAACAACACTGTGATATAATGTATTAGATACTGTATAACAGTGCTGTTTATACATTTATAAATATTTATACATTTTTGTAAAACTCCTCAGTATGTAATATGCTATTTGCTTGACACAACACATTCATACTGATTTGATACATGGGGCACCGCTTATATATTTATATATGTATATATATAGTTTTCTTTATATCAGTCAAAATATTATTTTACCTTGAATGCGATTGAAATTAATTAGAGCGCCGCATGATGGGCATGCTAAAACGTGAAATATGTGATTGTCCCAGACCAAGAATAGTATTCGTTCATTCATTTTCAGAAACTGCTTTATCCTGGTCAAGGTCATGGTGGACCTGGAGTCTCTCCCAGGAACACTGGGCATGAGGCTGGAATACACCCTGGATGTGATGTCCATCCATCACACATTCACAGACTCATTCACACCTAGGGGCAATTCATGTAGCCAGTCCATGTTTTTGGGTGGTGGGAGGCAGGGAGAAGATGGAAAGCTTCACACAGACAGTAAGCTGTGTGCACCATCGAACCGGGGACCTTGGTGCTCTGAGGCACCAAAGCTACCTGCTGCATCAATAATATAAATTATAAATAAAACTGATATATTAGTTTCTTTCTGGATCCATATATGGGTCTTGCCAGCTGATCAGCTAAGACACAGCTACACTGCCCTCCAAAAGTTTGGAAACGCCTGAACAAAATAGGGTTTTTGGGCAATATCAGCATAAATCCTC
>CM075020.1:9889764-9919221 GCA_037576675.1 Pangasius sanitwongsei | reverse complement strand
AAAGAGGATTTATGCTGATATTGCCCAAAAACCCTATTTTGTTCAGGCGTTTCCAAACTTTTGGAGGGCAGTGTACAAGATGTTTTCAACACTGAGATAGTGCTTTAAGCTTTTAGCACTGTACCCTTTAGTAATGATTATTACATTCCAAAACACTGAAAAGTGATCGTGATACGCTTCTGTATCTACACTTACTTCTTTGCCATTTGTTCAATGTTGTAGCCAGGACTGGGGTCATTCGATATCTGTGTGTGGGGGAAGGGAATGTAAATAACTGTGTGATAATGTATAAATACCTCTCAATGACCAAAAAAACAGCTTGTGAAGGAAAAAAATATACTAAAAATGCTGACCTTGATGACTCTGGCAAACCGATCCAAGCAGTTTCCCACAGCAATATCTATTGTTTCCCCAAAAATTCTGTATCGTCTTTCAGAGTAAGCGATCACCTGTGGGACACCAAGGACAAAACGCAAACTTGAAATTTGAATAAGCCAGTATGTACCGCAAGTATTGCCATATTCAATCTGCTGTTTTTAACTACAGTTAATGAGATGATATGTATATGAATGTAGCAGGGCAATGTATAACTCCCACCTGAGTATTACCACCACTGACATACAGCACAGTGGGGTTATTAGCACCCGTGATCAGTCGGCCCATTTCAATGTGCCCGATGCAGTGATTCACTCCCACTAATGGCTTTCCCCAAAGCTGTGCAACTGTCCTGGCCACCAAAGCCACAGTGACCAGAGGGGCACCCATCCCCGGCCCTGGACATGTAATCATGTAACAGAAATGAGGATAGGTGTCAACATGTGGGGTCTAAAATGACCGTTTCTATAGATTTTAGACAATTACCTTTGGTGTATGCTACACAGTCAATATCTGCAGGTTTTAAACCAGCTTCATCTAGTGCTTCTCGGAGGACAGTTAGGATAACACCACGATGATGTTTGGCTGTTTCTCTCGGGAGGAAACCTAAGAAGACATTAGTTCACAATCGATCACTATTTCTGTTCATAGGACAGTAAGTCGTGTGTTTATGAGATGAATTCTTAACACACATATTGTCATCTGAAGACACTGAACAATTATTCTTCATGCTATTCTATATACAAAATATAATGATATTTGGTAGACACTGTATTGTTATTGTTATAATCAAATATTGTGACAATATTGAACAATCTGTTAGGTAATTCCTGTAATTATACCATGCCAATTTATCTACCTTCGCCAGGTGGAGTAATGTAGGTACGCCTAGGGTTTGACAACACTTCCCCATCCCTTACAATCCCTATGCCGATCTTATTGGCACTGCCCTCAAAACCGATAACCACCGTCATGGCTCCTGTGGAAACAAAATTTTAAAAAAAGATTACAAATATTACACCAACTATAACATTGCACCTTTACTGTAGGGCTATACAGCTTGATCATTATAGGCGGGGCAGATTACAAAAAAACAAAACCAGGTGCGAACTTAAGTTTAACGAATGAATGATTTAATGAAACTTTCGATTTAACAATAGCAGTGAAGTCAGGGTTATAATTTTCACAGCTAGTGCAAACTGCTGTGCAAATGTATATCTCGTATTTTATTTTATTTTATTTTATTTTTAACTTGTTCCCTGTACTCGTTTCTAATTCGCTGCTTTGTTTCAATTTAATCTGTGATAAAGGAGCAATTGCTAAATCAAATTCCCTGCAAGTGAAATCTTACTTTGCTAATTCCTTCTGATTCTAATCACTGATAGTGATTTAATTATTAATTAACTATTACTTAACTATGACATAGCCCTTAGAGTCTGTAATGTGTATAAAATCCATTTTCTCCATTTTACCCCGATTATTTGATTGAGAAATATGCTATATGGCCGAAAGTATGTGGACATCTGACTATCACACCCATATGTTGTTCTTCCCCAAACTGTTGCCCTCAAAGTTGGAAGCACATAACTGTATAGAATGTTTTTGCATGCTGTAGCATTACAATTTCCTTCACTGGAACCAAGAGACCCAAACCTGTTCCAGCATAACAAAGCCCAAAGAAGACATGGTGTGTCAAGGTTGGAGTGGAAGAACTCGAGTGTCCTGCACAGAGCCCTGATCTCAACCCCACTGAATACCTCTGGGATGAACTGGAACACCGACTGAACCCCAGACCTTCTCGCCCAACATCAGTGCCTGACCTCACTAATGCTCTTGTAGCTGAATGATCACAAATCCCCACAGCCATGCTCCAAAATCTAGTGGAAAGCCTTCGCAGAAGAGTGGAGAGGGGTTGAATCCTGAATGGGATGTTCAACAAGCACTTATGGGTGTGATGGTCAGGTGTTCACAAACTTTTGGCCTTATAGTGTACATCTGTAAATGAAGTATGTATCATATATTAACGAGTGACTCTTTACAAAATGTTTTTAAAACCAATACACATTACATCTGGCATAATATGTTCATCCCATGAAACTCTTATCCAAACCATCTCACCATTTTACAAGAAAGCTTTGCATATGATAAGAAATCAACTCATACTAGGACTGGGAGTCGACTCTGCACACACATTTAGATTCAGCTCAGTTTTCAGCATCCCAGATGTAAACTGAGAGATTTAACTGTCTGACCAGACCAGTGCCTTTTTCCACACCACAAGCATCTGTAGACAGTCAACGTTTCATCGGAAGCGGAGAAAATGATTGTGTGGAAAAGACTAGAGCGAGTCACACCACCTGGAATCGGAATCAGAGTCGCTTCAAGTCTTCAGGAGTCGAACAGCCTGAAGTTAGGCAGCAATGTGCAGCCTCTGCATTCCCAAACAAACAGGCGTGTTGGCAGTGTGTTAGCCTCGAACACGACATTTTAACACATCACACGAGACGGCTATGTGGTATAAAACATAGCTATGTATGTAGTGTATTATTATTTTTTTAAACAGGTTATCTGTATTTACCTATTTTTCCCCCACACTACTAGCAGCCTCTTCTAACCGCTTCCTTTAGGACCATAATAATATTTATAGGTGCCCGTCTCGTTTCCGGAACAAAATATAATTTTACTCAGGTTCAATCAAGGTTTAGACAATAATGAATCGTCGATTTATTTTATTTAGAATAGATAGACATGACTTCTGAGCAATTTATACATTAATAAGTTGATGCGTGCATACCTTTTTTTTTTAAGTCAGGCAAAGATTTGGGCAGCACCGTGCTGGGGAACATGTGCAGCACTGAGCACAAAGCTTTGGAGCTGTGCAGAGCCCGTAACTCGTGAACTGTAGTAGTTTTTATTAACTGTGGCTGTGTTTGGTAAGTGTTTTTATTTTATACACTCTATCAACCTTGGCAAATAACAATTGTTCTGTGTAGTAATATATTGTAGTAGCACGTGCTTAATCTCTGAATATTAAATAATAGTTGCTGTTGTTTTCGTGCGGCTTCCGCTATTAGTTCATTCAGGGCCTCTAGTTCAGCTGCAGGCCATTATTATCATTATCATTATTATTATTATTATTATTATTATTATTAATATTTTTTAGCACTGGCAGCAAGCGATCGTTACATTGTTGGCTCGTTTTTAAAGTTCATGCATGAAGCTGCTACACACTGATGATCAACAATCTGAACTGTTTACCAAAAGGCTTTTGTATGACCTGGTTGCGTGCTCAGGGCTTGCAGGGCTGCACAGATATATTGTTTGCCAGTCGTGCTCGATATCGCAGAGGATTGCAATAAGCAGATCAAAAGGTAGAAAGCGCATTTCTGTGTGTTTTAGGAGCATTCTGACTCTGTGTCCGCATTTCCCGCAGGTGTGCGTGTGCGTCTGTGTGCGCGTGCTGTGTGTAGTCTCAGAAACATGCCGAAGAGAGCCAAGAAAAACGAGGTTTCTGCAGAAGCAGGCAACGACAACGGAACAGGTAATAATCAGTGCGTTTAGTCCTGAGCTGCTGGCTCAGTCATTTCTTTCAGGTCAGTGTTGCCAGCTGTTTTCAGGGGAAAGTAGCTAAAACACGCTTAAAAAAGGGAGCTTGGAGAAGTCGCTAGATGACGTCACTGACTCATTTGCATATTAATGTATTCATCGCGACCATTGGCATGTCGAATTACAAATAAATGATTTTACTTAGAATAGAGTTTTATCACAATAAAAAATAATATTTCTTAAGTAATTTATTTCTTAGAGAAAGAATTTTCTATTTATATATTTTTTGCTCATGGTACCATGCACAAACTAAGCTTTTATGCATTTACAAAATACTTTACTTTCTATAAAGAATGCAGATGGAAAAAGCAGCATCAGTGAGTAGTTGTGAGCAGTCGCTTTTATTACTTGTAAATATCTCCAATAAGAAGAAGAACAAAAGTGTGAGAATGGGGCAAATAAAGGGGATCAGTGATTGGTCATTGGGAACAATGGAGATTAGTGATTGGTCATTGGGAACAATGGAGATTAGTGATTGGTCATTGGGAACAAAGTCTCAAAGTTGGCAACACTGTTTCAGTTCATGAAATGATGTGTGCATGTAGGTTTAAACTGTGTTTCCTTATTCATTTTTCTAAATGATAGAACCAGAAACAAAGAAAACAAAGAAGGCAAAGGAACCCGAAGCCCCAGTATTATATGAAGATCCCCCAGATAAGCTGACCAGCAAGGATGGCCGGCCAGCCAACTTGAAGATAACCTCTTGGAATGTAGATGGCATTCGTGCCTGGGTTAAGAAGAATGGGCTTGATGTAAGTGTAAAGTAGGCCTAGAGGTTTGCATTGGGACTTTCATGTGGGTGGGAGGTCATGTGTTTTTTTTTTTATTATTTTCATTCCATATTCTTTAAATACACTGTCTGTTTAGTGCATCATCTAGTGATGGATTCTTTCTCTCCATATTTTTGTTCGTGTCTACGTACAGTGGGTGCGTCAAGAGGCTCCAGATGTGCTTTGTCTTCAGGAGACTAAGTGTGCTGAGAAAGCTTTACCAGCAAATATCACCTCTATGCCCGAGTATCCATATAAGTACTGGTCAGGCTCAGAAGACAAAGAGGGTTACAGTGGAGTGGCCATGCTGTGCAAGACTGAGCCTCTTAAAGTCACTTATGGCATTGGTGAGTGGTGTTAGCACTTAAATTTGATTTACACTTCCATATGAGCAGGCTTCTGATGGCTTTTGTTGCCATAAAAAACCCCAAAAGTATGCCTTGCTGCAGAACCAAAAGTCCAGGGGGTGGAGTTGGACCTGATCCAGCTCCCCCTGCCTGGACAGACTCGAACCAAATGTCCTTTGGGGTGAAGAGAATTCGGTGTTTCAGGCTAGGTAAGTGTGTTAGGGTTAGCCTTATAGGAGGAGCTGGATCAGATTCAGCTCCACCCCATGGACTCCGTAAGGTTCATGGCAGCATTCTCAAGCTTTTTTTTTTTTCTTTTCCCCCAAAGGGCAACAACAAAATGGACGCTTTCGCATATCAATCTTAATCAATCTTATTGATGTTTATTACCCCCTTTTTGCTGGACGGACAGTTATAATCCTCCTACTGTCCTAAAAGACTATAAATGCTAATGGCTTTCAAAGTTTGTTTCTCGGAAGTATAAACCAAGTTTAATGGACTGTGATATTTTTACAGGGTGAATTGTTTGTTTTTTTTTTGCCAGAAGTACTGAACGATGAATCAGTTCAACATAAAATAAAAATCTTTAAGCTGTATTATTACTGGGAGTAAAGGAATCAGTAGGAATATAGGATTTTATGGTGGCAAGTTCCAGATACATGTTCTTAACCATTAGGTGCAGTGTCAATAAAGTTGTGCCTTAAATTGTGGTACAATTATTTATACTGCACTAAATTTATCATTTGTGAGCTTAGTAGAACAGTTAACCTGAACGTCCTTTCCTCCCCCAGGAAAAGAGGAGCATGACAAAGAGGGCCGCGTGATCACTGCCGAGTTCCCTTCCTTCTTCCTGGTTACTGCATACGTGCCCAATGCTGGGCGTGGCCTGGTTCGCCTCGACTACCGCAAAACGTGGGATGTAGACTTCCGTGCATACCTGAGCAACCTGGACAGTCGTAAGCCCCTGGTGCTGTGTGGTGACCTCAACGTGGCCCACCAGGAGATTGACCTGAAGAACCCCAAAGGCAACCGTAAGAATGCAGGCTTCACTCCTGAAGAGCGCGAGGGTTTCAGCCAGCTTCTGGCTGCTGGCTTTACCGATAGCTTCCGTGAGCTGTATCCGGAGCAGACCAACGCCTACACCTTCTGGACGTACATGATGAACGCACGGGGCAAGAACGTGGGCTGGCGCCTGGACTACTTCGTGCTCTCAGCTGCTTTGCTCCCAAGCTTGTGTGACAGCAAGATTCGTAATACAGCCATGGGGAGTGATCACTGCCCCATCACTCTCCATCTGGCTGTATAGACATATGACCACTTCTGTCAGTATGGGTTCGCATTCACTACTTCCTAAGGGCAGTGGGGCTTTCACTTTTTTTTTTTTTTTTTCTAACTTGTGTAGATTGAGGCAAACTCTTCCAATATCTGTATCTCTTTCCTGAAATATTTTACATATTAAAAAGCCCAGACCTATTAATTAGGTCATTAGAGCTAAGAGGGAACTGGAGGTCGTTTTGATTCACTGTTTGTAGTTTTGTTGCAGATATTATTCCCAAGATGTTTTTTTTTCTTGTTCTGTGGTAGTTCTAATAATCTCTCAAAGAAGCCTGACCGCAGTGTATGGTGTATGATGTATGATGGAGACTTTGATCTTGTGTATTTTTCTGACATATCTTTCTTCTGTCATTCCATGAAACAGATGTAATGACAACATTCTAGTCATGTGAAATGAAACGAAAGCAGATCCCTTGTACCCCAGCTGAACAACAAAGCAGACTTCATGTTGCAACTGGATCAATTTTCACAAAAGTAATGAGACATTACTGCCAAATGTTGAATTAAAAAAAAAAACAAAACAAGTGATTCTAGCACTGTGTAGCTCTTAATGTGAAATAATTAAGAAAACTGTGGGCAAGACAGGTTTTCAGACAAATGACTTTGTATCGCTGCATTGTAAAACTGTCAGAAACGATAGGACGTGATCGATAAGAGAGAAGGCTAACTTGGGTTTCAGTTTCAGGTATGAACTAGTTAAGATTTGTTAGGTTCATTTACCATCAATTGACAGTTGCTTAGTAATCATCTTCACTGTGCTTCCTACTTTTATTGCAAAACAGTTAGGTTATTTTTTTATTCATGTCTGTTGAAACAAAAATAAATTGCTGAACAAAGGCATTTAGTGTTTATGTCTTTTTTCCCCCCCCTTGGTTTGTTTTTCTTTTACTACTATTGAACTGAGGTGGTTCGTCAAGACCTTATTTATGTAAAAATACTGTTACTCAAGTAAAAGTTGTCATCCAGACAACTCCTTTATTACAACCTACTCAAGCATCCTGTTTCATGTTGCATTTAAGGACCGGTGTGTACATGACATTCGCCCATATTAATTCATACCTAAGAGTAATTTATTGTAGTCAGTTCACCTACCTGCATGTTTTTGGGAGGTCTGAAGACACGAGAACGCAGAGGAAACCCAAGTGGACATGGGGAGAACCTATGAAACCACACAGACAGTAACCTGAGCTCAGGATCGAACTGGGGACCCTGGAGTTCTACGCACTGCACTGGAGAACAATCTACAGTTTTAATCCATTGGGCGATTCGTCTCATTTGCTCGAGAGAACAACTGGATGAAGGTTACTGCACTGTTGAAAAGCCCAGGATGGTCTGACTGTCAAAACAAACAAATTTACTATTCTATTACATTTAATATGATCTCCATTAGGACCCGAACAGTATTTTCCAGCTTTTTACTGGACCTGAATATCTGCACCGCACGGGTCCTATCCCAGATGTGGTGTAAAAGTAAATAATATATAATAAAGTAAAATATAATAGTAAAGGAAATACAAATATTTGCATACATACACGATTTTAAACCACAACCTTTCTTTTATTATCTGTATCATGGTGAGGTGAGGTGTTTTTTTTTTTTGTTTTTTTTTATGGTTTTAAACCATCATAACCTCAATATCTTCAAATTCAAAGGAAGACTTTGGATGAGGAATTAAAAGAAAATTCCCATTTATAATTCATTTTAGTTACAGTATTAGTACAATGCAAATAGCCCAGCACAACACGATGAGTTTGGGAATATTTACTTATTGTGATCACTGTTCCTCATATAGAATAGCCTCCATTTTTCCTGATTAACGATCTGTTGGATCATTACAAAAATAGATTTAGTATTACAGGTGGTTCTGATCATAATTTTAAAGAAATGGTTCCAATTAAACAAAAAAATTAAACCAAAAAAAAAAAAAAAAAAAAAAAACAAATATGAAAATATGCTTTCTAGGTATGAAAACACCCACTTGTGAAATACTCCTAAATCTCACACTGAAATTCTCTCTCATATATTCGCAGTTCATTCTTATACTTGGTAGGCACCACCAGACTTCTATGGTAAGTTCCATCTTACCGTTGATCTTCCACTTATCTCTTCCGTAAATCAACTCACTCACTGATCAGCACTGATTTCCTTTAAACCAGACAACACCATTTTGTGACATTTCCTATGCTCTTGCAAGCTGGTCTGACCTTTAGGAAAGCTGATCCAGGTTCTGGATATTTATACTTCAAACTGGAATTCAGAATTCCACTAATGTAATACCAGGTCAAAACTGTGCTCAACACCCTTTAAGGATTTTTGGTTTCGTGCCTTTTGCGCCCGCGTGTTTGTTCAGCCCGCTCGGCCAGGTGCGTTTGCTCGTGCTTCTTCAGTGGTCCTTGGAACTTGAAGCTTTTGCCACATTGTGTGCACCGCCATGGCCGCTCGCCTGTGTGGTTCAGCATGTGGTTCTTCAGGTGTGATGAGTGCTTGTAGGTCTTTCCACACTCGGTACATACATACGGCCGCTCTCCTGTGTGCACGCGCTCATGCCTCTTCATGTTGCCGATCTGTGAGAAAGTTTTGCCGCACACCTTGCAGCCAAAGGGCCGCTCTCCTGTATGGATGCGGAGATGGCAGCGCAGCATCTCTGGCCCTGCAAACGTCTTGTGGCACAATCTGCACGGGATACGCACACGTGGCTTCTCATGGTTGCGCTGGTGCTTTTTCAGGTCAAACATGTACACGAAGGACTTGCCACATATAGTGCACAGGTATTTGCGCTCACCCATGTGATAGCCCTTGTGCCTCCTTAGGAGGCTGGCATAGATGAAGCTCTTGCCGCACACGTTGCACGTGTAGGAGCGCGCCATTGAATGGTAGCGAATGTGTACAGCCAGCTTGAACGCAGTAGGGAAGAATTTCTCACAGTGGGGACACTGGTGCAGGTTTTCCGATGTGTGACACTCGCGGTGAATCTTCAGGTATGAGCCTTGAGAGAAGCTCTTACCACAGATATTGCACTTGTATGGCTTCTCCCCCGTGTGCACGCGAACATGCTTGATGAGGTCGGCTTTCTTGCGGAAGGTCTTGGCACACTGCGTGCATTTGAATGGTCTGGATAATGAGTGTGTTTTGATGTGGCTGGACAAGAAACTGAGACATCGGAAGCTTTTGCCGCAGTCCGAGCACTGAAACGGTCTTTCTCCAGTGTGTGTGCGCATGTGATTCTTCAGCTGACACTCGTAACGAAACTCTTTCTTACACATACGACACGTGTGCTTCTTCTCACCCATGTCTTGGTTCGCCTGAGACTCGGCAGGCAACGTGATCACCTTTCTGCTGGCCGTTGCTTGAGTAGGGGAGCTTTTTCTGTTGATGATGGATTTTATAGATGGGGGTCTTTCAATAATGGGAATGAACGCTGTTTCCTCTGCAAGGACGTCTACATTAGTGGAAGAGGGCATGACTGACAGAGGAAGAACTTTCCCTGCTATTTCCGAGATCCACTCCTCCATGCTTATTTCCCTCACCTCAGGAGTCTCCACTACTTCTGACTGTTCTAGAAACTGCAGCTGAGAGGTGTCCTCTCCACCATTGTCCAATTCTGAAACAATAACAGTAGAGCCGTCTGCAGTGAGGTAGATCTGCTGGACTTCACACATCCCTGTACTGTTCTCTTGGTAAACCGCCTCTTCTTGCAGTTCTGTCTCGACCTCTGTTGCCACACTGTCCAAAGGCTCCGTCTCCTCTGTGTCACTAGGAGCGGGGCTCATTATAGTGGCTGCTGCACGGTCAGATTCAGATTGATTTTCACTAAGTGCTTGTGCGATAATGATGGTTTCTTGTGCGATGGATGACGGAGGCAAGATTTTCTCTTGTGGGATAGAACTGGCAGGCAACACCATCTCTTGTTGAATGGAAGCAGAAGACAAGACTGGCTCTGTTTTCATTGAGAGGGGAAAAACAATTTATTTGTTGTGAGGGTTGACGCTGTCAGAGTATGTCTAATTTATATCAAAGGTATATTGAATTTTTAAAAATGTAGGCAATTATTTTATGACCCCAGAACACCAAAATGGATGGAGAATAACATGTAATACACTGTGTAATGTGGACAGTAATTAAATTTTTTTTTTGCAGAAAAAGAACAGTAATTTTGCATCACAGATCCCTGAAAATGCCTAGGAATAGCTGTCTGAATGTTCAGCTACAGTCTGAGGATGAGAAAACCCCAATATTGGACCCAACCGATTTTGAAGCCAAAAAAAAGTGAACTATAGGTGAACTCTACGGGCTCTTTCAAGTGCTTAAACTTGGCTGGATGAAATCATACACTCATACAACAATACAATGCTTCTAAGCAACCCACAATGCCCAAACTAAATGCAAACCTTACACTAGATGGTGTGCAGGGGATGGTGTGTTTATTTACTCCTACTCCCGCATTGGCCAGCCAGTTCTTAATGGTTGGTCAAAAAAATGGAGGAAATGAACCTTGTTCAATTTTAAAAAACGATACACTGTGGCTGGACATATCGAGACTTGTTGTGCAAGTAGAAGGACAAATTTAATCACAAGGCAATTATGCAATCTGTTTTCAAAGATATTTTTGACCCCATTATATTTGTTCACGAATAGATAAATTGAATATTAAATAGCTGATTGTATAAAACATTGTATAATACATGTCTCAGTTTTTTTTGTTTTTTTTTAATTGTGGAAGAATTAATGCCAACCCATGCACAGGACACAGAACCAGCACACCAGAAAATAATTACCATTACTTACCAAGAACTTACTGTTAAACCCCAGGACCAGAGTATGAGTATAATGTTCTCAGATAACATGCAGTGAAGCTGGACTAATGTATCTGTGAGAGGCTTACCATTTCTGTTTTTAGGCCTCTTGGTTTTGAAATGCTGTAACACGTCTCTTAGCTCCACTGGGTCAGAGAGTGGTTGGACAATGTCCTCCATGGCAGACAGACCGCCACAGAGCCACGAGGCTGTCTGAAGAAATCCAGACATTACATTACATTTAAAAACTTCCCAATGGCTATAATTCACACTCAAATGATATAAAATGTATGTGTATGACCATGCTTACATGGCTGGGATTGTCATTACCTACTTTTTGACAGTGTTTAATTAAGATTTATACTCAGTGTTATCGGATTTCTAAAATACAGCATATAATCTACATGGAATGTTTTTTTACCTTGAAAATTACAGCACACAAGTGCAAATGACAAAACTTCTGAGAGTTTCAGGTGAACAGGGTAATTTTAATCTGGAAGAATAAAAGTAACCCTTACTGCTTCCTGGAACTTGGGGCATGGTTACACATCCGGAGTATGAGCCCACCAAGTATTTTGATCAGCTGTTCGATTTATTGCTGTTGTAGTGGTGGGTAGAGATGTACGTTACTATGCCTCAAATGTCTTTTTATTTTTGTATTATTGGCTATAACAATCAAGATGGTGTCTAGTGATTTGAGAATAAGGAAGTGATCATGGACTGATGGACCAGTTTTTTTTCTACTTGTATATTTACACATATTACACGTATGCAAACATTAGGCACAATCAAGCATTAATAATAAAGCATTTAGGATTTTGGCAAGAATATCATAACTACATGTCCATGTAATGTTAAGTAACTGATGGGAAATTATATGGCATGCTATGATAGCTAGATATGTTACTAAGCTAATAGCTTTATTTGCATATCATGAGTGCATTATATCTAATGATACAGAAAAAACAAAGGGTAGCTTAGACATATTTCATTGCTATCTTGTCTTGTCAAATTACAAAATCATTTTCTTGAATATATAAACCCAAATATGCAAGTTATTTATTAATACACGTTCTTACTTTCACTCTCTTTATGTTATACATCAGTAATCAGATCTATTAATTGCTGCTGCGCTTGCAAATTATGTCACCTGCTTTTCCCGGGCTGGTGTGCGTTACTCCACCTACTAGATGTAACCCTGCCCCAAGCTCCAATCTGCACTGTCTGTCTCATGTGAGTAGGCTTTGTCGTCACTTTGGCCAAAGACAAGTGATTTAATTGATAATCAGTTCACTGATGCTAAATAAAGATGCAGTCAGGTTTGATAACCAACCTCTTTGAGGTTTGGCACAGGCAGGAGTTCATCCACCCTTGTTAGGAACTCCCAGGCTAAGCTCTGCAGGACGGCATCGTATCCAGAACCATACTCTACAGGAAGAACATTCTGTGGACAGAGCAACAGCATAATGTAAGCTAGTAACAAGGCTGAACGGACTGACAAAAGAGAGAAGAGATCCACGTCTCACCTGCAGGAAGCTCTCCCTCTTATCTGTGTCCTCTAAGATGTTATGGATCATCTTTATAAATTTGTTATTCATGACTTCACTTTCTATGTCCTTGCTCTGTAAGAAGTACAGATAAAACCATATTAGACCAACTGATGAACACACATGGAGACATCTGTAACTGTAAACCACGGCTGTCAAGATAGGACCCATGGACCCTGGACTGCATTTATCTGAAATATTCATTCATTCTGAAAGCTAGATTTTATATACACTTTATTAAGAACACCTGTACCCGTCTTCATTCATACAATTATCCAAATCAGCCAATCATGTAGCAGCAGCACAGCACATAAGATCATGCAGATACAGGTCAAGAGCTTCAGTTAATGTTCACATCAAACATCACTGAGATTTAAAAAAAAAAAAAAAAAAAAAAAAGTGATCTCAGTGACTTTGACCATGGAACTGTCAGTGGTGCTGTACTCAGACGTGCTAGTCTGAGTATTTCAGAAAATGCTGGGATTTCACGAGTTTACACATAATGGCGCGAAAAACAAAAAACATCCAGTGAGCGCCAGTTCTAAAGGTAGAAACACATTGTTGAAGAGAAAGGTCTGAGGAGAATGGCCAGACTTGTTCAAGCTGACAGGAAGGCTATGGGAGCCACTACGTAACCACTCTTTACAACTGTGGCGAGCAGAAAAGCATATCAGAATGCACAGCATGTCGAAACTTGAGGCTTACAACAGCAGAAGACCACATTGGGTTGTCAGCCAAGAAGAGGAATCTGAGGCTACAGAGGGCACAGGCTCACCGAAACTGGACAGTTAAAGGTGAGATTGGAAAAAGGTCAGGTGATAGTTTTCCAATCAGACCGTCTCATTTCAGTGAGCCTGTGACAGACTGACCGACCATTTGTTTTTATTTCTTCTGGTCTGTCCAGCTTGATGACACTGAATGAGTTTGACACTCCGAGATAAACAGTATACAACCACACCTACTTTGTTAGTCAGGTTGCGTAGTGTGTCCAAATGTGCTTGAATGATCCATACATCAGGTGTTTTATCTTTAAAACAGAGCTCTAATATCACCTGCAAGAAAGCAGAAAATGCACATTCAGGACAGTAAATCAGAAGCATCTGGAATGGAGCAGTGAGCCCAGATGTGTTACAGATGTGCTTGCTCACTGTACCCTTTTCCTTAAATGAAAGACGAGCTTATTAAGCAGATGTTGACTCATGATGTCTGGTACTGTTTCTGACACCAGCATGACAAACTGCTCCAGTTTGCCGTATTGTGTGACGTTGCGACGCTGAACCACTTGCCACAGGAAAGCAGACATGAGGCGCAGCGGCGGCACCACGAGGCGCAAGGCGGAGAGAGGCAGTGCGCTAGCTGCAACACAGCACGAACAACACACCGCTCTGGTCATTTGTGTTGTACTTTAAAAAAAAAATACTGAGCGTTTAAACCTGTTTATTATTCTTAAAACCGGCTGAGTCACAATACTAACACAAACCTATGTCATACTCGTATCAAAATAGCTGTCTATTCCAAGTAATAACAGAATGCAAATTGCTAGCCAGCTTCACTCTGGCCGAATTACAAATGGCTCCTCACTCCCTATACAAGTGCACTACCTAGGGTGTGAAATAATGTCTCATAACAGCCCATGAAGCGCACTATACATCCAGTAGGGAGCAATTTAGCATTCTCTCAAAACCCCGCCACTCGATAGCGTTTAGCTCCTCAGCTAAGCCTCTTTAGGTTTTAGGCTTACTTTTTTGTTGGACCTCCGAGGTGGCCATTTCCATGATGTCTGTGTAGAGGAAACCAAATGTATTTTTTATCACGATGGTGAAAATCACATAAAAGCTGATTATTAACTAACTATGAATTATCGTGAAGCTGACCGAAGCAACGAACAGTGAAGAAACACATCAGTTACACAAACCAGAAAGCACTTTTCTGCGAAATTTTCACGCGCTTGCGCCCTCTTCAGGGCTGGAGGGAAAGTGACCTGCTACTGGGCGAGATGTTCTTCTTCCGGCGCCATTTTGAATTTTAGTAAATCCCACCCTGCGTCTCAATTCACCTGCTTACACTATGCCCTAAACGTATGTACTCCTTTTGTGAAGAAAAAGTACATACTTTTGAGTGTGTAGCAAAAGAGTATACAAGTACTGGGGCATACTAACTCGTCATGTAATGGAAGAGAACGGTGTTGACTAGTTACACACACTGTCACCAGAAACCAACTCCTCATTGCATTTCAGCTTTTCTTCATTCATTATTCCTTATATAATTTATACCACTCCAAAACCATGGGCATTATTACTGAGTTGTTCCCCCTTTGCTGTTATAATAACCAACAGCATTCAGGGAATGGATTCCACTAGATTTGGGATCACAGTTTGGGGATTTGTGATCATTCAGCCACAAGAGGTTGGGCACTGATGATAAGAATGCCTTATGCAAAGTTGGCATTCCAGTTCATCTCAAAGGCGTTCAGTGTTTAATCTGAGTTTGAGGTCAGGGCTCTGTACCCTCTCGAGTTCTTCTACACAAACTTTGGCAAACCATGTCTTCATGGATCTCAGTTTGTATGCTGTGGCATTACAATTTCCCTTTACTGGAACTAAGAGGCCCAAACCTGTTCTAGCATGACAATGCCCCTGTGCACAAAGAGGCCAAAAACAGTTGAGAATTAAAAATTACTTTTTTGTTGTTGTTGTTGTTGTTGTTGCCTTTTTTAATGCAAATCTCTCAAAGCAACTTTATAGACATCATAACAGTGGTTTGTATTTGAGATGCATGCTGTGCACAAAGACAGAAATGGTTAAGAGCCAAGGAGCAGGGCAAGAAGTCTTCCTAGCTTTGGATGATAGAGGGCAGAGGAGGTCAATGGCTGAAGAAAATTAACAGAGAGAAAATGTGTCTGTTGGCTAATTCAAAAGCTAGACAGGAAAAGGAGTCAGGGTCTGGAAGGGTTGATAGGGTGCTGGAAGCTACAGAAAAAGGAGAGAGGCTGTGGTGAGTGGCAGAGAGGTATGAAGAGTTGGTGACATTCAGAACAGTGAGGGTGATGGTGAGACAATCCTTTCTGAAAAACTGCACGAACCATTACAGACCCAATCTTGAAAGATTTTGACAAATCTTGCTTGAGCAGTTTGAGTTATTAGCTGTTGCTATTACACTTGGCCATATTTGTGTTGATTTGTGTTTATTGTTGTAGGAGATTATAGTCCACCCTTAGCATGTGAAGTTGCCATAGGCAATATCACTAAGATTCTACTTACATTGACCTATTAGGTTGTCTTATTGAGGAAGGGGATTAACATGAGGTTAATTTAAAAATATGTGCTATCTGAAAAGTAACTCAAACGACTCCCACATTCCCACCACACCCAGACTTAACAGTTCACTAGTACATCTTATTCACATTGGAGTCTTTTCTAGTAACTGTAGTGACCACTTTCCCATCACATGCTTTCACAGATTATTCTCAAGAAGACCCTCAAGTAGTTTATGGAAAAGCATTTATTCATAAAGACCACTCATGTGACCTAATGTGTCTCTCTTGATTCAGAATACCTGATTACGAATTGAAACTTGAATATTTGACATCTGTATTTTTGTTGTTTGTTAACAAGCATGCTTGTTACAGTTGAAAAATAGGCTGTCCCCTGGTTTACTGCTAAGTTGGCTGAGTTAATTTATGAAAGGATTAAAGCAAGGTCGACTGCTGGATTTATTGTTTCACACTGGCAGGCTTTTAGGGTTCTCAGCGCCAGTAAAAAAGCCACGTCTGACTATTTCTTGAGTAATATAAATGCTAGTGGTGGCAGTCCTTCTATTTTAGGAATGTAATGAAATCCTTAAAGAGACATGCAGCTTTGTTCACCTAACATACCAATCTGCCACAGCATATTATATCAACTAATGATTACATTTTCATTTATGATTCATTTAAGCTCTGTGTCTCATCAAAAGTCATCTCTGCCTACTCTAAATTCTCAGTATGATCCCCAGGCTCTGCTAAATTCCCAGTTCCTATCCTGCAACAATATTTTCCATATTTATCAGTCAGGGTTCATATCTGACCATGGTATAGTCAGAGCTATAACTTTAACCCTCAATAATATAATTTGTTCTGTGGAAAATAAACAGCATTGTGCAGCCATGCTCACTGATTTCTAAAAGAAAATTAATACTGAAAACCAGACCTCAAGTCTGCACTTGAACTGTGATCACAGTGTACACCCTTTAAACCACTGTAGCATAAGAGTATAACTAATAATCTGTTTCTTTCTGATGTGATACCAGTGCCTGATACTGCTTTGGCTCATCTTGCCCTCTGGATCTTACTGATTCATCCTGATACTTTACTTTGGCTTGGAGCTTCTGCGCTTGTGACTCTCTTTCTGCTGCTGTGGATGGTTTCACATGGATACCCTAAACATTACACTTCACAATAGAGTTTAACAGTAATTGGAAAAAAAGAAAAGAAATCTGCTGGGTGACTGACCATTTTTAATGTGTACAATGTAAATGTTTCATTAAAACATCTCTTTTTTTTGCCATTCAAAATAAATAAGCGTTGTGTACCATGACACTGTCTCATGTGTTGTAAAATACCTAGTTTGTATTTTAAAACCAGACATATCTGTTGTTTTATGGCATAAATGGAAACATTGGTGCCAGATTAGATAATTGGGCATGACAGAGAAACACCAGAACTGGGATGCCATGTAGGCAAATGTTTTTATAGCCCTTCTGTAAATTTACGGACACAGCCAAACTGCTCTCTAGTGATACTCATAAGTTTTTGAGATAAAAAGGACCAGGCTATCCTGTGCATGCCAGTGCTACTTAATTCCACTTTGTAAATCACTATTCTAACACTGCTTGTGTTACTTAAGCCGCCGTACTGTAAAACAGCACATTTTCTCTTACCATTGCGCTTTCTCTTACTGGTATCCATATATTTTAAGAATGCTTCTACTGACTTAGCAACCTTCTTCCTGCTCTTGTACTTGCATGAACTAAATATTGTATAATAAACTTTTTAAGGTGTTTTATGTTGTTATTCCAGAGTCCAAAGATACAGAACCAACTCATACAGCCAAAGCCCAGAGACCCATTTTACTTAATTATAAATAGAAACAGAATATTATTCTGCATGTATAAAAAATGCTTTGTTCTGCCACCTATGATATTGATTTGCTTTAATGATCCTGCTGTACACAAAGCAGCATTGATATTCTGATTGATATTCTGCTGAATCAACTAAATTAAACTATAAATTAATATAACCACCAAGGCCCCTTGTCATTTGGAACCTGCACAGGCTCGGCAAGAAAGCTCTAAGGAATGATTAATGTATGACAGTGTGTGAAGATCTCAGCATGCATGCACATTGCGTGCATGCTGGCAGTTAGGAGGGGTGAAATAGGACAAAATGACTACTGGACAATGAGACAAGACTGTTTATGAAAACAAATTACAGGTCTTACAGATTCCTCAGTTTTTGTTTTTAGCTGAGGTAACAACAATCGTGAATCTAGCTTCACCATGTTGCTTGTGTAGCTTGAGCAAAGTGCTTTAAAAGAAACTGTTTCCCAAAACTGAAGAGTTGTCTTCATTACCTTTATTTTTTTCACCTCTTCATTTGCTGTTAAAATAACCATACATCGCTGTTAAAATAACCATGAGCATTATTTAGAAAGTAATCAACTATGTCTAAAAATTTGTATATGTGAGTTTAAGGATTCATCTAATTCATCTAATTCATCAGTTTTTGACATCATCAACTAGTTTCATAACAACACGTACAAAAAAATAACTGAAAAACAGTGCCAAATTGTCTCTGAAATCCATATATATATATATATGAAACCTTGATGCTGCATTGGGCTAAAACTAACATGTCAAAGGCATCATCATCTTGGTGGGGACATCTTTCCAGATTATACCAACTGAGTTTAATTGACTGTGGAGTATCTTTTATACCCACTATACTGTGCAAAATTTGAATGTAAGAATCATTGACACCTCAAAGCAAAAGGATAAGGAATCACTTTTTACAGATTTTTTTTTTACAGAAGCTTTATTTTCATTTTGAGACTTTAAGCAGGATTATTTCTGTTATGTTTAGATTCTCTTTAACTCAGCCTTTATGTGGTAATATTTATATGTGAAAACCTACGTAATGATATTACCATGGGGGTATTCCAGAAAGTGGGTTTAGTAACTAACCCCAATCTAATCCTTAATCTGTTTTCCTTTTATGAAGCCAAGATCAGCTTGACTCTAGACATCAAATTCCAATGCAGAGAGGACATGAGGTGAATGGGGTGGATAGTTTAAATAGGGAAGATATTTATGGAATATTATTTGCCTGCTTATAAGATTTCTGGTACTTATCCAGGTAAAAGCTCCCTTAATATAGTGCTATGGAGTGTATTGGAGTGGTTAAGTCTTGTCATCAGTTCTCTTGATGCAATTTTGCTTAGGTTTAACTTGGAACCTGATAAAGAAGACAGAAGAAGTATAAGAAATATAACATTTTGGCAGACATTTGAATTTATGCCTGTTTATTCTGTACAAGTATGCCTGATTATTCTGTACATTTATGCCAGTTTATTCTGTACATGTATTCCTGTTTATTCTGTACATTTATGCCTGATTATTCTGTACATTTATGCCAGTTTATTCTGTACATGTATGCCTGTTTCACAGAGATCACCCTTGTCCGCATTCTGATGTTTGATGTGAACATTAAGTGAAGCTCTTGACCTGTATCTGCATGATTTTATGCATTGTGCTGCTGCCACATGATTGGCTGATTGGATAACTACATAAATGAGCAGGTGTACAGGTGTTCCTAATAAAGTGGACTGTGAGTGTATATGCCTGTTTATTCTGTAAAGTTTCTGTAAAGTTTTGCGTTTAATTGCCTAGATTTTATTGTCATACAGTACATCAAATGACGGCCCAACAGTAGTAGAGGGGTGGAAACACATGGAAATACTTGGATGTGTTGCTTTAATCCACACCTGAGTGCAATTTCTGTATTCACAGTGAAACACAAGGAAACACACCAGGGTGTAATTTAAAATGACTAAATGCTGCATATGTGAAAACATCCTAGACTATACTGGGCAAAACACCAACAAAAATGATCCTCCTTATTGAATTCAGTACCCACATAAATGATTTGATAACCCTACAGTTTTCATAGCTAAACTAGGAAATTTACCAAGTCCCTCATTAGGGGAATGCAATAAATCATAGTCAGGTACTAGTTACTCTTAACTGATTGACTCCTTGGCATTGATTTTGATTTTATAATTTGGCTTTAGGGATTTTGATTTATGCATGCTATACTTACTATTACTGGACTCAGGAGGCGAAGAGGAAGGCCAAAGAGGAGGTATATGGAGGTAATAAATGAGGATATGAAGCTAGTGGGTGCAAGTGTTGAGGATGCAGAAGATAGGGATAGGTGGAGAGTGATGATTCGCTGTGGCGACCCCTGAAGGGAAAAGCCGAAAGAAGAAGATACTTAATATTACTGGACTCCACTAATCATTCTTATTTCCCTGTCTAATATGTTGCAAGTTCTAATTTCCTATTAGCGTTTATTGCCTTGCTGTCAGTAGGCCAAGTGCCACTGAAAATGAAACTCTTGAACTCTTGCTTGCTCATTAATTTAAAAAAAGAATATGGTATTTTTCTTCCCAGCACCAAAATGAAATAAAAAGTGGAAAATAAAACATCTAAGGTGACGTAGATATTCTGCCACCTTCATGTTCTCTCCAGTACATTGCCATTTACTGGCTGTGGAAGCCTATCCTGCTTCTTTTGCTGTGTCAGGTTTATTGATGACCGCCCTTTTCTAATACCAGCCTCCATTTCATGTGGGCATTTAATTAATGGAAAAGACAGTAATGACTTTCCTAGGGATGAGCGGAGGGAGAGAGGGAGGGTGATGAATGACGCACTGACTTGATTACAAAGACAGAGAGATATTGAGAGAGAAAGAGAGAGAGAGAGAGAGAGAGAGAGACAGGGGGTGAGATTTATATATCTTGCTGAGGGAGATGCCATTCGAGTGTGTATGTGTGACTCTTTTACATTATGTATTAGATTTTCTTTGTGTGTTTGTGTTACCCACATTTCTTATAGAACATTCAACTTTCTTATAGAACATTCAACTTCGTGGTATTTAAGAAAATAGGTCTTTATTAGGCTATCGATACAGGCGTTGTCATGATACAGTGTCAATGTCACTCAATATAAAAAAACAAAAAACAAAATGTTCACTGACAAATGAGAAACTGCTCAAGGATGTGGACTTTGAAAGGATATAGTGAATACCTATTCTATCTCTATATCTCTCCTGTGGAATGGAAAATCATTTACAGCCTTATAGATTAGACATGCTTGGTTATTGTCCATCCATGCTTCGTAATTACAGATATAATTTCATTCCCTTAGCGCAGTGATGGTATATTGCTTTTTGGATGCTAAGGGTATCAAATCCCAATGTCATAAAATAAAACATCTTCACACATCTTCTTCACACATGGCCTTGACTGGTATTGATTCCGAATAACAGTTCAGTCAGCTCGCTTGTACACAAGCTGTGTGTGTTGTTTAAAACAGTATGAAAAACAACTACTAAATGTATTGTAGGGATTTTATATTTTTGTTGGGGGAATTAAAATCACAAATTGAACACACTGGCCAACTCTAATCCTGAGTAATCATTTTTGTAGTCATTTTTAGATGCGGTGCCTCAGTGACATCCCAGTGATACATCCAATAAGCTCCCCCGCCCCTTACGTTTGTGTTAAAGAAACAGAGTGTAGCAGCTACAGCATCACATACTATATTCACTGCAGTGGCACTGAGTATCTATGACCAAGCAAGTGGAAGAAATGTCAGAAATAAACCTCCAAATACCGCAGAGCTGCAGACAAAGATAAGCCTGCCAACTGTCGCCTCATTGTGGACAATTTATGGTGGGTGTGTGAGCAGAGAGCTAGCTGTTGATGACTAGCTATAAAGATCCAGTGGACGGCGGGTGACAGATCTAAGCGGAGGCTGGGAAACAAAGGAGGTAGGCAAAAAGGGAGGAGTAAATGAGAGAGCGGGAGCAGGCAGTAGATAAAGCTGCAGCCAGGACCATGAGCTTCACCCCTGTGACTGCATCTTATGATTCGCTGCCTGCTCAGCTGAGTCCCCATCGTGTAAATGATCAACACTTTGCTCGAAGGCTTTCATCTCCACACGGTTTGGGAGCCCGCACTTCATCAGCCGTGCCACGTCGTCCTTCAGCTCTGCCTGGATATCCACTTTCTTCCCTCCAGGAGCCCAACAACCTCCTCAATCATCATCATCATCATCATCATCATCAGCGTCTCTCCCTGTCACTAGGTTCCAAAGCCTCGCTGGCGCCCCCTGTGCCTCAAGCAGACCCTGCCCCACCATGCTGCCAAGCGGTGGGCATTGTGCCGCTGCTACGCCTGGCACTACTCATCTTCAGCTCCCTCTTCTGGGCAGCCGGGCTGGCAGTCTTCACCTTAGGAGTCTGGGCACAAGCATCCCTGGCTGACTACATGCTGCTTTCCTCTAACCACTACCCCAACGCTCCACTGATACTTCTAGCTACAGGGGCTGCTATCACCACCTGGGGTTTCCTGGGTTGCCTGGGTGTGGCAGCCAACTTGCCCTGCCTTCTCCGCACCTATGGCTTCTTCCAGCTGGCTGTGCTAATGGGGGGATTGGCCGCTGGACTTTCAGGGCTCTTCTACAGGGAAGACATTGCTGGAGGTTTCCGCAGTGGCCTACAGAGGGCAGTGGAGGGCTACGGAGAAGACGAAGGACGTGCTGACGCTCTGGACAGCCTTCAGAGGGCGCTGAAGTGCTGCGGGGCAGAGGGCTGGCATGACTGGCTCCTGTCTGACTGGGCTGTACAGGATGCTGTTTCATTGACAAGCAGCTCAGGCAATGACACGTATTATGTGTCTGTACCGGACAGTTGCTGCATACGGCGCAAAGGCTGTCATAACAGGCCGCTGCCAGAAGGAGGAACTGGTAGCATTGAAGGTGTGGGGATTCACCCACATGGTTGCTTCAAGAAAGTTTTTAGTTTTGTCAATGATAACGTCTTTCACATTGCTGCTGCTGTCCTAGCTCTTGCTTTTACCCAGGTGGCGGGTATAATTCTGGCGTGCCTGCTCGCCAACCGCCTACCTGCTCAGCCTCATAGGCGAGGCCACTAAGAAATTCCAGGTCAGTATCAGTTTCTATGAAAAGCCCTGTTTAGATGGACTTAGACTGTACTTAGAGACAATTTAATCTTAGAGCAAAAGGAATTTTTCAGTAAAGAATGATCATTAATAGTTCTTCTCTGCCAGCGCTTCTCCAACAGTATGGTTGACTATGGTTCATCCAAACCCAGGGCTGTCCATACACCGGCCTGTCCTTCCCCATCACATAACCTGGGAAAGTAGTTTCCAATTTCTCTGGAGGTTTTCAGGTGGTGATGACAGGCACAAAAAACAATTTTGAAATAAAACCAAAATCCCAAATGTCTTTATACACTATGTGTGAGGGTACTATGTAGGGTGTTCAGCTCCATTGTTATATCTGATATAGGAAGCAAACCAAGTGAATAGGAAGCCATTTGGGATTTGTCATAGAAGATGTAACAGAAATGTAAAATAAAGATAACAGTGATAAGAAAACATTAGAGACATTAAATTGCTATGATGTTGCCAGACTTTTCAAAAGAGTAAGATAATTTGGTAGACTTTCACTGCTAGCTTTTTTGTGGCATGAGAAGTGAGTTTAATCACAAACTCAGTTTGCCAGAGTTTGACCAATAGATGGTTTACATTATTTTTAGCTCCTTCTCCTTCTCCAGTCCCAAGACTGGTGTGAGATACAAAGGTGCTTTCAGCATCTGCACAAACAATGGGTTCTGAAACATTCTCTGAAACCCACTGTTATCTATACTGCATAAGATTTTTGTTATACAATCTGTTTTATATTTTGAGAAAAATTATGATGTAGCCTACTAAATCAGTGTGTCTGATTTACTAGTTAAACAGTGCCATTTTTCGGACTTTCATGTAATTTTATTTTGTGGATTTTTAACTGTGCATTTTATGAATTCTTCTCAGTTGTATTTGTGGAGTAATGTAAGTAGACCACACATATTGTATGTAAAAGCTGTTTGTTGTGTAATATCTGTAAACCCCCCCAAACATTATGGTGACTATTTCTTGTAAAAAAAAAAAAAAAAAAAAAAAAAAGGGGGTATAGAGAACTACTGATTTTAAAATGTTAGAGGATTTATATGTATATTTATTCATTGTTGAGTGAAAATTGCCATTACAATATACTCTGCTTTGCCTTGTAGTTTTAATTTTAAAAAGAACAGCTAGAGCTGTAAATCCCTCTGCTTTTTATATATAACCTTCAGCCGTAGTCTAATTCACTACCAATACTTACTAATGATACTAATAATGCCAATGATTCTTCTTAGCTGTGTGTGAATGCATTCGTTTGTGGCGAGCTAGGCTAGATCTCCAGGAGCACGGTTGACCACCTCCAGGGGCTATTCAGCACACCAAGACAGTCTGTAAAGTTCTAATACATAAAATAAAAATATATATTATTTCAGTCCTTATCAATTTTCTACCAATACAATGACACAGCTGCAGTCGATCCAACTATTTCTCTGATGGGCACTAACTAAGCACAGATTTTACACAGTGTGGTAAATGAAATCCTGTTGGATTTCATTTCCTAAGCAGCTGTTCTGATTGACTATGGAGAAGATAAGATCTGCTATTGTGGATGTTTTAAAGCCAGTTAAAATTCTGGAGAGCAGGACAATTTCATATATTGTCTATTATATATTGTAGGGCAGTTGATAAATGAGAGAATGTGAGGAGTGCTTTGATGTGTTTGGACAACTATAAAGAAGAAGCTTCTTTTGCTTTTGTAAACCATAAATTAGTGGTCATGTAAGCCAATAAATAAAAATGATAACCAAAAACACTGTGTTTTCTATAGCACTGTATTGAGATTGATATATATATACACACACACACACACACATATATACACACACACACATATACACACACACACACATACACACACACACACATACACACACATATACACACACACACATATATACATATATATATACATACACATATACACACATATATATATATATATATACATATACATATATATATATATTCTTAAGAAATGACATCCCCCGAGTAGCTTTATAATCTGCCATTATGCTCACTTTATGCTACTCTAGCACATAAGATTACATGCTAGTACAAAAACAGCTTGCATTTGCAAACGCTGCAGTATTTCAAGATCCATTGCTGCTACAAATGTAAGCATGTCTTAAATTCTGAGTCCCACCACAGTTAATCTCGTCTTGATACCTAAATGAACTGACTCTCTCTCTCTCACACACACACACACACACTTATGTATGCTATACATTTGTAATTAACCTCAGAAGAGTTGTCCATGGCACAGATCCCAGTAACCATTTTTGTGCTCATTGGAGTAACCAAAATCACTACGGCATCATTTCTGTGTTCCATCAGATGATTTGCTGAATCATCCTCATGTTGCCCTATTAATCTACACTGGGTTGATATTCAATAGGTACATCTACCTTGAACCTACACCCACAGATATGGGTGCAACTCACACATACTGAGCTATTCTCAGTTTTTAGCCTTGTGAATCATGAAAAGCCAGAAATATGTGATTGAATAGTTATCTATGAATTTAAACAGTAGTAGTTTAAATGCAAAATTGGCAAAAAAAAAAAAAAAAGATTAAAATACAATTTTTGCCATATTTAACAACCAACAGCAGGAAATGAAACCACTATGCACTAATAAGCATCAGTATTTTGGGAGATCGGGGGGTGGTGGTGGGGGAGTTGAAGGGTAGGATGACATTTCAATAACCTCTAAACTTTTTTTAATAACATTTCCACTTTTATAAAGAGGACAGAGGATGCACAGTTGTGTGTGTATGTATGTATGTGTGTGTGTTCTTTCAGTCCACTTTCTGAGTGTTGAGGAGTCCGATGGCTTGGGGGAAGAAACTGTTGCACAGTTTGATCGTGAGGGCCCGAATGCTTCGGTACCTTTTGCCAGATGGCATGAGGGTGAAGAGGGTATGAGAGGGGTGTGTGGGGTCATCCACAATGCTGGTGGCTGTCCTCACTATCCGCTGAAGGTCCAAGACGGTGCAATTCCCAAACCAGGCAGTGATGCAGCTGCACAGGATGCTCTCAATAGTCCCTCTGTAGAACATGGTGAGGATGGGGGGAGGGAGATGTGCTTTCCTCAGTCTTCTCACAATTACAGGCGCTGCTGGGCTTTCTTTGTTATGGAACTGGTGTTGAGCGACCAGGTGAGGTTCTCCGCCAGGTGAACACCAAGAAATTTGACGATCTCCATGGAGGAGCCGCCGATGTTCAGCAGAAAGTGGTCATTCTGTGCTCTTCTGAAGTCAACAACCATCTCTTTAGTTTTATCCACATTTAGAGACAGGTTGTTGGCTCTGCACCAGTCCGTTAGCCGCTGCACGTCCTCTCTGTATGCAGACTCATCGTTCTTGCTGATGAGACCCACCACGGTCGTGTAATCGGCGAACTTGATGATGTGATTCGAGCTGTGCATTGCTACATAGTTGTGAGTCAGCAGAGTGAACAGCAATGGACTGAGCACACAGCCCTGTGGGGCTGTACTTGAGTACATAGTTCACTGTAACAGTATTTTTTTGTATAATTAAATCATAGTACTTTTACTTCAGTTTTTTAATATAAAATATTCAACTGTACCTTAGTGGTTAGCACGTTTACCTCGCACCTCCAGGGTTGGGGGTTTGATTCCCGCCTGTGCCCAATGCGTGTGGAGTTTGCAGGTTCTCCCCGTGCTTTGGAATTTCCTCCCTCAGTCCAAAGACATATGTTGTAGGTGGACTGGCATCTCTAAATTGTCCGTGAGTGAGTGTGTGATTGTGCCCATCCAGGGTGCAAGAGGCTCCAGGCTCCCCCGTGACCCTGTGTAGGATAAGCAGTACAGAAGATGGATGAACCTTTCTTTATATATTATTAATAATCGAGGTGGTGTTCATATCTGCATAGCTCACTTGGTTAGTTAACATAACTGTTCAAAGATACATTCTCAGATACAGAACATGAAACATCAGATAAGCTGTGTCAATTGCTAGTTGTGTCACTTGCAAAAAGAAAAGCAATTTGTAAAGTAATAACTCAGGTAGTTCTTCACCAGACATATTTACTTTTACACTTAAGAGTAATTTTCTTGATTAATACTTTTACACTAAATACTTTTACATTAATACTTTACTTTACTGAAGTAAAGAATTACTACAGGTGCAATACTTTTACTCAATTTCAGTGTGTGAAAAAGTCACATGTATTCATGCATATTATCAACAGTGAATCATTTCCTGAGCAAGCCAGAGGTGTCAAACAGTTCATGGACACAGTATAACAGATGGAGTTCTGTATTGTTATCAAACCAACAGTAAAAACAGGGTCAAACGCACATATGATAGTTGTAAGCCACTGAACTTTGGAGCATAACTTGTCTGGCATGTATCCTATTACAGAGTATGTTCCTAGCAGGCCAGGGGTTTAGACCTGTTTGCTCTGGTTTATAATAAGTGGGTGGGTCAACTATTTAGACTGCTCCTGCTAAAACAGTGTGACTTCTGTGTAATACTCTAACACAAGCCTCGGACACGGTGAGTATAAACATTTGTACTTAGTTCATTTAAGAGCACAGAAATAGAACTGTGAATTTACTATTCTGTATACTTATGTTTTGTTGCTTATCTCGAATAAGGCATGGGAAAACAAGATTTAGGGAGCACCTGCGCTTTTTCCAAAAAAAAAAAACAAAAAAAAAAACAGCCAGTTGCACAAGTAGAACCCAAACTCTGTGGCCTGTTTTGAACATGTCCATTACTCTTAACTGAGATTATACACTACTAAATGGCCTAGTTTTAATGTAGCTTTAAGTTACTGCAGTAAATTTAGTATTCACAGATTATTTTCTTTCGAACATCACAATGTAATTATCATATACCCATAACCATTTTATGTGTTTATTTGCTTGTTTGTTTGAAAGTTATTAAAAAGTCAGGTAATTTGTATCTACTGTAGGTACATCTATTGCAACATCATTACTGCTTGAAATATAGAAGAAATAAAATACATAAATTGATTTTGCAAAGAATAACTAAGAAATGCCTCCCCAGTAATAGGTTGTAATAGATAGATTTTTTTTTTTTAGCAAATGTTTATTTGGGAAAAAAAAAAATGAATAGTTTCTAAATGGTCTATTGCTCCAAAAAAAGTTGTGCCTTCCGTATAATGTACTACGCATCTCACTTTAGCAAATAGAACTGTTATCGAATTTTAATTAATTTGTACAATATTTATAATATTGAAAATAATTTGCATTTGTATTAATTCATTTATTTTTGGTTTTGTATAATGTTAATCTCGCCATTTTTTTGGAGCCATAGAGCTTTTTATTCCTCAAACTTCTATTTAGAGCATATCATGTCTAACTTGACAAAATTGTTTATTGGCATACGAGTTATATCCCATGTTTAATGTTTCTTTGGATATGAGGTATAAAGGTTCTACACCATACCAGTTTTAAAGTAACTACTCTCAATGTATTGTTTAGGACTGACTTTACACCCTGATTTGCCATCAAACGTAAGATCAGCTTGTGCAACTGACCCAAATTTTCTCTATGTACTGTTAACAAATGTGAAAAATAATAAAAGGCAGGGAGGAACACCTCCTTCCTGAGAAGTTTCTCAGTTGGTTAATGCATCTCGATCATATCGAACTGTTTAGCTACTAATTACAGAGCACAGGGCAGTCATTCAGCTTGGAGCAGTTGAATGAAGCTGTTTTTTGCAACAGGTTAAAAAAAAAAAATATATATATATATATATATACACATACACACACACACACACACAAAGCTAGCTTTCCTGGTGAAATTGTGTCTGCTGTGTTCAAAGTAGCAAGTTCATTTGAAGGTTTCAGCAATATTACATACAAAAAAATCTAATGTAGGTAATGGAACTACAAAACTGCTAGTCTGACACCATGTATAGAAAGTAGGGCTGTGAATCTTTGGGTAGACAGCGAATCGATTCGATTCACAGGTTTTCGATTCGATTCAAGAACGATTTTGGCAAATTCAGAACGATTCAATTCGATTCAATTCACAATGAAATTCGATTCGATTATCTACTTCAGATTTTTTTTTCAAAAATATTAACTGATCGACACAATCTGGCCGTAAACTACTTCTCTGAGAAGACACTATGTCTCCTGCAGTGCTGAAAACTCTTTCTGAGGCCACACTGGTGGCAGGAATGCAAAGATAACTTCTTGCCAGATTTGCAAGGATTGGTAGTTCTGTCTCATGGGACTTCCACCAGTCCAGTGGACTTACAGTCAGTGGCAGAGGAGCACTTTGAGTATTTTGAGTACCTCTTCTCTGCTGACCTCACCAACACTACCACCAGTCAGGTCTTACTAGCACACAGCAGGGCTATAATTTCACTAAAACAAGCCAAGTACAATTTAGTACC
>CM075020.1:9851729-9889664 GCA_037576675.1 Pangasius sanitwongsei | reverse complement strand
TTTCAAGATCGATGCATATGCATCGGCAGGATTTGTAATCGATGCATCGAGAAAATGAATGAATCGTTACACCCCTAATAGAAAGCATTGTGGTGTTTTCTCAGTGCAGCTTTGTGTTTACTCAGTGCAGCTCAGTGCCTTATTTTTCCCTCTTAGATGATCAGCACAGTGAGGATGATGACTTGCTGGGCCGGACTGCTCTTAATGTCATTGGGAGTGGTCACAGGCTCTGTGGTTGCGCAAGGTGAGTCACTATGAATTCACAAAATTTGCTGAAAAATATTTATTCTGTGTCTCTCGTCTAGTTCCTCCCTCTCTCTTCCTCTCATTTCAGATTCCTCCAGAGAGGCAATCTTATTAAGTAATAAGCATATTAATAAAATATGTCACAATTTTGGCACCTTTGTGTTTTTGATAAAGTAGAAAGGAGACGCTGAGAGGACACAGACAGTAGGCAGGTTTAGTTTTGGCAGAAATAAAGCCACAGAATCACAGAATGTACAGAAGGAGAGACACTTAATAATGCAGATGTGGAAGCTGGGTATGATGGAATGTACTTTACAAGGGCAGAGAGAAATGAAAGAATAGGTGCATGATATGTCAATTATAAAAAAAAACAATCAAACATGTATCATTACATAATGATGGAGAAATTTATGGTGACCGGAAAACCTGTGAAAACCCTTGCACACATGTGAGCTAAGAACTCCAGGGGACCATGAAATATTGTGCACATTGAAAATCTCAGATTAATGGGTGGATTCACACGAGAATTATTATCTATAATTTTATGGCTACTTAAACAGGGTAAGGAGGTTATTTTAGCCGTAAAGTGTCCGGCATGCATTTTATATGTCCATGCTCTGTTTAATCTGAAATAAGTGATGCATAGATGCTATTTTAATTCATTTATTCTTTTTAGATCCAGATTCCTGGTACTAGGACTTGTTTTTGTTTGAATGCGTGATTCCCTGTTTCAAAGCTGAATGGCATTATTATACAAGAGTGAATCAAATGAAACCCTTCAAAGTGTGACATAAATTAGAATTGAACCACATTTTTTTCTGGAACACTTGCACTGAAGGAAATGGAAATTATGTAGAAGAATGATACATTTTGTGAGAGCTTTTTGCAATAAAAAAACGCAAAATAAAAATAAATTAAGGTTTTCATTTGACTCCTCCTTAAAATTAGTGAGTTTTTGAGTTGGCTAACAAAGATACTGCTTCTGGGGGCTAAGTTCTTCATTTTGTGGGTATCTTCTTTTTATAAAGAGGTTCAGCAGAACTGGAATAACTCTCTCTCTCTCTCTCTCTCTCTCTCTCTCTCTCTCTCTCTCTCTTTCGCTCTCAGGGAAAGACTGCACAGAGATAAAACGTTTTTCCCCATACGCATCGAGTGGCATCTATACCATTCATCCAAATGGATTTAAAAATCCTTTCAGGGTACTAACATCAATATAATAGGATACTAACATCAGTATCAATAGTCTAATCAAAGATAACAGTTGAAAGACTGTTACCAAATAACGAACAATGTAGGTGGTAATATTTTCAGCAATGGCCGTAAGAAGAGTACACTAGTGCTAACATTTAAATTTGCTTAAATGTTTATTTAAACTAATGTTAATTTATATTTATATGTATTTATTTAGATTTATTTAAAGTATAGATCCTGTTCTACTGTACATGTTAATTTAACTTTGATCAGTCATAGAGAGTAGCACTTTACCCATTGTACATACACATTTTGAACACTTTTACTGTGGTTTACAGGTTTACTGTGTGATGCGGGCAGATGGAGGATGGACTGTTATCCAGAGGAGGTCTGGTGGAAAGGTTTCCTTCAACAGAAACTGGAACAAATACAAGTGGGGATTTGGAAATATTCAGAGTAGGTGTTGTCTATCAGGAATTACCCACCTGCAATTCCTCACATATTAAGGCAGACATGTTTATAGCAATCATGAGGACTGGACACTTGTAAACTGTAGATAGTGTACAGTCAGGTACAGAAGTATTTGGACAAATTTACTGTTATTTTAGCTGCCTAACACAGTATATTGGAGTTGAAATTAAATAATGTATATGGGCTCAAAGTGCAGACTTGAATTTAACAGTATTTACATCCAAATCGGGTGAACAGTGCAGGAATTACACTGTTAGTAATCAGACAAACTAAGAAAATCATAAGTTAAATTAAAAGAATTTGCAACTAAGAATGAAAAATGACAACATCATAAATTAAACTGTCATTTTTCTTTCTTGGTTGTGAATTCTTTGCAGTCAGTGACTGCCTGAAGCCTGCCTGAACCCATAGACAACACCAGACACTGGTTTTCTTCCCTGGTGATGCTCTGCCAGATCTTTACTGCAGCTGTCTTCAGTTCCTGATTGTTCTTGGGGTGTTTTACCTTCACTTCTGCCTACAGCAAGTGAAATGCAGCTCAGATCGTTTAACGTCACGTGACTGACTTGGACATTGGAGAACATTTTACTACTTTGCCTTAAAAACGTCTTGGGTTGCTTTTGAAGTATGCTTCAGGTCACTGTCCTTGTGGTGTTCCTGAGCTCACCAGTGCGTTCTTTCTTTTTAAGAATGTACCAAATAGTTGATTTGGCCACACCTAATGTGTTTGCTATTTCTCTAATGGGTTTGTTTTGATTTTTGAGCCTAATGATGGCTTGCTTGAGTGTTAACACCAACAGATTCCAAATGCAAATGCCACACTTGAAATCAACTCTAGACCGTTTATCTGCTTATTTTATGTGAAATAATGAGGAAATAACACATACCTGGCCATGGAACAGATGAGCAGCCAGTTATCCAATTACTTTTGAGCTCACATATACTTTAAAAACCATATATAAAAGGTCCTGTAATTCCTACACTCTTCACCGGATTTGGCTGTAAATATCCTCAAATTAAAGCTGAAAGTCTGCATATTTGGCTTATATTCATTATTTAATTTCAGCTCTAATATACTGTTGTAACAAATGTCAAAGATGGGCAGGGACGAGGCGGGAACTTAAGCGTAACGTTTAATCGTAAACATAACATAAACATAACATAAAACACAAAACACGCGTGCATCTCTCTCTCCCCCTCAGCATCTCCAGTCTCTCCTTTATCCCTCTCTCCTACTGATTAGCCAACTCAGTGCCAGGTGTGTCCATCCTGCAAATACAGCAATACGTTTGTCAATGTCCAAATATTTATGGACCTGACTATAGATGGATGCAGTCACTCATTTTAGATTTTTTTTGGCAGATGTGCGATTGTTTTGCTTAAAGCTATGGAATTTGTAAAATCATACTATATAATCTCAATTACATGATTGAATTGCTAAGATGTGAGAATACATAACATATATACTGTATACTAAGCAATGTCCTCTTATCTCTTTGAGGCTGAGTGAATGTTTTCTCTGTACAGGAACTTTGTACAGTATATACTCACAGACTACTAACCCCTGAACCATTCCCCAAGACTGGATGTATATTAAATGTTTTAAAAGTATATATATTTTTAAACTCCTTTTCAGATGACCATTGGCTGGGCCTCGCCAAGATATGGGGTCTAACCAAAAGCAAGAAGCATAAGTCAACGCTCAGAGTAGACCTGTGGGACTTTGAAGGAGGTTCTGTCTATGCAAATTACCAAGATTTTAGGATCGGCGGTGAGAAAACAGCCTATAAACTGCATGTTGGAGAATACAGTGGCACTGCAGGTACAGTATCTAAACTATACATCTTTATTCAAATAAGACATGTTGAGGTCAACCAGGCAGGTTCTCAGCATTCATCCCAGGATAAAACTAACCTGTTTTATGTTGTTTAACCATGTTGGGTTCCTTACTGAGGATACCAGGCCCTCTCTTTAATTTTCATGTCAAAACAGAAATAGTGTAAAGTATATTTTGAAACCATGACAGTTTATGTTATATTTATCTTAGTTATTGACAACATAAGGCATTTATGAAAATATACCTTTAGGATTCCTAATGTCTGAATGTGGATGTACATTTAGGAGTGTGAACAAGAATAGACATGGACTTAAATTTCCACTTTGTTTCATATGTACCAAGACCTTTCTCTCACTTTTTAAAGCTCAGGTCAAAATGACCTAAACATACGTAATATAAATATTATTTTAGATAGATAGATAGAGCCAAGAATATTTTTCATTATGTTTCCCCTTTGAGTGAGTACTTTAAGCTAACCGAAACAAATTTAAGATAATTCAAATCAGCTATATGTGGACAGGATCTAGTAGTTTACTTTCCAGTGGATGCTTGAGAACAAGAATGTTAATAATTTTCTCCAATCCTTTTAGTAATCAGTGCAAATCATTCCTTTCTCCACTTTCTCTCATCCTAAGGTGATGCTATCCGTGGGACATATGCTGGCATTGACCAGAATGGTTATGGTTTCAGTACATATGACCGTGACAATGATGGCTGCTCCCCATGCATTTCTGGGGATATTGCGTTTAATGACTGCAGCGCTGAAATGGGTGGAGGTTGGTGGTTCAGTCGCTGTGGCTCAGCTGACCTGCATGGAAATTGGCACTCTATGGGAAAAAATCGGGGATGGGGATCTGGCCTCCACTGGCTCACCTGGAGATCCCCTGAGCCCTACTCAGCTAAGGCAACACGCATGATGGTCAAGACCATTGAGCAATGATAGGTTTTGCATCTGCAGCAAGCAACAAAATGATATATTGCTTTTCAGTTTTCAGCACACAATAATGCCAATAATTTCAACACACAATAATGCCAAATATGCCAATTTCATTAGTCTGTATATTTTCAGCTTGCATGGGTTTCCTCCAGGTTCTCCAGTTTCCTCCTACTGTCCATAAACATGCACATAGGCTAACCGGCCACACAAAATTGCCCCAGATGTAATTAGTGTGTGATTTTGTGTGTGTGCATGTGTGTGCATGGACTGGCGTCCCATCCAGGGTGAATTCTCCCACCATGCACCTAGGATTGTTACCAGGATTGGCTTCAGATCCACCACGACTAGGATAAAATGGTTACTAAGCATGAATGAATGTATATTTCCACCATTAACTCTGTGTACTAAACTGTTTTCTATATCCTGTTATATGCTGGCTATATTCAATACACTTCAGGACTCGGCATCCTAATTCTATTTTGCATTCTAAATGTTAGTGTTCATGAAATATTTACCCACAATTGTTCATGGAATAAAAGCTGGGTATCACTAGCAGTATAACTAACACTGAGGTGATGCGTGGCCTTCGGTTAGGTAACGTCCAGAACTTTTGAAAAAAATCACGAAAAATTATGGGCCAAAACAAGCTATTGATAACTCGAACATAAACACACAACACACAACGTGGGGTCACCATTATCTTACTTAGACATATAGTTAGTTTATTAACAACATCAGTCCACAGCTCTATAACCTCTATTATGCTACCTTCCAAACACACTTCCATTGCCTACAGAGCTTACAGTCCTTTAGAGTAGTGGGTACCTTTCTCTTGTCCATTTAAAAAGAATTATGCTGTTATGAAGTAAAGTAAAATGCTTTTAAAAGTGTACTGTTATTGTGAACTGAAAATAATAAAATGCTTTCAAGGCTTCAAGGTTTACTGTCATTGACAAAGACAACAAAATTGCAGTTGCATCTCCAAGAAAGTGACATTTGACATGTTGCACACACAAGCAAAAAGACAAAAAGACAATTCTACCCTCCCCACATGCCTTCTCACCCATCCATATAGTGACATTTAACATATTATATACACAAACATGCAATAAACAGCACATGCTTTCATCCTTCCCTTTCTTTATGCACCAGTTTTTTTGTTATTGCACATACTGTAGTTATTGCAGAATTTTTGGTTCTTATGCATATTGTAGTTATTAATACACATATTGTAATTATTTCACAGATTCTTGCATATTGATGTTATTGATATGCCATGTAGTTGTAGCACCAAGTTGTTAATATTCGTGACCTGTGCTGTCACTGTGAGGTACTGTTATGAAGTGCACTGTTCGTGAGTGTGACTTCCTTGGGAAAGAAACCATTCCTGAGCCTAGCTTTTGACTTGAACCTCCTACCTGATTGGAGGAGATTGAAGAAATGTTGAGTAGGATGTGTAGACTCCTTGAGTCCTTGAGACACATCTCTGTTTGAGTATACGTTTATTCCTTGTTTAATCCGAGGCCTGAACACTGATGTGTCTTTCGTCACTACTCAGTATTAACTCTTAACTCTGAACATGGACCCAAATGTACATTTGACCTCTTCCTAATTGAAATGATGTTCAAACATTAAGCTTTGTGTTTTGAGCCACAATATCCATTTAGTACACAAACATTTAGCACACACACAGAGTACAGAAATGGTGTCAGTGCAAGTGAACTCTACTTTTATGACATTCATTAAAACAGTGGTTGAAAATGATATATGTTTCTGACTCTCCATGACAATCATTTAAAGTAATTCACAGTCAGTGCTCTGTGCTCAGGAGGGTCAAGTCAGAATGGTGGGAGAGACGCCAGCGCAGATAGAGCATCATTATTATTTCCTACCTTAGGCACACAAGATGTCTGAGTACATGGTGACAGGCAAGAGGATTCAAGGACACATATACCTGGGTTATGTATTGCGAATAGGATATGGCAGTTAGTTTGATGGTTGTGTCCTTGCTTGAGTTCAGAGTTCAGTTGTGAAGTGGCCCTCGGGAAGAAGCTGTTTTTTGAGCCTGAGTGGCTCTATAATGCTTGCCAGATGGTAGGAGGATGCACAGAATGTTGCTGGGGTGGGTGAGGTCCTTAAAGAATCTCGCTGTCCTCTTCAGGTAGCGCTGTCTGAGCGTGTTCAGTTCCCATGATGTTTTGTGCTGGTTTGATGACCCGTTGTAAAGCCTTCTGATTGGCCCTGGTATAGCTTTTGTACCATTCCATGACACTGTATATCAGAAGGCTGCAAAGGGTTAGTTGATTGAGAGAGTCCTATATTACACTATAAGAGAAGAAAAGATTCATGGGAGATGGAATTTCAGCTTTCTTTCTTGCTGGATTAGGTAATAAGGCATTTATTTAATTTTTATTGTATCTTTACTCTATCTCCAACTAAACAAGAGCAAAAGGATCACTGTAAGTGGTCCAGCATTGCAGAACCCATCTTCATTACCATAGCTTTTCTAAAAAGAACTGCAGTCAACACATCATGGACATCTGAGAATTGTTTACTTAGCACATTATTCCTCTGCTCCACAGGACAGTGTGTTTCAGATCATTTGATATTTTACATATTTCGTCGAAAGATCCAGCATTAATACACAGCTGTCAGTCCTTGCTCAAGTGACACTAGCATCTGTAATATATTGTCATGGGATTAAGTATTGAATACTCGCATCATACCTTCCCCACATGCCCTCCCATCCGCACAGTGACACTGAACATATTTTACACACAATCATGCAACAACAGACATGTGCTCTCATCCTAACCTCCCCACATACCTTCCCATCCACCCATACTTCACAAATATTAGTCATTGCTCGAACAGTTAAGCACAATTTTTAGTCATTGCACAATTTCCATTTATTGCACATATTGCAGTTATTGCACAAGTTTCTTCATTATTGCACATAATGTCGTTATGGCAAAAGCTCTTAGTTTTTGCACATATCGTTCTTGTACAAATTTTTAGCTCTTACGCATATTAGAGATATTGATACACATACTGAAGTTATTGATATGCCCTTACTTGCAAAATCAAGTTGTTAATATCTGTGACCTGTGCTGTCACTGTGAGGTACTTTTGTGTAGAGCGTTGTTCATGAAGGTGACAGCCCTGGGAAAGAAAGCATTCCTCAACCTAGATGTGCGAGCCGCTATTGACCTGAACTTTTTACCTGATAGGAGGAGATGGAAGAGGTGTTGGGATCTGTAGGGTCCTTGACAATACTAAACACTCTTCTTAGACAGTGTGAAGTGTTAACATTTATGTTATGTTATCTTAATCTACAGTATAACAATTACATTAAAGTCAAGATAATTAAAACAGTTAAAGTCAAAATAGTAAATAACTGAGACACATCTATGCATGGGGACTTCCAGGATGATGCATTTGGCTTGCTCTTGCTAACTTTGTTATTTTATTGTTTCAAACCTTGTCCTTTTAAATAACTAGAGTGAAAAATTTAACATCACGACAATGAAAATTTATAGAGAAAATTAAGCAATGTCTAAAACAAAAGGCTGGCTGACAAAGATAAAGAAAGATCTCCACCACCTGCACCTAGCATAAAAATGGCAGCAATTGGCCAGCTACTTGATGGCAGCTGATTTCAAATCCTTCTTTGGCTCACTCTTGTCTAAACAGGACAATATACAGTCAACAAGAACAGTGTATCAAATCGCATGAGTCCAACACCACGGCAATGTGTTGGAGCAGATGGAAGCAACTTTGTTTCATGATGTCAAATGACAATAAAGTCAAACTTGCTGATCTAGAGGGCAGAACATTCAACCAATGGGTGTACCAGAGATGATGAGGGGCCTCACCCTTCATCCATCTTCTCCTAGCTCCTAGCTGACATCTTCAGCAGTCAGGTCCTTGCCTCATGCCCAGAGTTGAACAGAGCCCACCATTGCTTTTCTTCAGGAGATCAAATTTAAAAGGGGGTGGGTAGGTCAACTGTATCGGAGTATATCAATCCTTATTCGTAATTCAACTCTGTTTTCACTCTCCAAAGTCATCTCTGACCCAAATGGGCAGTCCGTTGTTGTGATCGGTAAAATCTATGGCACTAATATGACCCTTAACAATGTGTATGGCCCTAACTGGGATAATGAGGGCTTCTTTAAAACACTTCTGTTTTGACTCCTTGACTTAAAATGATACCAGCTCATATTGGGAGGTGATTTTAATTGCTGCCCAGATCTTCTATTAGATTGTTCATCTAACAGACCATTTGCTTTATCTAAATCGTCAAAAGTCATTCAGTATTTCATGGAGCAGTTTGCTGTGTCAGATGTATTCTTTAAGACCGGTGTTAGGCAATATTCCTTCTCTCCTCTGCTTATCATACATTTTCACAAATTGATTTTTTTTAAAGATAACCAACTACTTCCTCTGTCAGTCCGTCCCCCCCCCCCCCCCACCCCCCAACTGTCATTTCTGACCATGCAACTGCGGTAGTTCAGATGTCACATCTCATTTAATTTGTCGTCATTCTTAGACATTGAATTTGTTTAAACTATTAACTGCCATATTGATTTATTCATTCCCACTAATACCAACTCAGAAGTTTCAGCAGCTGCGGTGTGGGAAGCGTGTAAGGCCTACCTATGGGGAGAAATCATATCTTCTTCCATTTACAAGAGAAGGATTGCTGCTGAGAAAAGAGCTAATCTTTTAAATACCCTCTCTAAACTCTAAAGTCTCAATGCACAGATTTGCCAAGCCCTGAGCTCCTTAAACAGCTATTTACCACCAAGTTTGAATACAATATATTGGCTTCTACAGAGGCAGTTGAAGCTCTACAGAAAACGTGGCACAATTATTATGAGTTTGTTGATAAGCCAAGTAAACTACTGGCATCTTGGCTAGGTCTGGCTTCATCACAGAGTTATACTGTACAAATTATCACTTTAGATGGTATTACTGTCAACCCACAATCAATAATGACCAGTTCTGGAATTTTTTATACCTCCTTATATACATCAGAGTAGGTCAGATCAGTCACATCTGTTCACGATGGACAAAATTAAGAGTACACTGAAACTGACGCAAAATGGAAAGTGTCCAAGTCCCAAAGGTGTCCTGGCAGAATTTTGGAAGAATTTCTTAGACAAACTAGCTCCACTTTTACTTAACATGTTTAAAATGCACTGAAAGTGGCACCCTTCCCTACACTTATCGATGGGCTTATTTCCCTTGTATTGAAGAAGGACAAGGCTCCCTATTTTATGTAGCAACTACCATCCTGTTTCTTTGTTCTCTCCTTTGTGCTGATATCAAGTTCATAAGCAAAAAGTGTTAGCACTACATTTAGAACCTTTCCCCTCATCCATCATTTCTAATGATCAAACTTGATTTATTAAGTAATGCCACTCTTTTCATATAGTGGAAATCCTTCCCAGAAGAGTGGAGGTTATTATAACAGCAAATGGGGGAATAAATCTGGAATGAGATGCACATATGGCTGTGATTGGTCAGGTGTCCACATGCTTTTGGCCATATAGTGTATATTATACACCCCTGTTGCCTCTGCAATTCTTGACTTGGTCATTTCAGTGGACACTGAAAGGCTTTTGACAGGGTGGAGTGGAGGTAGCTGTTTTACACATTGAAGAGATTTGGATTTGGTCACCATTTAATATCATGGATCAGACTGCTCTTTGCCACACCTCTAACCTGGGTGTATACCAACAACAATTATTCTAATTATTTCCCCCTGGTGATTGAAACAGTGAAATTGAAATTGCAGGCATTTCTAGGGGTGGATAGGAGCGTAGATTGTCATTATATGCGGATGATCTCTTGCTGTATATTTCTTACCATGGTAAGTCTGTTCTCTTGCGGCTCCACTTCAGGAATATGGTCAAGTCTCTGGCTATAAGCAAAATTTACATAAAAGTGAACTCATGCCAATTATCACACTAGCATGTGGAACATACCCTCTCTAAATAGCCATTATTTCCCTGGCTGTATCAAAATTCTTGTCTTTTTCAGTGTATCTCTGTCTTTAGCCCCAAATAGCCTTATTTCCCAGTTTGTATGGAACAAAAAACTTCCAAGAATACTAAAAGAAATTTTGCAAAAACCAAAGCATAATCAGGGTGAGTATATATTTGAGTATAACTGGTCAGCAAATACACTCTCTATCTCACACTGGTACCAACTTTCACTATGGTTGCATATAGAAGGTGCCTCATATATACCCTTTTTCACTTACCTCATTCTTATGTCTTCCAACCACAACATCACCATCCAAAAAATGTACTAACCTTATTGTTAACAATAGTCTAAAGCTTCGGGCCCAATTTGCACGCCACTATGGGTTTCGGACTACTCCTTTGTTGCAAATCCCCCACCCTTGCCTCAAAGGTATGAAATCCAAAATCTTCTTATTGCCATATCAGGAGGAAAGATACAGTACATTATTATTATAATACATCAGCTGCTGTGGGCAAAGCAAATGGTGAACCCCACAACAATCACATTGAAATGTTAATAATCATTTGAATGTGTTTTGTACCCTTTGCAGTGACAATCTTTTTTTTTTTTTTTTTTTATAACACGCATGTCAATGACAGTGAACTTTTAAATAATTATATTAATTAATTATATTTACCTTATTTAGGGGATTACTTCATAATATTGCCACACTTGGGAACTCTTCCTGCTATCTTCTAAATAATAGACAAACTTGAAACAAAGTTTAGCCAAATCCAAATCCAGTTTTGTGTTTTTTAGTAGTTTTAGGCCACTAGATGGCGCTCCTTCATTAGAAAAGGGGAACATCAGTAATTAGCCTTATGATTATGCACCATATAGCTTGTGCAAACTTAAGGAGAAAGAAACTTCTCACAGTAGTTTGGAACCCCAATGAATGAATTTTATACTTTGATTTATATTTAAATCTGTACTTTCTTTTGCAGCCTAAGAAGAATTTTAGATGCACATCTGATTAAAGACACTGAAATGTTCTGATTCTCAATAAGCTTTGTGTTGTATACACCTCTGTAGGTAGAAATGTGCTAAAGTTTTATATCATTGGTACAAATAAGTCAAATAAGTTTAATAAACCATCTAATAAGTAAAATATTTTAATGATGAACTGTACTAAAATGAATCAACCTTCATCATATTCATCAGTGTAATTTTAAATGAAACATTTTAATGTTGCATTTTATAATTCTGTGAATTAGTGTAAAGCATACAGTCGGTATGTGTGTTTAGTTTAAATTGGTTTGCAGTCGTAGTCTGCTAAATTTTTCCATGAAGTAACAACTTGTTATTAACAAGTTTTAAATTACATCATGTGGCCAAAAAGGTTTGGGGACACCTGACCATCATACCCATATATGGGTCTTCTCCAAACTGTTGCCACAAAGTTGGAAGCACACAATTATATAGAATGTCTTTGCATGTTGTAGTATTACAGTTTCCCTTCACTGGAACTAAGAGGCCCAAACCTGTTCCAGCATGACAATGCCCCTGTGCACAAAGCGAGCTCCATGAAGACATGGTTTGCCAAGGCTGGAGTGAAAGAACTCGAGTGTCCTGCCCCCAACCCTGACCTCAACCCCACTGAACACAGCCCTTCTCTCCTGAAATCAGTATCTGACCTCATAAATGCTCCTGTGGCTGAATGTGCAAATCTGCACTCCAAAATCTAGCGGAAAGACTTCCCAGAAGAGTGGAGGTTATTATAACAGCAAAAAAACTCCATATTAATGCCATGCCTAATAAAACATGGGTGTCATGGTCAGGTGTCCACAGACTTTTGGCCATATAGTGCATAGCTGTTTTTGTTTAAACGGGGATGCAGTTGGGATGCACACCACTCAGGGCTTATTAATTATATTAGCTGATTAACTGGATCAAGTGTGTGAGGAGAGGAAAAGAGGAAACTGCGCAATGGTTTAGCTGTACTTCTGTGTGAAATAGTGAAATAGAAAAAATGACAACCACGGCGCTCCCACTACTGCTCCCACTCTGTGTGTGTGTGTGTGTGAGAGAGAGAGAGAGAGAGGGAGAGGGAGTGACTCGGCGTGCGCGCGCACCGCGCCCCCACACACCACCAGACGGAGCCTCCCATTCTGGTAAACTGCGAAAACAAACAGAGGCGCTGGGCTATTTCATCTGTGCAGACTGTGTAGTCTGTGTAGGCGAATATTGCAGCTGAAAACAGGACATCCTTTTCTGGGTTTATTAGTGATCATGTCAGCCAGACCGGGATTCTATCGCCAGGAGCTTAACAAGACAGTATGGGAGGTGCCCGAGCGCTACCAGATCCTCACGCCGGTCGGCTCGGGCGCGTACGGCTCCGTGTGGTGAGTTCTAACCTGAGAGGCATGAGACAGCATGGTATAGCCCACATCCCCAGAATGCTTCATCATATCAAATGCAAATAAATAAATACATACATACATACATACATAAACCCACTCTATTTCTGATTTTTCCAGTCATTACAAATGGCCTAGTATAGACCAAGCGCATTGTAAGCACCCAGTGCCTTATAGCAGTTATCATTCAGCAGCTGTGAAATGGATTTTTTTTTTTTTTTTATTGAAATGAAGTTTATTACTTAGTCCTGAAGCTTTCATATTCGGGAAGGTATATAAACAAACCTCAGTAAACACAGTTCACCCAGCACTGAGTGTTGAGTGTATATGGAGAGGATGCGCTGGGGAAGTAGGTATCAGATCAGGGGTTCATCAGTGACGTGGCGTCTGGCTTCTTTTAACCCACTATTCATATCATATCATATCATATCATATCATATCATATCATATCATATATCATTTATGATCATTCCCTTGAAGTCTAACAAGCAAATAAACCTGACTATGCCTTTTCACTTCTGATGTGAACCCTTATGCACATGCACTTCATTCGAAACAATGGAAACAATACAACTCCATGAAAACAAAAGTAAAAGATGACATCTAACCACCTCACTCTTCTATGTTTACCATGTCAACATGTCAGAATGTAGATAACAGTTGAATGTGGCCTGTTATTGTATGACCAATTCATTTTCCAGTATCTGTCACAGTTTTGGTGCCTAAACAAAAGGTTTGCAAACAGCTCAGTGTGCTCCTGATCAGGGCTTTGATATGCACAAGCAGGTTTACAGCATGTAGGAGAATACATGTCATATAGACTCACTATGTATTTAAGAAATAAACTGTCATTATAGCAACGCCTAAGGTGTGCACATAGTCTTCTTGTTGGCTAACATGCAAATGCCTCGAAGCTATATGACTAGAGACCACCCACTGACATGCCTATATGGTTGCCATGGTGAGCTGTCATGGTGATATTGTTCCTGCATCATCTTAAAATATCTGTCTAGTCTCAGTGCCTTTGAGCAACAATAAGCTTTTATTATTATTATTATTATTATTGACATACACTGGGAAATAAGGCTATCTGACTCACAGTTTAAGTGTTCAATTCCCACCCAACTGGGAAAGAGAAAATGTGAAGGAAACCACATACAGTACTTGTGAAACCAGCAGTGTTTTCAAATTGCTGCTCATGCATGCTGCTCATGTCTTGGGCAACGTCACAGGGCAACACAAATGAGGTAGAGCAGTCTACTGAGTGAGTGTGTATATTTGAGCTGCCAGACCCCCATGAATAGTCAGCTGGTGGACTGGCGGGTGAGAGGATCTAAGCCATCTTTCCCAGAGTCAGTTGTGTTCTTTTGGACTTCACCCCATGAACTGCCCTTAAATTGCTATACACTATACAGCCATAAGTATATGGACACCTGAGTAATGAACATTGTGTTCCACAACCATGGGCATTAATATTGTGTTGTTCCCCCTTTGCTGTTATAATACCCTTTCAATCTTCTGGGAAGGCTTTCCACTAGGAGTGTGGCTTTGGGATTTTTTGATCATTCGGCCACAAGAGTACAAGAGGTAAGGCACTGATATCCAGCAAGAAGGCCTGGCATGAAGTTGGCGTTGCAATTCATCCCAAATGTGTTCAGTGGGGTTGAGGTCAGGGCTCTGTGCAGGACACATCAACCTTGGCAAACCATGTCATAATGGACCTCACTTTGTGCACAGGGGCATTGTCATGCTGGAACAGGTTTGGGCCTCTTAATTCCAGTGAAAAGAACTTTTAATGCTACAGCGACTAAAGTCATTCTAGACAATGATGTGTTTCCAACTTTGAGGCAACAGTTTGGGAAAGACCCTTATATGGGTATTATGGTCAGGTGTCCGCATACTTTTGGCCATATAGTGTACTTACTATATACACTTTTATATGCTATCCTGTAGGGAATCCCCAAAACAATGAGCCTGGTATAATAGATTACAAAAGTTGATTATAGAGTGAGTTAGAATTATTAAAAATCCCTTCAACTATTTCCTAAACTCTTAAATAATCAAGAAAATAAATTAAACCTAACTTCATACTATGCCTCATTTTATCCTTTACTTTATTTATTTAAATTTCTTTCTTAATTTGCTTATTTATTATTGGTATATTATTGACTTTGTTGTTTAGTGAGTCATTTATTTCCTATTTTCCTCATGCATTATTTTATAAAAATTGCCTCTAGGTGTGAATGAGTCTGTGAATGTGTGTGTATGGAGCACTGGACTGGCATCCCATCCGAGGTGAATTCTGCTGCCTTATGCCCAGATTTACCAAGTTTGGCTCCAGCTTCATCACGACCCTGACCAGCATGAAGAAGTTATTGAAGATGAATGAATGAAGGAAGGAATATTTCCTAACTGCCCCACGGCTTATAAGATAATGAGAGGAGCATGTCCAGACCTATCTAAGTGTTATACTGGCCCAGTGGGTTTCTTCAGACATTGATGAAATGCAGACTAGAACAAATAAAATTGTCAATATTGACCACTTTTTTCATTGCCCAATGAGCTGCTGTTGATTAGGGTGGAATTTTACAGCTTTTAGAATATAATACACCATGTTTTCATTAAAGCCAGCACCATTTAAAGATGAAGCCTCATAAATATTTTCCAAAATGTCTTCAGCCTGATTCAGAATATCATGACACAAAAATGTTTGCCTTTCTATGTCAGTAGTTAGAGACCGAATGGCACGTAAAGACTTTTATGGGTTTCTGTCTCACTATGGTTTTGTGGGATTATTGACAGTGATTAATAATGTGCCGTAATACTTCATCATACATGTACAGTATTTAGGCTCTGTAGCTAATATGTTTGGCACACAATATAAAGCAATAAAAATGATTAATCTGGATCTAAACAAAGTGGATGTCCATGAACAAACAGCAACACTTATAAAAATCTTATATGGGCTCTGGCAGTGGGAATTTTCTCTGCAGTGACATTTAATGCTTCTCTATCATGCAGGCTAGTGGATAATTGGGAGTTTGGCAGATGCCTGCAGAACACTGCATGTCTCAATGTGTAATATCAACTGTAAAGTAAGGCTGCATTCACAAGAACTTGTGATATTATTAAAAGAATTAATTTCTATACATTATTGATATATAATAAGCATGTTTGTGGTTCGAGATCAATATCAGGTGAAATAGCACTTCTATATTTTTAGCACTGGATCATACAACTTTGAATGTTGACTGACAACTGTAATTAGTTTCTGCTTTGTCTTACTCAAAACTGATGTGAATAACTGAAGCTTGGTAAGTCTGTCTCCTATCAACTGATGTGTATATACACTCCCTGGCTACTTTATTAAGAGCAGGTGTACATCTGACCATTTATGTAATTATCCAATCAGCCAATCAGGTGACAGCAGTGCAATGCATAAAATCATGCAGGTACATGTGAAGAGCTTCAGTTAATGTTCAAATCAAACATCAGAATGGGAAAAAATGTGATCTCAGTAATAGACCGTGACATGATTGTTGGTGCCAGATGGGCTGGTGTAAGTATTTCCCAAAACCACTGATCTCCTGGGACTTTCACACACAGCAGTCTCTAAGAAAAGAACTAAGAAAAAATTAAAACCATCCAGTGAAAGGCAGTTCTTGTTGATGAGAGAGGTCAGAGGAAGTCAGGCTGGTGGTGGTGGTGGTGTAATGTTGTGGGGAATGTTTTCTTGGTGCACACTGGGCCCTTTAATACTAGTTGAGAATTTTTTGAATGCCACAGCCTACCTGAGTATTCTTGCTGACCATGCGTATCCCTTTATATCCACAATTTACTCTTATAATGGCTACTTCCAGCATGCTAATGCACCATGTCACAAAGCACATATCATTTAAAACTGGTTCCATGAACATGACTGTGAGTTCAATGTACTTCAGTGGCCTCCCCTGTGACCGTATCTGAATCCAATAGAGCACCTTTGGGATCTGTTAGAACAAGAGATACACAATATGAATGTGCAGCTTATAAATCTGCAGTGATTATATGACAGCAATCACGTCAACATGGACCAGAATCTCAAAGGAATGTTTCCAACACCATGTTACAAAGAATTGCTTCTGGCTTGAGAGCAAAGGGGGTCATACCCCGTATTAGTATTGTATTCCTAATAAAGTGGCTGGTGACTGTATGTTCAGGAGTAGTTCAAATCTGGTACACTAATTTTAATTTTTTACACCTAGGTATATGTTGGTGTGAGCTGTAGTGATGTGTTTTTGTACGGGTACCGAAAAAATCCTTGTGAACACAGCCTAAGGTGTGTAATATTCAGGGTTTGGGTCAGGCCCCCTACCGCTTTATAGAGCAAATTCAGTGGTTGTTTTCCTGTTGTCATGCCCCTGTATCAAAAATCATCTGCTCCACTGGCCGCTGACCTACAAGATGTGATACATCACTGGTGAGGGGGTTATTCACAGGAAGACATTCTCTTATTTATTTACTGGTAGAAACTATATAGAGGTATGTATTTTGGTAATTTTCACAGTTCAAATACATGACAGACACAACTAACAAGTCCATTAAGTCCCAGCAGCTGATCACTTGGGTTTTATGCCCTCAACAAAACTTAACTGCTGTAATGGCTGTTTTATAACACAGGCTCTGTTGTTTCTCTCACATCTTTGCTTATTCTTTGTATGTTTTAGAGTCAAAGCAATTGAACGCTGAAAAGAAGTTTAAAGTTATTTTGTTGTTTGGCACTATTTTTTGATTGGCCTCTAAAACTTCAGGGTGCAATTATGAGCCCTGATACCCTGATCTCTTGCTAGTGTCAGGTAGATGAGTGTGTTTGAGCCTGAAAAACCAGCACAAAGATGTGCTTTGGCAGTGTGGAAAGGAAGTAAACTCCTCCCCTTGGTGAGTTGATGTTATGGTCCTCAACTCAAGTCTAACACCAGCCCACAGCTTTTTTTTTTAGTAAAATATTCTAGTTTATTCTAGTTTACTACAAAAATTTACTACTAGTTTAATTACAAAAATGACTTTTGTTGAAGGTCATAAATGATCATAATAAGAGATAATATAGCTTAAAGCACTTTTTGGATGGAATAAGATTTCTAGACATAAAGTCCGTCTATTAAGTAATGGGATAAGCAATGTCTGTATAAATCACAGTGATAAGAGTGTCTTCATGACGTACACATGTTCGTAGGGTGTTTGGTTCATGCCGAAGTTGTGGTTGTGGTCGTAGGTCACCTGACTACAAAATGTATGTAAGCTGTAACTGTGCTAGAAACACAGTAATTTACCTAGAACCCCTGGAATCATTGCATCTCTGACATTATTTTAAATGTTGTCAGTATTTTATTCTTCTGTGTTTGAGACTAAGCCAATTAAGCCAAGGTTTTGTTTTGGAGAAGGTAGAACAGAGCACTTCCTGGAGTATTTCCATATTGAAGAAAAAGCTCTTTTCCCACAACATACAGTACAATGGAATCTTTACCAATATGACAATTTAAATGGGACATACAGTATATTACCTGGGTTAGTTCCGCTGCTCATTTTATAGAAGGTAAAATATGTCATAAGCTTTCTAGACTTGTGCATGCACAGTCTGTAAAATGTACTGCCATGACAGATTCAGATGGGACTAAAATGCCAGAGATACTCAGGTAATGATTCCATTACCCCACTTCCAAAAATTTCAAGCCTCTCAAACATAAAATTTTCTAGTTGCCCATTGTACCTAAAATTTTTAATTCAATTAAAGTTCAGTGAACTGCATATTTAAAGTTGTTGTGACAACTCAATAACAGTGTATGAAATGGAAATAGAAAACTGTGTCAGTTAAATGTTTTTTTATTCGCTATATATAGAGCTAATTGTTTCAATAATATAATTTGTGTTGTAAGGTAGTTTTGTTTAGTTCCACTAACTATTACACAATTATCCGAAAGTTGACTTAGCCATAAATATTACACTGTGCCAATCAAAAGCAAATTATATATAGCGTATAATAAATTATACATGACTCACTTTCTTTCAGCAACTACTTTATCAGTATTAGAGTCGCAGTGGATCCGGTGCCTATTCCAGATACATAGGGTGTGAGGTGAGAACACACCCTTTATGGGATGCCAGTCTATTGCAGGGCAATAAACGACACCATGCAACATTCATACACACCTAAGGGTGGACCAAAAGTGTATATTTCCTGTGATAGCAGTGTCACACTTTGGGGAAGGGGGTGAAGTGGTAGTGCAGAAGGTAGTGTTGGTTGTCTTACAGCTCCAGTGTCCATGGTTTGGTACAAATCACTGGTTACCATTTCAAAAATATGCCGGAAGATGGATTAGCTACTCTAAATTGCACCTAGGTATGAATCTTATGGCTGTGTGACTGTGACCAGGATGAAGAATGAATGAATGATGATTAATTTGGACGAGGCTCTTTCATATTTCAGCATAGCAATACCCCTGTGTACAAAACTAGATTCTCAGAGAAATGTTTTGTTGAATGCAAAGTGGAACAATTTAAATTCAACCCAAATATGGTGTGTGATCTAACTAATGTTCTTATGGTTCAAATCCATGCACAAACATTCTGCCTATGTCTAATTAAAACCTTTCTAGAGTGTTTCCAGACTGTTTCTGTTACTATAGCAAAGGAGGGAACAACTTCTTGATAATATCATAGATTGCAGAAAAATGTTAGACAGGCAGGTGCAGAGATGCTTTTTTGACATATTGTGTTCAATAATGTTCTCTACTATCTATCACATGTTCCATAATACATTATTATTTTTTAACCAGATTTTATATAAAGCATAAATCTCACGTTTGTCCTTAGTAATTTCAGTCACACATTTTTGTTTAGCCTTATTTTACTGTAGCAGTATTCAGGAGATGCATATATGGAAGACACCAGCGTTTGAGAATGTGCACATGTTCAAGACCTGTTTTTTGGCAGCAGAGTAACTAACATAACTGAAATGTTTGTTAGCCTTAGATTGTAGCTAGTGCTTTGATATTGACCTTTGCTAAGCCTTGTTTTGGGTCTAAATTGAAATAGTCTACTACACTTTCAAGATTTTAATCCAGCTTTCTCTCTGTTTTTCACTCTCCTGTTATCTTCATGGTCATTTTGCAAGCTATGTTTCATGTTTGTGTTTGCTCTACATGCTGTCCCTTACATTATTAACATGACCTCTTCTCTTCTTTTCTCTTCTCTTCTCAACTTTACCTCCCTTCGCTTTCCTTTAGTTCAGCCTATGATGTACAGCTTCGTCAGAAGGTAGCCATTAAGAAGCTCTCGCGGCCATTTCAGTCTCTCATTCACAGTCGGCGCACCTACAGAGAACTGCGATTGCTCAAGCACATGAAACACGAGAATGTGAGTTAGCCACAAACAGCACACATAGAGTAAATTACTCAGATGCGGATAATACATAGTTGTATTCACTTGGTTACAGATACTTTAGGATTTGTTCTTCATTTGTTCTTTGCTTAAGTATATTTGTCTCTGTAGAAATACATGATTTCCATTCAGAGAATTCCAGTCCAAATTGTGCAAATATCTTGAATTGACTACCCAAATGCTAGTGACTTACTACATATTCAGATATGTTTTGTAGAGCAATATATGAGAGATGACTACATAGTGGTGTTAAACAGGAAGCAGAATGTGAATAATCAGATTCCATACCACTCAGCACCACAGATTGAATGACATAAGATCCAGAGGGATAATTCAGTATGTCTGGTGAAGCTAGTGTAGTCCACCATAGCTCTATACTCATCCTCTTGTAATCACTGTAACGTCAATTGCAGTTTATTTACAAATATTTAGATAAAGTATTATACATACATATATATATATATAGTAATATTTAGATATAGTAATATTTAGATACAGTATATAGATATTTATTAAGTCATGCAGAGGCAGTTGTTGTAGATACAGTAGGTATTAAAAATTCTACACACTCCTGTTAAAATTGCAGGTATTTGTGTTGTAAAAAAAAAATGAAAACAAGGTAAATCAGTTCAGGTCTTTTTCCACCTCTAATGTGATATAGCACCCGACAAAATTCAAGTTAAATACAAATAGAAACTATTTGAAAGAGGAAAAAGAAAAAAACTTACAATAACCTGGTGGCATAAGTGTGCCAAAGAAGTGTGCATAAGTGTGCCAAAGACAACATCAACAACCCTTAAAAACTGAACAAAGACAAGCATATCAGGGAGGCTGCCAATAGACCTACCGCAATATTAAAGGAGTTGCAGGAATATTTAGCAAGTACTGGTCGCTCCCTGCATGTGACAACAATCTCCTGTATTCTTCACATGTGTGGGCTATGGAGTAGGGTGGCTAATCAGAAGCCCTTTCTCACAAAAATAAACCATTAAGGCCCACCTAAATTTTTTGCCAAAACCATGTGGCGAAATGTGTTATGGTCTGATGAGACCAAGGTAGACCTTTTTTGGGCATAAGTCATGTTTGGCATGAAAACAAGACAGCTTATCACCCAAAGAACACTATACCCATGGTGAAGCATGGTGGTGGCAGCATCATGCTATGGGGCTGATTCTCTTCAGCTGGGCCTGGGGCTCGAGACCATGGATAGCTCCAATTAACAATCTATCTGGCACAAAAGCTGCAGGCATCTGTTAGACAGCTAAAGTTGAAGACAATTTTCACCTTCCAGTATGATAACGACTCAAAGCACAATTCCAAATCAACAAAGGAATGGCTTGAGAAGAAGTAGAACAATGTTTTAGAATGGTCCAGTGAGAGCCCTGATCTAAATCCTTTTAAATACTTGTGGAATGACTTGAAGAAGACTGTGCACAGGAGGTCCGCTACACAATTTGATAGATTTGGAGCATTTTTCAGTAAAGTGGGGAATAAAATTGCCAAATCAAGATGTGCTAAGTTGGTAGACTTCTACCCAGAAAGACTGAGTGCTGTATTACAAACAAATAATTAGTTAAGGGGTGTGTACACTTATGCAACCAGGTTATTGCAAGTTTTTTTCTTTTCCTTCAGAAAGCCATTTTCAGGATATTATCTGAAACAGTAAAAAAAAATTAACAACCTATTATAAAAATCCAAATTATAACATTATAATTATAAATTATATAAAATACAGTTATAACGATGCAGCACGACATTCAAAAAGCACAGCAAAGACTGAGATCATGTATGAGTTTTTTTTTATTGTTGCTTGTTAACATGGCAGACAGACAATAATGTGCAATGAAAGAAAAGCAAATGAAAATACTGTTTAGGGAGAGAGAGTGAGAGAGATCACATTAATATATGTGGAAAAACAGGACATTAATTATTATCTCTCTAGCTTGTCCCCCAAACATTCCCCTCTTGCTGCAGACTGCCACTAGACCATGCCCCCATCTGCTACGTAACTCCCACAGCCTGACACAGGCCGAGGAGCTGTTTGGCCTGTGACTGTCTCCCCCACCTTGACAATGGTGAAAGTCAGCACTACCATCTGCGTCCCTGGCTTGTGAACCGCTGTAAACTTAATAGGATGTCATGGCAGATAACAAAGAGTGATCCACGCATTGGCATCCTTCATGCGATGGATCCACTACAGGGGAGCAATGTCTGAATAGAGAGTGAATAGGTGGCCCAATAAGGAGTGTCAGAGAGTGAGAATTGCCCACTTAATAGCCAGAGCCTCCTCTCAATGGTGCAATACTTGGATCTCCCATGAAGAGCTTCCAGCTAATGTTCTCCTTCTCCACCACCTGGGACTGAATGGCCCCCAACCCTCAGTCCAACACATCAGTTTGCAACACAAAAGGTAGAAGGAAGTAAGGGACATGAAGCAAGACACTGCTCTGGTGTTCTTTTTTTAGTAAGATCAGTTAATGTGCTTCTGAGGTCTGAATAATTGGGTACAAACCTGTGATAAGATCCTGCCAGCCCCAGAAACGGTCTCATCTGCTTTTTGGTCTTGGGTCATGGGTAGTCCTCACTTTCAGCTGTTTTATTAATTTGGGATGCACTTGCCCATGACCCACATGGAAGCCCATAAGCCTGTGGATTTTTGTCAAATTTTGAACAGCATTCACCTTGCAGAAGTCCACAGAGAAATGGCCTGTCCTGTCAGGCTGGGGGTACACTGGGGCTGTTCCAGTCACTGTTTGACTCCCTTAATACTCTCATCTCTAGCAGTTGTCTCTATACATCCTGAACCACTGTCCTTTGGTCTCACAGGTCCCAGATGTACTGAACATCATTTTTATTGAGTGTTGGACCATCCTCCCAGCTTTCTTTAATTACATTCAACACCCCCTGGGCTTCCACCCTTATAATAATTCAAAAGGGGAAAACCCAGAGGAGGCCTAGGGCACCTCCAGGACTGCAAATTATAGGACTTCTAACCATTTATCCCCAAATTCACCTATCATTGCATATGAACTTACACATCTTATTTTTTTTGTGTTTTATTAAAGTGTTCGAGTTTGTATTTGTATTTTGTTTGATGTAAGGACTGCCTTGAGCAGTTAGGATCCCTATCTGCTACACCAACCTACAATAGTTCCACATAGTTTAAATAGTTCCACATCTGACTTTTATGTGACACTTGGACAGCAAAATGCTAATCTGTCATCCAGTGAGTGACTACAGCAAACAACGCATGATTGTATGTTGACTACAGCAAACATTGCATGATTTAATAAAGTGCTGGAGTACTGTGTGACCCCTGTTTGTTGGATAAAGGTTAACGTCAAGCTGAAAGAAACCCTGTTTGGAATTCATGCATGCTTTGTAACACTGCACACCCTTTAATTACACACCAAAACTGAAACTAAACGCACCGCATTGACCATTTGTGTTTATGCATTTTCTTAGGTTATTGGGTTATTAGATGTTTTCTCTCCTGCAGCATCACTAGAAGAATTCAATGAAGTGTAAGTATCTGCCTGGAAACTGAGCTACAATTTGGTTCTACAATTTTCCTGTGGGATGATAAATGTATGTGATAAAGGCTATTTATGTTATGGTATGGAATAAACTTTTTAGATAATACATGTTCGTACTGTTACTTATCATCAAATATAATACTTTGTTAACAGTCATCCTGTTGCTATGCCATGTAATCTCTTCTCTGTCACCTCTCTATCTTTTCAGATACCTTGTCACTAATCTGATGGGAGCAGACCTCAACAACATAGTCAAGTTTCAACGCCTTTCAGATGAGCATGTGCAGTTCCTCATTTATCAGTTACTTCGTGGCCTTAAGGTATTTCAGGGATTGGACATATATTGTGCTTTTATTTTTTTTTTCTTTTAACAAAGTTTGTTTTTTATTTTATTTTATTTTGAAAGCTCTAAAATGCACTTCTTTCAATATCTATAATTCAATTTCTCTCTTCCTTTCTCCCAAAACAGTACATCCATTCAGCTGGACTAATACACAGAGTGAGTTTTTCCCTTTTTCTTTGCTTATTCTATGTTCTGTTAACAAACTACAGCATGTAGATGCAGATGCCTGTAGAAGCATGTACCTGTGTAATGCAGTAATGCACTATACGTTTTGGCAATCATTTTTCCTCTATATTAAATTTTGCCTGCTTTCTTAAGCCATTGGAACATGTGGAAAAGTGCACATCTGCATTATTTCTTGTAAAAATAAAATCTGGATAGTTGCAGTTATTGCAAGAATGAAAGTATTCATAATGACATTTGAGCTTCGGCTAATAGTATGTGGAAGTAAGTGGATATATGATCAGTGAAGTGGTTTGACCAGACTGTATACAGAGAGAAATGTAGAAAGAGAAATATATTGCATGACTGGTGTTTAAGTTGTATATTGTGTACATAATTATATACTGTGTTTTTTTAAATCAAATATTTGTCTCATAGGATCTAAAGCCAAGCAATGTAGCTGTGAATGAAGACTGTGAACTCAGGGTAAGAGCCTTACTGCACAATTTGTAATCAGTTTGAGAATATTATATGATAAAGATTAAATATAACAATATAAAATATTGGAGTATAAAGTGGTCTGAATGGCTGATTGCAATTGATTGCATCATCAGATCCTGGATTTCGGATTGGCCAGGCAGACAGATGATGAGATGACTGGGTATGTGGCAACACGCTGGTACAGAGCGCCTGAAATTATGCTCAACTGGATGCATTATAATCAGACAGGTGAGAAAGCCTTATCAAAGCAATCAGTACTGCTCAATAGTCTTATTTTACCTACTTGCATGCTGTTATTAAAGATTGTTAACAATCATTCATATCAATAGGTACCAAGAAATATTTGTTTTAAAGTCGATTGCAAAAATGTGACATTTAGGTTTAATAAGGCCTTCAGTTATTTATGTGCACATTACATGGAGATGTGACTCAGTCACAAGAAATTTTACTTGATTATTGTTTTTCCCCCCAATGTTAAGAAATTAGATAAAAGTTACAATTTTATGTAATGGTGCCAAAAGCTCCTGCAACAAACTTGAGGCCACAGATGCATACATATAAAAGAGCTATATGTATTTTACTAACTTTTCTGTCTGTTTAATGTTGGTTGATGATGGATACTAGCACTGCTTTGTCAGTAGAGAAAGTTAAAAACATAATTAATCTTAGGATTTTGACTACTCCATTATGTTCACTGCACAGCATAGATTATTAGACCAAAACTTTGAAGTGTAATGTTAATATGTATCTGTATTTTTATCTTAAATATTTTAACAACGTTGTATTTCGAGTTCTTGTTGTTTAGAACAATGTGCTGTTTTATTGTGATTTATTTAACAAGAAAAAAAACTTTTCCAAATTATGTCATAGTTTCAAATATGTGATTCAGGTTGAATGGTAATTTTTCTTTTTCAGTGGATATCTGGTCTGTGGGATGCATTATGGGCGAGCTTATCAAAGGGAAGGTCTTGTTTCCAGGAAATGACTGTATCCTTTATCTACCCAAGACTAGATGCACGTCTAAGTGTTGCAATTAAAAAGAGCTGCTTTCTCTCTCTAGAAAGAGAGACGCTTGCAATGCAGTAGGCTAATTTACATTATATAATCTGATAGCAAGAAAGAACACAAGTATTAAATATTTAATTTTAAGAGTAAGACAGAGAATTAAGTTTTGAGCTGATACAGTAGTATAATTCATATCCATAAATGTACATGTTTTTGTTATTGGAAATAGTAGAGCCCTGCGTCTTTTGAGTTCTGCAACAACATTTATGCATGGTACATTCATACTGGTATATTGATTATTCTCACAAAACAGCAGGTGGATGTCATGGCAGTGGTGTGGAGCTACATAAGACTTTTATTTTTATATGGTGATGATCTTTAATGCCGCTTCTTCAGATATAGATCAGCTGAAGAGAATCATGGAGGTGGTTGGTACCCCAACTCCTGACCTTCTTAAGAAGATCTCTTCAGAGCATGTGAGATTTATTGCATGTCGATTCTGTATGGGAGGATTGTAATTTGTAACATTTTTCAAGGGCCAATTTGTACAAACTCGTCTGAAAGTTAAGACCCTGTGGCTAGTTTAAGTGGCTGTATGGAATTCTGTAGAATAATTGACTCTGATAATTCCTATTTTTTATGGATCACATCCACATATTATAAATGTTCATGGCGAGCCCATCAGCAGCTAATAGTGTGGATGTTTGATGTCTGAACTTTTATTGTCCAGGCCCAGAAATACATCCAGTCTCTTCCCTACATGCCCCAGCAGGATCTGGGGAAGATATTCAGAGGAGCCAATCCACAGGGTGAGACTTAGATAGATAAACATACAGTTGAGGCCAAAAGTTTACATACACCTAAGCTAAAGATTTTCAAACTCAATTTTTCTCAACTCTACACATTTCATGTTATACATTTCGTGTGTTAAATCAATTAGGGTATCTACTTTATTTAGTATAGTATTTGGCAGAATTGCCTTTTAATTGCTTGAACTTAAATCAAACACTTGGGGAAGCCTTCTACAAGCTTCTCACAATACTTTGCTGGAAGCTCTGCTCATTCATCCTGACAGAACTGGTGTAACTCAAGTCAGGTTTGTGGGCCTCCTTGCTCAGACATGCATTTTTAGTTCAGTCCACAAATTTTCTGTAGCATTCAGATCAGGGCTTCGTGATGGCCACTCCAAAACTTTCACTTTGTTTGTCTTTAAGCATTCTGTTACAGCTTTGGAGTTGTGCTTAGGATCACTGTCCTGCTGGAAGACCCAGTTGTGACCAAGGTTTAACTTTCTGGCTGATGTCTTAAGGTGTTACTTTAGTATTTCTAAGTAATCCTCCTTCCTCATAATTCCATCTATTTTCTGAAGTGCACCAGTCCCTTGTCCAGCAAAACACACCAATGACATGATGCTGCTTCCATGCTTCACAGTTGGAATGGTGTTCTTTGGATTAAAAGTCTGACCTATTTTCCCCCAAGCATAGAGATGATCATTATGGCCAAACAGTTCATTTTTTGTTTTCCAAAAGGCTGTTGATTACCTGCAAGCTTCAGTCTGCCTTTTAATGCTAGTCAGGGCTTCTTCCTTGTGCGACAGCCTTTCAGGCCATGGTAATGGAGGTTAATGTACATGCAGTGCATGTGTAGTCCCAAGATTTTTATATTTGAATACAATTGTTTGTACAGGTGTGCTTAGCACATTCAGTTGTTTGGAAATTGTTCCTAAGGAGGAACCAGGCTTATGGAGGTCAACATCTGTTTTCTGAGGTCTTGGCTGAGTTACTTGGATTTTCTTATGGTATCAAGGGCAAAAAGGCACCGGATCTTAAGTAGACCCTTAAATACAACAGCAGGTGCACTCCCACTTAACTCCTAATTATGCCTTTGGCCAATCAGAAGCTTCTAAAAGTCATTACATCATTATGTTTCTGGAATCCTCCAGACTGATTAAAGAGACAGTCAACTTGGTGCATGTAAACTTTTAACCAACTGGAATTCTGGAATTAAAGCTGAAATAAATCTGACTCTAGTCAATTGTTTTAAAATGACCTGTGATGTGAACAAAACAGATGCCCTAATTGACTTGCCAAAAGAAATGTATGATAACATGAAATGTGTAGAGTTGTGAAAAATTGAGGTTGAATATCTTTAGCCTAGGCGTATGTAAACTTTTGGCCTCAATGATACCAGCTTAACTTTATTCTTTGGTTCGGAAGACATTCTTAAATTGTGCGAAAGGGTAGATGATAGCTTTTATCTTCTAACCAAATCCAAACACACCACTTATTATATATTGTAAGAGCTATATTATGTCTATTCCTTCAGCAAATAGAGCATCTATTTTTAGCCAGCCTGATCAATATTTACCTCCTGTAATCTTATACCTAATTTTACTTCATGTGCCTCTTACCTTCATTTCTCCCTTTCTCTATTTATGTCTGTATCTTTCAGCGGTTGATTTGCTAAAGAAAATGTTGGTGTTAGACTGCGACAGGCGGATCTCTGCCACTGAAGCCCTGTCCCACCCTTATTTCTCTCAGTACCACGATCCTGAAGATGAGCCTGAGGCACCACTATATGACCAAACCCCCGAGAGCAAGGACCGCACGCTGGAGGAGTGGAAGGGTAAGAGAAAAAGAGACATTGTTTTACATATTGAATAATGCTGCTTGACAGAATCATGCTATAACTTTGACCTTGTGTAAACTTGCTCCAACCAATAGGTGTATATATTTTAAACTTGAGTGTATAATTGATTTATGTTCTTTTATCTTCCCTCCATATTCTTTCTACAGAACTGGTGTTTGAGGAAGTTAACAGTTTTAAAGCCCCTGTCAACCAAACAGACAGCCTCCAGGCCGAGCAGTAAAAGTCACTGTTCAACATTCCAAACCTGAGTCTAACCAACTACCCAAGAAGGACAAATACTGTTGATTTGTCTCTCATTCGACTCAAGACTGAGGATCTGAGGACCTGCCGGTTAGGCAACTAGAAAATGAGAACAGTGCATTCCATAGGCTTAAAGGCTTTGTGTGTGTGTGTGTGTGTTATATACTTATGAATGCTGGAAAGTAATATGTCTCCGCTTTCTAGGACACATTATAGACTCCTACATGCACAACCAATATATTATTATAGGAAGCATGTTGTGTTTTTATTGTACTTTTTTATTACAAGGACAATACAAGAAATGTGGAGCAAAAATATGGATGTCATTCAAACCAAGGTGAAGAGGAGAAGGTCAGCCTGAAATCTACATGTTTACAGAGAAGGACTGACTGATAGGCATTAACATTGGGTGAACAACACAATGGAAACACTAGATGAACAGTGAATCAAATATATAAAAGAAGTATTACATCTTACACATTAATAATAATTATTATAATGTCCTTATGTAATAAAAGACTTGGATGAAGGATGAATTTTTGGCATTATGAAGTTATGAGTGTGGTTCAACATACAAAAACAGCACAGTTAGTGTCACATTATTCACAGTATTGGCTTGCGCCAAAGACTAAAGGAAACCAAAATAATTACAGGTATACTAATAGATGGGTGACAAACTAAAAGAAAAACTGTTGACTGTTATGCTGTGAAGGCAATTTGCTAGCATGGTTTGTGTTCGTTTGTCCCCTTGGAGGGAAGGTTCACTCGAAATGATTACAAAGTTCTTCTGACTGATCACATGATGAAATATTTCTATCCTGATGTTGGTGGTCTCTTCCAGGATCGCATTGCTCCTGTCCACAGGGAACGAGAGCTCACTGTATGATTTGATGAGTGTGAAAATGATGTGAATCATATGCTATGACCTTAACCTTAACCAGATCTCAACCTATGAGAGAATTTTGACAAATGTGTTTGATAGCGTTCTTAACCACCATTACCAAAACACCAACTATGAGAATATCTTTTGGAGGAACAATGTTCAACATCTCCAGTACAGTACCAGGCACTTGTAGAATTGTTTTTTCCTTCACTTGTATACCTGTAGCTCTGCTTCCATTCTTTTGTTAACCTCTGGCATTTTATATGTCCATCATTTACAGTATATATTGTATGTATGCATACACATACATATAGTTATAAATTCCTTAATTTGAAATGAAACCAACAACAGACGAAAAGTTAATGATAAGATATTACTAGTTAACAAAATTCTATTTCTGAATGTGATCCAAATGTGGATGTTATTCCATATATCTCTAAAGACTTCTTCAGTTCTCCTGTTGTTTACTTTGAATCTCTCTGACAGGTTTTTTTTTTTAATTTCATCATCTACTTTTTGAATAGTATAGTTACTTCTGTAAAAGGTCAGTCTTTTGTTTTTGTTTGTTCTTGTAAAAGCTCTTTTCTTGATGCCATTGACCCAGCTGCTTACAGCAAACAGCTTACAAATAAGTGTGTTCATGCTTCACATAAGACTTGTCCAAAGTAAACATGTGGTTGAAGTCTTTAGACACCTTAACGAGGCACGTTTAAATAAATGAACTTAAGAGTGAAACAGGGACGTGATATACTGTAACATACAGCATGTCTAAATGTGGTAATATCTCACTATTCAAGATCTTCTTTATATCATTTAAAACAGCTGATCATAATATTGACATCTTATATACCTCAGTTGCTTTTGTGAGTGTGTGAATATGAAATGTCTGACTTGAAAGTGATACATGTTTTGTGTTGAGATGTTTTATGTTGTTTTTAATAGCTGTTCTTCCACTGACTGAACCACCAGTTATTAGCGAAATGGATAACTGCAGTTGGTTTGCACTGCACTGGTTTAACCTACAGTTATGAATTCTTTAGACCTCAAATTTTTTTGTAAAATAAATTAATAAATTCCACCAACCCCCTCAGTATATATTTATTTCATGAGCATAATCCAACTATCCAAATATTAGGCTTATTATTTAAATATGAAAAAAAAAAAAATGTTTGGGCTATTTATTGGAATTGTAGATGTTTTCTGTATTCCTGAACTTTCCATTCACCGGACACTTTTTTTTAATCAAATTGTCATTAGATTCAAGTTGAAATTATTTATGTGTTCAATTCAAGTGAGCAGACAGACAGGCTAAAAACTACAGAAACAGAAGATTAATAACTTTATCTTTGATAGTGTTGGCTTGTGATGTCCACCACTGTAGCACAATTATGAATGCTTCACCATCAATATTTAATTAAAACATTAAACATCAGTTAAAGCTTTCTTAAACCTATTAGTGCAATAATGAAAAATAAATGCAGTTTTTAAATGATAACGTCGTTATTAAAAATAGGATTTTACAGGCCAGCTCCTAAATTGTTGTCAGTGTTTAGCAACTGTTGAGCAATGTTTGCTTTAAAGATATCTGAATTCTACCAAATGTTGTTGATATTTGTGAATTATGTTAGTTTTCAATATTAGTGAATTAGTTTTTTTAAAACTAGATTTAGCATCTATAGTTTTCTGTATAGCTGTGTTATTATAGCGCCAGTTTTTCTCTCAATGTTTTTACATTTCAATTTTATGTCATTATAAAGTGGAATTTAAAATGACTATCTCTAGCATGAGTAGGAAGAATGCTGGAATTCTTTATTTTTGTTTTCTACTTAGTTAATCAGGCTTAATTGTTATTGATTTGCACAACAAAACTGTGGTTTAGGAACATCTGTGAATGGATGTATCACTAAAACATCATGTAGATGATCCGTAGCTGGAAACAATAATGGTCAGTACTAGCTGGCTTATTGTTTATGTTGGTTTGATGAGTTTGATTCCCAAAGTGCATTCTGGGACAAATGGGATGGAACAGAAACTTTGTTGTGCTGTTGCTCTCCCTCACAATCTCTGTGCATGTCTGTAAAACAATTACTCTTTAGGGGCTCTTTAAGGACAAGAAGAATTACTGGGCCTTTGTTAGGAGTCCTGCTTGCCCCCTATTCAAGTGTGAGCTATCCCACCCTCCCCCTCACAAAAGTCAGGGGTTATGCATGGGTTTAGTATGTTCAGGCTAAAATAGATGATAAATAATATATTAAAAAAGTGAATGTCTAGGATTTAAAAAATATATATAAAATATACAAAATCGGTTATACACTTAAATAAATAAATAATATGATATGATAATAGAATTTGACTTGGTTTTCACAAGCGTGTAAAAGACAGGATTTGAATAGACTACAAGGTTTACTTTTTTATGCAAACTGCTATTGTTCTCACGAGAAAGAGATTTATACTGTATAGATGCGAGAGTGTGAGGCGTGTGAAGTGTAGAGGATGTTGAACACCCCCTGTGTCCCTGCAGGCTGGTGCGCTCTCGTGTTTGGCTGTCTGCGGGTGGTTGGGAGCACTTGCCATGAACCCATGAGGGAGAACGCAGACAAAAAACACACTTTGACTTTCCGACACCATGTCACTGTGTATAAGGACCGGATTTTACCGCCAAGAGATCAACAAAACAGTTTGGGATGTACCGGAAAGATACCGAGATCTCATCCAAGTGGGCACCGGCGCGTACGGAGCGGTTTGGTGAGTGCACTGCTGTTACGCAAAGATGCCGATGCAGCCTGTTGTCACTGAGCTGAGAGACAAAGCTCTCATAGCTCTCTTAAACAGCGTGTTCACATAATTCCCAGAAAAATAATAAGGACCAGTTCTTATTTTTCTTTCTTTTTCAAAGCGCAATGCGCAGGTTTTTACATTATTCCAGCATGGCGCATGAAACACAACAAAACAAAAACAAACAAACAAACAAACAAACAAACAAAAAAGGTTGCGATGCTTGATAAAATCAGTGGAATAACAAAAACACAGTTACATCTTATAAAGTTATATGACCTTTGTTAGCCAGGAAACTTAGTAATGCTGTTGTAACTTGTAATAGTTGCATTTCAGGTTAAACCTATTGATAGCTTAGATGTCTGAACACTTTCCATAAGAATCATTATTGTATAAAACTGACATGCAGTTTAGCTGTCATAGCCTACTTTCTTAGAAAAAAAAGTGGTTCTGTGTAGAACATTGTAACAGAGGAATTCCCTGTGAGACATGAGTCCATGTAGAACCCCATTAGGAAAGGAAGAATGCTCAACTCTCCACAGAACTATTGCGGAAGACTAATAATCATTTATTCACAATGATTTGTTGTAGGAGTATTAGTGTTCAGAAACAGATTTGTTAACTGTGTGAAGGCTAGAATGTGGCCTAAATATCATCCTCATGTCCTTTCACAGCTCTGCCATCGACAGGAAGACAGGTATACGCGTTGCTATCAAGAAACTCCATCGTCCTTTCCAGTCTCGACTCTTTGCCAAGCGAGCTTACAGAGAACTGCGACTAGTCAAACACATGAAGCATGAGAATGTAAGTTAATAGCACTGGAAAATGGTCATTAATTATAACCACTGCCATGTTTTTCTAATCTCTCACTGAAGTCTTGCATGATAAATATCAGTGTCAAATTTTATTGGCTGAAACAGGTCATTGGACTGTTGGATGTCTTCACGGCTGAACTATCCCTGGACAGATTCCACGACTTGTGAGTTTATCCTTTTTATTTAACATTCATTGTAGAGAATACACATTTCTAGTCTTGAAGTTTGAGTATCACAAATGCTTCTCTCGTTCTCGTTCTGGTAGTTATTTAGTGATGCCATTCATGGGCACTGACCTTGGGAAGCTTATGAAGATGGAAAGATTGTCTGAAGACAGAGTGCAGTTTCTTGTGTATCAAATGCTCAGGGGGCTGAAGGTTAGAGATACTCATGCGCACCTAAAATTGCATGCATTCTGTTCAACTTCTACAGAATTTAAGAATGTGTGGCTATTTCCCTTTGTGTTTTGTAGATACTGACTTGCTGCCTCTCTTTCTCCACAGTATATTCATTCTGCTGGGATCATTCACAGAGTATGTGACCTCTGACATGTTAATGATATGCGTGGGGGCTGGGTGCTAGGATGGCCACTCCATTCAACACCCACATTCATTCTCTGTCTATAGCTCTTCAGTCTTTTTTTCCCACTGAATGGGTCTTGAAGTCAGACAAAACTTAATAAACGTGACTTTTGGGTGAAATAATTTGAGTGTGCAGACTGGTCAGTGTAGAAAAATTGTTACTCCAGTGATTTTGCTGAATCATTTATGAGAATAAGTGTGATAAATATATCACTGGAAAATCATAGCATTAAATATTAAAATGACTTGCAAGTGTTATTTTTTTTCATAAACCATGAGAGGTTCCAGTATGTGAATGCAGCTCTTGTAACACCTTTTCCAATTAGCGTACTCATGAAATCTGTATTTTTTTGATTATGGTAAAGGAGTAGGCATTTCTGTGTCATTTGTGTTGTCTTTGTGTTGGCATTTTTTTTTTTTTTTTTGGGGGAACTGCCATGTCAAGCAGCAATTTATCATTCACCTTAGGGAAAAACATGGTCTTAAAACAAGTTTTGAGTAACTTAAAAGATGCTTTTTCTGTTTATTTTTTTTAAAAAAACAGTGTTTTTCTATATATGAATAGAGGTTTAGCCTTTGTGAATACCAAATATTCCTAAGACTATCAGAAATAATTAGAACTTAGCTTTAGCTGAGTTTTAGCATATGTGTGAATACCACAAGGTTAATGTGTGTTCTTTGGTTTTTCTTCAACAGGATCTAAAACCAGGGAACTTGGCTGTGAATCAGAACTGTGAGCTGAAGGTAATCATTCTTCAAAAAATGTAAACAGAAAATTAAAAAAAAAGTATATCTCTTAAATCAAAGAGTAGCTTTACATTTATGAAACTGTGTTGAAAATGTCTTTATGCCATTCTCTGCCAAAAATGTATATATGAAATATTATTATGTTATGAAAGTGTTTGGTATCACCTGTTATTCATACATGGTGATACATGGCATATGACATACCATGATGATTCATAATTAATTAATTAATTAATGTCATATAATCGCTTGTCCCTTGATAATAAATAGTAAAATACTCTTTAATCACTAGACTGTGAACAATGCATTATTATGAGTTTCATTGTTCCTGTACTTCTGGCAGATACTGGATTTTGGGCTAGCGAGGCAGGCAGACTCAGAGATGACAGGTTATGTGGTGACCAGGTGGTACAGAGCGCCTGAAGTCATCCTGAACTGGATGCACTACTCACAGACAGGTAACACGCACACAGTTAAACTTATTGTTGCAACTGTATATGGAGGGGCTCGTATCACTGACCTGTGACTGCTGGTCTGTGAAGTTTCCTAGTTCTCTTACTGTATTGAATTTTCAGTGCAGCAGAGGTCAGAGGATGTAATAAAGAAGAAATAGTAAGAAAATAGCTTGTATTTTTCAATAACATGACCCATTGCCTGAAAAAGTGTAAAGAGTAAAAGGCCATGTCAGTATTTACTATGGTTTTGCCCTCTGATTGAACCTATTACCACCTTTGATATTTTTTGACAGTATAATCAGAACCCTATTTAACCACAAGTGATGCTTTGTAGAGATGAAAAGTTTTTACTTAATCTTATTAAATCAGTTTCCTGTTGTTGCTGTTTCTTGTGGCTTGCAGTTGACATCTGGTCAGTTGGTTGTATCATGGCAGAGATGCTTCTTGGAAGGCCACTCTTCAAAGGAAACGATCGTATCCTTTCTACTTCATGAGACACCAACCAATGAAACTCAGTTTCACATGATTTCTGTCAAAAAATTTTTTTTAATCTACGTTGAATTTTGCAGTGTAAACATATTGATTGGCTGCAGTGACAAATTGATTTCAATTGGCAGCATTTAGATCCAAATTGACCGACTTCCTAACTCGAACTATGAAACATTTATTTCCTTGTGATTTAATCCTTGACCCTGAGCTATAGATTTGGACCAACTGAGAGAAATTATGAAAATCACAGGGACACCAGCACAGGACTTTATCATGAAACTCCAGAGTCAGGATGTGAGTGGTGTGAAAACAAACACGGCCAAGTAAATGTCATGCACAATGATACCATTATTGGCATTTTGTCTTTATATCCATGTGTCACCTTTTCAGGCCAAAAACTACATTAGAAGTTTGCCTAAAGTGCCAAAGAAAGACTTGCACTCTATCTTCTTTAAATCCAGCTCAGATGGTATGTAAAACAGTACATGTACAAAATTAACATATTTTTTAATTCCACTAAAAGCTCCAGTTAAGGTGCATGTATGTGATATCTGTGTATGTCTTTAAGTGGTGAGTGCCATGGACAAGATGCTTGTGTTGGACCCTGACAAGCGTGTGAGTGCCTCGATGGCTCTTGAGCTTCCCATGTTTGCAGACTTTCGAGAGCCTGAAGAAGAGACAGAGGCTTTGCCCTACGACCACTCCATGGACAACGCTGACCTACCTCTCGAGCAGTGGAAACGTAAGAGCAGGGAGGGAGGTTGAGAGTACAGAAAGAAAAAAAACATAGGGAAATAGGGGAAGGAAGATGGATGTGGAAAATGGTGAAATGTCTAATTAACAAAAATGTGAGAAGAAGTGAGCCAGAAGAGAAGTCAATAAGAGAAGGACAATGCAGCTAGTCATCATCAGAATTTATCATCTTAACCATGTCTTCTTTACAGGTCACACTTTTACAGAGATCCTGTCCTTCCAACCACCGCTCATTGAGCTCAGAGACTCCAAAGACACTTCTCTCTGAGTGGATACACAGACATAGTAGTGTCTGCCAATGAAAAACTGCCATTCAAACTATGTGCATGCTAGAAAACATAGAAGAATTTCTTGAAAATGATATTTTGTATACAGATTGTTTGTGTACTTCCTGTAGCTTGTATATTTTTATTAAGCAATTTAGAAAGAAATGAAAGAATTTCTGAATAAAATGTACAGGATCAGTAAGTCAGCCCATATTTAATGTGAACATTTTTTTTGTTCCTGTAGTTCAGTTCCTTAATATAACTTAATAAAATAAATATGTTTTCCAGCCAACACTGGCCTGTGACAACCAAAGCAAGTGAAAAGTGCTATACTGTAACTTCAACAGTCTCTAAATGGGAGTGCAGGGGGTTCTGTGCAAAAATATTTCAGATTTAAGTTTTATTATAACCAAAGGTCTTACTGTGTAACGATAAAACAGAAAACCTGGTTGTCAATAATTTATTCTCATGAAATCAAAAAATAAGAAACAGTATTACAGTTGCAGTCACAGTCTTGTGCATAAAAGAGCCACACACAAGTTTGTCTTCAAGTGTGCGTGAAAGTCATGTTTGAAACTGCATTGTGGACATATTAGTTCCTTTAAAGACTCATTAGATAATAAATTACTTTCTTTTTTGAAAGTAGTGAGAAAAGTCAACATTTGCATAACTTACAAATGGTAGAAAAGAACTGTGAGAATTCACATGGAATGCTTTTAAACCTTATATATAACCTTGGCTGACAGGAGTGCTCAGGATTCGGTGTTTTGTGCATGCTGAGATGCTTTTCTGCTCACCACAGTTGTAAAGACTGATTATGTGAGTTACTATATCCTTCCTGGCAGCTCAAACCAATCTGGCCATTTTAATCTGACCTCTCTTATCAACAAGGCATTTCTACCCACAGAACTGTCGCTTACTCAATGTTTTTTGTTTTTCACACCATTCTGTGTAATCTCTAGAGACTGTTGTGTGTGAAAATCCCATATATATATATGTGATGTGAAAAAATTAGGACACCCCATGAAAGCATAGTTAAACATATGGACATTTAATCTTCATTTTAACAATATTGGGAGATTCAAGTAATAGAACTAAATAAATAAATGCAAAGAAAAGTCTTTTTTAAAATGATCTGTAAAATGTAATTAAAAAAAAAAAAAATCCAAATTCTTGTGAGGAAAAAGTAAGGACACTCCCACATTTATTTGTACTTAAAATGGCTAAAATTACCTACAGGTGTATCA
>CM075020.1:9832529-9851629 GCA_037576675.1 Pangasius sanitwongsei | reverse complement strand
AAAGAATTTGTAATCAGCCATTCCACTGTCCGGAAAATCATTTACAAGTGGAGAACATTTAAAACAACTGCCAACATTATATATATATATATATATATATGTATAGGGAGAGAGAGAGAGAGAGAGAGAGAGAGCGCAGTGTCAAAGGAAGGGAACGCATTGCTGGTTGGCTAATTTTCCTGATTAATGTGTTTGCTTTATTACTCATACAGTGTGTACGCAGCCTCACCTATCTCAAAATCCTCCACATTTCACATTTCATACTTGTCCAACCATGGCGTACATACATATTTCACTTTGTCTGCTTCTACATTTACTCCATTTTACAGGTATGAAATTTTAAAATGCTTTTTTTAAATCAGTGCTCTAATCATATCCTTAGTATATAATATACCGTTCAAGTTAAATGGAAATACAATAGCATATATGTAAAAATTATGTAATAATTAGATAAAACTATTGCATAAACCATATGAATATATAATGTTTTGTTGGCTTGTTTCTTGAGAAGCTCATGGAGTGAGCATGGTAGAAAAGGACTCTTCAACTACCCAGCTTAATGTCAACGAACCCTGTGAGTAACTGCAAATATACAAGTTATATTTCAACTTTCAAATTGTGTTAACTGCATTAATACTCTTAAGAAATAAATAAGCTTATATTTCAAAATAGAGGAGATTTGATTGAAGCATTACTCAATCATGAGTATATATTTGTTGCCAGGGTTCATGTGTTTCCTGATAAGAGGACAAAGCCTATACTTGTAATACGTTACACAGGAAATTGCAATTTTTCAGTAGCCACTGTTCTAGACCTAAGGGATAACATGGTCTAAAATACTGATTATACAAAATTTACTCACAAGTTAGCATATAGTATAGTATAGTATAGTATAGTACAGTATAGTATAGTATAGTATAGTATAGTATAGTATAGTATAGTAATAATAAAATAATAGTCATATCAATAGGCTCATATGCTGTCGTCACCAAAGCAAGGTGGTTTTATACCTACGGTGAGCATAAAGGCTAGCATGCTACATGGCTAAATATTCTATGATGGAAATTTGACTGAAGTTAACCTGAACATAAAATTTGGTTTACATAAATGTTAACACAAAAACAAGAGTCGATACTATAGATGTAGAAAATAAACTGAGTGTGCATTTACACAGATGATGAGTAAGTAGTCCAAATAGAAAAAATGTAGTTAGAACATTTTAATTATGCAACCATTAATTTACATTGATGTTAAGACAATTATATTTCTCCTATAGTGTCAATATTCATTTTAATTAGAAATTAGAATTTTAACTAGAAAATGTTTAACCTTTTAATTTTTTAAACACGTAACATTTAATTTGTTTTTATTTAATATTGATATATTACTTCTACTTTAATTTTTGTTAGAGATAATTCAGTAGCTTCTAGGAGAAGTTCTAGAAAATGTCATTTTCTTACTATGTAGTAAAAAATTATTGAATGTTAATATAGTTTACAACTAAAAATACTGAAAATTGGGCATTTACAGTATACATACCACTGATAATCAGATACCATAGCTATATCCTTTTAAAAAGATCTTTAAAAGAAATAAAAAAGCATTACTTTGACAAACTGTATATGCGTCAACATTTACAGAAAGATGTAACATAGTCTGGGTAGCATTTTGTAACAATTTAAGTGTTAATTAAGTGTTATGTGTTAATATACACTCACTGGACCTTTTATTAAGAAGGCCTGTACACCTACTCATTCAAATGCAATGCAATTATCTAATCTGCCAATCGTGTGGCATCAGTGCAACGCATTAAATCATGCAGATACGACCCAGCAGCTTTGGGTAATGTTCACATCAATCAACGGAATGGGGAAAAAATATGATCTCAGTTATTTTGGCTGTGGCATGATTGTTGGTGACAGATGGGCTGGTTTGAGTAATTCTATAACTGCTGATCTCCTGGGATTTTCAAGCACAACGGTCTGTAGAGTTTACACAGAATGGTGCAATAAAGAAAAAACACCCAGCGAGAGGCAGTTCTGCAGAAGGAAACACCTTGTTGGTCAGCGGACAATGGCCAGACTGGTTTGAGCTGACAGAAAGTGTTAATTACAGTAACTCAGATAACCATTCTGTACAATTGTGGTGAGCAGAAAAGGATCTCAGAATCCACAACACGTCGAATCTTGAGGCAGATGGGCTTCAACAGCAGAAGACCACATCGGGTTCCACTTCTGTCAGCCACGAACAGAAAGCTGAGGCTGCAATGGGCACAGGCTGACCAACACTGGACAGTTGAAGACTGGAAAAAAAAACAAAAAACGCAGCCTGGTCTGATGAATCTCGATTTCTGCTGAGGTACACAGATGGTGGGGTCAGAATTTGGTGCCAACAGCATGAATCCATGGACACAACCTGCCTTGTGTCAACAGTCTAGGCTAGTGGAGGTGGAGTGATGGTGTGGGGAATGTTTTCTTGGCACACTTTGGGCCTGTTAATACCAAGCAGTCATCACTTGAACACCACAGCCTATCTGAGTATTGGTGCTGACCATGCGCATCCCTTCATTGCCACAATTTACCCATCTTCTAATGGCTCCTTTCAGCATGATAATGCACCATATGTCACAAAGCCAAAGTGAAAGCCATTAGAACACCTTTTTGGATATGGTAGAATGGGAGATTTGCAGCATGAAAGTGCACCTGAAAAATCTGCAGGAATTGCGTGACGCGATCATGTCGACATGGAATCAAGGAATGTTTCTTGTGGAATCTATGCCACAAAGAACTGAGGCTGCTCTGAGAGCAAAGGGAGGCCGTACCCAGTATTAGTATAGTGCTCCTAATAAAGTGCTCAGTGAGTGTATAATAAATTAAAAATACCCACAGGGTCAGATTGTTCTGTCATTAAATGTACATCAAGAGAGATGAACAGTTTCAGCAGGAAAATAAGAATTTGATGAATACAGAAATAAAGGATGGTAAATAAAGACCTCTGTCAATTTATTTCAGATGGGCCACAGAGTCTGGCCATTCTTGGTCCAGATGCAGTGACTGTAGGAGTCCCATGTAGCTATGTATGCTTTGCTGATTGCTCACCTACATGCAGTTACACAATTGGTGTTGATGACCAGACTGGAGAGGGCAATGAATTACAATTTACCTTAAGCCAGTGGGTGAAGTCCAAAATAGTGACCTGCACTGCAAAAAATCCTGTCACCGGAAATTCCTCCACAGCCAGGAAAACCCTGCGCATTTTGGGTAGGTTGTCATAATGCTGATCAGAGCAAACAGCGTCAATGAGAACAGATTCACTCAGTTCTCATTATGAGCAGTACCAACTTTCAGTTTTGGACGCAACTCACACCTATTATGCTGTGCACTGATTTTCCTTTCCAGAGGGGCCAGTGGACGTTTTAATCAGTGGACCACAGACTCTAACACCAGGTGAAACTCAGCGTTTTCTGTGCAGCGCGACCTGTAAACCCTCCTGCACTTACACCTGGGTTATTGATGGAGATGCAGTTTCTGGGTCTGGGGATGAGGTAGCAATCAGAGCACCTTTAGAGGCCACCTCAGGAACCATCATCTGCAAGGCCACGAACAGTGTGTCCGGACTGTTTGTAACAGAGATCCGAAAACTAAATGCTACAAGTAAGTGACGCCATATTTCCAGTAGGTACATGACAAGTTTCACTGCTTGGTCATTTAAATTCAGAGCAAGCATCCTGCCTGTCTCCAAGTTACTGATAGGAATAGTTGAGGCCAAAAGTTTACATACACCTAGGCTAACAATATCCAAACCTTATTTTTTATAACTCCACACATTTCATATTACCAAACATTTCCTATGTTAAGTCAATTACGGTATCTACTTTATTTCCGTAATATTTCCAAAGTAATAGCCAAAGTAAGAGACAGATTTTCAGCTTTCATTTACTATATCATTTCTTCAGTGGATCAAAGGTTTACACACACTTTGATAGCTTCTCACAATACTTTGCTGGAAGCTTTGCTCATTCCTCCTGACAGAACTGGTTTACCTCAGTCAGTTTTGTGGGTCTCCTGGCTCAAACACACCTTTTCATTTCAGTCTAATTTTCTATAAGTTTCAGATCAGGTCTTTGTGATGGCCACTCCAGTACTTCCATTTTGTTATCTTTAAACCATTTTATTATTCATTTTATTTGGATTAAAAGCCTCATCCTTTTCCCTCCACACACAGAGCTGACCATTAGACCAGAGAGCATTCCTTAAAAAAAATTACTTCCAAAAATGCCAGTTTTTTATGCCAGTCTTGTAGTAGGGGCTTCTTCCGTGTGCAACAGCCTTTCAAGCCAATGGTGAATGGACAATTCACAATTTTTTTCCTAAGATCTTGGCTGAGTTGATTTAATTTTCACATGGTATCAAGTGCAAAAAGGCACTGGCTCTAATACAACCACAAGTGCACTCCCAGTTAACTTAATTATGCCATTGGCCAATCAGAACCTTCTAAAATTCATTACAGCAATTTCTGGAATCTTCCAGACTGTTTAGAGCCTGTATGCAAACTTTGGACTGGCACTCCCACTGGAATTCTGATATAGAGAATTAGAGCTAATAAATTGTTTTAAAATGACCTCTGATGTGAACAAAGTAGATGCCCTAATTGACTTGCCAATAGAAGTTTATGGTAACAGGAAATGTGTGGAGTTGTGAAAAACTGAGACTGAACATCTTTACATGTATGTAAACCTTTGGCCTCAACATTCAGAGACTCATCAAGTGATTCTTAGAGTAATTTGTCATCATCAAGACCAAACATTGTTAAAGACTGATTTTTATTTCTTCCTCAAAATCCTTTGATATTCAATTTTGTATGTTAAGTTATTCTGAGGCCTGGTTGTTAACTGTCTTTTTACCATTTTAAGTTGTGTTTCAATGCCATATGAAAATACGGCAACAGAAAGTCTAAAAATGTTCCACATGTGCTTTGTATTATATTATTCAACCCACAAAAAGGTTTATATTTTTATCAGGTACAGAAAATTACGATTTATGACCTTGTTCATGCTGCAATTTTATTTTGCAGAAAGCTATCGGTCCACGGCTGAAAGAGTGGAGTTGCTGCCAACACTGGTGTTTGCAAGTGTTATACAGTTTGGTATAATGATTACATTATGACCAAGTAGAGTATATCATTACTTAAGAAAAGAGAGTTGTGTTTCATAACTAATATGACTCAGCAGTTTACTCCCTAAGTATCGTCAATCTGGACATAAAATAACTGAATTGTGAGGAACAAACTGGGCTGTTTATATATTATTTAAAAATATTCAAAATTAATAAACAGTTTCTTGGAAGCCAAACAAAAAAAAATCATTGTCAAACATGTTTAATTAATTTAACTCTAGATTTGAGGTATAAGATGTTCGATCACTCAAACACTGGTGACTTAACAGTAACAGACTTGTTTGGAGTACAAGCCTATGCTTTTTCAAAAACTGCCACTAATACAGAGTCCAGTTCTTCTCCTCTGTCCCTCCACAACACAGAAGCTATACTCCATATTTCTTCTTCAGGGTTTGGACTGAATGGTCCTCCAGTCCAGCATGTGAAATGCACTGAAACAGCTCCTGTAATACTGGGGGAAAATGAAGAAAAAAAATTATTTTCAGCATTCACTGGGACATTACAGCATATAAAAATGTTAACACAAATAAGATGAAGCTTGTTGGTTAAGGAAGGATACATACATTCTGCTTGTGTACATGTGTTGTGATTATGTAATATGGATTTTGCACCTGTATCAGTCATTAATATAGAGAATTAATACACCCAAGATTTTTTTGTAATGCACAAATGTAATATCAAGATGTTCAATATGGCAGTGAACTGACTGCATGGATTACTGTGTTGTGTGTCCAGAAAGTGATATGCTAACATCAATTATTAGATACACCTCCAAAACGTACTATATGGCCAAAGGTTTGTGGACACCTGACCATAACGCACTTGTGTTGTTGAACACCCCATTCCAGATCTAATCCCCTCTTTGCTGTTATAATAACCTCCACTCTTCTGCAAAGGATTTCCACTAGATATTAGGAACATGGTTGTGGGGATTTGTGATCATTCAGCCACAAGAGCATTAGTGAGGTCAGGCACTGATGTTGGGTGAGGAGGTCTGGGGTGCAGTCGGTGTTCCAGTTCATCCCAAAAGTGTTCAGTGCGGTTGAGGTCAGAGCTCTGTGCAGGACACTTGAGTCCTTCCACTCCAACCTTGGCACACCATGTCTTCATGGAGCTCTCTTTGTGCATTGTCTTATTTCCAGTGAATGGAAATTGTAATGCTTCTAACTTTGTAGGAACAGTTCATGTTGAGGCCCACATATGGCTGTGATGGTCTGTTGTCCACAAACGTTTGGTCATATAGTATGTGTGTACAATTACTGATTGCAGTCCATCAGTTGCTATAAAAAATTTGTCTGCACCATACATCAGAACAACCAATATGATCACCAACAGTTAAGATATTTGGCAGTGGACAATTCTCAGCACAGCACTGACAATGACATGGCACTGTGTGTGGTGCTGGTATGGTAAAGTGCAGCAACAAGGTAGGTGTGTCTAATAAAGTGACCATTATGAATACACAGTGTTTAAATTGATGCCATGCCAGATACACATGTGCCAGTGCCACATACAGACACAGAACCATGTCCGTCTCACTACTGTTGTCCTAGGACAATCACTCAGCATGTAGGTTGACTACGGACATAAAAACCCAAGTGGAAATTGGACTCTTGGCACTTTGTCAAAACGCTTTACCTTCATGGCATACACTGCATTAAAATCCACTAAGAGAGTGCATTTAGACTTAATGGGCACACAAAATATACAGAACTGCAGCACTTTGAGGCTGTCAGGGTTCCACAGGCAAATGCAGACGATGCGAAAAGTTGCATATCTTTTGTCATGAGACTGATTTATCAGGGGAGGGGCATGGTCCTTGTAGGTCTGGTCTCCAACTTTCAAAGACCATTTCAAACCTTCAAATTCTAAATTTTGTATTCAAGAATTTGTAAAACTTTCAACCATCCATTCAAACCATGCAATAATGTAAGGTAAGACTGATGGTGTGATGAACAATTCATGAATCCCCCGAGTAAACGATCATGTATTACTAATAGGCACAATCCAAAGGTGAAAAAAACAAAAACCCTGATGAATCTATAAACAGAACACACCTTGCTTTTCAGTGGATGACATAAACATAACAGTCATGTCAAATCTTCTCACACTTGACAAGCTTTTCAGGATGGCCAATATGACTGATGGGTCATCATTTCTGAAGAAGAATACATTAGTAAATTAGGAACAGGAAAGTCTTAGAGGAATGCATTTATTAGAAAATTAGTGATGGGAAAGTTTTATAAAGGAGGGATAAACATATATAACACAACACTAAAAGAAAATAGCATGCATATCAAGAACATACATTATACAGACATCTGCAGGATTAGAATATCTTGCTGTATGTGTTTGGACCATTTGAATTCGACTTACTTAGTGTAAAAACTCTGAAGTATTTTCAAAATCTTATTAAGAAGATCAGGCTCCAGAGAGTTTTGGAAAATAGTTTGAAAAGCATCAGGCTGAATTTGCTGAAATAAAACCAGACCATCATAATGCGACAGAAGTGTACTGTATGTACATAAAAGTATATTAGTTTTAACCAATAAGAAGCAGCACCTACCTTTAAATACTGGTAGGTAAGTTCAGGGTGATTACCGATCTTCCTTAGATCTGCTTCTAGCTGGAAGCTGTTAGTGGGGGGTGGAGGAATAACTTCATGCTGGATTGAAGAGGAAGACAATGATAACGGCTGGTCTGTTTTACTGGGAGCTTTTTCCTCTTTGTGCAATACATTTTGTTTTCCAAAGGAATCTCCATCTGGGCCTCTGAAATATAACAATTAATAACCCAGTTCAATGGTTGTTCAACATATGTTAAACATCTAAATGTACAGTGTGATGGGTGACAAATTAAAGGGGAAAAAAAATGTTGGTTGTTACACTGTTGGAGACATTTTGCTGGTATGGTTTGGCTCCAATTGTCCCTTTAGAGGGAAGGGTCACTGCAAATCAATACAAAGTTCTTCTGACTGATCACCTTGGGAGTGGGAATGGTCTCTTCCAGGATGACAAGACTACCATCGACAGGGCCCGAGGGCTCATGTAACAGTTTGAGGAGTATAAAAATGATGCAAGTCATATGCTACGGCAATTAGTCACCCAACTGAACGTTTATGGGAGATTTTGGACCATCATGTTAGACAGCGATCTCCACCACCATCATCAAAATACAGACTGAGGGAATATCTTTTGGTAGAATGGTGTTTATTCCTCTAAGACAGTCCCAGAGACTTTCAGAACCTGTGCCTTGGCACACTGAAGTTGTTCTGGCAGATCATGGTGGCCAAACTCCTTAGTAAGACACTTTATATTGGTCTTTGCTTTATTATGTCACCCATCTGTACATTCTGCAGGTGTAATAGTAAACAATGCAATGAACGTCTGTAATTCCAATCAGTTAAACAGAAGCCAGACAGGTGCATGAAGATGAACTCTCCAAATCCACTGAACATCTGTTCCAGCTGCTGGACAACATGATGTAATCACCATAAAGATATTGATTCACAAAGCCTATTGTGTTTTCACCTTGATAAAAACTTGTCTCTGGAAACTAGCTGTGTGGTATGGACTTACTTGGCTGGTGGTTCTGATGGAGGTTGTGATAGCTCCTCTATCTTCTGGATCTTAGCAAAAGGGAAAGAAGAGCATGGAGAAGCCTCATATTTCGTCTCTTTCTCTGATGAAGAAGCTGATGAAGAGCTTGCCTTGGCTGAGACTCTCTGAGGGTCAACTACAGAGGTGAGCTTTCCACCAACCTCCTCTATCTCTATTCTTTTCAATGGTTTCTGAAGCACAAGAGCAAATACAGATTTCCAGACATTCAGATCATGCTGCTGTAGGCTATCTCCTCCAAAAACTCTTTATGTTTACATGAAACTGATTCAGTCAGTGCAGTTAAATAAATATAGCTTTAAATAAAGGATGTTGGCTGCAAGTCTTTACTGAATAAAACCTGTAGCGATTTATTTCTCTATTTACAAAAGCTGCTAAACAACAACAAATTTGAGGTTATTGGAGATTTACTGTGGATCTGAGGTGTTCTGGTTTGTCGATTGGCTGAACTGTTCTTCTTTGTGTGCCATCTGCTTGTTGCAGCCCAGTAGGCATCATCTCCTGAATAATATACAAACAATTTATTACACATTTATCAAAACCCAGGCTGGTAGAAATAAGCCTCTAATAAGGCTTGGAAAAAAAGCCCTAAGTAATGGCTTTAATGTTCTTATTAACAAAAAGAAGCATTTCAGTTTTTCGGTTATAAAGTGCTTTTCATCGTAATGACTGCAACTGAAGAATAAAATGAATCACACAATTTTTGTGAGTGCTAGTACAGTACTGTCATTATTCTGGCATCACAGTATTATCGTTAATTACAATGCAGTTCAAATACTGTTAATAATTACTGTTCTTATTTGTATCATGGTTACCATGTTGAGTTTTTTGAGCTCGTTCATTGCTTGCTTGTTTCCTGGTTCGAGTTTCAGAAGCTGCTCAAAATCTACACAGAAAAATCAAAAACACAACATCATTAACATAATAAAACCATATTGTGATATATATGCCGTGAACTTGGTAAGCATCTCAGTATCAATTAACATATGGCCAAGCTTGTGGACACCTGACCATCAGACCCATATGTGCTTGTTGAATATTCCATTCCAGATTTATTCCCCCTTTGGTGTTATAATAAGCTCCACTCTTCTGGGAAGGCTTTCCACTAGATTTTGGAGCGTGGCTGTGTTTTTTTTTTGGATCATTCAGCTACAAGAGCATTACTGAGGTCAGGCACTGATGTTGGGTGAGGAGGTCTGAGGTGCAGTCGGTGTTCCAGTTGGTGTTCCAGTTCATCCCAAAGATGCTCAGTGGGGGTGAGGTTGGGGCTCTGTGCAGGACACTCGAGTTCTTCCACCACAATCAGTGAGGCAGAATTACCCATCATTACCACACACAAACTACTACGCTAAAGTCTTGTATATAAACTGCTAAAAATTCTAAGTAGACAGTTAGACACGTCATTTAGGCACAAAGAGATTGTATGAATAGGAATGAAATCAAATATATCAAATATAGTCCTGCGCAAAAGAAAATGACAGAAAAAAACAAATTCATATATCTTTTCCTTTTGTAGCTGGTAAACTTTACCACAGAAGCTATTACTAACAGTAAGTAGCTAATTATGAAAATAAGTTAACAAGGGTTTATACTAACGAAAGAGCAGTATAGATATGCTTGATGCTATTCAGGGAATGATATCCAGTAGTACTGAGAAATTACATAGACGGAATAAATTTTAACCTGCTTTGGCTTCAGAAAGCCTTCCCAGGGCCACTCTGGCTGTGCCGCGTCGAGCAAAGGCTTTTGAGTAGGTGTTGTCCAGAGCAATTGCTTTGGTGCAGTCTTCTTCTGCCTCAGCATACCTGCCCAACATGCACAAAACACACACACGAGGCTATATGGTTTCCTTGTGAGTCTTTCTTTTGCACACTTATGGTCAAATTAGATTGCTCATGTAACGACTGTAAAAGTACGACTTTACGACTGTACATTTTTTTTTTAATCCACAAAGAAATGAAAATGCACCTCTCAAGTTTGAGGTATGCCATAGCCCTGTTAGCAGCAAGCAGAACGTTTGAGGCATCAGCCTCCATGCCTTTAGTGTAGCACTCCACAGCTGCCTCGTATTTTCCCTCTTTAAAGTAAGCATTGCCCTATAAGAACATCAGAGAGACATAAAGAAGACACACTCCGAGTTTGCTAATTAAGTGTATACAATTGCAAGCATGGACTTGTAGTGGTGTTGAAATAAAAATAAATTTTAAAAAAACCAAAAAAAACCCAAAAAAAACACAGATGATGTGCTCACCCTATCTTTTTGCACCACTGCTTCTTGTCTTCTCTGCTGTTCCTCCTCCAGTCGCGTCGGTTTTACAGCCTCAGTAAGTGGCACGTCAGTCACTGTATTCTCCGTCTTCCCTTCTTCCTGCTTTAGGGATCCTAAAACCTGGGAGATGGAACATAGTAAAGAATAGAATTTCAAGCCTCAACCTTTAACACCAAAATACAGGAAGACACTAAGACAGGAACCAACCTGGTTCAGTTTCTTTATCTCGTTCTGAGCATCAAGGTTCTCTGGATCCAACTTCAGAACCATTTCATAATCTTATAAATAAAAAGTTACAATCATCATTACTTAACTACAACATGCAATTTCATATAACACAAACACAGCAACATAATACGAATAAGATTCAGAAGACATAACAAGAAAATCTCTTTAAACAGATGATTTTAGTTATACGCCCTCACCTTCTAGAGCACCTTGATGGTTTTTAAGAGCAAAACGAGCAGCTCCTCTTCGGCTATAAGCTTTAATGTATTTGCTGTCCAGTGCTATGGCCAGATTACAGTCCGACACTGCAACGGCATACCTACAACACACAACATTCAAAGACTTCAAATGAACAGACTGAGACAAATAAAATATTCTGACGAAATCAAAACTGTATAAAAAAAATAATAAAGCATTATAATAAAAGCAACTGTAGCCTTGCAACCACATAATAACTTGCTTGAGCATTTTGTGGCTTGTTGGAATTTTGGTGCATAAAGCCATAACAAGTGGGATCTCCTTGTGTGCCGGCAGAAAGGGCAATTTTCTAGCCACTGGCTAGGAAAAAAGAAAAGAAAAGAAAAGAAAAGAAAAAGAGCTAGTAAAGGGCTCATTTTATGACTATGTCACTCAGAGTATCTGACAAGTCCTTGATAGTGTTGTGTTTGCTCACCTGAGTATGTCCTTCTAAATCTAAACATCTATCATTGATCTAAACATTTAAGTGAACCAGTCTTGTCCTGGTGTGGTCATATGATGGTCACCAGCATCTCAAACAGCTTTCTACCCTGTTAGTGAGCCAATTAGAACCCTATGGGACTGTGTCTGATACGCTGACACATGACAAGACTGGCAATAGCCCTTGCCCTTCACGCAGATGCAGACAAAAACAACTAAATGGTTTTAGAGGCACTGATGTACCCAGACATTATTAGATAAAAATGAGAAACAACATGTGAAACTATACAACTATAAACTAAGACTACAACTAGTACTCTCATTCCAGAAAATGCTGCATTAACTTTTTTTCATTGTTCTCCACGTCAAGTTAATCAAGTACAATGACACAGAGCAGGGGTTATTAAATCCAGTATAAAGGACACAGTAAAAAGGGTACAGTTTGAAGTTTTTCCTAACATTGAGACACCTGAGGAGCAAATGACCAAACCCAAAACCATCATGAGCTAGATGTGTTGAGAGCAGGGAAAGCTGTACAGGGCCTGGAGTTGAGACCCACTGATGTAGAATATAAACTGTATAAAGCACTACATTCTTACTTTTTAAGTCTGAAGAAGCAGGCTGCTCGGTTTGTGGGCAGAACGGGGCTGTATGGGTCAGCACTCATGCCCTTGGTATAGCACTCAATGGCGTCATCATACTTCCCATCTTTGAAAAACTTGTTACCCTGAGAAAATAGGGGAAAAAATTCCTTGTAAATAGTGACTTATTCTGTATGTAAAACACCATTTTAGGTGACTGTTAGTCAGACTGAACTATAAGATTCCATCAAAACGCCTTGACTTCTTAGCAAGCAAGTCTGTAAGAACAACTGTAACAACTATCTATTTATCTATTAACAACTATCTATATATGTATATATATACATATACTGGTTCTGACTGAGATCTGGTGAGATCTACGTATAAATCTGTGTAAATCAGAAAATACCCAGGTGCTTGTCTTTTTATCAAAACCTAAATTTCCAAAACCTAAATTCTGTGACTGTGGCTTTGAAACAAACTTAATAACTATCCGACCTTCCCACAGCACCTTTACCTTCTCCTTCTCCTTCTCGGATAGGTCTCTGTCCACTTGCACTTCCTCAGAGTCCGAGTCATTAGATTCAGCTGGGCTGACTTCTTTTTCCAGTGCCTCAAGGGCCTTGTCCTGTAATACACAATTATGATTTATAAAATCAAAAGTACCAAAAATTCCATGTCTTTAATTAGAAGCCAAAAGCGTGGCACAGAACAGAAATGTATTACCACGTCGAATTTGTCCCAGGCTTTGTAGTCGTATGATTTTATTCTTTGTACTGGCTTCTCCTCCCCTTGACCATTCTCTGCAGGGGGTTTACTTCTGACCTTGCGCTTCTTCTTGTAATCCTTGTTTCTTACAGGTGGGAGAGTTTTCTGTGGTGTGAAGAAAACATTCAGAAAGCCATGTCAGGTAGGTAAGGTAGCAGATACAAATAGAAGAGTAGTCGCAAGCAGCACTTAGTGTGTTTATGTGGGCATAGGAATATCTGACAGTTTTGACCTTATGGGAAAATGTTTTTTTTTTTAATTACAAAAGCAGCTTATTTAAAAAACAAAAAACAAAAACAACAACAAAAAATAAAACCTGAAGGATCCAAAAGGTGTCCTTTTTGTTACTGAGGTTAAGTTTCCTTTTAGATGTAAGCATAGCACTAATGTCAAGGAAGTAAACATGAAATTACACACCTGAGGGTCTGCTAGGTTTCCTGAACGAAGCTGTTCATCTTTTTGTTTTATGTCCTCTTCCCAGCTATCAAGCTCTTTCATGAAGTTATGAAGATCCTCTGCATTTTGACGCATCTGCATTTGCAGCTCCATGGCTTTGTTGCCACCAGACATGATGGTGTTTTTCTGTCAGTCTGAAACAGAACAAAGCACAAAGACACAAATACACTTTTGTAGCAGGTAACTGTTAACACATTACCAATTATTTTTCTAAAAATGAGCTCTGTTCTGATTTCCATGAGGATTTCACTGGGTTTTGCCAAGTTCCATTCAGGTTACAGCAACATGAATGGATACAGGTGGAATTTTTCAAATTCTTCCTGTCTTTACACATTTCACCATTTGTTGTAACCATTCCTGGAACAACCTAAAGCGCGTACAAAGCCTGTTTTATAGCTGAAGGAATCAAGCAATGGTACAATGCATGCATTCTTTTTTTTTTTTCTTCTGGCATTTTTTGAGTCTCATTTGTATAATTCTTTCCACAATATCTGTCATGACTCATGGTTCCAGCCTGCAGAAGCACAATATGACAGGGTGAAAAAAATAAATATTGGGGAAAATAAAACTTGTCTTTTCTGTCCCCGTCCCCACTCTGACTGCAACTGGTTACTCTCATTGACTTTCAAGATGAGGTTGAGCTGAACTTGAACACATCTGTTGCCTTGGCTATGCAAGACTCAGTTTTAAAAAGCTCACCCAAAACAGTTGGCCTGTTTACAAACGACGCATTTCTACGGGAAACTTGGGCAGATGCTGGAATCTTCCGGTCACCTGTGCAAATGCTTTTAGGCTATAACTAGTATTTCTAAAAGGGAAAATTCGTTTAAAAGTGGGTTCCGGATAAATTGTTGACACAGTGTATTTTATTTGTGGCTTTCTGTGTTGGATTTTACCTCGTTTAAAGTAGAATCTTTGAATGACTTGCATTGGACTATCTCATATTACAATCTTAGTAGTAAAATCGTAATATGGGATACTCCAAGTTGACATGTTCCATTAATTAATTTCTTACTGTTCTATGAAATGTAATTGATCTCCCATTCTTCTAATGATACAATCTATTAATTTCATCCTATTCTACGTTTACGATTATTATTGCCAAAATATGCCTTAATAACAATATTGACATAAGGGTGCACTATATAGCCAAAAGTATGTAGACACCTGACCATCACACTCATACGTAGAGCATATCTTCTCCAAACTGTTGCCACAAAGCTGGAAGCACACAATTGTATAGAATGTCTTTGTAAGCTGTAAAATTACAATTTCCCTTCACTGGAGCTAAGAGACCCAAACCTGCTCCAGCATGACAACACCCCTGTGCACAAAGCTCTCTCTCTCTCACTCTCACACACACACACACACACATACATACATAATTTTATATATATATATATATATATATATATATATATATATATATATATATATATATACACACACACACTATATAAACACTATTCTCCAGTACATTAAATCAACAATTTAGAACAGGTTTTAAAACAACCGTTTCCCAACACCAGAAGGAGAGCCTGCCAAAAGCAAATAAATACTGATAATAATGACAGTGTCATATACTAAACACATATCATACCCGCAGCTTTTATTATTAAATAAGCACGCGCAGCTCTGTGACTAACCGTGTGGCTAACCGGAAACGCGTGACGGTTGCCTCGCGAGCTAGCTCTTTTAACATTTTCACATATAGTACGAGTTTTAAACGTGACAACAAAACAATAAGAGTATAGGGGAAAAAGATAACGTTAAACTAATATTAACATACCTCTCAAATCTCAAAAATAGAACAAAAACACAACTCCCATCCAAGTTAGAAGAACTCAGTGCTCAGTTGATTTTTTTTTCTGTTTGTGTACGGCGCCATGACAGCCAAGTACCAGCATGCTTTGCGGTTGAACCGTTCTCGAAACATCTGCGATACTGCTAATTCAAAAAATAATGCGTATGAAGCGTTTAAAAACTCTCAGTGGCTCGTCGCTTGACGTTTAACGTCGATGTGAGCCCCAGAGGAAACCCGTGTCAAATGTAATGCAAAAACATTTGTAATAGTTTAGTTTCATATTAGCGGACTGATTCAAATGAGTCGACACTGATTCGTGATTCCTAGTGTTCTGTTGATCATCCGATGCACTTTCACTTTCATGGGAGTATTCAGTATAAAACCAAGTTAAAATCGGCCCGGAGAAAGAAAAACATACGTTTCTGAGATGATCACACCGAGAGCTGTTGATTGGTGAAATGGAACCAGCAGTAAATAAACCATGGTCAAAACCTTCCTCCTGTTTCGAAAAAGAGTCGATTACGCGATGCTTTTGAACACAGCGCACGCTAGTGGCATCTGGTGGTCAAAAGGATGAACTGCACGTAGTAATCTACTGCATCCTAGTGCAAGTGTATATCTCTTGTGTCTCATTGTATTACACACACCTCCAGAATCATGTCTCCTGTTACATGACAATCTGTACACCATTAGCACTTCTCGCTATGGACTCTCACACTCTTGCACTCCAATTCCCCTTTGCACAAACTGGACATGGCTGTGCTTGCATAGTCTATTGCTGTTGTCACTGCAAGCACAGGTCTGGAACTTGGACTCCTAGGGAAATGTGGAGGTGCCTTGCCCCTTTCATAAGTGCTAATAAGCCTATGAGCCCCTAGAAAGATGTCATCCAAGGAGTGAAAGATGAACATGGTTTTGAGGAAGGATATCCCTGGTTTTGTTTAAAGACATATAATGGGGGGATTAATTAACTGACATTCAACTAATAAAAAAAAGAAAAAGAAAAACAGATTCTCTACCCCAGGAACAGTTCTGTTTGCTATGCAAATCATTTAATCAACATCACATATTATTAGCAGCAGTAGTGTTCACATAATGGCTGAAAATTCAAATTACTATAGAATTGTGCTGTGATTGAAGTGTTAGCATAATTGCTGTGTGAACATGACAAATAACCAAGATGTAATATAAATTTCTTATATTTATTATGCAATCTTCACCTTATTATTATTTTTTTGTGTGTGTGTTCCCAGTAAGCCAGACTAATCAGATCATTAGTGTGCACAAAAACCTTTAGGTTAATCATGCAAATAAAACCTTTACCATTTAGCTTTATATAATAATAATAATAATAATAATAATAATAATAATAATAATAATAATAATAAGAAGAAGAAGAAGAAGAAGAAGAGGTAATGGAAGAGCACTCTGTATTACACAGAACTAAACAGCTAAATAGAAAACATCTGAACTACCATTATCTAGTTTTGAAACAATGAAACAATGTAATGCCCTAAGCAATTGTTTCAAAGAGAGAGAAAAATAAAACATAGTCACTAAGGAGACTGACATGGGAAAAAAGACAAAGATTTGTGACAGTTTATGGTGATGCTGCAATAGGGAGTATCCAAACGACGTACAGAATGCAGATTATAATCGACCCCATCATATTAATATAATACAGCACCATTCTCCTGATTATCTAGTGAAGTTAACACTGAATAGGGCACAATTCACACACAACTTGATCACAATCCTCACCAAAGTTCTCTCTTTTGGGATAACAAGTCTCTTTTGCAAGTAGCTGCTGCCTCCTAGTGGCTCACTAACAGATTACAATTGTTACTCATACCACAAGTACAACAAAAATGCATGGACAGAGCAGTAATCATTAGTGTATATATTAAGTGTATGTAATAATCATTGTGTATATATATTTTTTTTATTTAACACAACCGTACCATACGTTACCTTTATATATTTCAGTCATAGCTGTGTTCTGAATATCTTAAGTTTACTCACATTTCTTAATTAAAAAAGGACCATGAAATTACCTTATAATATATTAATAAAAACAGCTAATTAAAACTAATAATAACTTATTAGTCAGCAAAATTACAAGTTGCCTTTATTCCAAATAACACAACTAAAATGATCTAAAATGGTGTCTTTTGGCACCATTTTTATTTTGGGTCTTCTTATTTAATACATATTTAGGAAAGCATTACATAGTATGTTACAAAATTCACAATTTATTTAGTGTAACATAAAATCACATAATGAATTAAATATGCAACTGGATTATATAATAAAATAGCACAGTGCATGGATTAGGTCAAATATTTCCCTTTATTCACACCGGTGTGCGACTCTGCCGCCACCTATATGTTTGCATAGTATCGGTCTCTGTTCTCAAAATCTCTGTAGGCGAACCTGGCATCTTTTTTGCTGTGTGGTATGCGGCCGAAGGGTTCGTGATCATTGTAGCAGCTGTCAAACACCTCGTCGACTGTTTTCACCGCCTGTTCTTTGCTTATCTTCCGCACAGCGAGGATAGAGCGTGTCGCACGGTCCCGCACACATTTCTAAATCGGGGAAGGAGAGATGGAGTTAGTGGTGCAATGTGTTGAGCTGCACAGATTGCAGCTTTTCTGCCCCTGCTAGGTTAGCATTAGCCAGCTAACCTGGGAAGACAACTCTCGACAGCACTTCTATGCTTGCAAGATTTAAAGTGCGATTGTCAGAGGTGTTCAACAATTAACATGGCTAGTGAAACTCACAAATAATGTAGCTAGCTACCATTATTTGTGGGTGAGACTGAATTTGGGTGGCAGTGGGACTGTTTCTTTTTTTTTGATGCGAGTTCCTCTTTGGGCTTTCATAACATAAGAAAAACACAGTGCTCTTATGAGAGTCGAGTGTATCCACGGTTTACTCGAACTGCACTGCAATTATCTGTCAGTTACCCCAATTGACATTTTTATAGACATTTGTGTGTCAGCGTTCTGCACAGATTTTATTTTTTTCTGCATGGAAGCATCAACAGAAATGCACACAGCTTAAAGGGAATGGTGCTGCTAAGTAAAAGCCCATGAAGAGGAGACGTTCCTTGTAAACTGGCATGTAATGGTAGGTAGCCTACAGCACATGGTGATGATGACCTCCATCACCCGGTGGGCCTGTCTCTGCTTAGACAAGGGATCACAACAAGGAACACTGACCTGAACACTGATCAGTGACCTGGCGTGGGGTTCAAGTAGAATACGAAGGTTTTTCCCCATTTACGGGATTACAAAACTGCTTGTGCAAACGATTGTACGAATGATTCACATATAATGTCTTCCCTTGTGGACTTTGAGGAAGACAACAACCTACAAATCAATATACACATGAAACGCTACATGACTATACATAAATGCAGAAAGGACATTGTTCTATCACACTCTATTGTCACCCAAATGAGGATGGGTTCCCTTTTGAGTCTGGTTCCTCTCAAGGTTTCTTCCTCATATCATCTAAGGGAGT
>CM075020.1:9818248-9832429 GCA_037576675.1 Pangasius sanitwongsei | reverse complement strand
TGCCACAGTTGCCTCAGTCGCCTCAGGCTTGCTCACTAGGGATAATTTTGTCTAACATCTAGGACTGTTGCATGTTTGGTTTGTTTGCATGTTTTTCTGTTTCTTATGTTGTGTAAAGCTGCTTTCAGACAATGTTCATTGTTAAAAGCACTATACAAATAAAACTGAATAAATTAAAATTGAATAAATCCGTTCGTATCCAGCTTGATCAATGAAGCCCAATGTTTCGTCATTTTTTTTGTTTTTGTCACTGATCTAAATTTAGCTTAATTATTTTACAGAACACGTGGGATAGCCACCTTACCTGATGGTGCTTTTTGAGGCCAAAATTAAACCTAGCGAGTTCATTGCTGAATGAGCAGTCTCCACTGAGACTGGCTGCCCGAATCTAAGAGAGGGGAGGAGGGAAAAAAAAAAAAGATGGACAAAAATTTACTGGGGATTAGATTACTCTTTAAAGAAAAGAAAGTGACTGACAACAGCATTACTACTACAATCCCATCTCACCTCTGAGCAAGCCAAGTGCTTGAAGTTTTTGAACCAGTCAACATGTGCACGACAGTGATCAAACGCATGAATGAGCTCATGTGTGACCACTCTGTTCATATGAGCCTGTTGGTGAATGTTGTTTTGACACAACACAATCTGCAAAAGACGACAACCGTTACTCTCTCAGTGACGTCAAATTGGACATTATATTAAATGTTTGTATTTATACAAATTCTATATACTAATTATATTTTACATAGTACTCAGGCATATATAACTAATAATACGGTAAGTGACAATATACTTAATTATATACATGCTGTAATATATTAGCATTGTCTGAAAATATTTGTACAATTATATTCATTGCAGTTTAAACAATACCAAATAGTCACCTCTTTTTTTTTTTTTCCCCCCAAAACCTTCAAAAAGTACTTGTTACAAATCTCAGAAACTTTATTTATAGAAATATTCAGACCAATGATTTAACAAATCACACATGACCATTCTGTAGCAGCATTAGTTCTTCTCACTTGAGATGTTGTGGCATCGAAGCCACCGCTAACGGTTCCGTCACAGTCCTCACAGGAGAAATGTCTGTCTTTGTACACTGCACTGAGAAGACAATTTTAAGTCAGATGTTTAAAACATGGCCACTGAAGCACTAAGTTGCTGCAATGATAGTACATACCAGCCCGAGTTCTTCAGGGCGCCGAGGAGAACTTTTGCATATGGATCTGAAGGAGAAAGAAGAGATTGGTTTTAGGTCTATGTTTAAAGACATGTAATGTACATTTACCTGGACATTAAAACCAACAGTGAATAAATATGAGCAATTACTGAAAGATTCTGAGTTTAAATCCCAGGACTGCCACAAAGCCACTGTGGGCCAGGAAGCAAGACCCTTAACAACTGCCTCAACTGTAATTCACTTTAGATGAAGGCATCTGCCAAATAAATAAGACATTCACCAAGATTTGCTCGCCAGTGAATAAAGATACAGATATCACGGATCTTAGTTAATTAATTGATTTATTGACTGACTGCCTACTTTATCTGTAACACGAGTGATTTTTAGGATGCGTGATGGATCTCCTAAGCAGACGCTTTAGACAGGCATGGATAATATCTAAACCAGAGAGATGAGAAGTGTGCATACTGCTACCATTGGCATTTAAAAAAAAAAAAAAAACTGATGCAATTTCCGTACAAAACCTGCAACCCATTTATACAGAAATTCAGACAGCTGTATGGGCCCAACAGCTACATCCATACTGTATTTAACACAAATTTCCATGATCCTCAAATAGTCAATGCACTCTTTAAGCAAAAAGGTACCATTCAGCATTGCATTCAACTGTTTTGGGTTCTGTGGGTGGAAATGTAGTGCATAAAAGAGCTTTTTTTTTTAATGCAGAAAAGGCTGCAATGAATTTTGTAATCCCAGTTTTCCATGGTGTGTTTTGATAAACTGAATACACACTGCATATCTTCGTAAAAATGCTCTAGCAGAAGCATGAGCACGGGAAAACAGGATAACACACCACTCTTTAGGTGAGCTGGTCACTTGGACACATTGGCGTTCTTTGCTCTATAATCTGCACTGATGTATGTACCAAACTTCATCAGTGTTTATTTATATACACAATCATCACTAATGGTCATGGCTAGGAGCTGGCTTACTTGTCTCCATTGCGACATGCAGCATAATCTGACATTTGTGGCTGAAGGTGAACAAGCTTTCCCCAATGGAGCCTTTCTGGTACTTGCTCTTCTTTCTTTCCGGAAACAAGTTGTAGCCATAATCGTCATTTTGCTCTTTAGTCTGATCCATTGATCTCCTTGACGCGTTCACGCACCTACAGCGAATATATTTTATCCTAGCGCCTAGGAGTCGAGGTCATGTTCCGGCTGTTAGTCACGTGGTTATCAGCAGCAAAGGTCTGAAAGAGGTGACGCCAAAGGAGCTTCCCTGCAAAGCGACAGAGAGCTTCAAGCGTCCGCCATTTTTGATATTGCAGGCGGGGGATGTGACGTAACATGAAGGCGGAAGTGAAAGCGTCCTGTTCGTTTGACAATCAAAGAAATCTAAATTTATTTGTAGTAGTTTTAATATTATATTATATTATATTATATTATATTATATTATATTATATTATATTATATTATATTATATTATATTATATTATATAGGATTACATAAATTAAACAGGACTGGATTAAAGTAATTTATTTTGTTATAAATTTAAAAATTTTTATTAAGTAAAATTAAGTAAAAATGTTATCTATCTATCTATCTATCTATCTATCTATCTATCTATCTATCATAGGTACCCTATTTTTTTAGTACTGATTTTATTATACATGTTTATTTTATGACTTCTGCATTGTTTTCAGTACAAAAAATATGAATTTTCAAACAAACAAAAAAAATTAATATTACAGAACATTGTATGTGAGAAAAGAAAGCAACACATTATATAACAGACCACTTTTTCAGACCAACAAAAAAAATGCTGGTTTTTTTTTTTTTTTTTTGCTGTTGGGTTTTGTGAAAAAGTGAGAGTTAAAGTCTCCAGAAGAACTGTGAGAGATTCTCTAAGATGCTCATATCCAGCTAATATCCTTATAAAACTGCACAAATTGTACCTAAGACTACACATTGTAAAAAGCGAAGGGTTGTCGCGTCACGCTGACTTTGTTTAGTTTACCACCATCAGTAATGTCTCTCTGTAACTGTGAATAAACTCAGAGACGCACAGCTAGTCCAGTCAGTAGTCACTGTTGATCGGTTAAACAGACAGCATTCCAACACTTTTCTCTTGTTTCCTTGATCAGATTTAGTCAGCAGTAATCATTGACAACGATGAGACAACATTAGCTTCATTGACAACATTGGCTAGCCACTAGATATCAGTAATGATCCCTGCAAAGAGCCAACACAGCTGTGAGACTGACTTAACATCCTCTCTAACACCCAGCCTCTTCACACAGCCATGACACCCTGGCCACCATGAACACCTCCACTTTACCCTACTGCCCTGCACGTTTAGAATCATCACAAGTAACCAGTTAATCTTAAGCTATTCATCTTATTTCCAGACATTTTTGTGTTATTTCACTTTGTGGATCGAGACATTGTTGTGTTGAAAGGGCTTGAGTGACCAAAAGCTTGATAGGGCCAGTAGGGACCCTACCCAGTAGGGCGTTTCTTGGTAAACAGACATGAGGGAAGAGTTCAAGGACAGGAGGACAAGACTAAATATACCCTGCTCAGATTAGAGTTACCAAGACCCACCCCATATGAATACGTGGTATGAATAAAAAGTCTGATCTTATATAATAAAGACCGTCCGATCTTAGAGAAGCTCAGTCTTTTAGTATATTTAAATCTTATTATCTTATTTAATTATTATTATTAGTAGTAGTATTGTTATTAATAATTGAATTGTATTTTATTATTAACTGGTTTTTGATACATGTCTATATACTTGTATATAAAGCACCCTGAGAGGTCTTTTTAAGGCACTATATAAAATAAAGTTTATTATTATTATTATTATTATTATTATTATTATTATTATTATATTTGGCATAAGTGATGCAGCATGTTTTTTATTACATAATCCAGGCATACCTATTTAATTCATTCTGTGTTTTGTTACATTATATTAAACAATTTATGAATATATCAACGTACTTTGTACTGCTTTTCTAAATATATTTTAAATAGGAAGACCCAAAATAAAAGGCAAAAAATCAATCTAATATCAAGCTTTTAATTAAGAATTGTTTGTAAATTTATGAAAATTATATGAAAATTCAATGTCAACTCCAATGTGAGAGATGTCAATAGAGTAGACAAACTACAGGTATTTGTTCTGTAATTATGTCAAATTTAAAATGTACTTATGTACATTTTAATACATGTGTATGATAATACACACTAATAATACTGCTCTGTCTGTGAAATTTTAATTAGCCTGTGTCTGGAAGTTACAGATATTGTTCTTGATTGTTATAAGTAACAATTTGTTGATGAGCCACTAGGAGGCAGCAGTTACTTGCAAAAGAGACTCTTAAATTTCAAAAGTTGGATTGCAATAAAGTTGTGTTTAATATTCACTTAATGTTGTTTCATATTCACTAATCTCTACATTTGAGAATGTTGCACATTAATATGATGGGGTAAATATCTGCAATAATCTTCTTCTTCTTCATAGTAGTAGTAGTAGTAGTAAGGCATAATTGGAGCCACATTAATTTTCCTTGTTTTTTCAGTTTTGTTTCATGTACATTATTGACCTTCAGATTTCTCATATACTAATGCTCTGATTATTCTGGCTTATTGGGAACAACACTCCCACACACACACGCGCAGATGTCTCTCTCTACCCTTGCATTTCATGTGGTCCTGCAAGTTGGATTGTAATTAAGTTGTGTTTGACTTGTTTCCTATTCACTCTTATCTACATTTGAGAATGCTGCACATTAATATGTTGGGGGAAATATCTGCAATAATCTGCATAATGTACTTTATAAGGTAAATTGTTCAGATACTAGCTATTGCAATGCATTGTGGGATTTCATGAGTGTAACAGATACAGGTCTACTTTGTTCTAATGTCGTTCAATTATTAATGGAAGATTCTTTTAATGTCAAATCCAAACTATGCTTGCAGGAATGTCAGTTGGTGGTACAAATTCACAATTTTTGCATTTTTCCTATGTCACTCTCCTTAGCTGCTTTGTACTAACAATACACAGTACTCTTCTTCTTCTTCTGATTATTATTATTATTAGTAGTAGTAGTAGTAGTAGTAGTAGTAAGGCATAACTGGAGCCATATTAATGTTTCATTTACATTAGTGACCTTCAGATTTCTCATATACTAATGCTCTGATTATTCTGGCTTACTGTGAACACCATCCTCACACACACACACACACACACACAGATGTCTCTCTCTGCCCCTCGCATTTCATGTGGTCCTGCAAATTCCCAATGTTGGCGAGAAACTTTGTTTAAGAATAGGGTATGTTTAAGAATAATAAATATAAGGAATGTAGATTACACATATAGCTTATTCTTGTTCCCTGCATAGCCATTACTTCACCATTACTACACTTTGAGCCATCACACAGCACAATTCTTTAGTAATTTTTTTTCCAGCCATTATGTGAATACTCCTGCTAATGATATGTTATTTTAATTAAATGATTAGCATAGCAAACACTGGACTGCTCCAGAGGGAGAGAATCTGTTTTTCTCACTTTGTTAGCTGAATGGTAGTTAATGAATTCCCCTGTCAGATATCCTCAAACAAGTTTTATATAGTTCATAAAATTAATAATTCATTTCACTTACAATATAATTAGCCAAATGTCTTCCTCAGAACTACATTCAGTCTGCAGAAAGAAAAGAAAACTACATGCTGTATGTTACAAAAGAAAGAAAACTACATATGTTACAAAAAAAAAATCCAATAAAAAAGTAAGTACAAAATAAATATATTAGTGTTCATTTTAAAAGAATGTAGAACAATTATTGCACTTAATATAGTGCATAGCAATTTGACATGATGGCATATGACACTGTGTCATGCGACGGAGTTGGAGACAGATGCAAGTGCAGTTTAGAATTTATTAAAAACTGGCAAACATCCATAAATGAAGCAAAATTGTGAACAGGAACAGGCAATCAGCAAACAACAGTTTACATTCTTCAGTTTTAAAATGAACTTTTGTTCATTTTTAGCAAGCCTATAGCTCCCATGAAACGTTAAAAAGGAAATTTTGGACATGTCTTGATGTGCAAACTATATCTGTGGTAAGTGATGACTTATTCCTCTAAATAGGCTACTTACTTCAAGGACAGAGCTGAGATCAGTACTTGCTGAACTTAAAAGGTTATTTTCAATATATATAGCAGCTCCCAGTGGTCCAAATGGCCACAGGTACCAGGAACAAAGAGAGAATAAATGTCCCTTCTGAGCCGTATAAGGCGACCCTGTGCACCTCTGGCTGCTCTGTCACGCATTGCGCTTGCTGTCCTCGGGCAGATCTAGGGACATGAACCTGAATGACTTGAACTTTTTAGCAAGGACAGCACAGAAAAAGTAGACTAAGGAGTGTCAGAGCTGGTATTAAACAGTCTAATAACAGCTAATCAATAGTATTAATCAGTCTGTTCTTTGTGAGTTCTTTCTCTCTTCATTTACAGCATTTGGCAGACGCCCTTATCTAGAGCAACTTACAGAAATGAAAGGACATTACATTTATCTTATTAATACAACTGAGCAGTTGAGGGCCAAGGACAGCTTGAAAGTGCAGGGATTTGAACTTACACCCTTCTGATCAGTAGTCCAATACCTTAACCACCAAGCCACCACAGCCCTAAAGGAGGAATAAAAGAAACATCAGTGGATATGGAAGATGTAACTGCAAATATAGCACTATGGCCTTTGGCACAGTTTGATTTTAAGGCATGTGAACTCTTTTACACAGACTGCCTTTAGTTGCCAACCTGGCTTTTGATCATGAAAACAAGCCACCATCAGCTTGTATGTTATTCTTTGCCGATCTCATTGACACTCTGGATCAGTGATTTGCATGGTCATTAACCGTAACACGACTGAAATCCACAGGGGGTTCATTAGTGGGGATGGTGACCTTCTTTTGCCTCCCACAATCCAACTTTTTGACCTCTCAGTCTCATTATCTGCGGAGATGTAAGGGACCAGCGACTGTGAGGCACCAGTGCACAAGGCATAGCTCTTATTCCTAATCAGCCTTTGTATCAAAGTGTTTTGTGCCAAGGGCTTTCAGCAATTAAAAGTTACCAGTAAAATATATATAAAGAAAACACTAATGATTTATATTGCGGTGGAGAAAAAAGCCGGTCTAACTGTTGCCTGCTCGCTGTAGTCTGCTCATTATTACTATTCTGTTTACATTTTTTTTTAAATCTATGTTTAAATTCTTTTTCAGTTAGTAGCATGTTTTATGTTTGCTTCTATGCTTATGTAATAGTTGATGTGATTAAATCACTTTCTTCTGAGCACATTCTGTGTGTGTGAGAGAAAGAGAAAGAGAGAGAATTCTCTCCAAAGAAAGTGATTAATAAAATATTTTTTTTTCCCTTGCTGAGATGATAGATTGACTTATTACTTCTATTATGGTGTGACTTGACTGCTCTTTGAGCATTTGTAGCTCTCCTATACTCACTCACTCACTCCTATATTTATTCAGTCACTAATTTTTCACTCACTCACCAATGCACTAACACTCACTAATGCACTCACACATACAGTCACTCACTCACTCACTCACTGTACTATATATGTAATACATATACACAGTATATATATATATATATGTATAAACTATTTGTTGAACTTTTTTTTGCCACCAGAGGACACTAAAGAGGCATTTTTCCATTTAGTTATATAAACTATTTTAACTCGAATGCCCTTGCAAGACATAACCAATTAAAAATCACCAGAATGCTACATATGTGACCAAAAAGAAAATACACAAAGAACAATACACAGAGAAGTTTTTCTGCCAAGATTACACAGGTGTCTCATACCTGTGTCTCGTACCTGTGTAAACTCATAGGCCAAAACACGTGCAGACATAGTAAATATTGGCAAATTCATACTATTGATTATGCACACTCATAATGCCATCCTGGTAGAACAGGGTCAGAAACAAATCAGGACTATCGACTGGAAACAAGTATATGAGGAAACTAGAGCTAGGATCTTTAAACAATGAAGCTATGAATGAAAATAGGAAAATCAAGGAAAAGACAAGGAATGAGACAATATAACACACAATATATTGCAATCTTGTTAGACAAACAGAGAATAAGTGTATACACACACAAAGACACCAAAATACTAATCATGAGGGACATCTAAATTTTGAAACACCTTGAGGTCTCTACTTCTTCTAAATTGTCCTAATTTCGACAGTAGAAGCCCTAAGGACAATTGTTTTAAATAGTATTTATCCATAAACTATCTATTGGTATAACTAGTTGTCCATGAAAAGTGTTTATTAGGAGACCTGTTTCTCTTTATGGCAGCAAGTAAAAGGTTTATGTCCATTACGACTTTCACACTCTGTCCTTTTTTAAAGTGTTGTTTTTTCCATGCGTTTTTATGTATTTGTTTGATGTTATCATCCAATTCCAAAGTTTTTTTTTTTTGTTTTTTTTTCAATAGAGAAGAACACACTTACTGAGCACCAGATGTTATTGCACATACCCAAGCCCTGAGGATACAGAGATTAACAAGAAGAACAAACTGAAATATAATTAATTGGGAAAACATAACAGTAACAAATGAGGTGTCTTATAACTTTACATTTTCAATTCATTTAACATTAAAAGCTGAATCTGAATAAATGTGGCAAGACATGGATACAAGCAACACCACCTACTGAAGCTTGTTCAGGGTTATGTTACTTTTATTTTCTGTAATTACATTTGTAATTCACTCTGTAATTACACATACTTCAAGCAAATTCCCTTAGATTTTTCCTAATGAACACCTAAGCTGAACATCTAACATGCAGTAGGTCATTAAGCTCAGGAAGCTGCTAGTGATAAAAATAGAGGCAAAATCAAGTATTGCAGCGTCGCTCAAACTATTACAGGAATGTTTTTATTCTCATGTCATTCCATGTTGTTTATACACAGTAACTTGGAAAGAACATTCTTCTCATGAGAGCAAGTCTGTTCTGTATAGGGGCTACTTAGTTGATATAGTTGTTGATTATATAGTTTTTGACTAGTTGGGGTGGTGGGGAAAAAAAAAAACCCCAGCGAGGCAGATGGTAAAGAAAGCAGGTTAAATACACTTTATTAGTCTCAAATTATTTCAGACGAGATGAAACCAAATCTATAGTCAACTGCACAAGAGCACACTAGAGAAAGTCTTTCTTTATAACTTTTCTTTTATGTTGACAGACAACTCATGAAGATATTTGTCCTGCAGTTATTTTTGTTGTCCTTTAAAGCTAAATAAAACTTAAATAAAATCCTATCACTCCAGCATTGTGAATTCCGTCGTGAGCAGTGTTGTGTGAAAGAGCGCTTTCAGAGCTACGCGTTGCACATCACCATCCAATCGCACTCGGCTAGTTTGGAGTCGGATCAGCACACATTCTGAGGCTGGAGTTGAACACGGAGGAAAAAGCTTCCAGATGCTGATGTCAACATCATACCCACCATCCATCATTACACTATAAGGAGCTTCTGTTCTGTTCTGGGCACTCCTAGTTTCAGAATCAATGATTTCAGCTGAGCAGCCAGCTCATCCATATGAGTGCATTTTAAGAATAGGTACATCCTTAAATAGTGTAACATGATACACATACTTATTATTTTGCACATTTATCACACTGATTTATTAACTTTCACTGTAACCAGTATAGCTTAAAATGCACAGAAGTGGGAAATTTAATTTATAGCCTGTGCATGTTTCTTTGATGCACAAAAAATAGCACTGTCCTGATACACATGTTTCTTTAAGCATGATAAAGATGACTAGTTGACTACTTTTTGCATTAGTGGTTAACTTGTGAAAATCAATAGTCGTACAACCCCTACTGTACAGTGAGTTAAGGGCCTTGTACTGTGATATACTGAACATCATGTTATAGAATTTCATGTTTATTATGTCTATATATTTTCGAACTGTTTCACTCCAATAGATATTAGTGTTTGTTTCATGCCTGAACAAATGTTTCAGTATCGAGGTTTAAAAAATATGCTCAGTAGTGGGGCACAGCGTTCCTGCCTAATCTAGTTTAAAGCACACATCTTTCTAAAGAAACCCCAGCTGTGCTCCTAGCAACAAGTGCATTAGTTTGTTTGGAATTATGAGAGAAAAAGGAAAGGAAAGGTCATCACAGCTCATTTACAATGGAGAGGTGAGTCAGTTTGACTTTCTAAACATTCACTAATTACCACTGTGATTAGACTGGATTAGATTAGATTACTAGCATGCTGAACACTTTTTTTTTGCGTAGAGTGTTAGTTTTTGGCATTTAAATAAAAGAAAGAAATGGATAAACAGAATTTACATTTTGAATATCCACATTTTAGCATTTCATAAAATCATCATTTACACAATTAGTCAGAGAAGAGTGATTTCTGTTTTGTCTGTAGAAAACATACAAATATACTAAAGAATTGAGCTGAATCATCAAATACTGTACATTACAATAAAGTTGTAATACTGTCTTATCCACTTTAAAATTCTAATTCTTAAGCAGGAATATCATGCAAACACAGTTCAAATAAATTAATAAAAAAGATCATTTTAATAATAGCTATACATGACTAAAAATAAAAGTTTTATTTAACTAAATTAAAACAGTTTTTTAAATAAAAAAAAATAGAACATAGTTTTATTTTCTGCAAACATAGTTAAAGTAGTAATAAATCACTCACTTTTAAGTCAGTTAAATCTTGAATATTTGATATTTATTGATCGATATCATGCACAAATCTTACTTCAGATTAAAAACCTGTGTAGCGAATGCTTTAATAAACCACTGTTTTGAGTCATAGCCTATGGTTAGGGGTTGCCTTGCCCTTTTCTCTCCTTACTGTTTTTGGAATCATTCAAGATGTTTAAATCCACATAAATGAGCACTTCTCTGATTCACCGAGTAGCTGTCTTTGCCTCGGCAAGCATTTATCGAGTCACCCCCACCCCTGCTCTTTAAACTCGCAGCCTCTTTAAAAACCACTTCTGATGGAAAATGCAGATGTTTGCAAGTTTGCTTTGTAAGCGTATGGAATTGGTTTAGAAGGAATGCTTGTCCAGAGAAGAACAGTTGGAAAGTGAAAGGCACGAAGGCTTAAAAAGAGCAAAAGCTGGAAAGAGAGGTCAAGAGAAAGAAAGTGAAGAAAAAGAAAACGACAGAGTTATTCAATTTGGGTGTATAATTTCTTAATGCTAGCTTTCGCTCAATGACTCAGTCAATCACTCTCTAGTTCCAGTATTTACACCTGGAGGCCAGAGTTACCAACATTTAGGAACATGCTATAATTCATTTTTTGCTCCTTTATGTGGATTTAATTTTTTAGTCATGTATCGAATAAACATTAGTCAATGCATATTAAAGAAACATCACTTAGCATGTGTTAACTTTCTTTCCCTCTAAGAGGTTCAGTAGATCCAAGCCATGTCAGCAAAATGTCCCCACAGCATAACAGAGCATGCCACCGTTTTTTTTCCCTTTAATTTGTCACTTGTCTGTATAAATCTTAGATGGGGCCCTGAATGATCATTTATCTCAGGAGTTATCCTATTTACTGTTTACCTACATTTTCATGTTATTTTATGATATTGTAACTACATGATGGTAGCATCTAGCATCATAAAGCGTTTCACAGTTTGTGCCTCTAAGGGAGTCCCATACATCCTTTATGTAGAACCTTTTTGGAAAAAGTAGAACCACTTTACCAAGCTAGAATGCCTAAATGTCCAAGCTAAGCTAGAACGCCTAAATGTGTGTTTTTTTTTTTCCTATACTGTTCATTTAAAGCTACATTGCCAGTCTTTGTGGGTGTTAGAACAATCCAACTGTGGTGCGATGATTAAAAATGGGTGTTTGACTGCTGCAATATGGCGAGCATGTGTGTTCGCGCCCCGATAATTACAACACTTTGAAAGCCACAGAATCTGTCCTTTTGAAGTGTGGCTCTCTGAGTCCACTTTGAAGATTCATCTGGAACCAAAAGCAAAAATAGCACAAGATAAACTCGCAGAGACTGTGCCTTGAAAGAGAAAACATGTCAAAATGTGACAAATTTAGGATAATCTGAGGATATAATGTTTTGACATGTACACAAAGATTTCTTTTGCCCTGAGAGCAGTATGGTGTGTTTTAGTGTAGAGCTGTGTACTGTTGTGTGTTGGTGCGGCCTCTGTACAGTTAGTGTGTAATGAAAGTTACAAGACTTCGTGTTCATTTGGAGTTTATGGGGCATGAAGGTTTAATGGGGTCACTGTTTGAGCTGCACACACACACACACACACACACCTTCTGAAACGGTTACTGTAGCTGTAGAATAGAGGTGAAAGAGAAATGGTGTGTGCCAATTACTAAATGGATGCTAATGCTTCATTAAAAACTTCAGTCCAGGCTAAACTGTCTGGTCCTTATGTTTTCTTAATTCTTCATGTTTTCTTTTTGTCAAAGTCAAGTTAGAACTTTTACATAAAAGGTCCAACTTGGTCATTGGTTGTAAGGAATACTTATAGTGTAAAAAGTGAAGCCCAGAATATCTAGGAGTTGAGGTATGATACAGAGTTTACTACTCCATGAATATTTTTCAAGCCAAAATGCATAACTCTTTATGGATAGAATGAATTCCGTTAACTAGAGGGTTTTTGCCAGCTAATTTGACTATTTTTCATCAGCATTTTCTGTCAATAAACCAATATTTCAGGTTTAACAAAACATGAGTCATTTAGGCATTTAACCCTACCTAATTTAAGTAGGCCAAGATTTAAGTTTTATAAACATATGTATTTTATTTAACTCCATCTTTTAATCTGAGTGGTAATCCTCCACATTTGTGTTAACTTCATTATTGTAATGTTCAAATTGAGCATCTACACTAGTACCAAATAGCCATCATCTTGGGCTTTTCGCAATCATTTTCAAGATTTTACCCAGAATAGTATGAAAAACCAAAAATTGCCAGCATCCTGTTGATAAAATAAGGCTTGTGGATCACAGAGGACTCATAAAACTATGATGAAAATTGTGCAGGCAAACGGACACTACAACCAGAGAACTTGCATCCAAATACGACACTGATGTGCAGAATGTCTTCTCAGAAAGCTCCACTTCATCTTGCCTCATCTTAAATGGGTTACAATCGCTATTGGTTATAACCAATGCTGATGTCAGTGCAGAACAAGTACATGCACTCAAGTGGACACACTGATGAGTAGAAAAGGTTGTCTGATCAGATGAATCCAGGTTGATTTTGCATTATGCTGATGAAAGGATCAACATTTGGTGCAAGCAGAATGAGACCATGGAGACATCCTGTTTTATGGTGTGAGGATAATTTCCTCATTTGCATGGCATGGTTTTTCTCTACACCCAGATGAAAATATGCAGCACAATAATACATAGTGTCACAAAGCATATACTGTATGGTCACTGAATGGTTTTAGGTACATGAATGTGAGTTTCAGTGGACTGCACTATGCTTCCTGGATGCACTATGCACCCATCTTTAGGACATGGTGGAAAGGATTTTTTGAAAACTGCATAGCCACCTTATTTGCAGAAACTGAAACTGTGTAATACACTAAATCAGCAGTACGCTGTACAACATCCTTGAGCAACATATCCAGCATCTTGTTGAACCCAAACCCCATCAGATGTATGCTTTTCTTAAGCTAAAAAAACAAAGAAACCATAACTGATCCAACATCATCAATTAGAAAAAAAAGGCTATGTCATATGTCATATACTTTTAGTCATGTCTGGAAGTATGTGGACAATGACAGAGTTTTTGTGATTTTGCCTTTATACACCACCACAATGGATTTGAAAAAAAAAAACAAAACAATAAAGATGTAATCAAAGTGTAGACTTTCAGCTTTATTTTAAGAGGTTCCACAAAAATATGGCATTTACCATTTAGGAAT
>CM075020.1:9771216-9818148 GCA_037576675.1 Pangasius sanitwongsei | reverse complement strand
TCTAATCTGGCTTTCCTGTTCTTGAATGTTACCAGCGGTTTGCACCTTGTTGTAAACCCTCTGTATTTACATTCATGTAGGCGTCTCTTGATTGTAGATTTTGACAATGATATGCCTACCTTCTCCAGAGTATTCTTGACTTCTGTTGATGTTGTGAACCTCTTAAAATAAAACTGAAAGTCTACACATCTTGATTGTTTTAGTTCAAATCCACTGTGGTGGTGTATAAAGGCAAAATCAAAATCAATCAAAAACTCTGTCATTGTCCAAATACTTCCGGACCTGACTGAACAGCTAATTTACTAATTCATTCACTCTAGTATAGTAAATCAAGAATGTTTATATGCATATGTCTGTTTGTTTATTTATTTATTTATTTATTTACAGTTTAATTGGGTTTTTATTGAGCACTTGATGTATGTGACTAAGGAGCTGTCTTAGATTGATTCATAGACTTATACAGTATGAATGCATATAGTCTTCTAAAAAAAAAAAAGAAAAGAAAAAAAAAAATTTTGTTCCAAAAGTGAATTTTGGAACAGTTAAATCGCATTTCGAGTCTGGTCAGACCAAATAAATGAAGAAACTCCAGAATTTCTGACAGGCCAGCAATGTCTCTGCTTTTTTTCTGTCCACTTGTGCTTTGAACACCAGGTTTGGTAACAATTATTGGCCCCCAAATCCATTAGAATAATGAGAGTCATTCAGTAAAAGATTGATGTCTCTCTCTCTCTCTCTCTCTCTCTCTTTCTCTCTCTTTCACACACACACACACACACACACACAGACAGCATGTGTAACTAGTTCAGCTCTGTGGAAACTTTTGCCTGCCAGCTCATTACTCATTACAACTATTCCGAGCATATCTACTTGAAATTAGTAGCACACCTGGTAAATAGTCACCAGCTTTATCACAAACACATACACACACACACACACACACACACACACACACAGATGTCTCTCTCTGCCCCTTACATTTCGTGTGGTCCTGCAAATTCCCACAGATGGAGAGAAACTTTCTGTCATCTGTAGTTGTACTTTCTGATCAAGGAGGCGCTACGGAGCCATTCTCTGAAACTTTTTTTTTTTTTTTTTTAAATACTATTTATTTTTTCTGAAATCCTCTTCACTGTGCCAAGACATTATCTAACACAGAAATGGAGCCTCTATAAATCTCTCTCCCTTTCCAAAGCATCTGGAAAGCATTAGAAACTCTATGTTATGAAAACGAGTGCAATGGCAACCTAGATGAACAGCACACAGAGACTGTCTGTTGAACTAGTAAGTCATATTTCTACATGCATGGGAATAATTTGGATCCAGAAAGGAGAAGAGGGCCAATATGCAGGGTCAAGAGGTACAGAGAAACTGCTATATATGATATGGCTTAGCTTATATCTTCAGCATGTACAGAGAGAAGTATTTCAGTGTGATTCTTATTAAACATTAAGCTGTAATTCTCTTCTGGGTGGGCTGGCTACACTTCAAATTATGTCTCCAGGGCTCAGTGTGCTTTTGGCTTAGAGAAACTGTCAGATGCTGCTTACTAGAAATCAGTTTACATTCATCAATCGGCACCAGGACAAAGGATACAAATCCAGCTGGGGCTGGCTATCTAAATCCTTTTAGGAGTGTCATCCTGAAATTCTGTCTCCACAAAGAGAGACGTGGGGATTTCCCACACTCTCATAATTGAATTGGGGCGTTTAGAGGCTCCAGACATCTCTGTAGAGTTGTAAAAGCAAGCCAGCATGTATTATCAGATGTTTGTCTTGTTTTGTGCTGCCATAGCACCCTGAGCTGGAGCATGAGTGTGCAGGGCCAATGGATACATGTGTACTATCAGCAAGCTAAAGCCTGTACAACCTACTATACAACACACTAATCTCAAATACATACACCCCCCCCACTAGCTTCAGTTAAGGAGGAAACACACACAAGAACAATATAGGTAGTTCTGAGAAGTCCAAAATGGTTTAAATACATTCAAGGTTCTTACTAAATGGTTTTAGTCAAATCTGTATCTAAGGACATCCTAAAGGTTTAACATTCCCACTATGCATGCCATGTTATGCAGCTCTTGATAGGTGTATGAATATCCTGTTGTTTTTATCAGGTACCATCATGGATTCATTCACACATGAGGGAAGGATAGAAATAGGAAAATAAATCATTCTGGTGGAGATGCAGGACTGCTTGTAGTAAACATTCAGAGAAATGTGTAAGGTTCCTCAAAGGAACATTATCTTAGATAAGGTTAGGGGTTCGTTCTCTCGTTCTTTCATTCTTTCTTTCTTTCTTAAAACACTTTGTAGTAGGGCCCTACACAGAACCATTAACAGTTCCCCTAGAGCACGGTTTCCCAGCCCTGGTCCTGGAGCACTCGCTGTCCTGCACATTTTTGTGTTTTCCTACTACCAACCCACCTGATTCAACTAATCAGCTAAGTAACAGCCCTTCCTGCACTGACGTGGGTGTGTTAGAGAAGGGAAAACTCTAAAATGTGCAGGACAGGGGGTACTCCAGGACCAGAGTTGCGAATCTATGCCCTAGAGGGACAAATCAACCAACTCTTTGTGGTTCTATATTTCTTTGTTTCCTTGTATGTAGAGCTGCATAATAAAGGTTAAAATGATATGTATGATTAATTTGTTCAGTATTAAATCCATGATTATTGTGATTTAATGTGCCAGTAAACATTAATATCTCACTTTAGCTAAACTCATGTCACAGATGATTATATTTAATGAATTCAGCAAGCCAAAATTGTGACCTGTATTAAAATATTATGTTTTAAAAGATTTAAACAATTGCAGCTGTATCAATATGTGTATACAGTATTACAAGAATAGTTCTAAAACGCTGATAAAATTACAAGTAAGCTATAGTTGATTGATCATCTCTTTCTTTCAGTGGAAACTGAATATCATGTGAGAGTATACCTATTCAAGTATACCTGAATACAGAGACGGAAAAGGACTGGTCAAGGGCAAATACAAGTCATGTATATTACAGTACATATTCATAAACTCATACCATTTATCTGCATAATTACAGGTGTTTTGAAGTTACTGAAGTCACACGTTATACCCAGAAATGCAACAGGACTGATCTTTCAAAAGATATAGAATAGCTTATGTATGTATGTATGTATGTATGTATGTATGTATGTATGTATCTATCAATCAAGTCCACTATCCGAATTTATATCAAATATCTGTATTCTATGGCTGTGAGACAAGGTAGTTTGAAACCGTGAGAGATGTGATCTTTCTGAGAAAAGAAAGAAACTCCAGACATTCGTTCACTAACAAACAGAGTGTATAGGTTAAAGATCATCTGTGTTCTGAAGATGACAAGTGAACACGGCTTTATTCAATACGTAAGATACTGTTTTGAAGTAAAACCAGGCATTTTCAATCAGTTTTACTAAGAAGCACCGTCAGTCACAGGCATTTCTTGCTTTACATTGTTCTTAATTAGTCCATACTTAGCAATATTATTTAGAATGATGTTTCTTGAGTGATATATTAACACTGTGTGTGGTATGATATGCTGTCATATAAAGACATAAAAAGCGCATTTTACATAGCCAAAGTAAATCCCTTCTCCCTCTCCCATTCATCTTGCACCCCGTGTCTGGAAAGTGTAAAATCGCCTATGAGTTACATTTCTGTGAAGTGACACTTTAGTGAGCAAGCACATCTCACTTGGAAAATATATTCTCCTGCATCATTAGATGCATGAAAGAAGAAGAGTCCTTGTCTGCCAGTTTTCTTTACTTCCCCACGTACTTAAATATAAGAGACAGGGAAGGTGGGGAAAATGTTATTGTCAGACAGCCAGTTGTTTAGGCAGGGCCAGTACATGATTTATTGCAACATCTGCAAGACGGAAAAAGGTCTGCTTTTAATTATGCAAGCCCCACCATCGCTCTAGGAGAGACAAAGCAAAGCATGAAAGTACTGAGACTCAGAAGGAGGGGAAAAAAAGGTGAAAGTGATGTAGTATTAGACAACGTTTACCACAGAGACATGTGACTACAACATGAAGCTCCAGTATTCAGTATTTAAGAAAAATTTTTTTTTAGTAACAACAACAACAACAACAACAATAATAATAATAATAATAATAATAATAATAATAATAATAATAATAATAATGTGTTCCTGATATAAGGCATAGAAATGGCTTTTTTTTCCCTGAACGTAAGGACAGAGAAATCCACCAGGTTGCCTATAGCCATCTATTACTGCAAACATTTTGTGTCTGTGTCTCCACATCTGGCAACGATGAGTGCAAATTAGCTATGAAATTCCAAGTGTCTAACTGTAAGATAAGGCTGGGGCATGCTAAATTCATTTCCTCTGCTTAGTCACAGTGGCGGATCAAAGCGTCATTCTGCTACACAGGTTTCAGGTCAGAGCTTGTGGGCTCTTTCTACGGAAGGCCTGCTCATTTCCTTGCTTCCCTTCCTCGCTTCTTACGTCCTCCCTCTGAGGAAGTGCTGAAAAGGGGCAAGAAAGGAAAACAAAGACAGGAGGAATCAAGAACAAATGTATGTACCAAATGAGGCATCCTTGCTCACAGACGCTTCACTTCAAAGTGACTTTACCTATTGATGACAAGTTGCCCAGCTATATTAACTGTTATAACTGATCAAATACAGAACAGTATTTACAATCTGAATTAAACTTTAACAAAACATTATTCACATGTACAGTAATACACTTAAATGTTTATGTTTCAGCCTATCACTTGACTTCTCACAGGGCTGGTTTTAAAACCAGGTATATTTCGTTTGACCTTTCATCCAAGGATGTCCATGCCTTGCTTATATAATTTTGTACTTATGGTTCTTATTATTGCATTATTTATTGTAATTTAATTTTTGGAGGATGTATACTGTAGCCTTATATATGTCACAAGCCGAATTAAAAAGACTGCCTTATAGGAAGCACCAGCGTATGCTTGATCTAGAAGCCTAATATCTCCTTATTTCTAATTTACCCTGAGTGTTTTAAGAATTGGTACTTCCTTAAATATGGTGGACTTCAATCAATTTCCAGCAGTGCAGCCCAAAACTCTGATTGATACCTCCTTGATTCCTCAATCATATGTCCTTCATCCATGACCTAGGAAAGCAAAGATAGGAAATGAGAAGATGCAGTGAAAGAAATGAGAAGCACGAGCTGAAGGATGTAGTAGGATATAGGAATCAAGGTGGAATCAATTAGAGATTTGGGATAATTCTCAGGAGGCTCCGAGTCCAGTCCTAAAGGGCCACAGACATACAGAGATTTGTCACCCTTTTCCTAACAAATCACATTCAGCTCATTAAGGTCTTGGCAATTAGCTAATGAGTTGAATCAGGTGTTAGGTGATAGGTGCTAGTATAGAATTAAACTGTGCTGCACTAGTGCCCTCCTATACTAGTCTGCTTGGTGTAAACAGTGATTCTGACTGTAAGATGATGGCTGATCCTGGAGCAACTTTGCACCAGACACTGAAGGTTCAAGGAATGGCCAATTTCCTGTCTAGTTTCACTGGAGACAGAAATCAAAGAGCAGTATTATTTTGGAATTTAGGTTATTTTCCTTTTTCCTTTGTGGATGCTGTTTTGTTTGCTTCTCAGCTGGCTTCTATTTGATCAGCACACCATATTTTGACCATAACTTCTGTCTCTTATAAAAAAAAAAAATTGTTTCTTTTGGCTTTGGTGGAAATTATTCTCATTTTTGGAATGGAAAATACAAAGAAAAACATACGCCAGAAGAGCCTTTTCTAGACCTTGCATTCTTGGTGATCACTTTTTCCTTGGTTTAATTAAACCCAACTCCTCAGCTTATCCTGAGAGAAAATCTGGATCGATTGGTTTGGCTGCCAATCTAGCCAAAAGTATCTGTACATTCTGGCTTTTAAGAATTTGTTGATCTTCATGGATGAGTTGGGTCTTTGATCATTCTGTATTTGTTCATCTCTGTTGTTCATCACTATGTCAGCACTCCTCACCAGCTGTGCTCCAGGTGTTGGGCTTTGTGTGTGGTTTCCCTGCATTGCGTTCTTCCTGTTTGAATTGGCTATTTGAAATGCTGCCATGATGCATGATTCCAACATGTCTAGTCCTCTGAGTGTTTATTGCCCAATTAAGAAAACTGGGCTAGGAAAGAGCAGTGACAAAACTCGATTTAAAAGATTCATCAAACACCTCGGTTAAATAGTTGGGATTAGCCACAGATACACACACGTACTGTACATACACAGTTTGTCAGGGGCCATCAGTTAGATTTGACCACATCATCCAAAATCACAGTATCATTCACAATTAGATGGATGGATGGACTTAAATTTCTTCATCCTGTGAGAAGTGGTGCACCCAGAATTGGATCTTGCACCATGTCAATGCACCTGCAAACACTGCGTTTTCAAAAAAAGATTTTTTTAACCAGAAACAATTTGGTTATTGCTTCACATCCACCGTATTTGCCAGATCTCGCTCCTTGCGACTTCTTTTTGTTCCCAATATTAAAACTGAGACTGAAGGGGAAAAGATTGCCCACCGTGGAAGAAAATACAAAAAAAAAAATGCAGGAAGCTCTAAACATGATGACAAAAGATGACTACAGGAAATGTTTCCAGGAATGGGAGAAATGCTGGGACAAGTGTATCGCATCACAAGGAGAGTACTTCAAAGGGGAATAAAGGAGAAATGCTGTAAGTTTCATAATAAGTTTTCATTATTTTTTTTCCAGGAATTTTTGAGTCCCCCCTTGCATTTGTAAATGTATTCTCAGTTGGACACAAATGGCACCCCAAGCATGGAATCACCCAAAAAAAATCAACATCCCTAAAACCACTATTACAAGTACGATTGATTTAAAATGCCACCACTCCTCTGCATTTTTTTCCTTACTTTCATTCTCACTCTATGCTGTTTTTCTTAACAGCACCAGCATCTTTCCCCAGTCTAATAGCTAACCATAGCATTTTTGTCTTTTGTTTTTTTTGCTCTGCTGTCCTTACTATAATGACATCACCTCTAAGAGAGCACATGCACACACACACACACACACACACACACGTCTCCAATGTTGCATCTATGTAGTTATGTAGTACTGCATTTATCCTGTATACACAGTACTGTATTCAATACTTTACCTTTTTTTTTTTTTTTTTTTTTTTTTTTTACAGATTTGACATAATTTGAATGTGTGGGATGAATTTAGGGTGAAAAATTCATTTAAAAAAAAACCCTCAAAATCCACTATTTTATGATCATGCAGGAACAAGTGCATTTGCATCATCAGCTCAGTGATTAACATTAATAAAAAGCACATGCAAAATGGAGGATCAATCCCAAATGCACCTCAATAGCTCAATTCCTAAGACTAGCTACCTACAGGATGAACCAATCAAAACTATTCAGTAAGCATTAGATGAAATTGGGCAATCAAACTGTGTTCCATATCTCCAAACTGACAAGCATTGTCCCTGGGCTGGTAATGTAACTCAAAAAGGAAAACAGTAAGTGGGTATATGAGGGAAATACTCATCATTATAAGGCAGTATATGGAAACAGCCTTTTAAATCTAGAAGGCAATGTTGTATAAAATCTATAATTTATCTGCTTATTGTGCATTGGAGAATGTAGCTCAAGGTTTACAGCTGATAGAAAAGAAAATATCATAGGCCTGACTGAAATGAAAATGCTACCGGGACCTAAATCAAGGTCTAGTACAGAACCACCACAGAGGAAATGATCATTAAGCCACACATTTCAAAACAGAATGACTCAAAAACCCCACTGCAGCACTGACACAGCAGCAGCAGGTGTGTTAAACCCCACATACACACGTTTACTTGTGCACACTGTTTAAAGATTAAAACCTTTAAAGCTGTGTTTGGGCTACCAGGTGGGGGGCTGAATAGGGAAGCTTATGGCTATGTTTAGTGGTCTGTGGTGGAACTTGGATATGCTAATAAACCTCACAACCACTGTTTCAACACCAAGACCAAACAAAGGTGAGGAAAAACAGCTGAGAGATGTCATTTCTCCTTAACAACATCAAAACATGACATGGTGCTCCAGGGACCAAGTTCACTTTGGGAATAGTCCACTAGAGCAGACTTTTCCAGAGATGCCCTGAAGAATATACTTGCTCTTTAAATCCCCGCCTTCCCATGTGACTGTCTTGACATGAGTTTAACAGAAGCAACAGGGACATTTATTCTAGGTTTAAAGACAAGGTTACAAATGAAGTCAGAACAGTTTGTTGACTGTGTAGCAGCACATGTTTTATTATCAAAGAGTGATATGTGCAAAAGTGTGCTTTACTTGTAGCAAAGAAAAAGAAAAGCATATGCATGGATAACTAAATAGACTCGCAAACAGAAATGGGTCAAACATTGTATTAGTTTACTGGAATACATCCGTTTTTTTAAACAAAGTCTCAGATGGAACAGATAGGTGAAAGCAAATCGAAAAGTCCTAAAATGCCACTAGCCATGTTATTCATAGAAAAAAGTACCCACGAGACGTTGTGCTGTCATTTGCGTACATTGCACAGAAACACAAAGGAGTCTTTGTGTAGAAGAGGTGGACCAGCCATTACCATTCCCTTATGTTTGTTTTGATTATTTGACTCATGTCTGTTCATGACAACAATCTTCCAATAAAAAAAGTATGCAAAATAATGGATCCTATTTACAATGTTAATTTACAAAATAAAATTAACTTCGTAAAATGTATATATATATGTATATATACTTTTGATATCTGTTTTTGTACAAAAGTAACAATGGATATACTTTATTTATTTATTTATTTATTATTATTATTATTTTTAAACAGTTTCAATCTTTTGGAAAGATTCCTCATTTTTACCTTTTACATTCAAAACCAGCGTGCACAAGAAGTGTCCAAGCTGAGGTAGAATTCTTTATTTGGTCCTCCTCGTTAAATAAATGGAGTGTGCAGTCTCTTTCTGATTCTCTGCCTGTGGTGCTATGAACAGGGTTGAGAGCTCGGACAACTCTCCACTGTCCTGTTGCTGTCGAACGGCAGCTCGTACACACTGCTATCTGGGTCCACCTTCAGGTTCTGGGAAAGTGAATGAGCAGAGAGGTCCTCCTCATGCTCGGAGTCATAATCGAGGGGTGTGTAGAGGTTTTCATGGAGTGTCACTCCTTTGTGAGAGAGTGACGTGCAGAGGCTGGGGTAAAGCTCCTGCTGAGGCCTCCATGGTGCTTTGCCAAAAGTACCTGATGAGATAAATGGAAGCACACTCGGTCATCAGAGCTGTGAATGGCCTTAATGTTCAGAATCAGAAAAGAAAATTATCCCATAAAATGAAGAAAGAACATAGGAATTTATCTAGACAGTAACATTCGACAAATGGGCTACTTGCACAAACACTTCCTCATTATATCCAAAACAGCATTTCTGCTTCCAGCTTGTCCAATACAACACCCAAGCTAATGTTAGCCCAAAGCTATTGCTTTATTGCAAGACTGAAAAAAACCCCAAATGTTAGACACTGCTGTTTCCCTGCATGGCCGAACAAACAGTGCTACCGGAGACGCGAGACTCATGCTATGTAACAGAAATACGTCAAAACCGTGAGTGCATGTAGCCCATAACAACCCTCACACAAATATATACTCTCGTACCATATTTTATCTGAGGGTAGTCTATCTGATGCTATGCACAATTAACACTAACATTAATCCTAAACCATCTATCAGCAGAAAACGATTATTGCTTACAAGATATTCATTTGTCTTAAAAAGTGGGCAGTACGAATACCCAGTGGTTAAAAACCACAGCAAATCTGCTGCACTTGATACACTAATATCAGAGCTGCTAGGACCTTTCACGTACATTAAAATAAAAGAAAAAGATACTGTTATCTAACAGACTATCTGGATCATGGTTCTTGCTTGCTGAAATGATCTGCATAAATTACAGGTATGTATTGTGTATGTATGTATGTATGTATAAATTAACATCCTGTAAGTGATCTAGACATGGAAGGGACTGCACATTCTCCTGCAAATGTCGACAATATGATCACAGGTTTTTTTTTTTTTTTTAAACTCACCCATGTAGGAGGCAGAAGGCAGCTGTGACTGGACACATTCTCCCCCCTCACGCTGTACCAGCATCCCAGGGCTCATGTGGTCAAAAGGGTCCGAGGACAGCGAGGGAGTGTATGTGTAATATTCTCTCTTTTTTAAGCTGGGGAGTGATGGGCTGTAAGAATCTCTGCACATAAGCCTCTGATCTGCAGTACAGCCTGAAGGGTAAAGGGTGAAACATGACAACATTACCACACTGTATACACCAGTCAAACACAGAAATGAACAGACTGGAGCTCATATGCTTCATGTTATCATTCAATAGAAAAATCTGTCCACATTACTCTTTGTCTACTCTTTAACAAATAACCAGTAACCTCTAAGGCCAGATATCAGATAATTGCGCTGCACCCTGTTTACCTAAAATTTTAATCTGATACCTTTTCCCATCAAACAAGGAACTACCCAAACCAAGAAAAACAAATAACAAATAAGTCCAGAGTTCTATACCCATGTCTCACCTGTATATGTGTCTGTGGACTCTGGGCCATACAGGTTGCCTCTCCTTAGCAGTGTGCTGATAGGCCCTTGGAAATGGCAAAGCAGAGGGTCAATGGCCGCCTCCATGTCTGCTTCACTTCCTGTGTCTAGCTGACAAACACCTATAGGTATCATAAAAGCCAATGTTACAAAACCACTTCTCAATTATTGGCACTGTGAAATTAGGGCCATCCTTGCCAACGTAACATGACTGAGTTTTCTCCTATAATGCTGGATGAGACTGGAGAACACAGGAATCAGAGACATTCTTCAGTATAGAATCTCTCCACATCATCCAGGATCCTAGGTCCTCTCTTGTGCACTCTCATCTTCTTGCCCCCCAGGTTTGCAATGGGGTATAGATCAGGGGACTGGTATGGCCATGTTAAAAGCTTTATTTCTGCAGTAACTAAACCATTTTTGTATGGATGAGCTATTTTTATTTATTCTGGCCCTCAATACTGTTAATTAATACTTTGGTGTAAAGGTTCCCACATTCTCAACCTGGTGCCTGTGCTAAACTAATGAAGCATAAACAGGACACCAAACATGTCATCACGGATCGAGTACATCTGGGTAAGTGTTAATTGGTTCCCCAAACCATTTATTTAAAGGACCTGTTTATTTCTGGCACAAAATAGTCAGGTGTTTTACCTTTCATGTCCTTAGGCTGCAGGTAGAATCCTCCCATGGAAGAGCTCACGTACTGGTAATTGCTACCGCTCTCAGAGGGCACGTAGCCGTCCTGCCGTTCTGCCAGTGTTCCCTGAGAGGACAGATAGCTAGGAATGTCCGACGGCAGATTGGTCTCATCTATAGAGGGCAACAAAAACAGATCTCTAAGGCACCAACTTTAGCATGAGAGTAAGACATCCTAATAGTAGTATTTTTATATACTTTATAAAATACCAATCATTCAACAGCATAACAACTTAATTCTACACATAAAGGATTATTCATTAGCTTTGAAGCTCCATGCATCACTTAGTACTTACCAGTGTTAGTGACGCTGCAGTCCTCGTTGCGTCGGCGTGTGTGGTAGATGATGACCACCCACACTAGTGACGTGCCCACCACACAGCACACTACAGCAATTATGACGATGCCCACTGTGGTCCAGCCGTCCTCCTCTGATCCACTGCTGACTGGGCCCAGTGCTCCCGTGCCCGCCTGGTTTGACTCACAATTAGGATTTGGCAAGACAGCCAGGCGCACATTTCCCCTCTCTGTGCCCAGCGGGTTAGACATCTCACAGGTGTAAGTGCCGGCATCAGCCTCCGCTGCGTCCACAATGATCAGGAGCTGGTTTCCAGCAGCAAAAAAGTGGCGCTCGGTCAGTGCTAATGGCCCGTCATCCTTGGTCCAGTTTAGGCGTGGCGGAGGACTACCACCTGCGATGCATTGCAGCACGGCCGTCTCGCCTCTAGCTACAGTGCGGTCCGTCAGCGGCCGCAGGAAAGAAGGCATTTCTAGGGGGAAAATAAAGTCATGAATTAAGCTATCCAGTCAGACTAGCAAATATTTAAAATGCTGTAATAATCAGTGAATCAAACACATTATGCACAATTATTGGATATTAAAAATGTACTATAATTGACTCAGTATAAAAAAATTCTTGTGCTATATCAAGTCACTCTGGAAAGCCTAAAATATTAAGGTCAGCTTTTGCACATGTTTTTGGCACAACATTTGGTATGAAAGAAAGGCAGGCTTCCCATCATATACTGTGTTGTGAACCAGAGACATGTAATAGGAGCTTAAAAATGAAACAGACTAACATTCGTTCTCTGCGGCAAGGAGGAGGAAAAAAAAAAAAGAGAATTGTAGAGGGCCAGTAAATGTTAGATGTCCACTGGCTCTTATTACCTGCTTCTACAATTCTTACCTAGTACAGTTAATGTGGCATTAGCAGATATAGCTCCAGCTGTATTCTGGGCAGTACAGCTGTACACGCCAATATCTTCCGTTTTCACTTTCACAATGAAGAAGACGGCATCGCTGGGCATAACATGCATCCGCCGTTCTCTTGCAGCTGGAAAGTCCGTGCCTCCGTCTTTCTGCCAGGCTATCTGAGGAGTTGGATGCCCCGTAGCGGCACACTCTAACCGGGCTGTGGCTCCAACACGGACCGTCAGATCCATAGGAATTTTGGTAAAGGACGGCAGCACTGATGAAGACGGTGATATTATGATATTAGTCAATGGTAGAAAAAAAGAAACCTTGCTAAAGCTTTTACTGTACTGCTTACTGTAAACACAATAATTCAGTGCTGTCTGCTTAAAACAAATACATTCCATAATGAAATCATTTATTTTCATCTTAAAACCACATGTACTAGCATTGTGCAAATGCACAGAAACTTCTGCGGTATCATATCACTTACTGTGGACAGTAAGTTTGGCCTTGGTGGAATAGGTGGAGCCGAAGTGGTTGGAGATGACGCACTGGTATTTGCCCTCGCTGGAAGATTCCACATGGCGCAGCTGCAGTGTGGTCGTGTACTCAGTAACCTGGCTCCCATCACCCGCTTGAGCTCTAAGATGAGCCTGGTTGTGAATCTCTGCATTGTTTAGCACCTCGTTGTCCTTCTTCCAGGCAAAGGTCATGGGCGAGTCACTGGAGCTGGCTGCCGAGCATACAAAGGTCACGTTGGTGCCTTTGATGGCTGACTGCGTCTCAGGCTGCACCGTGATTTGAGGTTTGGGGAAATCAGCTGTTCACAGAAGAAACAGTGAAATTGTTTTTAGTGAAATATAGAAGACCAAAGTTGAACAAACGTGAGCTTATATCTTGGTGCTTCATAGCAAGTACTATTCAAAACCTGAGATGTCAGTGTGTTTCTTTAGTGAAATAAGTTGTCCGGAGTAATCCATTACGAAATTTCTTCCATTATGAATTTTCCACCATGAGAAAGAAGACCTCATGCTCGGTCAGGTATGACATGCTTGGAAAATGTGCACCAGGCACCTACTCACCACACACAAATTCATCCTGGCTGACCGCAAAGACACTCTTGGCCTTCAGCGGCTGTGGATGGGCACAGCTGGCGTTGCCCAAGGAGAGGAAGGCGCTCTCTGCCACCCACAGCGGGAACCACTTCAGCTGGCAGTCACAGAGCAGACTTGATGTATTCAGGTGCCTGGCAGAGCGCAAAATGGAAAAAGAAAGCGTAAGCACACACTCAGTGCAAGAATACATAACAATGTAGAAAAAGAATTTGGTTGAAGTCAGACATGCAAATCGCCTATACGTACATTCCTATTTTCTAATTTTTCAAGCAACAGTTGAATCATTGCACTGGAATCATCCTTGCCAATTTAGGGGGGGAAGAGTCAAAGAAATTAAATAGCCACAGTGGAGGGACGAAGCAAGTTTAAAAACTGGATACCACTTAATTCCTCAGAGCGAACGATAAAAATCAATCAATATTTAGACAAATTCGGACCAACAAACTATTACACTGAAGCCAGTTTCATTAACCAGACAACAGTCAAAAAGGCAGCACTGGCATCCACCCTCCCATTTTAGAGAACGGGGGAATACCGAAATGCATGTCAGCCATTTTTCTATCGTGAATCAAATAACCACAAAGATGTGTTGAGGGTTTTACTGCATTCAGTCAAGAGTTTTTCTGCTTTTCAAAAGAACAGATCTTCTGAATTCCAGTGAAATTAAATTATATACATTCATCACTTACAGTTCTTCTAGTTTTTTCATCTGGGCAAAAGAATTTCCTTGAATTGACATGATGGCATTGTTGCTGAGGTCACTGAGTTAAAAGAAGGGGGAAAAAAACAACAACAAAGTGTTAGAAAAACACAAAGTAGAACAGATCTGTTTAAAAGAGGCTTTGGACAGAAGTGAGTCATTTGCATGGCTACAAGTACTCACAGGCGCTCCAGCAAGTCCAGTCCTGTAAAAGACTTCTTGGTAACTGATCGAATCTGATTCCCTTGAAGAAATCTAAAAGCCCAGCAAGTCAGTTAATTAGAAAATATCTACTTCATTGCTTCAAAACAATCATGAACTTGGTGTTTTATTATAATGCACAACATGAGCAAGAGGAACTCACAAATTTCGAAGACTGTTCAGTGCAGAAAAGGGTCCATTCATGTCCTCAATGGTCCAGGAAATCTCATTATATTTCAGATCCCTTTAGGCAGAAAAACACCCAGCAAATTAAAACAAAACCATGATGTTAAACATCACACCTTATTCACAAACTCACACAACTTGTTGGGCAGTGCACATCAAGACACTGTATTTGTGAGGACAGATTGCATTTAAAAAAATAAAAAAAATCTCATCCCAAAACACATGGGAATCTTTGGCTAGCTTTGGAGACTAAACAATTATATATTTAAGAATTATATAGTAATAAAATAATCACAATTTTCACATTACTCAGACAAAACCACATCAAATTTCAGTTAATGAAACAGAAGAATGTTATATTTAAACCACAAGTTAATCTTAGTCCTCACATTAAAAGAATTAAGGCAATAAGTGAAATTCCACTTCCGTTATCCTCTGATGCCTTGTATTTACCCGCTGCAGAAGGAGGGACTCGTGTTTTGTCCCACAGCCCTCCCTATCACCATGTTTAACTAGATTCAAATAGCTAGTTTCCTCCCCTGCAAGCCTGGTTACAAATGAGTGGGTTAGGGAGGGGACTGAGTGAACACGTGCGCATGTGTGTCGCGCACACACATGCATACGCACGCACACACCCTTCATGCTCAGTTGCCATTTGGTTCTGTTTAAAAAGGCCCAGGGAAAGGAGGACAGGAAAGTGGGGGGAGGGGAGGTATTGAGTTTCTAAAGTTGAATGAACACCATAGAAATTTACCTAAGTAGCAAACCCATGAGATATATTGCATAGTTGGCTAGATATTTCCGGCCTGAAAGCGTCAGAAAAGAAAGAAAGACACAAGAGGTGCAACTGAGACGTCCAACTGCTGCTACATTTATATGTTGATTTACTTCTGAGGTTTGACAACGATATTCAAATTCAAATTCAAATTGGCTTTTGCTATTAACTGAATTTATATAAACCTTTCAATTCCAACTGATACAGTGGATATAAAATGTCTACACACCCCTGTTAAAATGGCAGGGTTCTGTGATAAAAATAAACCAAGATAAATCATGTCAGAATCCGTCAGTGTGAAATTACAATGTGTAAAAATTAAGTGAAAAACAATCAGAAACATTTCAGGGAAAAATAGGAAAAATAAAAAAGTTACAATAACCAGGTTACATAAGTGTGCAAACCCCTTTAAAATTGAGTGTTCAGAATGAACCAAAAATCTCATTGTTCAAAAGTAATTATCATATAGCTGTCATCAATAAAATCATTCTGATTAACCCAAATAAAGACCATCTGTAGGATTTTCTTGACATCATCTTGGTTTCATCTTGGTTTCGCCTGCAAAGAGCTGACAAAGCCTGCATAGGGTCTCACTGTCGAAAGGAATCCATAAGTAGAGGGGTACAAAAAAAACTTTCCATGGTCCATGGAACACTGTGAAGGCCATCATCGACAATTGGAGAAAATGTAGCACCACAGCGACATCAAGAACAGGACACCTCTCCAAAATTTACAAAAGGACAAGACAAAAACTTATCAGGGAGGCTACCAGGAGACCAAAGGCAACATTAAAGGAGCTGCAGGAATATCTGACAAGTACTGATGACTCTCTGCATGTGACAACAATCTCTCGTATTCTTCACATGCCTGGGCTATGGGCTAGGCTGGCTAGACGGAAGCCCTTTCTCACAAAAACATCCAGGCTCAACTAAATCACCCCAAACCAGGTGTCAAAATGTGTTATGGTCTGATGAGACCAATTCCAAAAGGTATAATAATTCCAAAAGTTGGTTTGGTGAAAAAAAAAAAAAAAAAAAAAAAAAAAAAAAGACATCAGCAAAAGGCTTTTCTTCAGCCAGAATTGCAGGTTTTATGAAGGAGGAGGGAATCATGAATAGCTACAAATACCAGCCTTTACAATTTGATGGATCTGGAATGTTTTTGCAAGAAAGAGTGAGAAAATATTGCCAAGACAAGATGTGCCACGCTGATGGACTCTTACCCAAAGGACTGAATTGTGTAATAAAATCAAAAGGTGCTTCAACAATGCATTAATGTAGGGGTGTGCACACTTAGGCAACTAGGTTATTGTAAGTTTTTCTCCAACCCTCCCACCCCCCCCAACCCTATAAAAGTTTCTGGTTGTTTTTCACTTTATTTGTATACTTTGCAATTGCATATTAACGGTGAGAAAAGATCAGACATCATTTATCTTAGTTTCATTCTTTTACTTCACAAAAACCTGCAATTTTAACAGGGGTGTGTAGACTTTTTATATCCAGTGCACCTTCATCTGTTAACATTTGAGAGAGAAAGATTTAAGCTAATACATTCAGAGGTACTTTCCAAGAACTTTATTCCATTATACTGCATTTCTGGTTAAAGACACTGCTGAATGACAGCTCAGTGTGATGACAGGTACAAAGAGCTGGCTCTGTTTCTAATCTATTGTACTCACAGCGTGTGCAGACGGGTGAGGTCTCTGAAGGCTCCATCGGCGATGAAGCTGACCTGGTTGTAGCCAACAGTGAGCTGCTTGAGCTCAGTCAGGCGCATGAAGCTGCCCTCCTCCAGGCGCACCAGCTGATTAGAGCTGAGGTCACTAAAATACAATGAAACAGAACAAATCAGACATCTTACAGCGTAGTTTTGGGCATGTTACATGCCCAAAACTGACCTGACTGGAAGTTACAAATTGACCTGATTGACAAATGACCTGATTAGAAGTTACATATTGGTGTTTTCAGTCAATATGGATTTTCATAAAAGTCTAAACAGGATTTGAAGAAATATGTAATCTATAGTACAATGTTGTATTATATAGTATTGTATGTTTTGCAAGAGTAGTTTTATAGGAGCAAGTTTTCTGTAAGAGAAATCATTGTAAAAGTATAAAATGTAATCTTAAAAAAAAAAAAACTATAATATTGTGAAGACGAGCAAACAAGCTCTGACTAAAGCTCATTTCTAAACAGTAATTTTTACAACACTAAAATACTGGAATATTTTAAAATACAAATATTTTTATATCCATGCATTTTTGTAAAACGCTTTTCACATCTACAATTTTTGATTCACAATTAGGACGATTAAGACAAAGAGAAATTGACTAAAATATCAGACCCGGTCAGTTAGATGATGTGAAATTTTCCCCCATTAGCACATTCAGTTTGCAAAGGCAGTTACACAAAGGAATTAACAGAGAAAGAAGAGGCTGGCTAATCTGTGTATGTATGCTAAGTTTAAAGCTTTGTGGTTGAAGAAACACGTTGTCATGTTTGATAAAAGGTTTTATCCCCTAGGAAAAATTGTTTTTTGTAGTGTGTCGTCAAAAATAATACTTGCTAGCTTGAACTAGATGACTTCTGAACTTCATTTAAAACTTTAAATTAAAAAAATTTTTTTAGTAACTATAACTCTTCTGTTTTAGTTGATTGAAATTGCTGTGGGAACTAAATCTAGTCTAAAAATTACAACCAAACAACTAAAATTATGTATTTTCACCAAAAATTAAGACTAAATTAAGTGGGTAGGGGATAATTCCACTCAAAACAAAATCCACTCTGCTGACTCTCAGTAAACGGATGACGAAACATATCAGATCACGGCTATAAACAACACTACCACCGACTGCCATTGACCTGCCTCCTAAAGCCTCCTAACTTCCATTCCACTCTCCATTCCACTCTCCATTCCACTCTCCATTCCACTCAAGGCCTTGCCCTTTTTAGAGTTGAGAAAAAGAAAAAAAATCAAGACGAGACAGACAGAGAGAAATGTGACGTACAGCTCAGCGAGTTTCTGACAGGGCTCCCAGGGGTCAGCTTTGATGCGACTGATGGCGTTGTGAGCCAGATGTAGCTGCTTCAGGGATGACAGCCCGTACAGCCAACCCTTACTCACTTCTGTCAAGTTATTGTACTCCATCTGCCTGCTCACACAAACATATATTATTCTTCTCCATCTCACAACCATGCACTTATGATCTATCCATTTGTAGAGATTATGTGAGATTAATTTCCCACAGCTTTACAAATATTTATAAAAACAATTACTCTATAAATGATTAAAGCATATGTCATATCAACGTTAAACATAATATACATAATATAATTAGCTTTCTGAATACTGTTATCACAGCAACAGTGCACTCACAGGATTTCCACTTTGCTGAGGCCCCAAAATGCTCCGTCCAACAAACGTACGATGCCGTTCCTCTGCATGTTTAAAGAGCGGAGAGAGTGAAGGCCGTTGAAGGTCAAGCTCTTGATTCGTCGCAGCCTGTTCCTGCTCAAATCTCTGCCAATCAAAGCCAGTAAAACGTTAAGCAAAGGTGGCACATGTAGCGAGAATCTCTGGATCTTTCAACTGTGTAATATGCCTGGGGCCACTTACAGGTGTTGAAGGTTGTCGAGCTGGAAGGTCTTGGCAGGAATAGAGTTCAGACGGTTCCTGTTCAGTCTCAACACCAGCAGGGTGCCGGACAGATTTTTAAAGCAGTCCGGCTCCAACACAGAGATGCGGTTGTTATTCATGTACCTGAGCAAAACATACGAAAAAAAATACGAAGCTTTGCTTAGCATCACTATCAAGATTCTGGCTAAAACACCTCAAAAAACTAAAAAAAAAAAAGAACAATTCTTTTTTCCTGGGGACAACAGGAACGATACGATTAATTAATAGTGTCATATTAATGTATTTAATATCGCTCTCGAATGGCTTTCTTTTGAGTATATTTACGCTACAGCCTCACTGATAATATTCGTAAGTAATAATCAGTTATGTGATATACTGCAGAAAAGTATTTTTATACTATTTTTATGAAAATGTAACATTACGCAGATGCCTAGCGTACAGTAAGCACAGCAAAACTTTCCAGTTTCTGCATTGTCAGTTAAACAGTATATCTGGATGTTGATTATTCACAATACTGTAAAGCTGTAAAGCTAGTGAGCAGTACAAAGTAAACAAAAAGTCAACTGCAAAATGTGCTGATGTATGAGCACACTGAAAGTGTGTTGCCAAGACAAACAAGACAATTACAAAAACATATTGGACTCCATTTAATGTAATTATATTATAAACAGTTAAAGATGGAAGATGATTATGGTGTGTGACTAACATGACTAGCATTTGTGCTGTATTTACTGTACACGAGTCTCCTTGATGAAAGGAGCATTGTGCGCATGTGTGTTTTCCAAAAGAAGACCACTCACAGGTTTTTCAGAGGGAGAGAAGGGAATCCCTTCACGTCCACCAAGTTGTTACTGCTGAGGTCCAGGGTCTCCAGGGCAGACAATGGCCTGAGCTGCTCTGGTGATATGCTTGAGATCTTGTTATTAGCTCTGAAAACAGACGTTCAGCGGGACAAATTAATTCCAGAGAAACAGCGACATTTCCAAAATTGGTGGTCAGCAAACTCATAATTTCTCAGACTCACGCAGTGAGAATGTGCAGTCTCATTTCAACCTTCCCATAGTGGTGGGTCCCATAAGCTAGATTATAATGTCCTTAGTCATGCATTTGGAGAATTCCATGTGTTTTCGTGTGTGCGTGCGTGTGTGTGTGTGTGTGTGCGCACTGAGCTACCCCATGTCAGCATTCCACGCAACAGGTCAAAACAGCTGAATGCCTGAGTGGCATGTTATTTTGTTTATAAGGTAATTACTTACAAGGTATTTAAAAAACTGCCAATTACTTGGTCGATGAATAGCATTCCCTCAGTGAAAGCATGCCACGGCCAAGACCGGCAATTTCCTGGGTTGCACGCCTCCTAAATTGCAGTGCATGAGCTGCCACTGTTATAAACAGAGACTGTACAGTGCTGCCTTTGTGTGTGTGTGTGTGTGTGTGTGTGTATATATATGTATATGTATTTGTGTGTATGTGTGTGTCTCAGAGAGAGAGAGAGTGAGAGAGAGAGAGAAAAGAGAGAGAGTGTAAGAGAGAAAGTAAGGGCGGGAGACAACTGAAGATGGGGATAAGGGGGTTGCTTAAAACTATCAATGAGGATACACTTCACTGAACACAGGCTTACACGAGGCATCCCCATCATTCCTCTATTTGTCTTGAATTGAACAGCCATGGGGAGACTCATCTGTACCACACAATCTACCTGCTATCACCTACACAATTTCCAGCTCCATTTCTACATATTCAGTACACACTTTGACCCAGACCCATTTCCCCTGCAGCCATCCACCCCTCCACCATCTGTTCTCTTGTTCAAGAAGAAAGATAAAAGAAAAAAAGAAACCCCTCCTGGCTGTCAGCAATAGTAAGCCACCCACAGAAAAGGGTACAGGCTGCACTTTTGTGTGCAGATCTGCACAGGGCTTTTTCATGCACCACGGTCACATCACCTGGGGCTCTGTTTTCACCTTACCCGCTGGCCTGCACCCTGAATTTCCAGTTTTTCTTTCAGAGGGCAGAGAGGCAAAAAAGAAGAAACCTATAGGCTCTACCGGCTGCCCGGGCCTCGGAAACAAAGTGATAGCAGGGTGATTCCCTCAAGTGGGATTTCCACCCACCTGTATTTATGCGCATTTTTAAATTTGCATCTCTGAATTCCCGCTACTAAAAAGTGGAAGAGTGTATCAATACAGAATATATTTTAGTAAAATGTGTGAATTTTTAAAAGGAAAAAACACTTTATTAGGAACACCTGTACACCTACCCATTCATGCAATTATCTAATCAGCCAATCGTGTGGCAGCAGTGCAATGCGTAAAATCATGCAGATACAGGCCAGCAGCTTCGGAGTATTTGAGTATTTCTATAAATGCTGATCACCTGGGGCTTTCATGCACAACTGTCTCTAGAGTTTACTCAGAATGGTGCAGTAAAGAAAAAACATCCGGTGAGCGGCAGACCTGTGAACCGAAACACCTTGTTGATGAGAGAGGTCAACGGAGAATGGCCAGACTGGCTCAGGTTAACAGAAAGGCTACAGTAGCTCAGATAACCACTCTGCACAATTGTGGTGAGCAGAAAAGTATCTCAGAATGCACAACATGTCGAACCTTTAGGTAGATGGGCTACAACAGCAGAAGCCCACGCTGGATCCCACTTCTGTCAGCCAAGAACAGAAAGCTGAGGCTGCAATGGGCACAGGCTGACCAACACTGGAAAAACGCAGCCTGGTCTGATGAATCTTGATTTCTGCTGAGGCTCACAGATGGTAGGGACAGAATTTGGTGCCAACAGCATGAATCCATGGACACAACCTGCCTTGTGTCAACAGTCCAGGCTGGTGGAGATGGTGTACTGGTGTGGGGAATGTTTTCTTGGCACACTTTGGGCCTGTTAAGACCAAGCAATCATCACTTGTCATCACAATCATCAATGCCACAGCCTATTTGAGTATTGGTGCTGACCATGTGCATCCCTTCATGGCCACAATTTACCCATCTTCTAATGGCTCCTTTCAGCATGATAATGCACCACGTCACAAAGCAAAAGTCGTCTCAATCTGGTTTCATGAACCTGACAATGAGTTCAGTGTTCTTTAGAGGCCTTCCCAGTCACCAAATCTAAATCCAATAGAACACCTTTGGGATGTGGTAGAACGGGAGATTTGCAGCATGAAAATGCACCTGAAAAATCTGCAGGAATTCCATAATGCAATCATGTCGACATGGACCAGAATCTCAAGGGAATGTTTCCAACATCTTATGGAATCCATGCCACGAAGAACTGAGGCTGTTTTGAGAGCAAATGGAGGCCATATCCAGTATTAGTATAGTGTTCTTAATAAAGTGCTCTGTGAGTGTAGGTTACTGTTGTGGTGTACTATTCTGAAATTATTAACTAAGTATTAAGTGTGCAGTTCTGGACATAACCCATGACTGTTTACCTATGGCTGGAGATCCTCTAATTCCACTTTGTTGTGCACGCTTCAGAAGATTCACATATCAAAAAGCTTACTCACCGTTTTCTAGACTTGCCTTTTTGTACATCAGGAATAAAACATCTTCAACCTACATCACTAAACACTACTCTGACTGGCAATAAGACCTAAAATTTGCCTTTGAAAAAGAAGACAGTTCAGTTGACAAGGCAGATGGATGCAAGATATAACACTACAGTTGTGTTTGTAGTTTATTATGTGGAAGGGCAGTGGTGCAGTTTCACCAGAGCTTGGTTGTTCCCATGTAGCACTGATTTTTTACCTATTACAGCTCTTGATCAGCAAGGCTGGAAACTTGAGAAGAAACATGGCAGTCCTTCGGGTTTAGTTTTATCATAATAACCTCCATGACCTGATCACTAGCGCATGGAATGGAGGAGTCCAATTGCTCAACACCATTCACATAGTTTGTGCTATATCAAATGTTCTCTGTCTTAATTTTTTCCCCACCTGCCCTTTTCTACTCTTCCAAAACACCAACATCGGTGCATACAGATGTGTGTGAGCAAGTTCCAGACTGCTTTATCTCTTAATCTCCCACTCCTTCCAGCCCGGGGTGCACACAGACAAGCGCCGCATTGTGCCTCGAAAAATGCACACTTCAAATTTGTTCAGCCAATTTTTGGCAAATAAGCTCGTTATACATCATTACTCGAATGGTTTCAGGCTGTGGCCAGTCAGTCTGTGCTAACTCCATTTTCACACGTCACTGAAATGCAAAAATGCGCACAAATGTATTTTTAGTAGTGTTGAAGGTAGTTTAGGGTGTAGCTAAACACATTACTCGAGTGTTGCAAACATCGTGTAGCTGTTCTATACAGAAATAAGCCATTATGGACATTTAAGGTTATACTATGACACACCACATCTGACTTTATAATGCTTCATACAGATATCACCTGTATGCCTTCTTTTCTTTTTTTACACTGCCTGTGTAGACAGCACATAAGATTTTGTTTTAAAAAGCAAACCATTTTCTTACTCAAAATGCACCAATGCCTGACACACACACACACACACACACACCCACCCACCAAGGGTATTAAAACACCTCCATATGAAACACGATTTCAGCATACTTTCCCAATGAAGTCAGGATAAAGTCTGCAAAAAGAATTAATGAGATGGCTACAACTATGGAGCCTTCCTAAGCCCCCATCCAATTTTTCACTCTTTTCCTTTTTTTTTTTAACCTCCCCTTTTCTCTGTGGGTTACAAGGCGAGGAAGGGGGGGGGGGGGAATGCTGGAGTATCGAATGCCACTTAGTTCTTATTTAAACAGTAAGGCAGACATAGCGGCAGCTCTCATCGACTTGCCTGACCCAGAAGCCCGAAGAAAAACAAATGCTGATAACTCAACAGCTGGGAGCAATTCAATCATCAGCCTTTTATAAAACTGAACTATTTGCATGGAATTTGGTTGGAGGGGTTTGCTCTTACAATGAGGCCAGCTTTATTCTATCTTTTGATTGGTGTTGTGGCTAAATTATTATTACTACTATTATTATTATTATTATTATACACAAAACACTCACTGCCAAGATGACACTGAAGTGCGCCTTTGGAAAATATACTGTGTTTTCTTTATGTCTACTGGCGTAACTATTTAATGATTTGAGATTTATTAATAACCTTAATACAAAACAAATAGCTATATTTTGTATTTTGGATGCAACATCATCATAAAACACTATTGCATTATTATATATTATATAAGGAAAGCTGTATAAATTTGTAAGATCTTACAGTTCGTGTCAACTTATGTTCATAACTAGCTTCTTAATATTAGTGACATCGTCTGTGGTGAATTAACCACAACTGCAAAAGAAAGAGCTTTGAGATTTCTGAATTACTTTTCCTCTGCTGTTTGCTTCTGGGCGATTTGAGTTAGGTGGGACTGTATTTAGTAGAGGTCACCCAAAGTGCCAATCAGAATGAGACATCTCCTCGAGTCTGCTCCCCCTTTAACCCAACCACAGAAACTAAAAGGAACAGGAATTAGCACTACTGAGATCATTGTGCTCTAGATCGAAATCTGTATTTCTGTCTAATTACCCATTGATATAATACTTGTTATTTTTACATGGGCACACTGAAAAGCTAAGCCTGTAGTTTCTGTTTTTCTCTTTCTGTTGTACGATAAAATCTCATTACATTCATAACAGACAAATCTGATCTCGCAGAGTTTCACCTGCAAAACTCACAACCCCACAACTGTGCGATGGTAGACAGTTAAATGAGAAAACAAACATCATTTTAAACCAGATGCAACATGCACTGCAAACACGCCATGCAACATTCACAAATTGCATTTTCTTACAAAAATTAATGCGCTGCGCCACCGTGTCATTCCTATATGCTTCTCTAACTCTAGCGCTTTTCACAAGTTGCTTACATCACTAGAGAGAGAGGCACAACTGATCCGATATGCCCTGACCCGGCAGAAAATTGGAGCTTTTACTTATAATTAGATTGCATTTACAGATATGCATTTTTTGAATCAACCATTCATAAGCGTTTAATAAATGAAGTTAATGATCTTTATAATCACAAAGATTTTTTTGTTAACTTTTGAAGCTGAGATTGCCAGGGGCTTTCACATTGATGTCTGCCTCCATTTATATTCTTTGACACACAGTCAAGTGCTCACACTCTTTTCTGCTGGCTCACAGCAGTCATGGTTCTTATTACAGGCGCCACTGCACTGCAGACGGAGTCATCAGATGGCTTTGCCAACTTCTGTTCTCCTTCCAGAATGAAATACCACACACATGCGCACACAAACCTACTAGAAAAAAAATAAAATCGCTGATAGATCCTCGATTGGGCCTTATAAACATGCTGATTTTCAAAAGACTGTGTGTGGTAAAATATTAAACAAGTCAAACAGTCTCTTAGGAAAACTTATATTAAAAAAAAAAAAAAAAAAAAAAGAATCCTTAAATGACAGCTGGATGATGTAACACTGACTCTTTTATAAAAACTTAGTCATCCAAATGTTATTAAAGGTTTGTATGAATTTCCAAATGCCTGAAAGTAAAAGCTCACAAGAATTGATTTGAAAAAGCCTAGTGAAAATGGAGCACACCAAATTACCCAGTGAGGCAGTTTCCAGAGCCAGCCATTTCCTCATTCACACCTGCACATAGCAGAAACTGTGTGTGTGTCTGTCTGCGTGTGTGTGTGTGCAAAGCAGATCTACGCGAGTCTGCACTTGAACAGCCCTTGGCAGTAGCTCGTGCCCCAACATGTTGACTCTAGGGGAGGATATAATGTCTAGCCTTTGGCTCAGTCATATATGATGTCTAGTCTTTAACTCTATCATACACCCCCCCCCCAAAAAAACCCCTCAACCTGCGTGATGGGTTACTTTTCTGTTCCCTTAGAAAGGAAGCTGATAAAAACTTGTGCGCACACACAGTTTCTGAAGCATTAGTTTAAATAACATCTAGGATTGCTGTCCTAGAACTGTATAGCTGTCTCTAAAGTGTTGCATATACTCGATGCAAAAAAAAAAAAGGCCACAAAAGTGTCAATTCACACCCAAAGCATTTATGACACGCTTTTCAGCTACATCTCATAGAACAGATAAGCTATCGTCCTAACCAGTGTTTTAATCCACAATCCGACTCTGCGAGTCGACAACCGGTTGCATGAAAATGCAAACACATTCAGTCTCCTGTTCTTTTTATGCTTCGTGTCTGTTTCTTTTTCAGTTGAGAGCATAGGTGAAATCAGGCACATTACACCAAGATGGGAAACTGCAGAAAGGTGCTGTTCCTCTGTTCTTGGTGGTACCACAAAAGGAATGGAAGCGTTGTGGATTGGACAGAATGAAGATTACATTACACAGGCATGCTTAAGTGTTGTATTCGGTAGGGATTCTGGGTCAGATTCAGGGATTCTGTACTGCTCATGCACTTTAATGATTTTTTTTTTTTTTATAATGACACAGCACTAGCTATAAGTAGGACTGGGTGTTTGACAGATAAGGAGAATTAAAATTAAAACTACAGATTTTTAAAAAATCGCTTTTTTCTTTTTTCCAGCAAGAGCCCATAGAGGCTAAAAGATGAGGCAATAGCTTTCCATTTTAAGTACATTCATTTTATTACCTTATAAGGTCGGCCATAATTTAAATGATTCAGTAAAGACAAGCAGATGGAAAGCTGAAGTCAACAATGATTTAGAATGAGTAGGTCAATATTTGCCGTTTGAGAGACTGAGACCCCACAGCAAGATATATGAGACACCTGACAAGCTGAAATGACAAGCGTCATTTGGATATTTACCAACATCCCCAACTAACAGAGATGAACATGCTGAAAAAATGCTGAAAAAGTGCATGGAGCAAAAGATGGGGGGAAAAAAGAAGAAGAAGAAGAAGAAGAAGAAGAAGAAGAAGAAGAAAAAGAGAAGGAAGAAGAAGAGCATACTCACAGAATGAGGGTGCTGATATTGCCAGAATAAGGGCCAAAGTCTGGCATCATCTCCAATTCGTTGTTATCCAGCTTTCTGCAACGCAAGCACAGACGTGGTCAGCACAAAGGAGAGAGACGGCAAAAACACCTTCGTGAGGTGGAGAGCATACTTACATTTCAGTTAGGTGCTGCAGTCGGGAAAACAGTGCTTCAGGAAGTGTTCGTAATTTGTTATGGCTCAGGTCCCTGTGAAGAAAGGCATTCATCAGAGGCGGGCATGCATCACAGCATGGAGGCTTTCATCACACACTGCACACATTAGCTCCTTGCTCAAATGCACAAGGGAGAATTTCTGCAGCACCTCATCAAATGTGGTTTAAATTGCATGGCAGATAAAGTGGACTAGGCACCGAGACAAATTAGGTCTGAAGAACTTAACAGGCCACTGCACCGTACTATTCTAGCATGAAATCTAAATGTTCTTATGGATATACGGGTCAAGCAAAATATGATAAAATGATCAGGTACATCTGCGTAACCATTTATATTCACACACCTGACATGAACAACACGTTTTGAGGTGAAATTGAGTCACATTTTCTTAACATGTCTTTCCTCAAATTCCAAAATTACACAGTTATACCGGAGGACAAATTATTTTTTTCCTCTCACTAAATCTAAGAGAACTTTCTATGTTCATATACAGGCATCATGTGATATGTATTTGTGTAGTTCTGTTTAAACAAATGATGCATTACAGCTTGAATAAATATTGTTTTACGGCAAAAAAAAACAAAAAACCTTGCATTATGTTCATTTAATCTAAAAAGAGCATGTTTAAACGCAGTTTAAATGACAATGCCGTTTGTTACTGCCGAGAGTCCTTGCTGTCTTGATTTTCTTCCCAGGACCTAAACCACAATCTGCTTGCTTACAGCAATCCTTAATCAAAATCTTTGTTGAATTTCAGTCGAAACCATCAGCACGGAGGAAATGTGCAATCTCTTGTGGTATAATCCGAGCGCTCTGAAGACTACTGAAATGTGACCGTCTTTAGTGATTAGCATTAATATTCTTTTGTTAATACTGAAACTTAGATGTCATTGTTGTTACTTGAATAACTCATCCAGCTACTGGGATTACTTCATCAAACTTAAATCTCAGTTCCTCAGTGGAGAGACTGAATCTTTCGTTATAGCAAGGATCAGAGGAAAACGGGCCTCGAGCAGGGCTGGCAAGGCGAGGCAAGAAGGAATCTGTGCTCGGTAAAACTGGTGCTGGAGTTTCCTGACGTTGCGCTCGATCTCCACCGCGGTGCCATCTGGTCTCAATCAGCGCAGGCACAAAGCAGGGGGGAAAAGTAACAACTCTTAATCTATTCACAATGCAGGGAGAACGAGCACCGCCTTCAATTTCCATACCCATGTGCTGTTGTCCCCCCTCCGAAGCCAGTTTCTTTTTTGATACTTGACAAGAATTCTGCTGGCATTTCACATGGGAGAAAATCTAAATGACTCTACACTCAGCGTCATTTAGATTTTCTCCCATGTGAAGGCATCTACAGTTCTTGAACCATTAGCGCAATATTTTTTCATGTCTTTTCTTGTATTTCAACTAGCTGCTGTTCATCTGTAAGTCCTATGAGTTTCGTACACTAGAGACTGCTTAGGAGTGAGTGCCGAAGTGTACAGACAGAAGCAGATAACATGGGGTGTTTATCGCAGCTGCACTTCCTCTGTAAATCCATGTCATAAGTGGATCAGATAAGGACCCTGCTGTGTGTACACTTCCACTTCGGACCAGGCCACTAGATGCTGCTGTGAAGTGTGAAAGAGAAGAAAAAGAGCCGACACATCCAGCCTCTTCCTCTTGTTTTGAGGAGACAGGGATGCCAGGTTTGTGGAATAATCAATCAGAGGGGAGAGTGGGTCACTGAAAGGCACGTGCTGATTATTTACACCCCCCCGCGCTGTCACAAGGTAATGTCATTCAATCACACTTCCTAATTTCATATTTAAATGCTTCATCAACATCTGTTTACAAAATCGTAACACACAGAATAAACGTCTGTGATTCTAAAGTAGGGATTTGGAAACGACTGATTCTTTGCAATATCACAATTCCTTCCTGCACTGATCCATAAAATGTTATAAACAGCTTTTTACATGCAAAGTGGAACATGGTTCCTTTAGGGCTCTTTGGATGTTAAATGGTTCCTACTCTCTAAAAAAGAACATTTACTGAAAGAGAAATTTTTTTCCACAGGGTCCACAAGGACAAAATGAAGAAGAAATGAGCCAGGTGAAACTTTTTGTTTTCTAAGAGTGCAGACTTGTGCAATAATGTTAAAATGTCCAGAGTACATTTCAGATATAAACTGCTACATTGCCTCAGATTTGATATTACATAGCAATGTAAAAGTGAAACAGTGCACTATATACTACTATACTATACCATATAAACGGTGCACTCAATAAAATACAATCTGAGATTTATCCACAAAAAAGTGACCAGAAGTAATTCACCGTAAGTGACACAGATTTATTTCTTTTTCCTACAGAGATCATTTTGCTTCTATAGAATTCCACTACGCAAGTAAAAGCAGAACCTCAGATCTTAAACAAACAAAAGTGCTTTTTGCCTTTTAATAGAATATGATGACACTGTAACCTGACATGTGTGTTTCATGGTGGATGAAAATACTCATATTAGAGAGAAAGATATATATTATAAGCTAACGAAATCAAAACCTGAGATTCATAAATATGAAAAAAAAAATGGTTTATAATCACATTGGTATCGAAATTGAATCAAATTATGAGATCCCTACACACTCCCACTCCTGTTAAATTACAGCAGTTCAATGTGGGGAAAACAACTGTGTAGAAAACACTCATTATAGCTCACACTCAGGCTTCTAGAGATTCACAGATCCCACATTTTTCAATTTTCAGTACAGTACTGTGTTATTTGTTATAAGGATCGAATCAGAGTTTAAAGTGAAGCAATAAGTCTCTAACAGTTAGACGTGTGAAATATACACGCACCATTTGTCGACGCAACTATTAGCAGGTAAAACGCTTAGGTTACTTTATACACTTATCATTAACTCAGTACATCCATATTTAAGTAAACGTAAATGAGGACCTTCACCTTCACTTGCTCAAAACATTACATTAATGTACCACTTTTGAGCTGCTACATTATTTACACGATGTTTTCTTCCCGGCTCTTTGGGGGGCTTGAGGCCTCATTTTCTTCTCCCTCTTTTTCCCCCTCCCTCCCTCCCTCCCTCCCTCCCTCTCTCTCTCCTTCTCTCCCCGTGAGAGTTACACAGTCAGATCCACATCGAGCAGCTCCTTAACGGCTTCACTACTAGGATTTAGCCGCTAATTCAGCAGAAATAATGGGCTGCGGGAAAACAAAGGGCCGGGGCAATCGGGGCCTTGCGACGTGCCGGAGAGGCGTTTAGAAATTAGCATGGTGCAGCACAAAGAACTCCATTCCCCCTACAGCTATGACTTGTTTTTTTTGGCAGAGAAGCAGAAGGAGGTGCCTGTCTGTGTTGGGAGAAACTTTCCACACTTCTTCTATACAGTGATGCCAAACAGTTAGCGAAAGAAAGAACTGTGCACAGCCTGCTGGAATACAGCACCACACAGACTTTTTTATTTAAATGTAATTAGACTTTCCGTGTATTTAGCACTCCATGTCCTGCACATACTACACAATACGCACACAGTGTGAATGCACTCGTTCTCGGCTGAAACGAGTACAAATGTAATCTGTATCTTACTTGCACTTAGCTGTGGGAATATATGAAATTCCAACATGCCAGTTTCCAGTGTATCACAGTTGCTGCTTAAAAGTGACATAAAACTGCTTCAGGAGTGTTAAATCATTTCTTCGTTTAAACGTTCACACACACCCACAAGCTCTAACCTAAACCTTGATTTTGTCACGTCTGGCACAAGTGTTTCAGAAAGTCAACTTGTCTCAAGAACCTACTTGAGTAGAAGACAAACAGCTGTCGCAGGACTTCAGTAAAACTGGCTTTGCAAATGTTCCACTGGAAACCTGCACTTTTCACACAAATGTTTAACCTTCAAACCTTTATATATGAGGAACTTTTTCAAGTTTACAGATTTTGCACCTTTTTTTTTTTTTTTTTTTACAGCCTAAAAGATTTCAGCAAAAAAGGAGGAAAAAAAATTAAGCACCTTTTTAACTGTTTATTTTGATCAATTATTTATGTAGTTATATATTAAAATAGTCAACCTGCAAGCTTTTTACCAAGCAAAGTCAGGAAAGCTGAATGCACCAGACAACCAGTATAAGCACAAAGATTCATTTCAGGTGGAAAATAAAGATTTCAGCGTCCTTGAAGCTGAACCTAATCCAGATATCAAATTTACCTCATTCTTTAGGTATATTCTTTAGGCCTGGGGGTAGGTAGGTATGAGCAGGTATTGTCGAAACCATAGGATCTCAAACCTTTTTGTTACCGAGTTATCGAGGTTTGTATTAAAACCGAATCATCATAGTAATAAATATTAAACTTGGATAATGTCAGTTTTTTTTTAAGATGATTTCCAACGTTGCCGAATATTTTTTAAATCACTGACTCTCTGGATATGCTTCACAGATCCCTGAATGTCCCCGAACCATGGATCTAAACATGTGAAGCCAGTTACGGAGGACAATGCAGGCCTTAACAACCCACCACCATGATGTTAACGCAATAAATTCATTTGTGTTCACTTTGTATGCTGCTGTGATAACAACACACTGTATATGAGCTAACTGTTAAGACTGCAATAAATTTGGCTATAAACATTACCAAAAAATTGTTTTTATTTATTTATTTGCTTGGAGTATTTACTTCTTTCTACATTAACGTGTGAATACTTTTTGTTAAAACTTTCAACACTGGCTAAAAACCTGGAAAGGCTCCAAAGTAGGGTGTAGAAATGAGTTAAAAGTTATAAATAAAGAAGAGGGTCACTGCAGGGGGGAGGAAGGGAGGGAGAGAGGGATGGAGGGAGAGAGAAAGAGAGAGAGAGAGAGACTATCTAAGATCCCTAGGTGGAGGGACCCTAGACAGAAAAGAGTGCACGTTCAGGAGATCTACAGAGCCTGGATTTGCACATGGCCCAGAAAAAAATGTTCCTGGGTGTAAGAGGAAAAATACATTTGGTTGGTCTTCCAAAAAAAACCTGCATAGCAATTATTACTTTTTTTTTTGTTTGTTTTTATTTTTTTTTTTTTGCAGTTTTATTTGGGACTGTTTTCCCACATGGTCCTACACCACTGAGACTGAACAGAAACCCAGTGCTGGGAGTGTGTGTGTGTGTTTGTGCTCAGGATAGAGGCACTCTCCCCAAGCCAAACACTGCCTTTTAAAATGCCTTCAACACACACACACACACACACACACACACACACAGAGTGGATTTTCAGTGCTAGCTAGACTAAACTCAGCTGTATCAACACACTTCCAGGACATCAGCGAGGCGACTCAGTAGCACAGTGAAATGGTGTAAAAGTGTATTTTATTTTAAAGAAATGAGCTTCACTTACACTTGTGTGATCCAGGAAGGGAGTCTCTGAAGTTTGGAGCCTTTTGTGAGTCGGCTACAGTCCAGTAAAGTGCCAGTGCATGTACAGGGACTCGGACAGGGCTCTGAGCGCTCCTCAACCCCGTGTGTGAGCTCAGCGGCGGTGAAGAGCACCAGCACAAGAGCGACATATTTCCCAGCGCCGAGCGGCTGCGCCGAAGCCGACATTTTCCTCAAAACTCCCCCTAAACACACTTTCTTTCTGCTTTACTCCACAAAAGTTCCGAATTCAAAACAAAAACGCTGTTCTTCCTCCAAAATACCAAACTTTTTTTTGCTGTTCTACAGATAAACCTGAATACGCTAGTCCAACCACTGCACTCCGTCCATCCTCGTGTGAAAAACTTTTGCTCCTGTGTTTTTTTTCTTCACTGTAGTTGAAGCGCGTCGAGCGACATTCCAGAGTCTCACGACGAGCGCTCTGATTGGCGGAGAAAAAGGAAGTGCTCCGAGGAGCACTATGGGTAATGTAGTCCAAGTTTGTTGGCGTTAAAACAACAAAACTGCACATATAAGGCTAGACAAATATTATAGCCTAGGCTTCTTAGCGTTGGAAAGCGTACGACAACAATTTTATTTTCATTAATTCTAAAATGACACTGGGTGTAACAACTGCTGTTGTTTTGTTTAACAAGGGACAGGTCTGTTATTACCATTTGAAAGAACACACATAATTATTTGGCTATTGTTTCTGGGTTCCTGTGTGAAATGTGCATTTAAATACATTTCCTTTCTTTCCTAAGAAAGTAACAGGGTTATTTTCCAGCTTTTGGGAATATTTTATAATACACAGGCTGGTTAATTTGTGACTGGAAAAGCAACAACAGGACCAACAATAGTGCAATTTTCTTACTCCAGGCCACATTATCTGTAGTTTTTAACCTGTTACTTTTACTTTTCTCCTGGTTTGATCATGCAAATGTAACCTGGTCTGAAAATAGAAGCTTATTTGAATTTTCATTGTCTTCAGTTCTCACACAGCTTGGGAGGCTTTTAGATCCTGAATAACAACCACAGTATACTGTATACTCTACACTGGCACCTAGAATGCAAAAGCTTGCAATTTCTAATATTAAAGAAGCAAGATTTTGATGAAAAATATGGGGGGAAATCAGATATATAAATGTAAAATGTGAGTGTATCCTGCAACAGAACTGCAATTCAAAGCATCAAGCAAAATAAGGAAAAGAAGAGTTTGAAATGAAGTTTTATCACTCGGTCACTCTCTCTGTTTCCACCAGACTTGCAACAATTGTGTCAGGAAGAATGGACAAAGATTTGCCGAGCAGTGTTATAATTGCATTCAAAAGCTGTTCAGAGGATTGAAAAACAGGTTATTTTACATGAGTTAATTTACAAAGGACAAGGGTGGGCAAAATACACATTTTCTGAAAATACGTATATCCCATTGAAAAAGGGAAATGCAAATGTCTGACCTGATATCGTTTTATTTATATATAAATACATACACTCACCAGACACTTTAATATGAACACCTATACCCCTACTCATCCATGCAGTTATCCAATCAGCCAATCATGTGGCAGCAGCACAATGCATAAAATCATGCAGATACAGGTCAGGAGCTTCAGTTAATGTTCACATCAAACATCAGAATGGGGAAAAAGTGTGATCTCTGTGTCTCTGACCGTGGCATGTTTGTTGGTACTAGACGGGCTGATCTGAGTATTTCAGAAACTGCTGATCTCCTGGAAATTTCACACACAACAGTCTCTAGAGTTTACACAGAATGGTGCGAAAAACAAAAAACATCCAGAGAGCAGCAGTTCTTCAGGTAGAAATGCCTTGTTGGTGAGAGCAGTCTAAAGAGAATGGCCAGACTGGTTCGAGCTGACAGAAAGTCTACAGTAACTCAAATAACCACTCTTTATAACCATGGTGAGCAGAAAAGCATCTCAGAATGTACAACATGTCAAACCTTGAGGTGGATGGGCTACATCAGCAGAAAACCGCATCACCGGTTTCATTACTGTCAGCCAAGAACAGGAATCTGAGGCTACATTTTCTACCCCCAAGCCTTCAGGTGGTTCAGTAATTCATTAGGAACACTTAAAACACAAATATCTGTTGTCACCACACTGCACTACTGGACACTGCAGCATTGAAAATGCCACACTTTATGTCTTCTGTGGATGATGTATGGAAATGGTTGAATGTTGGATTGGTGTTTTTCTTTTGTCCACATCTCAGTAAAGTGACTTGACTTGAAGTGATTTACATTTATTGGAAAAAGTTATACAGGAGCCTTGAATAAAACAAAAAGAATTAAGGAAATATTATACTCTGTTATACTATTACTGTAAGATGTACATCGAGAGGCTTTATATATCTTTCTTTTTTGTGAAGCAGTCACTTTTTCAAAAGTACTGTGGTATACCCAATAACATATAATTAAGATTTCTCCAAAATGATTTGTCTAATGACTTGTTTAGATTTTCTGCCACAGGATAGAATTGGAACAATCTAGAGCAGCTTTAGTTTGCTGCAGGGCCTCACAGGCTGAAGCGATCACTCAGACATGTGTAAGAGAGAGAAGTGGATGACAGTCTTCCCTGACATGCCAATTGATTTAATCCCTCTAGGATTTAGCTTGACTTGAGGTTTGGGAGGGTGGATGTGTGCGTACTTGTTTGTGCATATATGCATGCGTTGGTTCACATGCCTCAGTGGCATGAATCAGCCTTTTTTTTTTTCTCATGATCGGTTGATTCTCATTTCATCCTGGCATAGAATAGGTTCTTTTAAGGATAAAAAGGCTGGATCAGCCAACTTTTCCCAACATGATCCATAGTATAAAGGGAAAAAATAAGTGCAGACTTGTTTGAAATACTGTAACTTAGTTATAAACTTTATATAGCAGCACCACAATATAGTCTCATGTTCAGTGTTCTCACTAGTCCTCCATTTATGGTTGGGGATATTGAAATATTAACTTGTACATCATTTTAGCAAATAAATAAATAAATAAATAACAGAGAGTGCAATGTTTTTCTTTATGTAGATAATTGCCCTCATTTCTCCATTTTATAGAATTAACCTACATCTTTGTTTTGCTTTTGAAAACTAGCTAACCAGACTTCCCTTGCAGCCTTCTTCTCTACTGTACATCGTCCAAAACGAGATTCCACCCCTGAATCTCTGGAAAATGGAGCCCCAAAAAAGCCACTGCCAGGTATTTTGGAGTGCGTCCCAGGATCAGGCCAGGGCTACAAGTGGCCATCTGCCAGTTATTATACTTAGAATAGCAATGTTAATAAAAAAAAAAAAAAATTCTCCCAGTATGCTTTGCACCAAGGAGTGTTCCGAGCCAGTAAAAGCATAAGCTGTGGGGTGGTACTGACGGATGGGGGATGGGAAGAAAGGAGGGGTATTCTTTGCAGGTGATGGCAGGCAGGCGGTGTTTACACTTAAATATTCCCCGAGAGTGTGGGATAGAAAGGCCAGTTCTGTGCTGCCCAGAGCAGTATGGTGTTGTGTCTACCCCACAGACATTCCACTAGTGGAGCTATTGGCTTGAAACCTGCATGTTACTGGCCATGTGGAGCTGAGGGGAGGTCTGAGACGATTAATGGACTCGTGTGCATTTTGGACCTGATGAAAGATATAATGACAGTATCACAGGTTTCATCCAATTACTTATGCCATGCTAAACAACTGTACCTTGTTGTTTTTTTGGGAACTGAATAGGTCTCGAAATGTGTAGGAAACTGGTGTTATAATTATTACTGTCAATGGTACCACTTGAAAACCATGAAGGTGGCTTTGGACTGCAATTGATACAAACGGTTTTTCAGTCCAGTCTCCATCACTGAACAGTTGACAAATTCAACAAAATAGACTTCATGTGAAAACTACGATGAATTTCCTGGCTACACAATTGCACTTTTTTACCATGTAGTACACAGTTATAGAAGGGAATTATTTATAATTGCACTATTTGGTGTGACTCAGATGAGGATGGGTTCCCTTTTGAGTCTGGTTACTTTCAAGGTTTCTTCCTCATATCGTCTCAGGGAGTTTTTCCTTTCCACCATCACCTCTGGCTTGCTCATTAGGGATAAATTTTTACACTTAAAATTTATATCCTGAATTTATATACTGTATTCCTGTAAAGCTCATTTGTGACAATGTCCATTGTTAAAAGCGCTATACAAATTGAATTGAATCGAATTATAATCTTAAAAAGCATTTCATCACTAATCTGAGGACTTCATCAGCAGTCCTGACGAGATGGGAGACAAAATGATTTCATGATTCTAGCACATGTTCAGTCAACTTGACTACTACGAAAACTGATTTCTGAAACACACAATCGCAACATATAGTACATTCATTTTAAGGTCCCATAACTTCTACCAAGTGCTCATGGAGTATGTAATGGATTTAAACTAATATTCCAATGAGACATGGCTGCAATTCACATCCTACTTACCAGCACCCGCACTCTACTTAAGCTCTCCACAACATGAGAACTACAGCCTTTTCTGGGGTTAAACACTCATAAGAGGTTGTTGTTGATGGGTAGTGAAGGGTATGTAGAAGGGGTCTGTGAGTTATGCTGTGTGGCCATCGCCCATAACAGGTCAGAACGCCCAAACAAAATACACTCTGTGTCTGCCTTGCTCAGCTCATAAAGAGGCCAGTGTAGGTGCACATACTTGGTGGTTATGATACACATACATCTTATAATTAATGAAATAACAGACTGAATCTCTGAATGGAGCTTTGGTTGACAAAATATGCAATATTTCAGGGTTTCCAATTTATTTATTTATTTCTTTGGCATGATACTCCAATTTCAGGGCCTGTCTCACACTGTCACGCCACTTATTCAAACTTAACCATGTTAATGACCCAAATAAAGAATCTAATTATGTGAGTTTGAAAGATACAGTGAATTTCTTTCAGCATGCCAAACTGAGATAAGTTTAAATTATTTAATAATAATTAAGAGACTGTCTATAGACTACATCATTAATTACAGGTGAACAATCTTCCAAGATTGGAATCAAAGCTAAATATATAGTAAAAATAAATAGTAAAACCCCAACATTTTGATGGCTGTCTGTTTTCCAAGATGGTACTTTAATTTCATGTCAGTGACTTCACCATTATCAGTACTTCTCTTCCAGTCCACTTACTAACGCCATTACTAATCCTTTTATGGTAATGCGGACGCACAGAAATTAAACATTAAATATGACTATGATATGACAATATGACAATGACAATCAATGACTATGACTTAAATAATATCAATATATAGATATATTCTGTATCTATTCATATATGAGCAACATCTTGCTTTCATCTCTAAATGTAGTTTTTATTCCCATTTATGCCAGGTGTATGCTAGGCGTTGGTTAAATATCTACAGTGCGTGAAAACGTGTAAAGGGATGTTCAATGACATCCTTTGGGTCTGTTACTTAAATGATTTATCTTGACATCAAACACCATTGGTATAATTGATATTATTCCATAACATTGCAATGAAAATGTGTTTTAAATGTTATGAACATGTTTTGAATATACAACCAGACTAAACTGATACCTTATCCTCATATAGAAACTACCCAGCATCTTGATTTTAGAATGGGTGCCACACTGAGTAAAACCCTTTTTTTTATTACTACATTGCAAATTCTCAAGTAAAGCAAACAAATCCTACACTATAATACAGAACAGTCATATAGACAATCACCCCATTGACCCTCTAACCATCTGAACAATTGAACTTCTATATCTTATTTCCTTCACTTCTTTTACTTCTCTTTCACTCCATTGTCTGGACTGTTTGCCTGTAGGGGTCAGTTAACAATCCTAATCCAATCCAAACCCATATCACTTACAGAACACAGTGGGATTAGTTACTGGGCTCTAGTGTGTTACATTTGGACTGGGGCTGAAATCTGGAGGAATGCTGATCTAAAGATGAGGATTATTGACTTTTTCTTGGAGTATCATGTGTCCGTCTCATCACCATTAATCACAAAGTTGAAGGAATCTGCTAATTCTTCTCACAATGGCAGTCTTTCCAACAACAAAGAAATATTTTGTAAAGTTTTAAGGTGGTTATTTTGTTCTTCAAATTAATTTTCAAGGCCTGGTTGGCCTGCACATGGACTTACTTAAACAAGAATCCACACCTTACCAAGCCAAAGACTCCACTCCAATCTGACTTTACACAAAATTAAATAATAATAATAATAATAATAATAATAATAATGGTAAGAAAGAATGATTTTATTGGATTTTATACAGAATTTAGTCACAGGAAAATTACTTTTAAAATAGTCTTAGAAGTGTACTTAAGACTTAAGAAAAATTCTTAGATAAAACCAGGGAGTGAAAATGTTTTAAATGCAACTCAAAGCAAGGAACTGGAGTTCGTCCTAGGAGTAAATCTTAAGCATGAAGTACAACAGCGGTATCACCATAAACCATTCGACTACAACCCATTTGTGTAGCATGAATAAGTATATCAAGGTATGACAGAGGTGTCAAATGTCACCTGTGGATATCTCTCAGGACAAAATGATGATGATACATTAACCTCTTCAAGGCGTATGATAAAAACAGACACAGATTAGAATCCTCCCAGTTTGGCAGCCGTTTCACACCACATAGTTTTGTCCTCATGTAGTTACATTAAGATGGCTTACAGCCGATCTGCTGTGCTTCTTCAGAAGGGGGTAACTGTGTGTGGTTAATCATTCCAAGATTAGCTGTAAATGCATACATACTTTTTCTTTTTCAACAAATACTGTATGTACTGTAGGAATATAATCTAAAGAAGATATCGATGTCATGACTAGCATAAATATTTCTTAAATTTGTTAATTTATTTATATTGACTTACTCAAGTTGAGGACATACTTTTATATGCCTTTAAACTTCTCAACCCTCAGTTCAAAAGAAGACACCTTATTTTGTAGCCTCCTGCAGAGGGTAATGGAGACAAACTTGTCTAGAAGGCCAGCTGTTAAAACATTGGCAGGGATCAGACCCCATGTGGGCCATTGGTCATGGGGTTAAACAGCAGGGGTTGTTTGGAGGTGTAAACACACATAGCTCTTCTCTATTATCATCTATTTGCTTTAGAAAGAGGTCCACAGCCTTAACACAGGGGCATAGATTTGGAAAGAGCATTATTGTTAAGGGATTAATCTTTGATAGGCTAACTTAGCCTTTCGAACTTTTACCTCTGAACTCACACACACACTGAAACCCGTCTTACATGATCGAACTGAATGTTTGTACAGTATCTCAATGGATATCACACTCTGTACCTTTCTCTGTTGTCTGGAACTGATCATGGAATAACAGACATAGTTGTGCTCCCCTGAAGATGATTCAGTATATGGACAGAAGATGCTGATCCTAGATGATTGCTTTCACTCAACAATCTTTCTGTCTCCATTTTGCTTAAGCTAGTATGTTGTGATTGGACCTCTTCATTTATTTCCTAGAGCAAAGCAGCTCCAGGAGCACTGACAGCTAAATGATGGATCATCTGTCCAGCTGGCTGCCAGTCCGTATGTGTCATTAACTCAAACAAGGACTTGCTGCTATACCTCTCTAAGCTAGAATATGGTTTATGAGGTATTTGACCACAAGTCAAACTTATGGGGCTGAAAAAGAAGTATAAAGTTACGGTTTCCAAGCAGAACAATGATTCTGTGCCACACCAACCTGAACAATTTTACAAAGTAACTTAAAAAGTAATTGGTTACTATTACTCCTTTCTTTCCAATGATGGATAAGCTTTGTCATGTTGACAAATAACATTTAATGTAAATGTTTAAAGGATCTTTGTTTAGATGGTTGGATGTTTATGCCATTTCCAATGTAGTTTTTGTTTAATTTTTCATTGACCTAAAGGTTTAATGGTGATTTACTATACAATATTATGTAGTTAAATGCATTTATATGGGATATAAGTGTGAAACTGACAGTTAGATAGATAGATAGATAGATATAGAGAGAGAGAGAGAGAGAGAGAGAATTTATAGCAGTTCCAGACATGAGCTTTTCTGGTAACGAACTATTCCAAGACACATGCGCTGCAACTCACTGAATTCTCATCTGGTAGTGATCAAGGGAGGAGATCTGAAGACATATTTGGACTGGTAATAAAGTGTGTCACACATCTACATATGTCTTGACATGTTTTTCACATTTCATTTACAGCCATCTTTTAGCCATACCAATGATGATTAGACAATCAGTGATAAGCATTAATAATCTCTTCACCACTTGAATCTTTCTCCCTTCTCTGAGTCCACATTTACTAGTGAAAAGAGCTTTCTGAGTCTCATTTGATTGTGGATTTTTGAAAAATAAAGAGTTCACAGGATAAAAATTTGGATATACTGTATGACAAATATTAAGGATTCAAACTTAAATGTCTAACTGTTATTTCTGCTTTCTCTTAAATGATGCCTGTGAATAAAAGGGAAGAAGAATGTAAAGGAACAGCCATAAGGCTCTATGGAAGTTGCGTAGAAGTTTAAAGAGTGTTTCACCAGCTGAGGAGCAGGAGGAGTCTAATAGTGCTTTTCCACCGGACTGTGCAGCAATGCTCAGCAGGCAAATTACACAAGTCCTTCACTTTGTCACTGTTTCCACCACCAGGTGAGCCGTGCCATACTTCAGTGCTGAATTTGATTACTCTTCTGGCCCAGGTGCCATACGACCCGAGCCTATACATATGGGTGGAGCTAAAAATAACGTAGCCCAAAAATGACATCTTTGCAACTAAAAATATCTTAAATATAATATAAATTATCTTGTATTATAAGATTACAGGGAACCCATTACAACTCTTAAACCTATTTCTAGACATTTATACTAATGTCAACTTTGAAATAGTCTTATTCTATTACCAGATAATTTTGCTAATTTTAAGCATTTATTTCTAGAAAAAAAGCAAAATTGTCTGCTAAAATAATAAGAAAATTTAAAGCTTGAGGAAAAAAAATGTCTAGAAATAGATATTACTCTATAAGTTGCCTGGTTTCATTTCATTTAATTAGATAGCAGCATTTAACATCAAGTCACCACCCAATAACCTTCTCCTACTGTCATAGATAGAGTTGTGGTGATGGGGAAGCGACACTTAGCACTCAGCTAGGATACAGATAGCTCTGTGTGCGCATTTGTTGTTGAGTCATGCAGTTCAGAGGAGAAACACTATAATTTTCCTCAGGCTGTGAGGTCGAGGGACTGCTGGTAAGAGGGGGAGGTTGAAGGTGCTTGACCCCTATTGAAAGATAATTATCTCACCAATCCTCCCCCTTCACCCCCCTCACACATCACAGCCCCACACTTAACTTTTGTTTACGTGTAAAAATGTTGTTGGTGTTGTTGCCAGGGTTTCCAGGTCTCTGATCTAACTACAGCTTCAAAAACACACAAAAGACCTGAAACTAGCACAAAAAGTTTGTGCATTTTACAAGGGAGACTCCATTTTCTTCTTTTGCTCAATGTTTGTGGAAACACTTTTATGATTTGTACTATCTTCGATACACCTTTTTAATGTTACCTAGTATGGATTATCCACTCCACAATCCTTTTTTCCCCTCTCCTAATCTTTGCAATATACTGTATCTTAGAAAACAAAGGGGTCTGTACATCATAGATACACTGTGTCCCTTTGTTTGCCATAGGCTGTGTTTGTGAAAATTGGATTCGATTGCAAATTGATTTGATTTCATTCCAAAATTGATTATTTGGTTTAAAACAAGATTTCGGCAGCCGCTGACTATTTTTAAACAAGCTATCCTCCACTGCTGCCAATGTAAACCCCCCCCATACACCTGCAGACTGTTTTTTTTTTTTTTTTTTTTTGACCCAGAACCTTAGTCCAAAATTAGCCTGTAAACCTGGCAATCCTGGTATAGTCCACCAAATAAAGTTGTTACCTCCTTCATGTTGGATATACTAGAAACCCAGAAGAGTGTTGGATTTTAACACTGATTTACACTGGAACTACTTTAGTAGTTCTGAAGCTACTAAAAAAGCCAAGACCAATTCTCTAAACAAGTCATTCACACACTCTCTAAACTCTCTAAAATGGCCAGTTGTAAGCAAAAAGAGTCATATTGGGCTGTATGGTTTTTCATTCTGTCAAAGATTTAACAAAGTGTTCTCTCTCTCTCTCTCTCTCTCTCTCTCTCTCTCTCTCTGTGTGTGTATGTGTGTGTGCGTGGCTGTATGTTTGCACATGCATGCTTCAGGTGCTGTGGAAAAACACAGCTGCTGGATATGTCTTCTCCCACCCACCTTGTTTCAGGGCAAGTAAGGAAAGGTTTGTGTCTGTGTGTGTGTGTGTGTGTGGTGTATGTGCACATGCATACATATGTTTTATTAAATGTGCAATACACTTGTGTGGTGGTAAATTTTCTACGAAAGAACACAGCCTCTTGTTTAAACAGTGTTACTACTCTAAAATGATTAAAAAAAATAACTTGTTCCAGTTAAGCAGTATCAAAATAGTATTGTTATGCTAATTTTATATTCTTAAATAAATGAATAAAATATATTTTAAAACACACTACACTGGAATGAACTCTAACAACACCAAAACTGTGGACTAATAAATTAACATGGGACAAACAATAACAGATCTTCATCAAACTCTGGTTGCATTTTGAATGTGCAGTGAATTAAGCAGTCTGTTGTTATTTTATTAACAATTCACAACTAGTTCACACTTGTTCGTTTCCATTTACACAGAAGTATAAACAGTGCTCTGATGGTGCCTATGAATGAGTCTTTATAATACTTGTTTTGCCTCATTTCAGTTACAAAAACATCACCCAATAGCCGGGTCTCACTGGCTAAGTGGTAAAGACTGCCACCATGTGGTGGCAATGGACTAAACAGTCAAAACGACCTTTTGACATTGAATGTAATTTATTTAACTGCCTATTTTATGCAGTTTTGATAGACCATGTTCTGAGCAAATAAGATATTTAATCTAGTGTTTTGTTAAATTTATACAAATTCTTTGAAAACAAACTGAAAACTACTACTACTACTCCACCCAAGGTCACTTTACAGAGGTAGCAGACAGTATTAGAACCCCAACAGACAAAAAAAGTCCCTCATGTTTATTATAATACACTAAGAGGAGAATGGGGTGTTCTAATGATTAGGTGCTCAGACATTACAAGTGAACTTCTCCACCATTTCCTTAAGTTAAGGAATTATAAAATCAGCTTTGCTGGGTCAAATTGACCTTACCTATAGGTTGTTTTTATTATTCTTATATGTAGATAATTATTTTTTATATGTAGATTATTATTTAATACACATTATGAGTCTAACAGATAAATAACTCTGTGGCTGTCATGTCATGGGGACCCAACAACAGAAGTACTAAAATATTGATCTGCTGCACAAGCACGTCCTGTATATGGCAGAGCTGTCAAATTAATTTAAAATCTGCATTTTACTTTTACTGTAAAACAATGAAATTAAATAAAAATAGGCTAGCACATGCTCAGTGGTATCACCACTGAAGGGTGCTTTTTAAGCAAAGAAAATCATGACATGAGGAGACAATGTCACACCTTCGTCATAAGCATTACTGTTTTATATATGTATGTGTGTATATATATATATATATATGTGTGTGTGTGTGTGTGTGTGTATGTTGATCAATTTTACATTTCAAAGGCTACTTGAAGTCCATCTAAAACACTATGTGTTTTTATGCAAAATTTCAAAAAGTTTTCTCTTTACTTGAGCTTTTCACTCTATAGACTATAGTTCAAGTGCCAATAAGCAACAGATCAAAATTCTTAATGATATACATTTAATATGAATTTTATAACACATACGTTGGGCCTCATTTATCAAGCTGGATAGAAATTTGTTGGATTTATTTGTAAATTGTTCGTACAAGCATTTAAACAAGTGTTCATGAAAATCCCCTAATTTTGGAAACATGTTTGTATCCTACTTATGCCCCTGAGTATATGTAAATTTACTCATAAGAAGACTAACTAATGTAATCTTAGTCAATCACTTGATTGACTTTAAATCATATAATTTGCATAGATTACTGCACTTTTACTGTTTTTATTTAAAAAGATATTTATTTTAGTTCATAGAAATGGTAGTCAGCTATATTTGATATATGATTTGAAAGTCAAAGATTAGCAATGCTAGCTAGCTAACATGAAGTACCTACAGAGTTGTGTCCTGAAGTGGGAGGGGTGGGTTCGTAAGTCTGCCCAGTTATAGGGCTATTGTCACAAACACATATTCTTTTATATTATAAGCTGCACTCATACTAAATAACCTAGTAAATATCACAGCAAGAATTGTACTACATCACTGTTTATATTACATTTTTAACAAGTTGGTCTTAGCACTAAGTAGTAAACTTGATGATAAGTAAGTCTATCAAGATGAAATTAACATACATTTGAACCCAAATTATTTGTGCATTAAATATAGTATAATAGAAGACAATATTTAATTCAGTGAATAGAATAGAATAGAATAGAATAGAATAGAATAGAATAGAATAGAATAGAACGGAACAGATTGTTTATAATGAATTGTGATGTTTTAATATTGGTTAAGAAAGAAAAAAAATTAAATGGATACAGTGGTCCATTTTTTTAAGGATTGTTCTTCTTGTTGTTCAACCCAATGATAAATTAATCTGTCAGGTCAACCCAGACAACAAACTTCAGTTCCCAACATGCACTGCGGCCTACAAACATGGCCGTCCTGGACTCCACTTCCCAGAACACACAAACATTGCCTCGCTCTCAGTCATTGGACTTTTGATTATGCACACCTGGTTTCAATTTACACACACACACACACACACACACGCACACACACTCACCCTCACCCTTTAAAAGAGACTTTCATTCACACACCCATCGTGAAGTTTACACTCAGCTTGCTCACACTCTGTCTCAGTCTCCATTACATGATAGAATACTTTGCCAATAACATGGATGCAGCAGGAGAGCAAGCCATCATGGCTCACAGACAGCTGATGGAAGAGCACCAGTGACATTTGGCAAATCTCAACACTAAGATTAATCTTCTCTTCCAAGCTGTTGCTGCAACCATGCCGGCCCACGCACCAGATTCTGCAGCCTGCCCACCGATGCCCACACCAGAAAAGTTTTCAGGTGACATGTCTCAGTGTAAAGGTTTCTTACTTCAGTGTTCTCCGTATTTTGCCAGTAATGAGGGGATGTCGGCACTACAGAAGATTACGCGCTTCCTGAACCTGCTCACTGGGAAAGCGCTGAAGTGGGCGTTGGCAGTTTATGAGCAGGGTGGTGACCCTACATCCTCCTTTGAATGGTTCATGGAGCTGTTTCATAGTGTGTTCAACCACTCGCCAGAGGGCAAGGAGGCTGGAGAGCAGCTCCTGACCATCGCCCAAGGGTCCCGCTGAGTGGCTGATATGTGCTTGAGTTCCATACCATCGCGATGGGGTGTGGCTGGAACAACACCGCTCTGAAGGCAGCGTCTTGCCGAGGTTTGAGTCCTGAAATTCTCATGGAGATGGCGTGCTGTGACCAGCAGCTCACCCTCGACTCACTCATTGACCTGGCCATCCGTCTCGACCACCTGCTCCACAACCGACCTCCACCCAACTTCGAGGGAGGTTCTCCGAGTGCCAGCATTCCTGCGGAGCCCATGCAGCTGGCGTATGCGCGGTTCAGTGAAGCAGAGAGGGCGAGGTGATGCTGAGAGCATCGCTGCTTCTACTGTGGCCAGCTGAATCATCTCACTGGGCAGTGTCCCCTTTGAGCCAAGACCAGCCCTGCCAAGAGCGGCAGCCCCAGCCCCTGCTTGCACACGGTGAGTCTGTTCCAGTCTCTCTCTCATCAGGCTTTTTGGAATACAACACTCAGGCATGCTCTCTGTGTTAACAGCATTGATCAAGCTAAGCTAAGACCCTGTATTGACTATCCAGGGCTCAAACAGTTTCGTTCCTCTTTCGAAACTGTTTGAGCCCTGGATAGTCAATACAGGGTCTTAGCTTAGCTTGATCAGGGCTCAAACAGTGCACAGTTAAATATTGGTACCCTCTACTCTTGGTCCCTGCTGCCCTGGAACAGGTTTGATCCGCCCAGTTCTTCATCAAACTAGACATCCGCAGTGCTTACGATCTGGTCACAATCTCTCAATTTTATATTAATCCAGTCTTATATTATAACTTTTTTTATAGTATCTATAGTAGCTGATAGTATTCTATAATATTCTC
>CM075020.1:9718938-9768818 GCA_037576675.1 Pangasius sanitwongsei | reverse complement strand
TGTTTGCTATAAAGTAAAAAAGCTGGGTGAACATCCTCTAAGTGTGGTGATTCCATAATTTTTGCCAGGGGTTGTATTTTTATTGGAATAGAAGTGAGTAGCAAAATAACTTCCACTTCTGCCTTTCTGGATTTCTTTCACCATTTAGTAGTCACCGTTTATTTCATGTTTATAGCCCTCTGTGTGCTTGACCTTTTTTTTGGAGTTTTGTGGGTATCACTAAATGCAAATGAGCTGTGTCGAGAACATGCTTTCCCTGTTACAGGTGATCAAAATATGCACATGAATGAAAAGAATTTGTGCTTCCAAAACTTTTGTAAATTCTAAAATTTGGTTTTGTAAAAACTAAAATTTGAACTTGATTTGGCTTAAACATTTACACACAACTTTTCACAGCATATGTTATGAAGCACATAGCCCACTTCATGTGTAATTTAATGCTTTTGTGCATAATGCATATGTGTTGGCGTAAAAGGCTTATAAAATAGAACTACTTGCTCTTCAGCATAGTTAAAAACAATTGGGCTTGCACTATGGCACACATGGTAACATCAAAAAGAATTTTTTTTCTTTGTGAGCCAGACTTTTGTCTGAACTCTTTTGCAGTTTTCACTGCAGTCAGTAAACCAAGTACATTAAGGTGCATTTTACTGCAACAAAGTAAACCAAGATACTGCCTTTTAACTGTTGGCTTCTAATGTTGCCATGAGACCTATATGCAACAACCAGATTCCTTACCCATTTCCAGGCCAATTGGAAATGCAGAGAATGCACCACTTTCTACAGTCTTGTTAATTTTTGTATTTTCAAAATACCTAGCTGACTGTACATAAAGCAGAAGAGGGTCATTTGCACTTGAAATACTTTCAGTGGCAAATGTTCTTTACTTCTAAAGTATTTTGACTATTTGTGATCTTGCATTTTGATTGTAAACAATAAAGTCTTCAAGGTTCAAAATATATCTAGGCAAACACAAGTGAATGGCAAGGCTTTGCAATGAAACATTTTCACTGAAACAGATTATTTAGTTTAGAACCAGGACAGGACATGAGGAGATCAGAGGGCAGAGGTCACACTAGATTTTGGTAAGCATGACTTTTGCTGGCAGGGAGGTACAGCCCATGGAAAGTATCTGCAACAGTCTTGTTGGTTAGTTGTATAATATGTTCTGATCTGCTGGTTTAGTCTTTCCACGTGGTACCCTGATGAGAGCACTGACATTGCTTTTTAGTTTAAGACACAGTGCTTTCCAGAACTGGGATGTGAATTATACACCTCGTTTGGCCATGATATCCTCAAGTATAACCATTAACATCTATTGGTTTAAAATAGGTCAATATCGATGGTACATCAGCCAGTACTGCTATCTCTCTCATTTCTTACTCTTGTTTTGCTTTCTGTTAACAGCTGTTTCCCCAATCTCACTATATTTTCAAATTTGCCAGGCAACACAAAAATGCCTAGATGTACATGTGTCACCACTAGAAAAATGAAAACCAATACGAGAAAGTGTTGTTTTTTTTTTAAATTAAGTGTATACTAGTTATGCTTGTTGGTTTAAAAGTAATAAATTGTTCACATCAACACTATTGACCTTTCATTTAAAACCTAGAGGAAAAAAGACTACAACTTGAGACCACTTGGACTTAGAGGCCTGTGGACAATTGCCCAATTGACCCTATGGCTAAGCCATCATTGGCCACCAGAGTCTTGGCATTTTTCTTGTCCAAATTAAGAGTTCTTTGAATACCAGGATGTCCTGAACCTCAAGAAGTGTGTATCCACCAGATTAGCTGCTCTCTCATGGACTTGGGATTAACTTCTATGTGTGGAGAATGAATCTCTTCTTGAGCTTTAGAGATGTCACCCACCTGATTGGAGCCATTATGCAGCTAATAGAGAGAATGATTTGTTCTAGTTTGGATTCCACTTTTCCGTCATGGATTCCAGAAAGGGCATCTGCTTTGATGGTTTTCACTGATTTCTGTTTTGTGTATTGTTTTATTCTTGATGAGAATGCTGTGCAGAGGAAAAACAATAAACACCAGTGCTTCTGCCTCCTCAATTCCTTCCTACCCACCTGGGTATCATAGTGGTGCCAAAACCCAGGATTTGAGGTCTAATACTCCACCTTGGAGCACTTGCCCCTCCCAGAAATAATTGCATCTTTATCCGACATGCACCAAGTGCATCATCAAGCCCTCCATGACCTACAGGCCAAGCAACAACAATGCTTTAATGCCCTTGTGACTGTGCAGGCCAAGGATCAACAGATGCTCCGGACCCTGGTGAAGACCATCAGAACTCCATTTGCCTTGCCCATGCCCGCGGGCTACATCACCATTATGAAGATGACTAACCAAAACATGGCCCAGAGGCCTATGTGGAGCTCTTTGAGTATGCCAAGGTAAGGTCATCCTTGCCCGAGTTCCCATCTCCACCTAGAGTGGATATTAAAAGTCTACACACCCTTGTTAAAATGGCAAGTTTTTTAATGTAAAAAATGAAAGCAAAATAAATCATGTCAGATGTCCTTTCCCATCCCTTAACTAATACTCATTAAAGCACCTTTTGCATGTAATACATCACTCAGGCTTTTTGGGTAAGAATGAAATCTTTCTTCATCTTCAGCTGTCTAACAGAGGTCTGCAGGTTTTGTACCAAAATAGATTAGTATTTGGAGCTATCCATGATTCCCTTTATCTTGACTAGAGCCCCAGTCCCAGCTGAAGAGTAACAGCCCCATAGCATGATGCTGCCACCACCATGCACCTTGGGTATGGTATTCTTTGGGCATCTTGATTTCGAGCCAAACATATTGGGAAGAATTGTGCTCAAAGTTTCTACCTTGATTTCATCAGACCATAAGACATTTTGTCACATAGTTTGTGGTGAATTAGGTGGGCTTTGACGTTTTTCTTAGCGATAAAGGGCTTCCATCCTTCCTTCTAGCCATCTAACCCCATAGCCTAGACAAATGAAGAATAAGAGCGATTGTTATCACATGCATGGAGTGACCAGCACTTCTCAGATATTCCTTCAATGTAATGTAGGTCTCTTGGCAGCTTCACTGATAAGTTTTCTTCTTGTGCTTTTGTCAATTCTGGAGGGATGTCCTGTTCTTGGTAACGTCATGGTGGTGTCCTATTTTCTCCACTTGTTGATGATAGCCTTCACAGTGTTGCATGGTACATTTAATGTTTTGGAAATTTTTTTGTACCCCTCTCCTGATCAATACCATTTGACAATGAGATTGTGTGCATGCAGGTGCACAAAGCAGCGCCAATTAATGATGTTCTCCCATGTTCTCACTTTGTCCTCTGAAATTTGTTTTGAATGGCTCACATGAACAGATCATTCTTAAGAAGTGCAGAATCTATCAGTAACCAGACCAAATTGACTCTGGTTATTTTGGAGAAGATGTAAGCCCATACTTTTTAAAACCTAGACTGCGAATTTTTAAAGAAAAAGAAGTGTAATTGTGAGTTATTAATTTAGACAGAATGCATTTGTCTATTACTATGATCTGACTACATTTTATGAGTAATTGATGTATTTCAGGTAATGCCAAAGGGTTCACAACCATTGTTGTGCAGGGTTAGGTGAGGTGAAGCTAGCTAAGATCTGGGTAGGGGGCAAAAGTTATGGCAAACACAGGTTATATGAGCATATATTCATAAACCCTTTATAAATGGATAAAGTATATCACATAGACAGTTTGTTGACAGTATCATATTATATTTTGGATTATACATAAGACTCATACATAGAAGTGTGTTGACATGCAAACAAAGTTACGACTACTAAGCCTATGTAACTAAGACATGACTTCCAAATGTCCTTTTAAATGTTTGGATAGAGCAGGTAAAGGGCTCAGTAGGTTTTTATTAGATATCAATCTTATTCAAATAGCATAGTGGACATGTGAGCATGATTAAGTTATGTTGGTGCAGTACAGAGTGAAAGCTCGATACTTTGATATAAATTGTGTGCTTGTGTCAGAACACTGATGCTTATCGCATATAAAATGCTGCAAATAGGTTGTATATAAAACTTTTTTCTATGAGACTGGGTTAATTTTGTGCAGATCTTGTACAGACCTGTTTGGCTTTGTCTAATTTTACCATGGAGGAACTGATTTCACCAACTTAATGCTCATTGTGCACTGTGTCTTGTACTCAAAACGCATTATTTGTACTAAAAACACATTATTTATTTATAAACAAACTTACATTTGTTTTAATACAAACAAGGATATAAATAGGATAGGCCTAAACATTAACTGCAATTTTAAGGTATGAAATTATATTACAAAAGATAATCTATTACACGTGTTCTTAAAAAAAAGAAAAAAAAAGACTTTACTGTCTTTTGGCATCTTAATATACTTACTAATGTACTTGAGGTGTTGGAGCAATGTTGGGAAAATATGTGAAGGTGTGTGTTTTGAAATGAAAGCTATTTTATTCTATAATTAAGATGCAAATTATACATCAGCTTTGATCAGGTTCATAATTTGAATATGGCACCACACATCTTTCATAACCCCACGTTTGCTTCAGCCCTTTATATCTATATGACAGACTTGTATAATCTTCTTATTACAATTTAGTTAATAACAGTAAACACTTTTGTAAAAATAAATAAATAAATACATACATACATACATACATACCACTCAGTTAATCCATTTTTGTTCTTCATTTACAACGATATATGACACAAGCAATAATTCTGAAACAAGCCATCATGGTTCCTTTGTCTTCCTCTGTTTAAGCACATGGTGTATAGCTTCCTCTGTAATATACAATGTACCATGTGCTGTTGCTTACAACACCTGTGCCTTATTAAAAAGGTTTTTAATATGTGTCATATTCCAGTTCATCCTGGCCAGGTGTTCTGGTGCTTTGCCTTACCAGTCTACTAACCACCCATAGCATATTTAAAGCTGCAGTGCCTAATGCCTGATGTTTGGAAGTGGATGGAGTTCACAGTCCATTCACTCTTAGACTCTTGGAAATGGAGGGACTGACTTGCATACATGAGGAAATGGGAGAGCTCTGGTTCAGAGGAGTGCTGTAGAGCCCCGGTCATCATCTTCTTGATCTCCAGCCTTATTGAAGAGTTCCAACAAACATTCTTGTCCTCAGTAAAGACTATGCACTGGTATGTGTGGCAAAATGGTGTCTTAAAAGAAATCTCCTTTAGACTGGCCTGTTTTTGTGACCATTGTGAGCATAAACTCTATTAAGGACAGACCCTCAGGATAAAATCATTGTTACGGAGTCCAAAGGGCCAAAGTAAATTAAAATGTGAGACTGGAATTACGAAGGCAATGAGCAAAGATTTATTTGTGCAGATATGTGCAGTCTGCACCACACCAATGCTATATATTGTTTTCTACTGCTTTCACACCAAGGGGCCTTTAGTATTAATGCTACTGTGTAGGTGTGTCAGGTTTTAGTAGCGGAGGCAGATGCACATGCAGATCAGAGTTTATTCTAAAACAAAACATGAACAACACGAACAATGTAAATCTTAGACTCTTAAACATTTAAAGAATTATCAATTTTTTTAATTAAACAACAACAACAACAACAACAACAACTATTATTATTATTATTATTATTAGTAGTAGTAGTAGTGCAAATGAAAAAAATGCACATTTTATACCTGGATTGAAAAAAAAATCTAACATAACTGTTTGGAATGCAAGTACTTCCTTATAAATCATAAACCAAAAGGCCATAGAGCTTTCCAGAGTAGTGATTCTAGAGTGTATATTACATTCTATAGTATGTGCCTGATAATATAATTAGCTTCCTATAACAGTAATTCAAGAAAATATATGGATTTCCATAACAGTGATTCTTATGTGATGCTGTCCATAATCCAGTAACAGGATTTCACTCACAGGCTAAAACGTGACTTAGGTTTGATTTGCATGTGCATGTCCCTGTGCAAGTGAATGTGCACGTGCTAGTGTGTGCGTGAATGTGTCTAAAGTGTCTGTGTGTCTTTGTGTATTAAGTGTCTTTGTGTGTGTGTGTTATCAGTCTGGGCTACAAAAGTGTAAAAAAAAATTTTATTTCCAAATAAACATTGTATTCTATTTGAATTTTGAATAACTTTTTTTTTTTTTTTTTTTTTACATTTTCAGCGATTTCATTCCTTTGTTTCTCAAAATCAAGGTTTGATAACACTCAACATAAGCACAGTATTTCGAGTACAGAGATAGACCTGGCAACACCAGTATATTCAGACTTTCCCCTTTAAAAGAATGAATGAATGAATGAATGAATGAATGAATGAATTCCCCTTCATCTGATGAGGGTTGTGGCAGCAGGCTGAGAAGGTCAATCCAGACATCTCCGGCCTCAGATTCCAGCTCCTCCAGTTATAATACTGGAGTATATTATGATTTTCTTTTGCCGTGATTGTGGTATGTATTTTCAAGGCATAAAGCTTTGAAAGAAAAAGATGGCCCAGAACTAAACAGGGGCACTCGAACATATCTAAAGACAGAGACTGTTGGAGTTGAGTGGAGTGGAGTGGGGGTGGAGAGCCTAGTGGAAGCTGTTCTAAGAGGAACATAGTATCTAGCATTGCCCCTTGGCTGATACTGTATAATAAAAGGAACCATAATGTTTTACATAGGATAACTTCACATTAATCCAAGTTAGACTAGGCCAGTTGACCTGCTAAGCATGCATTATTGATGTGCTTCCTACAGTTGGAGAAGGAGGGTAAGGCTGACTTATGGGGAATCATTAAAAGTCCACATGGCCAACATATGCAACCTTTTGTACGCCCCTTCTCCACCCATTCATACAACGCTTTGCTATTGGGCTACGCCTCGTGCTGGTGTGTTTAGCTACTGTTTTGCTCATGCTCGCTTCTATGGGACACACACACAGACACACACGCACAAAGACAGACGCGCGCGCCACACGCCGCCCCTCCACGCTGCAGACGTCAGTGTCGCCCTCTGGAAAGAGGCGTCCAAGCTTTGCGTAAGGCGCGTCTCCCTGCAACACTGGCAAGGTCAGTGAATGAGGAACGGACACAGGACGGACCCGGTGCTTAACACTTCCCAAGGTAAACGGCCATTTCTTGTTTGAAAAGCTTGGTGATGGGTCTCGGTGTGTCTTTATTACCCCCCAGTGATACTTTGTTTTAAAAAGCAGAAGCCGGGATGATGCTCCAGTATTTTGAGGTGTGTATACAAGGCACACAAAAGAGAAACGTGTGTGTTTACACTGAAGTGTTCAGAGCTATTGAGTTTACTAATCATTGATTACATGTAGGCTTTAAAGTGACACGCATGTCAACTGGTTTCATCCGGTTTATATCAACGCCGGTCGCGCGCTGTACAGTGATGCAGAGAAGCACCGGACTGTTGCATCATTCTCATCCACCAATCATCTTTGAGCTTTTCTTCCACGTGCGGTTTGCATATTTGATTATTTAACCCACAGACTACTTGTCTACCAGTGATGCGCTCTGTGCGTGTGTGTGTGTGTGTGTGCTATAAATATCAGGGATTTGGTCAGGAGGGCTCTTCGTAAGAGGGTTTGGCAGGAGGAGAGAGGATGTTCCATGTAGGCCTTACATGGACTTAAATTAATACGTGTGTGTGTGTGTGTGTGTGTGTCATGTGAGAATGAGCGAGTGCCCACTGTGACATGAGTTTATATATACACACAAAAGTAAATTTTGGTAATGAATGTCTGATTAGGAATCTTTGGAACATAAGCATTATGTGAGATCAGAATTGGACTACAGTTTACTGACGTCATGGTACAAATTTAGATTATTGTTTCCATTACAGGAAATAAAATCCAAAGTAGAAGAGACAGGCTTGCAGTGAGTTCTTAATTGTTGAATTATTGGCTTTCACTCCTTGCAAAGTTGATCAGGTGCCTAACCAAGAACTTGCTGATGCTCTGGGTGGACACGCAGCGTGTGAAAGCCCTAGTGACATAGAGCATAACTGATTGCTTTCACTTTTCTTTCTCAAGCAGTTTTTTTTTTTGTCATAAAAAATTTATTTGTACACACTTAAAAGAAAATGTTTCAAAGATTCTAGGTTAATGCCAATATTTAAAACACACATTTTATTTTGCACGATTTGACAGACCATGAAAAAAAAAAAGTTTATGGCAGAGGTGATGCGATTTGTGTGACAAAGAGGGGCAAATAAACTGGGAAGGAATTGACTTGTATTACTCTCATTGTGTCCTAAAAACAACCTGTTTAAAGTTTGCTTCTGTTCATTAGCCAACTACAAATGGCACTTGGTATTGTTACTGAAAATAGAACAATTTTTTTTCAGAAAACATGCTTGCTTATGTATACCAGTGTCCCAGTCATTGCATAATAAAATTGATGAGTATCTAATCCACCAGAACTGGATCCTAGGTCACTTCACCTAGTATTTACCCGTGTGATGTGACTTGCCATGAATTACTGTTTTCCGAACAGCTGTGGATTGTGGTGACCTCAGGATCACAGTCACATGCTGGCTAAGCACTTAACACATTGCTTTTCGAAGAATTTATAAAGGAAAATACATGCTTGGTCAGCCAGTGGTCAAACAACTCACCTTTCTAAATGTGTGACATTTATAGGTTCAGTAACAGCTGCTGCTATACAGCGAGAATAGTTTAGTTACTATGTTATCATGGTACTGTATTTGAAAATGACATGTTTAGTGTTTGCTTTTAATATCATTATGTTTGCTTTTTGTCATTATGATAAAACCACCATTAGGCTGACTAAGTGAGCTGACTAACAACTAACAGTTACATAAACAGTCTGTTGGGTGACATTGCATTATCTGGCTAAATTAACTAAACTAAACTATGGAAATGTTGTCGGTAGTGACTAGGGGTGTAAAGATCCATCGATATGGATTGATGTATCGATCAAATAACCAATGATCTGATGTACTGATGCAATTTGTAAACAGTGATGCACGTATTAGTTTTAAGATGGACCTTTATTTAGGACACTCAAATTCCAGCCACATCCTGGATGTGACGTCCGTGAAATATGTAGCATTTCATAGTGGAAAAAACTCAATACATTTTTCAAAATATATTTTGGTTGCATCTGTGAATTAAGAGAAATTTTACTGATTGTGTGAAATAGACACATCGTTTAATATTGATCGCAGGCCCCTGAATCGATCAAATCGAAATCGCATCGTGGCAGTCATTGAGGTATCGGCAAATATCGAATCACTGGTTAAAAGAATCGATATTAGATTGTATCGTCATGAAACTTGCAATTTATACCCCTGATAGTCACAATATTTTGAAGCATCTGTGATATGTGTATTAAATATTGTGGTAGATGGTATAGTCAATTAAAGGTAGACATATAGTAATTTTAATTGTTAACAATCACAGACCTGGAAATGGTCAGCAATTTGCTGATTACCTGAAGGAAAAGTCCTGCTTGTGATTTGAACTGTTTCAGGTGATCCTTGTTTATCTGAAGCCTCTCTTTAAATGGGAAATATAAGTGATCGTTGTCGCTGTTTTATTCTACTCGGCCTCACATGAAGAGCTTCAGAGCTTCCTCTGAAGCCCTCATTACTCAGTTATTCCAGTAGTTATTGAAGAACAGTGGTGAGCAATATTAAGCAGCCATTGTTAGAACCCAGCATGTCATTTCTGACCTAGAGAGAAAACAGTGTGAAGTTGTGGTTAATATTAAAACTGTAGCAAACAGTCAGCCAATTTGTAAGGTCATACCTTCAAAGCTCAAGGTTATTGCTGATGTTAAGGAACATAAAAGGGAAAAAAATACACTGTTCTGTATTTCTTGGTAGTTATATTACAAATTCCTGAGCATAATTTATCATATATGTGGGAGCCTGGAAAACCCTTTACATAGTGAAATGTGACATGTTCTACTATCTTATGAAAACTACAGACTTTGAACTGAAATATGTTTCTATTTTACATGTATCTCAACCAGAAATAAACTTATAGCATTCTAAAATCTGGTTACCCCAAATGTGAAAAAAAGAGAAAATTGCATTCACTTCCATTCCAACTCCACTGAAAGACACAAACACATTGATTGTCTAAATTTATAAGCTCTCATTTGCATTTCATTTAATACGTAATACATTAGATATATAAATTATAACAATGAACATGAAATCTATGTCTTTTTTATACCAGGCTTTGTAGATATTTACGTCTTAAACTATTTTAAACTATTTTTTATTTAGTCCTTGTTTAATCTCTATGTAATCTTTACATTATTTCAGTATGAATTATCCTGTATTATTATTATTCTGAGCTGATAGGCAAGCAAATGCCCTGCCTACCTCTACATTTATAACCTAATCTATTTATGGAAAAATGACATTAGTGACGCTTTAGCAAATCTCTTTGACTGTCAGGGTCACCCACATCAGTCTCTTACCTGACTTAAATGTCACTTGTGGCTCCATCGTCTCAGAAGGTGCAGAAGTAATTACTGATTTGGTGAGTTCTGCTCTGTTGGCTATATATGGCTAAAATATTTCCATGCTGTTTTGTTGAAGTATATTTATAGTTTCCTGAAGAAGAAGAGTCAAATATATAATAGGCAGAATTTTTTTTTGTCATTTTGGACTGTTTCCCAGAATTCAGCCACAGTGACATCAGGCAGGTTTTCCCAGATCACCGCACATATAGCATGAGGTTGTAATCTGCTGCTTAGAACCTACAGTATATGTGTAAGATTGTTGGTTTTAATAATACAGGCATTATAGTCACAGTTGGGAGCCAAAAATGTTGAGCTCTCGGCAAAAGATGACTTGCTTCATATATGAAGTGAATTTTGATTTTACTCTAAGCACAAAATAATGAAATCACAAGACTGACGAGATGCAAGAATGAGTTTACTTTCATTAGTCAAAGAAACAATCATAAAGTGTGTCTTAAGGGAAACAATCAAAATGATTTGTTATCAATGTGATATAACTGTAGATTTTCCCCTACAGATGTTTTTTTTTTAATTCTCCTGCTGTTTGTTTTGCATCTTTGTAAAACCCCTTCAACAGTATTTGCAATTATTTTTCTTCCACTTTTTGATATAGCGTCTTTGTGACTGTCTTTTTACTGACAGTCACAAAGACGCTATATCAAAAAGTGGACGGAAAATAATTGCAAATACTGACAGTTGCTGATGTTGTGCAGTTGTAGGACAACATGCTCAGTGCCCCATTTAGCTCTATAAAGTTATTATTGCACCTAATGTTCTAAATGGGAACTGCAACAAGTGCTAACAGAGGCCCACTGGGGCAAGAATCATGCTGCCCCATGCTCACTCTGTGAACATTTTCAGCAATGGACAGGAGAAGGGTTAATGAGAGGAGTGCCAGGGTCATGTTTTTTTTTTTTTACACCAAATTGGACTCGTTTAAATATAAACGGGCCCGCTCTAAGATCTTGTTTTATAGCAAATAATTGGAATTAAATCTAATAAATTTCTGCACACAAAGGCAAAGTGTAAGTGCAGAAATGTCTATGATGTACTGAACCATTTCTTTTTAAAGAAAATTGCAAAGCTTGGGAGAGAAGGGAGATTATGCAATGAATATTGTCTGAAAATTAGAAATGCGTGTGCAGCACAGTGGACTTGTTTCCCACACGAATACTGAGAAAAAGAAGAAAAACGTGCCTCCATTTTCCAATGCCAAAGCTTTTTGTGTTTTTTGAGATGTAGCTGAGCTGCTTCTGTGTGGCTTGCTGGTGACAGGAAATGCGCCTGCTGTATCGAACACAGCTGAACAACGGTACATCTAAAACCACTCAAAATGAGCTGCTAGACAATATGCTGGATGAATGCCTGTTAGGGGGGTTACACTAAAAATGAACTAGATAGTATCCCACTGGGGTAACATGACATGATGCATGGCGATGCAAAAATGTGACAACGTGCATTGTGGAAATGTGCGATTCACATCATGGAAATTAGCATTCTATTAATTATTAATCTAATGCAATTGCACTTTTTGAACACCAGAGGTCCCAATATGTGCATCCTACAGAGTTAAAATATATAGCGAGCATGCTGGTCACATGATCGCATTCTTTCGTGGACAGCCTGCAAGATTACCGGGAATCATCTGCACTTGTGAAGTGAATGATAGCTCCAGATCACAATGAATGACACACATTATAGGTTATATGGTTACACAACCACATTATAACTTTTAAAAGCAGATCTTCAGTAGCTTTCAAATGAAATCCAGCCCTATGCTGCTGCGATCTCAGTGCCTGAGAAAGAAGCCGGGGAACTCAGGCATATTATTCGACTTTGGAGCTGTATTTCCAGTTAAAATTATGCCTCAGGTGCTGTTACAGAGCTCATTATGTTTCAATCAGTCATATTCCCCGGGCTGTTGCTTTTACTACATCCACTATCTGTACGGAAGTACACTGCAGTTAACTTCCTGGATTATTCCTCAGGTTAAAATGCTAATGTTTAAAAGTATGTTTTCAGTCTTGATTTAAAAACCTGTGATGCAGGAAGCATGCCTATCAAGTTGATGGCTGTTCAACAACCTTGGTGCAGACAGTTCATAGGCACGGTCTCCCTTATCCTTCAGCTGAGATTGTTAAACCACCAGCAGAAAGTTAAACAAACAGGATCACTAATAATGTTCCAGACCTGCAGTGTTCGTGTTCACACTATATCGAGTGTGTAGGTGTATGAACAAGATTGTAATCTTTAATTAGTAATCTTTAAACTTTTTGTAAAACTCTCAGAGGTCACATAATTTCAGAGACCAAAGTATTACCTGGGCTTCATTAGTAATGTGTGAAGAAGAGGCAACTATACACAGAGTGTTCATTAAAAATGTATGACACACTATCCACTAAGTGGGTGCAGGCACTGTTCCAAGCTCCACTCTGTGTGTTTGACCTTGATGGATGATAGTCACTATATACCTGCACAAAAGAGGAATGGAGTGGTAGACTGTATGTTTATATTTTATCAGGCTCTCGGTCACACATTTCACACAACAGGTCACACAATAGGTAATCAGTCGCTTTTCCTCAATGCTCCCTGTATACGCACAGGTACGAGCACACTTTCGTCTTGATCACAGGTTATTGAATTACTATCCCGCTGTGTACTAATGTAATGCCTCCTCCTGTAATTCTTCAGTTAAGCCGGTGCCAACCTGAACTCAATGCTTATTGTTTAATTTTTACGTGTGAATTATTTCTTCAGTTGAGAGTATCAGATAACAAGAGCAGCCACTCGAGCTTTGCTCAACACACTGTAATCACAACTAGTCATGTGTGTGGGACTACAATTGGCCCAGGTATGCAGCCATAGAGACTGGCTGTAATGTGATTTATTCCTTTAACGAGGACTTATCGTTCATTTGATATGACAGTCATCTTAGTGGCTGCTAAGAGACCGGTCATGTTCATTTATGTCTCTGTTTGAGGTACAGGTACAGATCCTGGTTGACCAGATGCCATTATATGCAGCAGGTCAGGGCTTTCCAACCATCTTTCTCATAACAGATAATGTTGTCAAATCTGACTCCCTGGGTTAGTGTATTTATGCGAATTTGGTAGTTCATATAGGATTTATCACTGTTGTGAATTATGTGAAATTATGCCTCACTTGATTAGTAGTTATGTAGATTTTTATAGACATTCTCGAAATGATTAATGAAAACCTATAGATCATTTACATAGGAACTTCACATTGCATATAAAAACATATCCTGGGAGTCAGACTGTTTAAATAATGCTGTGAACTTTACACTGACTATAGATTTTTGCATATGTTGTAAAAACTTTGAATGAGAGATACATACAAACATATATATATATATAAGTGTACAGTCTATGATATTTATATAACGCCTGACAGGGCATTTCACTGTAAATATTACATGACAGAGTGTGGCATTGAGTCGCTGTTTTAAAGAAAGCCTTACAGCTGGTATCATTTGCAGAGTGTGAGAATATTATTGGAACTTACAGGTTTAAGAACAAAGTGTGATTCATTGTGACAGATAACAACTCCATAATAATACACCATAATAAAAGCATTTGCCCTTTTCCCATAATTCCCTCTTTGTAGAATCAGTCCTGGGTTAGACATATTGTGACTGAGCTTATACTGATAACTGCTAAGCTACTGTTAGGAAAGTTGTGAGAAAAATGACAGTAAGTAGACAACATGAGATAATAATTAGTGCCATTAATTGATGTGGATATTTCAGAGAATGATTAACTGAATGAGGGTCAGTTCTTGAATGAATGATTCTGAATGACAAACACTGGCACGCAGCACTACAACTCTAGATGAAATGATACCTTTTGGATTATTATTTAAAAATTTATTTAGACATTTATTTAGTTACTGTTGACCATGGAGTTGATTGAATTTCCATTTATGCAGTATATAAAAAAAATTACAATTCACCTCTGTACTGACTTGATTCTAGGTTTTACAAAAAATAGTTTTACCATCCTCCTTGTTTTACTAGATGTGTTCAACCTACAGTATGTCTTGCCTTGTTACCAAGTCAGTAGGCTTTTCCTAGAAACTAAGTCTCAGTGTTTATTCCTCCACTGCTAGGTGGTTATCTCCTTTGCCCAATTAGATAGAAATAATAAAACTGAAGATTTCTAACAGTTTTCTGACAGATTTCAGGATCAATATGCTTCTAGCAGACATTGTGCTGCTTATGTACTGTATTACCCATGGATTTGGATCATTATATCAAAGTATTCTTAGCACACCTTTAATAACTGTATATACTATACAGCCAAAAGTATGTGGACACCTGATTATTGAACATCCCTTTCCAAATCCATGGGTATTAATATTGAGTTGTTCCCCCTTGCTGCTATAATAGCCTCCACTCTTGTGAGAAGGCTTTTCACTAGATTTTGGACCGTGGAGAGACAGTGGATTTTGGCTGTGGAGATTTGTGCTCATTCAGCTAAAAGAGTACAAGAGATTGGGCACTGATAGCAGACGAGAAGGTCTGAAGCAAATTTGGCATTCCAGTTCATCTCAAAGGTGTTCAGTGGGGTAGAGGTCAGGGCTCTGTGCAGGACACTCGAGTTCTTCCACTCCATCTTTGGCAAACCATGTCTTCATGGAGCTCGCTTTGTGCACAGGGGCTTTGTCATGCTGGAACAGGTTTGGGCCTCTTAGTTCCAGTGAAGGGAAACTGTAATGCATACAAAGACATTCTGTACATTTGTGTGCTTCCAAATTTGTGGCAACAGTTTGGGGAAGAACAACGTATGGGTGTGATGGTTAGGTCTCCACATACTTTAGGCCATGTAGTGAACCAGTCTGTAAAACGAGGAGAATGTTTGAATTTGTCTGAGGCACAAAATCAAAACACAAATTGGGTCCTTGGTGGTGAAGCATACTGTATATTCTGCATGCTAAGACACACAAGAGAAGGTGTTTGATTTGTAAGTAAATTTTCAAGAGCTCTTATATATGCAAGAGTAAAAACAAGATCATCTGGAGGTGGGTGTTATAGAACAGATTAACGTTCCAATTTCCTATGAAATGTAAACCGTGAGAAACATTACATACCATCCACATTTATTTCAAGCTTTTAGTTGTTATATAATATTTGATACCTTTTCCTCCCCTCTATATTCACATAGTATGAAATATTGTGTCTCTTTAAGACTGTAGTGTAACATACAAGACAATAAATAAGTAATATAAAAACAATAAATACAAGACTAGAAGGCAGAACGGGTACTGTATATGAGTACTATGCAATAGACATACATCCTCTACATAGTCTGGGGAAAATACAGGTGTTTCTATATTGTAGTCTTCAGATTACGTTGTATGTCCTACTGCTCTTCATATTCCACCCTCCACAGTGCAGCTCATAAGCAGTTGGCCAATGACAAATGTTGTTTTGGCAGAAAATCAGCTTTAATTGCAGGGTACTATTTTTAAGGAGAACCATGTAGTAATCATAGCCTTATGTATTTTTAGGCATTTTATGAACCATATATAACTGGACAATTGACGGTTCATACTCTTGTCCTGTTGTGTTTGGTTGCATGCACAAGACAGTTAGGAAAAGGTAAGAATATTTTAACATCATAGTCACTGTCTTGGCAAGTATAGTATGTTTGAGTATAAAGCCAAAACAGCAAAAACTGTGACATTGTCTAATTTTGTACAGACTGCTATGTATGAACATGAAAAAAAACCTTATTTTACTTTCTTTCTTTCTTTTTCTCTATCTTATAGGAATAGACCAGGGCTTACAATGCCGCCCCCTGCTGGAGCTCAAGCTGTGCCCCCTCCAGATGGAGGCTGGGGCTGGGCTGTGGTGTGTGGAGCCTTCATCTCCATTGGCTTCTCCTATGCTTTCCCCAAAGCCACTACTGTTTTCTTCAAGGACATTCAGAAAATTTTTGATGCATCATATAGCCAAGTTGCCTGGATCTCCTCCATCATGCTGGCTGTCATGTATGCTGGAGGTAAAAAAGGGGGAAAAGTGGGAGGGAAAAATGAAAGGGGTGAATTCTGAGGACAAGCTTGTCCATGCAGGTTTTCCCTTTGTCCACAAGTATGTGTGTTTGTAATGGGCTGAAACCTAAAGGAGGTTGTATCTCACTTTCCAGCAATCCAATGATTTATAGTAAAACAAACAAAAAAAAAATTCAAATTGAAAGCTATGCTTGAAGTCTCCACTTGAATGAAGTGGTGGGCATTGGTTTTGGTTTTGGATTTCCTGTTTTGAAGATCTTTTTTGAGAATGTTAATGGCCTTCTGTGTGACATAGAAAGTCCTGAAGGGCCCTTTTTTTGGTCCTAAATGGTTTCTCTCAAAGGATTGTCCCATTGGTAAACATTAGGAAGTACTCACTCATGTGAAGTACAAGACCTACTCATGCGATCTGAGACTCCTGTATATGATTACTCCTTTTATATATATGTATGATGCACTCTATTAGTAATTGGACAGTGGTATGATGTTCGTTGTTTAAGCTTGGTAGTACAGCATGGTGGATTTGAAGCAGTGATCATGGGGTTAAAGTGTGGCTTGATGAGGAGGTTTCCCCTCTTTTGGGTAAACCACATAGGAATCTGAGCCTGACATTCTTGTCAGAAATATATGATGCACATGTGTTTCATGCGTCTCATTGTGTCTCAGTGTTTTCTACCATCAAGAAAGCACCAAATATTGATAGAAAGTTGAAATGAAAGAATGCTGTCACAAAAATGGGGAACAATAGTTTTTATAGCCAGTGCGTAAGAAGCACCTAGTTTCATACAATATATATACCTCATTTATTCCTGAGTTACTATTTTTTTTTCTGTTGTCTGTATTACCTTTATTTATTCAAATGTTTTAGTAGTTGCAGCCATGGAAGGATGGAGTAAAAGTCTGGTTTGGCAAACATTTGATGTACCTTTGTGTTTAAAAGACCTGACCAAGCATTGAACTTTATCAGGCTTTACAGTTCTCTTGCAACGCCCCGAGTTCTTTATGAGTTATATAAACTCAGAGAAGATCTAGTGCTAAAAAGCACAGAATGTAATAGAAATCAAAGTGTCTTAAGATTATAATTTACTGATAAACATTTTGCACTGTGATGGTTTGGGTTAGAAAATGTAATTTTTTTTCTCATATTTTGCTATTCTATGCATGTTTCTAATTTCATATTTGAAATTAGAACTTTTAGCCTGTAACCAAAGATATATTGAGTAAAAAAAAAATTCCATGTCTCAGTTTCATTATAGATGCATATTAATAATGGACAGTTTTGTGCCAGAGAGAGAGGACCTGACACTGTTGTGCATCTAGAATATCACCAGGCAACAGGCTTTGCCTAATGTTTAAAATATGCCAGTGCATCAGTGTGCAATGAGCCATGTAATGCAGATATGGCTTTTGATCATGCATTTCAAAGAGCGAGGGCTGAGTGGGCTGTTGTCTCACATGCATTGACTTGTTACCTGTCTTCTCAGTGCCGTCTGTATCCATAATGTAGTTATCCAGGTGTGACGCTCTTCACTGACCTCCTGCCACAAAAGGCAGTTACTCAAGTAACAACTACAGAGATTGGCTTTCCCTGTTGTTGTATCTGGTTTCTTTCTGGCTGTGAATGTCAGTCTAGAATTATTGGCACTGGCAAAAACTTACTCAGTTGAAACATATTTTTATACACATATCATTATCTTTCACTTCTGTCATCTTTTATTTTATTGATTCATCTTTATTTAAAATGGCCTTATCCACTATCTTTGATAAGACAGGAATATAGTACTCAAAAGCAGTTAACTCTTCTGTCCTGTTTTAACATAAAGCCAGTCAGGACTATTCTGGCAATACAATCATTAATTAAATAATTTGCCCTACAGAGCTTGGATGTACTTGTAGTTGAATACCAGGGAAATGGCAAGGCCAACAGTTGTAAGGAAAAATCCTTAGGATGGCAATAGAAGGAATTAAACATGACAGAAACCAAGACATCCACCTCTGGTCAGTACTGGGATTCATAAGTCATTTCATATATGTGTAAATATATACATTTTATTATAATAGTTTAGGCCTACTGGTTTATATGAATATAAGTTAATGTCTAATGATAATTATATCAATGTACTAGATATCACTAGAATCGGTATAACTTTAAATGCAGTTATTATTCCTATCCCTTATTATAACTGTGAGTGAAGATGGAAGATTATTTAGCCAGTAATCAAAGACGAGAGAGCTTGTAGTAGAGAAAGGACATACTGTATGTAGGAGCTTCTTAGCTTCAGGATGGCAGGAGTAGGATTTGGATCGAAGCTTAGGATTGTAGACCCCAGGAATGGAGAAGGATGCAAGGATGCAATCATGTTATATGTTTTGTTTATAAAGCCATGTGCATGCTGTTTGGGTTCGTGTAGTCTTGTTTCCACCCCTGTCTTGTCTTGGTTTATCTTCCAGTCTTGATTGTGTCATGATTGTTCTCACTTGTTTTCAGTTCCTCCCTCGATTAGTTTTCCTATTCAATCCCTGATGTTTCATTGTTTCAGGGTGAACTCTGATCATGCTGCCATGTCTTTTAAGTCTGGGCCTTGACTTCCTGTGCTCATTTTATGTAGTTTTAACTCTTGTCCATGTTTTAGTTTTGTTCATGGATTGCCCTGTGTTGAGGCTGTCTGCCTATATTTTGACTCCCACCTGTACTGCTGACTACAATTACCAGACTACCCTTAATAAATACCATGTGATCTTATGCACTTGCATCCTGCCTCTTCATCCTACCACACGTTACAATAACTTTTACCTTCCTTCTTTTTTAGTGCAGGGATTTAATGATTATTTCACCAAGTCTAGCCATTATGCATATTTTAACACCAGCCAGTTATCTTTAGGAGTTGTGAACGAGCACCACATTCGTTACCTCATTCATCAAACTCTAGAGAACGAAGAACTGTGACATTATAAGCCTTTGAAAGCAGGAATCACTTGAGGCACTGATTGTCCCAGCTGCACAGTAAACTCTTGACCTCACTCAGTCCCAGTGAAAATCTCCATCTGCTGTATATGCTAATAAGGAGTTCCTGATAGGTGAAATGTATGTGGGGCAAATTAAGTGAAGCAGCAGCTCGTCTAACCTGATTTCAAATAGCACATTTTCCTGAATTGGTATTAACATGTCTCAAGACACTCCTTGGGGCAGTAGCACCTTTTCTTTCTACTTCATTCACTTTGAAATGTATTTTACAGAAATTGTGTGGGTAACTAGAAGATACTCTCTTACCTAGGACAGTCAAGCCTTATGGTATTTCATTTGGACAGTTATGGTATGGTATATGGTATTTTGTTTTTCATAATGAATTTCAATATTTAGTATTATTATTTATCATATGACATTATATGTTTCAAATTTAAATCACAACACATATATACAGTACTTGTGCTCCCAATTGTTATCTCTTAAGGAGAACAACTTAACCCTGACTCCGTTACAATAATAATAAACATTTTGGTTTATATCACTGAAGAATAATGCAGTGTTGTATTTTTCAATGTTATTTAATACATTTAATAAATTTAGTAAATAGTATATAACTATTGGCATAAAGCAGGATTTCTTTTTTGCAGCAGACAATCAATCAGTCAAGGACAAAGGAAAACTGAAAATGTTTTTCTTTTTGCTTTAATTAGATACTACATGATGAGTATTTGACTACTATTCAAAGACAGCTTTTAGACAGCAAGTTAGGTTGAAATATTTTATAATTATAGTGGTTGCAGTCCTATTATACATTTAACAAACCCTCTTCCCCTTTTTGTCTTTATTCTGGAACTTGACAATCTAATTACTAAGTTATATCTGTTTCAGGAGATGGAGGTTTATCACCATTGGTTTTTAGAGACTAATGAGCTAATGTCGCTAAGACTGCATGTTGTTTGGAAATCCATGTTCTTGGATGCACTGTTACAGATTTGACAATAACAAGAAAACATCTTAATTCCTCTGTTCTCTATTTCAGGCCCTATAAGCAGTGTCCTTGTAAACACATATGGCAGCCGGCCGGTGATGATAGGAGGTGGATTCCTGTGTTCCATCAGCATGATTGCTGCCTCATTTTGCAACAGTGTCATGCAGCTGTACATCTGCATTGGAATGATTGGAGGTGAGTGGATAAAAATTACATTAGAGTATTTTTTTATTATATGAACAACAATATGCCAGCAACAACAGCAGTAACAATAACAGTGGTAACACCAGACAACAACAAGTGATGAATATGCTTGTAAGCTACTGACTCGGTGTATATGACACAAAAAAATTAGATGACAAGGTATGACAATCACGATAAGGACAATTAACCCCTAAGCACTGTACTAAACAAGTAAATTCAACAAGCAACTTGACTCCCAAATTATAACATTGTGAGCAAATAGAGGAATTGAAATGTTTACTGACTCACTGTGGAATTAATTTCTGCACTAACTACTCTCACCCTCAAAGGTTTTGGTCTTGCCTTCAACCTCCAGCCAGCTTTGACCATGATCGGGAAGTACTTTTACAAAAAGCGTCCCATCGCTAATGGCTTGGCCATGGCAGGTAGCCCTGTCTTTTTAAGCACCCTAGCTCCCTTAAACCAGTACCTCATCAATGCTTTCGGCTGGAGGGGCAGCTTCCTTATTCTTGGGGGGCTTTTGCTTAACTGCTGTGTGGCCGGATCCCTTATGAGGCCACTGCACCAGCCTTTGACAAAGAATTACACCAAAAGTGATGAAGAGGTTCCAGATGCTAAGAAGGCGAAGCCTACAGTGTGGCAGATTATCAACAAATACCTCGACTTGTCACTCTTCAAGCACCGGGGCTTCCTCATCTACCTGTCAGGAAACGTCATTATGTTTGTGGGCTTCTTCGCCCCCATTGTCTTCCTTTCTCCATATGCCAGGGACAACGGTATAGATGAGTACTCAGCAGCCTTCCTGCTCTCCATCTTGGCTTTTGTGGACATGTTTGCTCGTCCTTCAATGGGACTGTTGGCCAACACACCCTGGGTACGGCCAAAGATCCAGTACTTCTTTAGCTTTGCTGTCCTCTATAATGGCGTGTGCCACATACTGTGCCCACTGGCTGAGTCCTACACTGGCATGGTGGTGTATGCTGTGTTTTTTGGGTTTGCCTTTGGCATGGTGAGCGCCGTGCTCTTTGAGACACTCATGGACCTGGTAGGACCTCAGAGGTTCTCAAGCGCTGTGGGCCTCACCACCATCGTTGAATGCTGCCCTGTGCTTATTGGACCACCTCTCGCAGGTAAGACATGACAGGCTGATTTGTTTGCTTATTTGCCAAAAGTGAGAATGTTTGTAGTTATGACTAAGGCCAGCAACAAACCCTATGTAAGTGCAAATCACAAAACTTACACACTGCACACACCCAGTTGTACACTACATGGCCAAAAGTATGTGGGCACCTGACCATCACACCAACATATGCTTGTTCAATTCAATTCAATTCAATTTTATTTGTATAGCGCTTTTAACAATGGACATTGTCACAAAGCAGCTTTACAGAGATATATAAATTCAGGATAAAAATTTTTGAATATCCCATTCCAAAACCATGGGCATTAACATGGAGTCAGTCTCCTTTGCTCCTCTGGGAAGGCTTTCCACTAGATTTTGGAGCATGGCTGTGGGGATTTGTGATCATTCAGCCACAAGAGCATTAGTGAGGTTGGGCGTTGATGATGGGTGAGAAGACCTGGGGTGCAGTTGGTTTTTTAGTTCATCCCAAAGGTGTTCAGTGGGGTTGAGGTCAGGGCTTTGTGGAGGCCACTCAAGATCTTCCACAATACCTTGGCAAACCATGTCTTCGTGGATCTTACTTTGGGTTTAGTTCCAGTTTAGGAAGATCTTAATGCTACAGCATACAAAGACATTCTGATGGTCAGGTGTCCACATTGTGTACATAGTGTGTGCTCTTATGTCCTTGTGGACATAAATCATGTCATAAATGTATAACCATAATAATATACAGTACTGTGCAAAAGTCTTAGACACCCTATTTTTTTTTAGTACAAACTTTGTAATAGATTTTTATTTAAAGACTTTATTGATTCAGTACAAAAACATTTTAGATTTCCAAACATTAGTTTTCCAGCACAAAATTAAAGAAAAATGTTTGTATGTCAGTAAAGAAAGCAGCATATTACATAAGAGACCACTTTTCAGACAAAAAACATTATGAAAGCTGCTGGGTTTTGCTGCAAAAATAAGAAGTAAGTGCAACAGTCAAAGTGTCCAGAAGAAGTGTGGCTGGGTCTGCAAGATGCTCAGTAAAACTTTCCAGCTAATTTCCTTATAAAACTGCACAAATTGTACCTGAGACTACTATTTTTTTAAATCAAAGGGTCGTCACACCAAAAATTGAATTTGTTTCATTGACTACTGTTTACCGATCTTTATAGTATTTTTTTTTTAAATGTAGAAATATTTAATTTCATTATTTTTGAAAGCATCTTTGCTCTACGGCGTTTATTTGCATGTGCCTAAGACCTTTGCACAGAACTGTATTTAATTCTTTCTAAGAATTGAGAAATGCCAATCTCTTGTGAAGCTTTTTTTTCTATTGATATTCTGTCTAACTACATCAAAATTACACTCATGCTTCAGAAGGCATTTTCTTATTTGTGATTTCAACAGTTACTCTAGATGCAGGTCAGGAGTACTCTAAATGAAGGAATTACCAATTCATTAATCTTTATATTATCATAATGTGATTGAGCACTGCTTGTTGATTCTTTTAATTAGGCTTTGAATCTAGTAAAGACTTATATCACATCAACACCAAAATCAAGCTGGCAAGGATGCTATGCATTTAGTCCAAAATCACAGTAGTAAATGAGTACTATGTTTTTTTTTTAATACAGTTTTTAAAATGACTAAGTACTGTCATACTCAACTCAGTGCTTAAGCAATAAAATTATGTCCAACCATTGTTGCCTTACAGGGAAATTAGTGGATATTACTAAGAACTACAAGTACATGTACATATGCTGTGGCTCTGTGGTCATCTTTGCCAGCATCTGGCTCTTCATTGGCAACTTCATCAACTACCGTCTGCTGGAGAAAGAACGCAAGTTGGAGACATACAAGCAAGCAGAACTTGAAGAGCCTGACAAGGGACCCGATCACACAGAAGATGGACAGGTATCTGAGGAACTCTGTGGGAAAGGGGAAGATGCTGTGCAGAGAGAAACAAACATTTAAGCTTCCTCCAAATAAGATCAGGGCTACACTGGAGTGAAGCAACACACAACTGCCAAAGCAAAGCATGATTGCTGTGAGGGGACCAGTAGAATAGTGTTTAGATAAAGCATTTAGATGGAAGTCAAGAAATATGAATGGTGGCGTGTATGAGAGTCGAATGGTTTAGAACGTTGTGTTTAGTCAGTCAGAAAGAGAGCTCTCCTGAGTTAAGCTGCACTAGACTACAGATACACATTACCACAATAATAACACTCAGTTTAAAGCCATTCTACTAATGTTTCATCTCAGGAACTGACCAGAATCTTTCCACCAATGCAGAATTTGCAGCAAACCCAAAAAACTCTGCCAGTTTGAGACTTCTGAGCACTGTGTTTAGGTATTTGTTCAAAAAACTGACAAGCGTTAACCAGCGACACTTCTGTGATCTGCATGCCCATATCTGCTGCACTAAAATCTATAATCTGTGTAGTCAACAAAACATGACTGAATGTAAATTATTATGCATGTGTTATTAACAAGGGCCTTATAACAAACCGAAACGTTGGTTAAAAAAAAAAAAAAGCTTATTGCTTGTGATTATCACATATATAACCTACCCAAACTTATTTAACCTTTAGTCTTCTGCTGCGGTATACACAGGGAAATTCATTTAGTATTATTTTATGGGGAGTGCTATTTTTTTAAGTAAATGTGCAAAAGTATTTACATATTAGGTATTGCCTTAATTGTAAATAATGCAACTAACATCCTAAAGCCAGTATATAGAGCTTCCTATATGATGTGTATTGAAACGACTATTTATTGATGTGGCATTACTAATCAACTTGATTATTAACAAATGTATCATGTGTATTTATATTTTAGTATGTCTGACATTAACGTGTTATCTAACTAATGAAGCTATTAATTAATTAGAGCAATGCAGCGAAACTTACTGTACTTGAATGATATTCAGGATCTTTGTTTAAAATGCGGACATTAGTACTAGTGTCTTTTTAATCCCACACAGGCCATAACAATGTTTCATGTATAAAATTTTCAATGCATCAAAGTCACACATATATACATTGTTAAAGTAATTTCTTTCAGAAATTGTGTGTGTCTAATTTTGGCTGCACAGAGGGTCCAGTGTTGTGTATGTCCAATGATGGCTCCACAGAGGGTAACTAAAAAAAAAATTATAATAAAATACAGCAGAAGTGGCTCAGCGGGCTATGGATCAGAAGGTTGTGAGTTCAAATCCCAGCAACTTAAGCAATGGCCTTAACTCTCAACTGCAAGTCGCTTGGATTAATGGGCTACACAAATGAACAAATGTATAAACAAACAATCAAAAACTGTTTATTTATGCACTTGTTGCTTGTTCAAATACATACAAAAAGAAAACTAAAGAGAAATTTAACATACAAAAAGAATGTCCATTGGGTTGTGTACAGATGAGTAAATATTTCATGGCATTGTGCTGTTAAATAATACATTCACTGAGCACTTTATTAGGAACACTATACTAATACTGGGTAGGGCCTCTTGTTGCTCTCAAAACAGTCTCAGTTGACCTCTCTCATCAACAAGGCATTTCTGTCTGCAGAACTGCCGCTCACTGGATGTTTTTTCTTTATTGTACCATTCTGAGTAAACTCTAGAGATTGTTGTGTTTGAAAATCCCAGGAGATCAGCAGTTATAGAAATACTCAAACCAGCCTGTCTGGCAACAACAATCATGCCACGGTTAAAATAACTGAGATCCCATTTTCCCCATTCTGATGGTTGATGTGAACGTTACCTGAAGCTGCTGGCCTGTATCTGCATGATTTTATGCATTGCACTGCTGCCACATGATTGGCTGATTAGATAATTGCATGAATGAGTAGGTGTACAGGTGTTCCTAATAAAGTGTTCAGTGAGTGTACAAACAGTGTATGAAAATGTTGCTTTTTCTTCATACCTGTGTGTGGTTGCTAGGTTAGACTGAGGTATACATCCACACACACATTTATAAAATAGAACAAAGGGTTTAAAGGGTTACTTTGGGCAAATGTAGGTTTGGTCAGTATTGAGGTATTGACATATCAAGGGGCGTGAAAATGTGTTGGTAAGACAGTAAACCATGATGAGCTTATATATGTTGTTTTACCAGCATAGATAATGATGTCTTTTTTAGAATATGCTGAACTATGAAAATAGTCCTGCTTGTTAACAAACAAATATACAGAGCTTAAGCAGTCACAGTGATATTTCTACATTGTTTTGATAAGCTATAGGAAACTAAGCATCATCCTTTCAAGTCTGTTTAAACAAAAATGCTAGCCTTTTTTTTATTTAATATTTGCATTGAACTCCAGTACAATATGTCACATAAAGCTGCCTTCCTTAAGACATGCCAAGTTTCAGGCAGATACCGTGAAGCACCAAAAAACCATAATACTGGGTTCTACAGTGAATTTTCCCATGCAGTTCCACCCCAATGTATATCTTGTAAGTCAGGGTGATTCAGATTTCTGTTTATGATCCAGCCCTATGAATTAAAGCATGGCTTTTTATTAAAATGCTCTGCTTTCTTTTGACAAAACGCCTACTACTCCACATAACATCATGATTTATAGCTACAGCCTTTGTTCCTTAAATTGCTTTGGATAATCAAACCTTGATTATTGTGCAGCAGTGAGTAGCCCATGTATGTTTGCATATATTCACTATTATCTGAATGCTATATGTGCCAGTAACATCAATGAATTCAAGCAGTGCACTGTAAGTTAGCACTTACACACACAAACAAACAAAAAACAAAACCTCCCCAACAGAGTTTTGGACTGATGGTATTCCTAGTTTGTGACCTAGTGAGCCAATATCAGAATGTATTTTGATAGACTTCAAAGCACTATTGTAAGTCGCTCTGGATAAGGGCGTCTGCCAAATGCTGTAAATGTAAATGTCAATGTAAATGTAAGTGACTGCTTCCTGATAAATGCTTTTAATGTAATAATCTATGTTATGGTTTATAGTTTTCTTACAGCTACAGTTTAACAAATGACGCAGGATTATAGTGCTAGCCACTGTAATTTTGATACACTAATCATTTACTTTGATTTGTTGATTTTAAGCTAGGCCACATATATTGTTGCCTATTATTATTTAGTAATATTCTATATTTTTGTATGCTTAAATATTTATTTTTATAGCTTTAGCACATATCAATACAATTTGCCATTTCATGATATAAGATTGAGACTGAAGCTTTAAAACATAGCACTTAGCACACAATATTTTTAGATCTTTTAATATTCCATCAAACCATGAGCTTGAGTTCCAACTAATCAAACCCCACTGGCCTTATCATATAACATAAAGTGAATGACATATGCTACAGTTTAAAAGTTTGAATCATCTGTGATATTTTGTTCAACACTTATTGTTTTTATTCACTAAAACTATATATACATTAAAATATAGTGTATCTCCTAAAACCAGACACATATGTAGTATGTGTGAATAATTATTTGCAGTCTATTGCAATTATTTATGTATAGTAATTTCATCCATCTCAATGTTTGATCACTGCTCTGCAAATACAAGCAATTTTGGATATTAATTTTTATTATAAGCAATGTCAGTGCTATACAGCCGTTTCATTCATTGTGGCATAATGTATGGAGCTCTACACCATCCTTTGCACATGCAGAATGTCTTATTTGACCTTTTTAATATGTTTTATTTTTTTCCCCCTGCAGCTAATTAGAAACCTGTATAGTGCCACCATCATATTAGAATTATTTTAGAATCATTTTTTTCCTATTAATATACATTAATCTTTCTACAGAAAGCTAGACAATTTGTAATTTTAAGCAACCTTCAAATCTAAAGACTAGGCTTTTACCTGTTTTGAATGCAATGTTTTCACAATGTACTTGCCTAATACAGACAGCATACAATACTACTAATACTAATTAGTATTAATTAGTAATTATTAATTAGTATTAACTAATACTAATACAAATATAATCCTGTTTGCTTTTTTATATTTGTTTTTCCAAACATTATTGTGCATAATCTTATTACATTTGTTTAAAAAAACAGTTATGTAATATTTAACATGTAATCTTATAAATACATGTTCTAGAAAGAGGAAATGGCAAAGTTCTACATCTAGTTTATTATATTCCTTAATCATTTATAAATAGGATGTTACATAGGTTTTATCATTCAGGATATGTAATAATTATGCAAAAAACGATTTTGCTTAAAAAATGATTAAGGTCACATTTTGTGCCTTATAAATCGGTTTTGCACTATACATAATCTTATATAACAATCCAGTATCATTTCTGTTTATGCAGCATTTTGAATCAGAGACCTATTCATAGATTTCTCTGCTTATTTAAGATTATTTATGATATTAAGATATAAGTACTCACACTGTAACATATTGGTTCATTTAGGCCATGAATCCTTTTCCATTTTTTATTCCTACTATGCTCAGTGTAAAAGTGGAAATTTTCTATTTCCCATAATTCACTGAAGTGTCTTCATCAAGTCAATTCCCTGATTATACTGTAGAGCAGGAGAAGTGCTGGGTGTCGCAAGCCATTCTAACAGTATGGTTTCATGTTGATATACCCTGTCAACACATTTACTCGCACTACCTCTGCAAGTCAGTTCAGGGGAGAGACAAAGGTATACATCTGTAAATGCATTATTAATACACACAGGCAAATAAAACTGTAATATATAAATGATGGTGTCAAGAGTATTATCCCTGTGTGTGTGTGTATATATATATATATATATATATATATATATACACACACACACACACATTAATATCTAGTATCTTTATCAGTAATATATATATATTAATGTAGTGTCTGAATACATTTTCCCCTATCAATTTCATTTTAAACATATCATATTTTTAAACATTATGCTTATGAATCCATACATGAATATATTATAAGTACAACATCAAAAGACATTGTGTGTAAACTTGAAGTGGATATATGCAGCGGAAATAACAAAAACAAAAGTGTCTGAATATTTATTTCCCCACATTAATAATAATAATAATAATAACAATAACAACAACAACTTTGGGTAACAGCTCCCCCTTGTGGTGAATAATTTTGCCAGCTAAACATGAGTAAATGAGTGAAAGAGATACAAGGACAAAAAGTCCAAGAGGTGCTTTTTCTAATAAGACGACTTGAAGGAAAGGAGATGATACTGAACATACTGATACTAGTATCAAACAACTAGGACTGGAGTTTTAAAAAGAAGTAGGACTAGAGTTTCCCAGAGTCCACAGAGACCAGTTTGTGAGCTGAGGTGTTAAGACGCAGAAGTTCTATAAGATAGAACTTTTAGGGGCAAACAGCACTGTGCTTTAATGGCATGGAGTGAGAGTTTGTATTTAACTAGGTTATCACATTTCTTATGTTTGTTTAATCGAATGAAAGGGGTCTAGCGTTTTGCGTACTCTGGTATTTAACAATCCATGTGGGAAACCACTATCAATGGCTGCAGCCCCTCTGGCGATGCTTCAGGCTATGTTTTAATAGGGTGTTGAGGGTCATGTCCAGGCACAAAAAGCAGAGCAGGTTGAGGGCTCATCAGGTGGCAGTGCTCACAGAACTATTAGAACAAGAGCAATAGTTAAATAAAAAGAGGGTTTGACCTGAAAACGGTACTGAAATTTTTTTGTTAGAAGCTAATGAGGTCAAGTCCTGGGTAGTGGATTCATAAGTAACTGATGACAATGGTGTAATGTTTCTATGGTGTGAAAACTCTCACTTATGTATAATGTGATAATCTGATCTTGTAAATAGGACTTGCCAAGACTGCTTATTAATTAAACAAATCATTTATTTTTTTACATATTTAAAATGGTCCTTCAAAGAGCATTAAACAGTCTAAAATAGGCTATCTAGTGATCATTTAATTTACAGCTTGTCTTGCATATTGTGGACTGTCATAAAACTGACAGATGGACACAAGTGCATGTTTTCTGTTTTTATTGAAAAAGGCTATCCTGTAAAATACAGATTGGTCTGACCAGCTACTAGCTGCCTAAACACGGGCTGAGCTGGTAATAGCTGGAGTAGACCATCTTTGCCAGCTGGTAAATTATTTTCCAGCTTCTTTTTTTCTTCACTAAATTGACCCATTAATGATTGAGTTTTTTTACTGCTTACTGTCGTGTTACTGTCTTAAAAAAATAACATGCATTAGTGCTACATTACTGACGTGGCCTTAGCAGTAGTAATTCAGAAACAGTTCCTTTTCTACTAGCACTTACCAATTGGCAAAAATGGTCTACCAGTCCAATCATCAAGAAATTTGGATTATAGGATCATGACAACAACCCGGACAAAAATTGTTTCTCAGATTTTTTGATATGCCATTATTGCTAAGAACAATTTGAACTCAAGTCTCCATCAGTGAACAGTTTAATTACTTCAGTTCAATACAATAGACTTTAAGTTAAAACTATAATGCATTCAGAAATTACTCTGATGCTCATACTCATAAGGTGCTTTTAAGTTCCTGTTTACACAATTAGCACTTTTGACTGTATAGTATAGAGTTATAGAACAGAAATGATTTATAATTGCACTATTCGGTGCACTCAGATGAGGATGGGCAGGTTTGAATCTGGTTCCTCTCTAGTTTTCTTCCTCATGTAGTTTTTCCTTGCCACCATTGACTCTGGCTTGCTGATTAGGGATACATTTTTTTAATTTAAAATGTATATCCAGAATTTATATATTTCTGTAAAGCTGCTTTGTGACAATGTCCACTGTTAAAACTGCTATACAAATAAAATTGAATTGAATTGAATGGTTTCAGATAAGGCCTAGGACCAAAAGACTCCAGTAAGTTTTGTCTAAATTCACCTCTAGGTGAAAACTGCTAGACAAGAAATCGGCCATTATGAGTTTTTACCAAAAACAGTTTTTCTCTTTTTTCTTCTACAAATTTGTCCAATTCATACATTTATAAGTATGTGGACCCTTAAGTCACAAGTGTCCATATACTTTTGGGGCCACTGTAATTTCAACAAGTACAGAAGTATTTCTACTTGTGCCACAGGCAGCTAGAAGAAACCTTTTTGATTGTGTGGTTGAAAGGTGTAAATGCTAGTTCTATGCTTTTGTTCTCTCTAGTTTTTAATATCGTAATGCCTTGCTGTAGGTGAATACACAAGCTTCATTTAGTCGAGACCTATAAAGCACTATATTACCTAATAATGACTTACAAAGCACTGAATGGCCTCGCCCCACAGTACCTGAGTGAACTTGTTCTTTTATGTAAAGGTGCCATATTAAGAATTGATTGTCATTATTATTGTCAACTTGGAAGCAAATGATATTGTAAGCAAATATTTAAAAATTAATATACAGAGCTGTTACTGTCATTTGACAGCAAAAAAAATAAAATAAAATAAATACTGAACACTGGGCATGAGGCTGGAACCACAATGCTAGTCTGTCACAGGTCCCCTTCACACTTTAGACTCGTCAATTCACCTGTGTGTTTTTGGAAGATGGGAGGAAACCAGAGAATTTGGAGGAAACAAACTGATTTTCAAACATGAAACATGGTGTGATTATGCTATGTTATTATGGAATATTTATGTAGCTTAATGGTCAAAAAAGTAAATTTAATGCAATGGAAATTAAATCTATACTACAATAAATTGTGCAAAAAACAGAAGGTGTCTGAATACTTTCTGAACCCACTGTATACTGTATTCTGAAATAAAATTTCCTATAAAACATAAATATTTGGCTATAGGTCCTGAACAGAATATAATGATATGAACACCAGTCTGAAAAGAAGACATAGGTCACTACATTAGTTAGCCATTCTGCAGTTGTGTACTGTGTGTCTTTCATAACCAAGTTGAGCAATCAGCTAAATAATGTTTAAAACTGGACAAACAATGTGCTTAGCATTAACTTGAAGGACAGCGATATCAATATCAATGAAACATATTAATGATATTAATGAAACATACTGTGGAAACGTAAAGGGAGCGAGCTCTCTGTGTTTGATGAGACTCTGTTGCCCAGGGATGGCAGACCCGTGAGCAGCAAGCTGCTCCAGTGTCCTGACAAGCCTCAGATTAACCTGCTTTTTTTGTCTGCCATAGAAAAGGCCAAAATACTGTCATTCGTGCCATACAAGCCTGCCTGGCAACAATGTCCTCAGACATCTGGCTTTACACACAGCTGCTTGTGGCAGATCTCCTAGGATATCATTTATTTTTCTGTTCATTCTATTTATTTATTTTTTTTATCATGGTCTGTTCAACTTCACAAGCAAGTGTATTGTGGATCAGATATGAATGCTAGTGCTCAAGTTAGTTTTGTATCTTTCTGTGTGTTGTTTAACAGATCTGTGCTTGGATTGTATTCTGATAACAAAAATGTTGGATAAAAGCATCTGCTAAATGAATACATGTAAAATGTAATGTAGGCTGTTATTGCATGCACACATACGTGCACACACACACACACATACACACACACACACACACACACACAGAGTCTCTCTCTCACTCTCTTGCTCCCTAATAACCTCAATATTGTCAGGGAAAGAGTCTTTCTTCTGCCTCTTCTATAGTTTTTTTAAAAAAAATTTTTTTTTACTATATTATGTTTTTGGTGCATTCAAGAAATTTACCTTGAAACTTGAACACTCTGAAAGATAAATATGAGGCCTACTGAGAGAAAAAAACAACTGATATTAAAGCTGTTAGGTAGGGGGAGCTCTTCTCCTTTTTTTTCCCTCTCAACAAAAAAGAACCTTAACCTCCCTCCCTCCCTCCCTCCCTCTTGAATTAAGATATTTAATCAGTAGTGCATGTCATATAATCATCATTTAATACTAAAATGTAATATTATTATTTAACAGACACAGAATATTTTTCCCCCACAGCTGATTACACATTTTCAATTATTTTTTGTTCAAAGCCTCAATATGACACATTATTGCTTATTATTCCAGAAGGAGGGCATCACTACTCTTATAGAGGCATAAATAAACATGAGAGTGCTGACACATATTGTTTGAAAGTGCCTCTAACAGGATAACAACTGCCTTTTGTGCCTTAAAATGCTAATAGCCTAGCTATGTATAGAATTTGATAAGACTGACTTTTTTTGCTGACTTGCATGAATAGGTTTTGTGCACAATAATAAAAGTAAAAGCAATAAAAGCGATATAACTGTTCTTGCCTGGCCTTTCTATTACCTGCTTAAGTGCACTTGGATCAGACTTGTCTAAATCTTTGTATGATGTAGCATTACAATTTCCCTTCACTGGAACTAAGGGGCCCAAACTTATTCCAGCTTGGCAATGCCCCTGTGCACAATGTGAGCTCCATGAAGCCATGATTTGCCAAAGGTTGGTGTGGAAGAACTCGAGTGTCCTGCACAGAGCCCTGATCTCAACCCCGGTGATGTGATGGGATGAACTGGAACGCTGACTGCACCCCAGGCCTCCTCACCCAACATCAGTACCTGATCTCACTAATGATCTTGTGGCTGAATGATCGCAAACCCCCACAGCCACGCTCCAAAATCCAGTAGAAGCCTTCCCAGAAGAGTGGAGGCTCTAATAACAGCAAAGGAGGACTAAACAAAAAGCACATACGGGTGCAGTAGACTGGAAGATTATCTGTGTGCAAAAAATACAAATGTGTGACAAAAACATGGCATTTATAAAAAGATTGTTATATTAGCAAGAGTGTGAACAAAAGAGCAAGAGTTATTATATATTATATATTATATATTATATATATTACATATATTTTATATGAATACAAGGTTATTATCCATATATACAAAGCACAAGGTAAAAGTACTACCTAGAGCAATAGTGCAATAAACCAGTGACTGTACAGTCCTAATATTATTTGTTATACAACTTTACAGCCACAGGTATGAAAGATCTGCAGTATTGTCTGCAGATCACTGTGGGTGGAGCAGACAGTCACTGAAGACATTTTAAATGGGCTAACAGTTTCATTTCATTTTTTAAAAGGTTCTCCTTTTATCAACTTCTTTCTCTTCAATTCTGGGTCACATTCATTTGATTATCAGTAAATAAGCCAAGCTTATGTCACATATCAGAGTAGAAAGAAATGGCCTAAACAGTAAAAATAAATAAATAAATAAATAAATAAATAAATAAACAAATAAATAAATAAATAAATAAATGGAAGATGTGATGCATTATTTCCTGTTGGTTTATGAATTGTTCAAATGCGCTGATGATTAATATTAGTGTTATTGCTAAAAAAAAAAAAAAACAGCCCCATGGTCATGTCATCTCAAGGTAATGGAAGCTCTGGAGCAAAAGCTGATTAACTCTCCTTCGAGCTGGCAACCTGGCAGTATTTGTAGAGGTGAGAAGCAGAGAATAGGTTCACCCTCACCACAGGGCTGAGTCAGATTAGAGTCAGATATCAGCAGGTTGCCAAACCCTCTTATCACAGTGCAAAGTTTGAAAGTTGCTTAGTTGCTTTTTTTGCAAACATACATTCTGACAAAAAAACTTCAGGGATACTATTAAAATCCTCAGAAACATTGATGTATATCAAACATACTAAGGTGTGTTATGCATTACTGCAATACTAATGTGTTTAGTGTATTAACCAATCATGACTGAGTCTTTAATGGGTCAAAGCCAGGTCAAGATCGAATCCAAATGAAAGCAAGACAGAGTCAAGTTCAAGACTGAAAACCATCAAATCCTTTTACAGGTCAAGCCTTTACTTCATCTGTTTGGTTTCCTTCACACATTGCACCAATGATTAGGCTATATTTTCTATGTTTTCAATGATTAGGCTATGTTTTATTTATGCTATTGGTAAATCTACTGCCAGTGCTGCAGGCTGTATGGATAAAACAATCTACTATCAGTCAATCAGACAAATTGGTTTTAATGGAAAACAACAGCACAAGAGCTAAAGAACACAGAAGTACTATAAACTGTTGTACTAAATCTAATGTAAAATCGGTGGTAGTAAGGTGTCTATGAGACCTTACCTTATCTTGCAAGAGCAATTTACAACAACCTCTTTGCATAAAAAAATTACATACAGTGGTTACACTCAACATGAAGGCAAGACATCCCAAGAAATGTCTCTTTTTGTAGAAATTATTTTGTATGAGGTCAAGCAACAACAAAGCAAAAATATGCTATTAAAGATCGCCTGATGATACAGCCTTTGTGCAACTGTATGCACAATATACACATAAATATTACACACAAATAATCTTTATGTGAGACCCAGATTTGATCCTGTATTTATGACACTTGCATCTAACCATATGAAACATCAGCCAATTACATAATTCTTCCCTTTTCTCTCTGGCTTTTTTCTTCCATGCCTCACACTGTTGGCATTTCAATCTAACTAACTTTCTTTTCCTTTCAGTCTGACTCTTGTTGTGACATGTCATGTCTATCTGATTCTTTCTTTTCCATTTTGTTTGAGTTCACCTTATCCTCTCAATCCAAATCTTCTCCCTGTGTTTGAGAGAACCTCATGCACCGGCATCCGAATCACCAGAGTTAAAACGGCAGTGCAACAAACAGTAGGGTTGCTAAAATATGACCCCTGTGTCTGAGACAACTAAAATCAAGAAATTTCCTCATAAAAATAAGAGGTGAAAAATGAATGCAAAATTCATTTTTACTCTTACAAGAGTCTGCTACTCTCCTGATAGTCATCTTGTCAGAATAAACTGTCAAAGAAGTATCATTCTATTTCAGCCTGCTCTATTAATGTGTACTCTGTGCCAAAGGACAACATGAGGACTTCGAGATCTGCTGCTCCCTCCAATCACCTTGCAAAGGTTAATATTGATGCAAAATTAATGGACTAGACATTAGGACTCTTGCCACCACATACCTAGCTGTCAGCCATTTTCAAGGTTATTTTTGACATGTTAATGATGTAAATTGAGAGACTATTAAGGTAGCATGACACTTTTTCATTTTGTTGATGCTCTCAATATTCCATCGATGCAAAGGAAATAAAATAGGGCTCCTTGTTTACATGCAAGTTTATTTTAGTCAAATAATTTCAAGGTGAAATATTTTCTTGCCATTCATTAAAACGTAATTATATGAATTATTTTGCCTTCCCTGCTTGATAAGTTAGACTTCTGTTTTTCAGTGATTGGCATTGTTTACTGGACCATCTGCTTAGTGTCAGTATTATCTTAGTGTGCCTGTTGGTAAATGGCTGATTAGTTGTCTCAGGTGTCTAAAGAGTGGTTTTGGGCTTCCCTGTCACCCTTACTTGTTTACCCCCAGTTATTTTTGCTTTTGTTCCAAGCATGTACCTTACTCTCAGACCTCACAACCTCATCTACCCTTCACCGTTGTCTCAGTCCCCAATGGTAGAGGTAGTAGGTGGGCTCTAGAACTGTCAGCCTGTCATCGAGAATGCTGATTTCTTCTCAGCTTTAGCCTCTCTTCACTTTCTCCACTTTCTGGCACTGATTAAGACATTTGGTCACTCCAGAGAATTCAGTGATGCTAGCTGCTCTGTCTCTCACACTTCATGAAAATCCAGCAGGGATGGTGGCACAGACTTGCTACTGTCCCAGAAATGGTGTTTCACATGTCTTGTACTTTCTCATCTTAACATCTAATCATTTGAATTTCATGCTGTTACTGTTAGCTCTGCCATTAATCTTCATATTGTTGTTACCTATTACCTACTTGGCACCCTAGGAAACTTCACACAAGAGCTGGACTCCTCTTGAGTTTCTTCCCTTCTGGCAGCACCACACTCACACTCCTTGGAGACTTCAACCTCCCTTCAGACAAGTGCAACTCCTCCCTTTGTTGTAATGTTTTGACCTGACCATCAACAACTGCCCTCAGACACATAAGTGAAAAAACATTCTGAATGTGGTCTGGACTTTCCTCAGCTCTAGACACTGATGTAGCCTTGCTCCAATTATCAGAGTATCACTTCAGAGTGTATCTTTCAGTCTTTCAACAACTGCTCACATGAAGTCACTTCACTAACAACTGCTCACATGCCTTTCCCACTGGCTGCACCCTCCAACCTATCCCTTTGTCGCTAGCATCCTAAAAACCCTACCCTGACTCTGTTTCCTCTCTACTGCTTGAATCAGCCATCCACATATCTCTTCATTTTCTTCATCCATGGACCTCCTCGATTCTCCAGACCAAGAAAGTCTTGTCACCAGCAATTGGAGCAATTGGGGCAATTGGATGCAGCAATTGGAGAGTAGTAAGAGCATTTGAGAGAAAGTGGAGAAAAATCACAACTCAATGCTGATCTCCTCCCATACTGCTCTCTTCAATTAAAGTTCTCCATTGATTGATTGCTTCCACAATATCCTTCTATAAGGTAATGCATGAAGCAGCTGTTCAATGCAACCTCCATAGCATTCTGTTCTCTTCTTAACCCTCTCCCTCCTCCCTAACTGCCAGTGACGTTGTCACCTACTTTGACGAGAGTATGAAAATCTTTATTGCACTGCACTATCCCTCTTGCCTTTCCATCTCCTTCACATGCTTATCTCCTCTTTCTACAGAAGAGCTGTAGCTTCTTTTGACCCACTTAATCCCATCCTTCTACAATGCTGCAGACTACCTCACAAGATCTTTCATCATCACCACCTTCCTTTCATCACTTCCATAAGTAAATCACTTTATAAAGTGGTCAAGTACTGACTGCCTTCAAGATAGCAAGTTTTTTTCCTTAAAAAGTCCACACTAGACACTTCAGACATCAGAACTGCTTGCCAGTATCACTTGTCTCCTTTCTTGCTAAAGTTCTTGAACATGCTTTATATAATTAGTTGTGTGTCCCCCTTACCTGAAACAACCTCCCATCCTTGGTTCATTGGTTGTGACCCTCTTCTGTCCAACCCATGAAACTTAGATTCAGTGGCCCTGCAATGCATGGCTTCCTTCCTACCTGGACAGACAGTCAAATCAGGTAACATGGACAGGAACAACATCTGGTCTATGCAGACTCTCCATTGGTGTCCTGCAAGGCTCAGTGCATGGTCCTCTTGTATTTCTCACCTATACCTGCTCTCTCAGTGAGGATATATCCTCAGTGGCAATTCATATTACTGCTATGATGATGAAACTCAACTCATCCTTTCTTTCCTCCCTCAGACACTCATGTTTCAGCTCATATCTCAGCATGTCTGACAGTTCATAAATGGCAGCTCATCATCTGAAATTAAATCCCAGCATGACTGAACTGCTGTATATCCCTAGAGATACATCCCCACATCAGGATTTTTGTGATCTTGCTTGAAAACTCTCAGATCACACTATCTGACAATGCACATGACCTTGGTGTAGTTCTGGACAATCAACTATCATTCTCTCCTCATATCGCTAACCCCTGTCATATAGGCTTTTCCTTTACAGCAGTAGGAACATCTGTCCATTTGTCTCCACAGAGGCCACACAGGTGGTTGTTCAGTTCCTTGTCATCAGAAAACACTGATTAATGTGTCAGCAAGGGATTGTAAATTCTATTAAATATCAATAAACCTTTCCTGAATAGTTTAAAACATAAAATTCAATGTCCACCAAAAGAGTAGAACAGTAGATTGCATCAATTCATTTAATGTATCTTCATTTGGTTTGAACGGCAGCAGTGAGTTAAACTGGGCTGCTATCAGCTGTGTTCAATCTGTGTGCTGTGTGTCACGAGTGTGTATCAGGGAACGTAGAGGGCAATGCACAGTACTCCTATTACATATCACCCCCAACCGCAAAAGACTAACTCAGTGCTGATAACACCTCGAGAGGTGAGAGACACTGATCATAGACACTGATATACGCTTGGGGTACTTTCTCGCTCTCTCTCTCCAACACACACACACACACACACACACACACACACACACACACACACACACACTGCTTCCCTCTAGGTGTATATGTGTGGTGACTTGTGGTCCCTGTCTCTCTTCAGAAAAAAAAATCCTATAAATTTTGTGTTGGCATAGGAGCATACTGAGAGCTGTAGAGAGAAAGAGAAAAGGAGCTGAGGTTGAGGTTCTAATGCATCCTCTGTAAATATTAGATGAGGTTCAGCTTTTAATGGAAGATAAAAACTGAAAAGCACTAGTAATGGTTTTGGGGCAACTCCTCAGGAGAATATATGTTCCATGATCATGTTCTGCAGAACCTCTGAGGCTCAAGATCAGCATCTTGAGATGGCTTATGTTTCATCATATGATGCTACAGTATCTTATGCATGCCCTTTTTTTTTAATTGTGTTGCATGCATGGCAATTCTGCTTGTGCAAAAATGTCTGTTAATGTTCAAATTTCAATTTCACAGTAACTTTATTTGCCTACTGTTCAGTGGAATCCATTTATTGTGATTGCAGGTTATCATGGCTAACTGATGTCCTGTTAAGTAACAAATAAATTGTTAGATCTTTTCTGCACTCCCCTCAGGCTAAGACACACACATCTAGCCTGAATATTGGGGCATCTGGTGTGGTGTTTGGTTGAAAGCATTAAGTCTTCAGTGTCACTTGACAAAAGTGACAAAAGTGCATATTATATTGAAAATTAATTTAAGCGTGACAATATATCCCTTAAATTCTTGGTAAATGCAAGTAGCCTTCATTTGTGAAAGATTATTGCTCTAACCTTTTACTTCAAATGCTCTGTTTATGACAGAAAAACCTACATGAATCTGTCAGATCCAATTGGTGCAAGTCCATCATAGTTGTTTTTTTTCCTCAAACAGCAACACATGAAAAAGCTACAGCTCCTGTTGTGGAGAGTCTTCTACCTGCTAAACGTGAGTAAGTGTCTAGCTGGCTGAACAAGCAAGTGATGGATGGGTTGACTTTTATTTTTTTTGTCAAAAAAGAGGATAGGTTACATAACAATTTTCAGGTGATACAGCCTAGTCATCTGCATGAAAGAAGAACTCCTTCATGGGGCTCATTCACTTTTCCAGATTTCACATCAATGTCATATCCGTATCTATCTATATCTGTATCTGTATTTGGATTTAAACCCAACGTGGGTGTGGCCTAAAACAGAAGGTTTTTGTAATTGAATATGAACCCTACCAATATGCCAAGTTCCTCAGCTACATTACTCAAGTTCATAATTTGTCTCATCTAAAGATGTGCACGGGATTGCATTTTTTTTTTTTTTTTTTATTTGTACCTACCTGTGATATTTTCTAATCAATTTAGTAGGTTCTACTTCCAAAAATATGAACAAACTAGTAGAATTTAAACCACTGTGACCCTGACCCAGCAGTTATTACGGATGCTGTAAATGTACTGCCCATTGGTCTTTGTTTGCCCTGCGAGCTTCCTATTTGACTGCTCACTTACACCTGAATGAAAGTAAAAACCTAATTTTTTGTTGTGTCCCATGGGAAATTAGACGAGCTGGGGTTAAAAATATTTAAGAGAGAGTCATAGTGATACAGACAAAGAGACAGACAGAAAGAGAGAGACAGAAAGAGAAGCCATGCTTTTAAAATCTTTACAAATAAAATAGCTTTAAAAACTAGATAATCCAAAGTAAAATAGTGAAAAAAACACCCGAACTACCGAACCCAAAGAACGTAGGAATTATCTAGTATTAGTAAGACTAATACAGACTAATACAGTATATTCAAAGGCTTATTCATTCATCTCCAGTAACTGCTTCATCATGGTCAAGGTTGCGGTTGGCCAAAAATTCAAAAAGTGAAAAATGACATACAAAAGGATTCATATGTATGACCTAACAAGACAGAGAGGCAGTTTCTAACCAAATGTAACAAATTCCAACATTTGTGCAAAATACTGTATATTCGGAGAAACTTCAGAATACACAAATTCTCCCATTAGTCCAACATTCACAAACTACCATCCTGTTAGGAAAAATGAAGGAGAACAGTGCTTCAGCAGGACAGTCCCTGTCTGCTTGCCATAGTATGGGGGACTGTGAGTAACCCATCCAAAGACACACACACACACACATAATTGTCATCTCTATGGTTTTATTTACTTTTTACACCTGTTACTACTATTCTTATTGTGACTTATTAATATTCATACCTGTTCTCTAATCTCCAGTACTTGATGTGGACAATGATATAAGAAAATGTGTGATTTTAGTAAGTTATACTCTTTTCTATGGTGCATTGGCAATACTGTAAATGCATTTGTTCATGCCACTAAAGCTTACTGAATTATACTTTACAGACAGTAAAGCTTTTCCTTTCCTCCTATTGTGCTTTGAAGTGCTGGAATTGATGGAAGGACAATTAACTAACCAAAAGCAAATCCCATTACTATTTTCATTTAGCATTCATTTAGGAAAATTGAGGAAAAATTGTTTTGTGTTTTATCACCACATAAAGTGGAGTTAATAGCAGAAACTTTTGTGAATATTACATTACTGCATTAGTATACTTAATGAAATACCACTAAAGATTAAAAAAATTTACCTAAAATCAAATTCAATATTTGTATCATTCAACACTTTGCATCATTTGATGTCATTGCAAACTTAATGATTTTAAATTTAATTTTGGCAAATATTAGACGTTTGAATCTGTTTTGATCTAAATGAATTTAAATGAAATTCAGGTTTCAGTTAGTTGAAAATTTAGCACCTTATATTCACATATTTGTGAGAATTCATGTAGTAGAAATTTATCATGTAAAAACTAAGGTCATGGTAACAGTTTCACTGAAATCAGGAATAGGGGTTAAAAATTCGTTATCCAGCTCATTATTCCATTATTCATAACTCTAACCTTCACCTTTGTATTTTTTATATGATTTGAATCAAGCAAATTTGCAAGCATGTGATCATGTTGGTCAATTTCTTCAAGTGAAACATGCAATAAACCTTTTTTTTTTTAAAGGTTTAATATTAGATCATTCTGTTTAACACATCTGTTGTAAAGGATTTTATGCTCAGAACTGCTTACTCTTAATGTCTCAATAATTTATCAGAAAAACTCTCTGCTAACAAACTGAATAGTGATAGAAAAGGTGACTGAAGGCAATAACTCCATTAGAATGCAGAATCTCTCTCTCTCTCTCTCTAGCTCTGTTTTTTCATACATATTTTCTTACATATCAGACATCGCCTCTAGCTCCCTAGAACATGCTCCAAAAGAGGATGCAACAGAAATAATGCAAATTGATTTTATCCGAGACTGAGGCTAAACAGTCAGATAACCACAGCAACTTATTTAGTTAAAAGATGTTTACTGCCTTGCTGCTTGCTTGTTATAATGTTGTGCTCAGGATTACAAATAGAAAAAAAAAAACATGGGAATTTCTGACTTAATTAAATGAATTCTTCAAACTGGTGTTTTGTCCAAAGACCTTTTTTGCAAATGCGTAATTTACTTTAACAAAAACAAACAAATAAAAAATGCAATAAAAGGACAGAAAAAAGGAAAATGTACACTTTGCAAAAAAAAAAAAAAAGAAAAGAAAAAAAAAAGATTTCAGTGGTCAGTAAACAAACTTGGTCAGGTTTTTTTTGAAGGAAACATTTGGGCTGTTGGGGGAAAAAATGCTGGCCAAGGCATAACCTGAAATCTGAGACCTGAAGCAGGAAGAACTTAAAGCTGAAAGTGTTTCAGCTGTAAATCAAAAAGGAGTTGCCTGTGAAAGAGGATACTGATCCCCAAAAGACCTGATCCATGCATAAAGGTTTTCTCCTTCATTCTCCTCCTCAAGGTTGGAAGATGGACAAGTATTTCAGTTGCTAAAAAATTTATTTAACGAACTGCCAGCATCCAGAAAATTGTTAGTTGATTTTTTTTTTTTTACCTCAGTAATAGTTCCTTGAAAGTTAGAAATAATTGCTATTACCTATGTTTTTACCAGTGTCTTTTTTAGTTGATGTTTCAGCCACAGAAATCAGCATTTTAATTTATTCTCAAAAGCATGTCAGGTTTCCCTTGCCAGTGTGCTTTATGCAGAGTCATGCCGAGTCAGAGAGGTTAATTGAGCTGTGCTGATGTTTAGTGACAGGAGGTGAACCAGACACAAAGCTGTTTACTGAAATAAGCACAGACACCCAGTTTGTGTTTAACAATCAGACAGGGCAAACTGTTCAATCATTATACAGGGTGTCTCAGAAGTAATCGTGCCGTTTCATACATGATATGATAAAGCCAAAATAATGATCAAAATTTACATTAGTATTTTCTTTCTAGGAGGCAACAAAACAGTGTGGCAGAGCAGATTGAATGGAAGCAGCCCTTCAGAAAAGATATTTCTATGCCCAAGTTAGTCAAAGATCTCAAGTAAGAGCCCCTCTGAACTTAATAATCACTTCATACCCATCGTAGATTGTTGCTTTGGAGCTGTTGCTGTCATTGGGTAAGCCAGAAGATAACTATTCATATATTCATGTCATCACATTTTCTAGGTATGGATGGGCTATATCTACCAAAGACCAAACTCTGGCAGTTGCATGGTTGCGCCAAGATATGCACCACCTTGTACCATCTCTAGGGGATGATGCCTGTGAACGTGAATGTATCTGACCACCTACCCAACCTTCCTGTTTGCATATACCAACACAGTTCACTCTAGCACTGGTCTAACTCCATTCCTTGTTTTGCATGGCCATCATGCCAGGCTACTGGTAAATTCCCACCATCATGCCCTTACTGATGCATTCCAAAAAGGTAGGCCCCTTGGTGTTGTAGACGCAGGCGTTTACAGTCTTAATATAGACTATAAGTATAGCTTTCTTATAAAGAAATTAGTGACGATATCAACAAAAGCTGCATGTCATCTTTCAAAGCAATAAGTTATCTATCCGTATATGAAATTTGAGCATTCTCTGTCTCATTGTTGGGGAGCACTCGATAACTGAACAGATGTGTCTCCTTAAATTTTGGGACAGTAAGACTTAAATTAAATTAGTAAAAGAATAGGAAATTACCCTATTTTGCCCTCTGAACAAAGATCAAATTGGAAGGCAGCAAGAGAAGAACAAACAGTGCTATGACCACAGTAGCAGATAAGTGCCTCTGATCCCAGGTGACATCACATTAGCAATGTACACAGCACCCCAAATCAGGAAAGGAGACAGGGGCTTCACAAGCCTCAAATCTGGCAAGTAATTCACTCCCAGTGTGAGTCCAAAGGAAATAAAACCATTGATGTACAGGGATTAGGATGGGTTATAACTGACATGGTGTTTGGGGCGACCACCCAAAAGTGGGGGAGGTGTTACAAAACCATGTGTAAAAGTTTTACCAGTATTAAGGATTATTATATAAGCTCAATATTTTGAGCTTGATCACAATTTGTAGAATGCTGTGCTACCCCAAGGAAATTTGGATGCTGTTTCTCCGATTAATACATTTTTCACAAATTCTGTTTTCACAAATGCTACAAGTTCTCCTAATTATATTGAACTGGCGACTTGCCAGCTTATAGCCTCTCGGCCTATAAAAAGACAGGGGAATAGACACAGGGTGTAAGGCTTCCCTTTGACTCGTCAGCTCTGGGTATATTCATGCACCACTGATCGCTTGCAGTGACGCAGCTCTATGCTCCTGGAAGCCTGGATGGGGAGAATATTGATGAGTGCACCTCTCTTGATGGCAAGGGAAGCAAGAAAATACCCTTATCATGTGATTTTTATCTGTACTGTCTATCGTAGCAGTGAGTTTTCTTGTAGTTTTATTGTCAGGTGCAGCCTAAAGATCATGGAAGCATGTGCAGGGCATGCACATGTTACAGCTAGCAATGAACCACTGTCCAAATTCTGTGCTTCTGGTTGGTCCACTGCTGAATTGGACACAAAGAAATCTCAGCACAAAATCTCACCATAACTGGATCACTTGCATGGACTAGACTGGAATATGCGAGCAGATTAAGTGATCACTCACTGTACTGTACTGTATTTTTGTCCTTGCCTCCACTGACACTTGTCTCTTTGGGATGTTGTGGCCCAAGATCTTTAAAGAACTTGAGAAAAGAAGTAGGGGTAGGCTTCTTTGGCACAGCCCTGTGACATATACTGTGTTTATATATTGTGCAACCGTGACCAGGATGAAGTGGTAAATAAAGATGAATGAATGAATGAATGAATGAATGAATGAATGAAAGTTATCTGGTTCTGACAACCACTTTCATCCTCTCTGCTGGTTTTTGACCACAGGTAATAATTGTTATCATGACTCTATCAGTCTCAGGGAAGACATGCATGCATTCTGTCCCCTTCCAAACATTACACACAGGGTTGACACCTAACAAACTAAACAGGGCACTAGAGTGCATGCTTAAGTCAGCATCAACATACCACTCAGTTTTCAGCATCGTAGCAGCCACCAAGAGAGACCCTGGCATTCTGCCAGAGGATTTGTCTTCCACTTCATACAGATCTCTCTCTCTCTCTCCAGAAGAGCTTCTCATTATCTATGTCAACAACAGCTGTAGTAAACAATTTTATGGCCAAATTATTTAGTAAAATTTATGGCAAAAATTATAATAAAATTTCATTTTGACAGTTACATATGAGCCCCTGAAATATGGGAACTATTAATAAGTGGGTTGTGGTACACTATATTGCCAAAAGTTTGTGGACACTTGACCATCACACCTATATGTGCTTGTTGATCATCCCATTCCAGATTTAGTCCACTTTTCCTGTTATAAGAACCTCCACTCTTCTGGGAAGGCTTTCCACTAGATGGAAAAAGGTGGCTGTGGGGATTTTCCAATTCAGCCACAAGAGCATTAGTGAGGTCAGGCACAGGCAAGGAGGACTGGGGTGCAGTTGATGTTTTTTTTCAATTCATCCCAGTGGTGTTCAGTGGGGTAGAGGTCAGGGCTCTGTGGAGGACACTTTGATTTCTTCCACTCCAACTTTGGTAAACCATGTCTTCATGGAGCTCGCTTTGTGCACAGGGGCATTGTCATGCTGGAACAGGTTTGGGCCTCTTCGTTCCAGTGAAGGGAAACTGTAAAGCTACAGCAAACAAAAACATTCTATACAATTGTGTGTTTGCAAATTTGTGCTATCAGTTTGTGGAAGAACCACATATGAGTGTGATGGTCAGGTATCCATATACTTTTGGCCATATAGTGTAGATTATACATACCTTTAAAAAAAATTATGACACTACCCACTGACGTACAACCTCCCATTCAGTATTACAGGATAATATCACAGAACTTTATTACAATAAAGATTTTAGCAAAAGCAATTTCAAGCGTTTTGCAGATTATGACTGTCTGTTTGTACTGAACTGGAAAGGACCTATGACCACACAATGAGATCACCATGCTGTGTTAATTGCATAGCCATGTGCTTGTGTAATTCAACACTAGCAGATCTCATCCCTTCAGGATCTGTCATGACACTATGCTCTATTTTAGGGGCAATCTGGTGTGCAATTGTAATCAGTAAAAGCTTGCAAGTCTTTGCTGAACTTTTAATAACTTTTATTAATCTTTTTCAGCCGGATGATTAATAAAAGACTTAACTAAGGATCTGTAGACATTCGATCACCAATTAACTAACTTATATATACACTATGCTATTAGAGATTTATATAATATTATTATTGATCATTTATAATCTCATGTTATTTGCAAAGTCAGTTTTCTCAGTTTACATAATTCATCCTTATGATGCTCCTGAGATTCTTAGTAGTTGGTGTATACTTAATGTGTCCTTTGTGCCTATTGCCCTGTTCTACACTTTTCTATGGAAACTGCAGGTTTGTAGATAAACTGTAGTATAACAAGGAAATAAAAAATAAGACCACAACTGACCAGACTATTCTACAAATTTTAAACTGCAATTTAAATCATTTTAAAGAACTTTTAAATCGACAGATATTATATTTTTGATGTCAAATATCCCATTATTAACCTCCTTTGCCAAGCTAATCATGCTTGTTAATATCTGACTTTCAAGAAAGGTAAATAACATTAAACTTCCTCATATTGGTGACACATGAAACAAGTCTCTCTCTCTCTCTCTCTCTCTCTCTATAGAGGAATATTGGGTACACATCTGCATTTGTAAATATACTTCCTATTGTCTTTTTTTTTTTTTTTTCGCCCAACCACTGTCATTATGACTGTCATAGCAGAAGTTATGGACTCATAGGAATGCATTTTTTATCTCAAAAGCCTGGATATAATTTATATGTAAATGTGCTCCTTGTAGTAGATTATTTGTCAGCAAATTATTGGTCGGATTGAGACAGAAGGAAGGGGGTGGGAGGCGCATTGCTGCAGCATGAGTCTAGAAGAAAGAAATGTCAACATAACACATGAGTCTGGAGCCTAGAGGAAAGTATCACAGCTTTCAAGTATAAAAAAAATAATGTTTCAGTCCCAAATTAAACAACCAAATTACTTTAGCTTTGCAAAGGGAAGAGGAAAAAGGAGGTGATTGAAAAGCAGGGACAATGGGTTTGTTATTGAGAGAAATGGGTTTGATTATGTGGTTGGATAATGCAGTGGTAAATTAATACTTTAGAAGATAAAGAAGAATAATTAGCCTAATAACTAAAAGCTTTATAACCTTTGGGTGCCCTTTTTAAAATACATGGTATTGATGACACATATTAAAACACAATCAACTATTGATTGATACAGTATGTACAAGGCTACCAATCTGCAAAAGAGTGCAACCTAAACACCTAATACATTGTCTTACGACAGCCATTCCATCTTATCAGTGCACAGAATCAGTGGATGAGTTTATTTGCCTTTTTTTTTTACTTTTGTGTATTGTCTACAAGCAAGATACTATATAATCAAGAAATAGTTTTAATTAGGAGAAGCTACACTATATAGCCAAATGTTTGTGGACAGCTGACCTTCACAGCGGTCACCACAAAGTTGGAAGCAGAAAGTTGTATAGAATCTCTTTGTATGCTGTAGCTTTACAATTTCCCTTCACTGGAACTAAGAGGCCCAAACCTGTTCCAGCATGGTAATGCCTCTGTGCACAAAGCCAGCTCCATGAAGACATGGTTTGGCGAGGCTGAAGTGGAAGAACTCAAGTGTCCTGCACAGATCCCTGATATCAAACCCACTTTTGGCCATATAGTGTAGTTAATGACCCATATTGCCTGCCACTCATAAAGTCTGATCTCACTTATTTTATTTACATTCACCTCAACAGACAGCTCTGGGATCAACAGAATGCAGAGGGTTTGTATTTTAATCTGGTTAGCTAAACGAACAGGTTCAGATTAATTGATGTTAGTTTAAATGTCAGGCACTGGAAAAGTCTTCAAATGTCAGTGCACTGAGGTAAAGTTCAGTCACACAGATGAAATTTCACGGGCCAGTGAGAATATTTCAGATTTAATTAAGGATTGTGCATGGTTATGTTGAATTTTTCACTTGTCATCCTGTTTTTGATATCTTTTTTGTGGGCTTATGTTCTCCCTTACTATTCTCTATTATAATGAATAGAATATATGGTTAACAATAAAAAGGCAAGTTGCAATCTCAGGATCGTGGGTTTGAGCCCCATGCCGGGTGCCAACTCCATCCACTAGGGGTGCCAGTCCCAAGCCTGGATAAATGGGGAGGGTTACGCCAGGAAGGGCATCCGGTGTAACCAAATCAACCAAATCAACATGCGGACAATGGAAGCTGAGCCGCTGTTGTGACCCCTAATGGGAACAGCTGAAAGAATAACAACAATAAGAAGGCAAGTTGCCCTGGTCCTTAGGCAGCAAAGATTCCCTAAAGCTTGATGGTGTGTCCACAATGCCTTTTTTGTCTGTCAAACATTCCTTTTTTGCCTTATCTGCATAAAGCACATTAATGCAGGAATATATTAGTCATGCAAACATTAGTTGTATTAGACCTTGCATTAGACCATGCATTAGACCTAAACTTAACCATTTGTTACTGTTAAAAAAATGTTGTACATGTGAATTCCTGCAGTTTGTAGTCATCACATTGGCCATATAGTTTTATTATTGGTTATCAGATGCATGTAGACTATACATATGTAGAGTACCGCTAACACTGACTGTGGCTGTAGTTGCCCATAAATCTCTTGAGAGTTTAGGCTTAATGCTTAGTTTAGGAGTTGTGAGGGCTTCTTTAACAAAATTTTGTCTAGGTAGAGTGCTAGTTGTACGACATCTCCATCTGTGGAAAAGATATGAAATTGCTTTGAAATGGCAGTGAAGCCATTCTCAGATTCATGGGCAACAAACTTTGTACATGCAACAACTCTCTTATACAATGAGCAATGAAGCATGAGCTCATAGAGCAGAGCTACAACCAGTGTTGCTGTAAAAAAAAAAAAAAGGAATGTAATAATACATTTGGTTGATTTTGTTGAAGCATAAGAAGCTCTGAAACAGATGACTCTCGTACAGAACCCTTCTCAGAGAACGCCAAGCCCCTTGAGCACTGGCTCAGGTGAAACAGCTGCGTCTTTCGTTGTCACATTACTTTCCCTGGCTGGTGGCACAAATCTTGTTTGACTTTGGCTGTTTGGCCCTATATTCCTCCAGGGTCCTTATTAAAAAGCCACTGTGCCTGCTGCTGACCGAAATGCGTTTATCGAGAATCAGTTCGCGTTTCAAGTGACAGCTGGGGACCTGCGACTCCTCTCAATGCCGGCATTAAATTGGTCAGCCTCTCATAGACCCTACTGCACTGTGTTGGTGGTTGGGAGATGCATTAAGTGAATTACAGGTTGCTGGTGGACTAGAGCCATGCATTTCTGTCTTTACTTGAGCCAATATTTTTTGTATCCTTGTTCTATCAAATAGATTTAACAAATTTGTCATTTGTTAAGTCCACCACTGTTGGGTACAAACTATCCTCTGTCTCTCTCAGTCTCTAGCATGCCAGAACTGTCAGAACCCAGGAAAGAAAGTGTGTATGACTCAGCATCTAATAACTAATAGCCAATACACCTGTGGTAACCTTAATATTGTTGTTGCATATATATACAGTTAGGTTCCGGAAGTATTCCGGAAGGTTCCGGACAATGACAGAGTTTTTGTGATTTTGCCTTTATACACCACCACAATGGATTTGAAAAAAAAAAAAAACAATCAAGATGTGATCGAAGTGTAGACTTTCAGCTTTA
>CM075020.1:9706954-9714454 GCA_037576675.1 Pangasius sanitwongsei | reverse complement strand
GGAAACAGACCACATGAATTATTCACTAAATTGTGTAGGATATGTGTGTTCGTGGTATACAGTCCTCCCCTTCAGTATTAAAACGAGGGAAAAGTATCACTTTCTACTCTAACATCCTCATTTAATGATTCATTGCTCACATCTGGATTGCCTGCAGTCAAATATGATTTCTTTGATCTCATTTCTAAAAAATAAAAAAGAAGAAGAGAGAGAAGTTATACTAGTAACAGTAATAATATCTAGATGGCATTTTTGAGATTGTAGAACAACATTTAAATGTAATTTTAACCCATGACTAAAACAAGCACATATTTCAATTAAAAGTAGTTACAGAAGGCCTGACAGAATCAAAATTGTCAACACACAAATAAATAAATGAATAAATAAATATTCATCCATAAAAGTCTAAAAATTATGTTACAAATAGAAGTTTCAAGATTATGTTTACCTCCATTTTGTTCCCTCGTTCTCTCATCTTTCCACTCAGTGAATCACAGACATGAATGTAATGAGACAGACACATGCAGAGAGACAGAATGGGAGGAATGGATTGGGGACGGAGAGAAGACTCAGAGGAGTGCACATAGGGGAAAAAATAATCAGCCTGACTGAGACTGGGACTTTTAGTTCAGCTGAGCGTAATGATAAACATGATAAACAAGCAAGCAGAACATAATTATCTCTAATACTGAGCTCTGATTTTGGTTATGATTACATATTACATAAATATCATGAATGCCAGATGCACCAGAGTGGAAATAATGTCCAAAACTAATTTGACAACATTTATGATATGTTACAGATAGAAGTTAACATACTGAGCAAGCATTGTAGCTATTACAGTAAAATAATACCTGTTTTATTGATTAAAGGATGAAACTGGACAAATCAGATTAATAGTACAGGGATTATATTCAGAAAGGTGTTTACCTTTCTTGTAATTATGAAACAAAAAGGTTAGTTTAGTTTCTGTCATATTGCCTGTATCTCTCACTTGCAGTAAGCCAGTGCACTCACACAACTGTCATCGGGAAAAATCCGCGGGTCTCTTCATTTATCAAACTCTTTTGTGTGGTTTTGGAAGTATATTTGGGACATACCGGATACCGTATAATTGGCTCATCGTCTTGTTAAAAGCTCTATGTGGTCAATTCTGAACCTCTTGGCAATGGCAATCATGTTTTGGGCTGAAATATTCTGGTACTTAGCAGATGATGCCATTATGTCATCAGTGCCATCATGATGCCATTAATCAGCAAAGAGTCCCTAAACCACCAGCCACAAACAGCATCATTGATTCACTTCCATATTTTACACTGGATATCAGGTGCTTTTCCTTGTATACAGTCCCCTTTAGTCACCAAACATGCTGATGGTGTGCATAACCAAAAAGTAGTCGTGAGAATTTGGTCTCATCTGACCTAGTTCTAATGATGCTTGGTAAAGTTTAGCATTTTGTGAGATGCTTTCAAGTGCATTCTCGTTGTTATGAAAGTGATGTTTAAAAAAACAACCACAAGAAACAACTAAACTGTACAATTCCAAAATATTAATATCAATATTCACCGTGCGTCTCACTGTCTTGGAGACCAGTGTGCTCATTGGTCCAATTTTTCAGAACTGTGTGCGTGCTTAATGGTATTTTAATTGTTTATGTATTTTATATCCATTAAATGATTTGTGCAGGTCAGCAGCCATCTCTCTCTGCTTTGTGTAGAAAGTTCTTTGGGTTTTCACATGATAATGGATGACAAAGGGATTTTACATGTGCAAGCTCATATGTATACCCAAGCTAAAAAGGATATGCTTAAACGTGAAATGAAATTTCGCTTTTCATGAGAGCAAAGGAATTATTAGAAAAAATTTGTAGGGGTGTCAATAATTTTGCCACAATTATTTTGAGAGTTAAAAAATAAAAACATTCAAAAAATAGTTTTAAAGAGAATGATACAGCTATTTTTCTTGTTATACTGGACCGCACTGTTGGACTTCAGCAGTACACTATAGTGAACAGATGATGCACCTTCTTTTCCTGTCTGTGCCAAGTGATCTAAGGTTCCATTCACTGGCTACGATAACTGGCTGTGACTTCCTGTTCCATCTCGATGCATATAAATAAGTTTTGATGAAGTGCGGTAGTCTAGTATTCTTCCTGCCCAGTTCAACTGCTTGTAACCCTTGATAAATGATCAACGACCTAAACTTTTTGTTCTTCAGAATAGATTTATATTGCCTTGATGGTCATGCTAACTTTAGAAAAAACTGCACAGATCATGGTTAAAGAATTCACAGTGTAAATGTTCTGTCTTTTTTTCTCTGTACGTTTACATGTACGCTCTCCCCTATTACATGACAGCCGGGTAGGGTGAACACTAACACATGCCTCTTCCGTGACACGTGAAACCAAACACGCCTTTCGGAACTGTTGCTCATGCTGCATCACAGGGCAGCGTAACACATTTGGAAGAAAGGGCTATCTACCCTCTTCCACATACATGAGCTCACAGACACCTGCAATTATCTAGCATCACTCTGATTGACAGGGAAGAGAGAGTGTGTGAGAGGCTGTGGCATCAATGGGATTCTCCTGATGAAATAGTAAATGATTTTCTGTTGTGTCTCTCTGGAGCCATATTTACATGAGTATTTCACATGCATAGCATAAGAGGAGTCAGTTGCACATGCTTTTTCAATGTACATAATCAATAGTTACAGTAAAGAAAAACAAATATAGGCGGCAACATTGTTCTAACCTTCCATTAATTTTAATCTATTAATTATGTAATCCATTATATCAAACTGATTAGGATCCATTTAGTATGTCACAAGAAGAAATCCAGAAATAAAGTAAAATTTTATGTGACAATTCTTTGAGGTATCTGTTCTTTAGATTCATTCACTTATATATTCCATGCTTTTGGCTGTAGAGATGAACTACAATTTTTTATATATATATATATATTATTTCCATCTCCATTTGCAATATCATCAACCAATTTTTTAATCACATTTCCTCTGTTCTTTTCACTTAGTTTCATTTTGCTTCCCTCCTTTGGTGAGGTGTCCTTAAAACCCTCATTCCCACACGAACAGTGTTCTAAAACTAGCATATTACAGATATTTATCTTGAACTATATGTACTTTAATCAAGAGCTTGTTGTGTGCTGCAGTCGTACTTAATCTTCTTAATCTATATGAGAATCAATTCCAATTCCATGTTATTTATTTTCATTATACTGTAGCTGCAGCAAAATGGTTTGTGTTTAAATACTGAGCAAGTGCAATATTTCTCCTAATAGTGACCTGGAAAAGAAAAAAAAAGGCTACATGGTAAATTCATTGAACTATAGCTTCAGAATAGCTTTTTCTGATGATTTATTATAGAAAAGAGAGCAAAATTAAGACATGAGATATAGACCCACATTCAAATGTCTGTATAATTAAAGCCAGTTGTTGTCCTTTTCATTAATGCTGAGGCAATCTCGTAGATAGGTGATTTAGGCATCCAGCATTCAATCCTAATATGCCTTTCTTTTCCATTACAAAGGTTGCGCTGCTCAAAGTAAGCAATTATTCAGCAAATGAAAGTAGAAAGTGGGTAAATCCTGTTATGTTCCGATGAATTATGCTAGTGCATAATTTGTGTGGTAATTAAAGATGGGAGGATCTTGTCTTGGCTGTGGGCATAAATCTCATTTGCATAGCCGTCTTTTGGTATGTTTGATGTGCTCTGCTTTTGTGCCTAGTTGCGCATACTAAAGAAACTAAAATATTTTGGATCTTGTTCTGGTCAAGACGAGGAGAAATTGTTCCTGTGTTGCTTAAATTAAGACTGTGCATAAAAGTTTAATTAAACAAGATGAGCACGGAGGTTCTTTGACAGTTACATTTTCCTGGCCTGTTCAGATTTTGAGCTACTAACCTTCAGGGATAAAGAGAAATTAATTCTCTGCATCTTGCCAGTTCATTCCGCGCATCATATACATAGGCATAAATGTAAATATAACACACACACACACACACACACACACACACACACACATGCTATACAGTCATCTATCAGTCATTAAGTATTTGAACATTGACAAAGTCATTTTTATCTTAGCTGTCTAGCACAGAATATTCATAATAAATTTAATTATGAAAATGACCTCAAAGTGCAGACTTTCAGCTTTAATTTGAGGGTATTAACAAACCCATTTTGTGTGAATGGTGTAACAATTGCACCACTTTTTAAATGTGGTCCCCCACCTTTTTAAGGGAGCAAAAATAATTGGAAAATTGGCTGCTCATCTGTTCCATGGCCAAGTGTGTGTTATTTCCTCATTATTTCACATACAAGTAAGCAGATCAAGGGTCCAGAGTTGATTTCATGTGTGGCATTTGCATTTGGAATTTGTTGCTGTTAACTCACAATATAAAGTCCAAAGAGCTCTAGCTGCTAGTAAAGCAAGCCCTCATTAGGCTGAAAAATGAAAGCAAACCCATCAGAGAAATAGCAAAAACATTAGATGTAGCCAAATGTACCAACTATTTGGTACATTCTTTAAAAAAAAAAGAACGCACTGGTGAGCTCAGGAACACCAAAAGGTCCGGAAGACCACGAAAGACAACTGTTGTGGATAAAAGAAGAATTCTTTCCCTGGTGAAGAAAAACCCCTTCATAACAGTTGGCCAGATCAAGAACATGCTCCAGGAGGTAGGTGTATATGTGTCAAAGTCAACAATCAAGAGAAGACTTCACCAGAGTAAATAAAGAGGGTTTACCACAAGATGTAAACTATTGGTATGCCTCAAAAACAGGAAGATCAGATTAAAGTTTGCCAAAAACATCTAAAAAAAAAAAAAAGTCCATATTGTTCTGTATCAAGATCCTATGGACAGAAGAAACAAAGACAAACTTCTAATTGAGCAGCATTTCGCTTGCTGAAGGCAAAACTAAAGGCAAAACACCCCAAGAACAAGCAGGAACTGAAGACGAGGAAACATACTTTTACAAAGTCCTGGCACTTCTACCATAAATGATAAACAAACGTCTCCTAACAGAAGACTTCAACTTATCAACTATTGTATGTTTTTCTTTGTTATATGACAACATGTTTTTAATCCATTTATTTTTTGGCTTAGATTATGTGGCATCCCTCATACAAGTGCCTGTAAATGAGCTGTTCTAGGAACGATAACGTATTAGAATGAGCGTAGTGTCAAGTGTCATTGAAACTGCAGCTGGCTTTGTGTGTTGTAGTCAGATTAGACCAAAATCAAAGTTTGTAGCCATGCAGGTTTGGTGGAATTAGTGAACTGCATAAAAGGAAAATTGAAAGTGTTTGTGGAGAAAGACAGCATCATGGATGTTCCTGATTAAGAGGATATTTTAGACCAAAGCCTAGTTTCCTCCACCAGTTAGTTAAGACTAAACAAACACCAAAAAGGTTAAAGGAAGAACAGCCCCTACTGAATCCTCTGTGATCTGAATGAAAGAGGACAGTCTGTGCAAAACTAGAAATATAAATGAGAGCGAAGTGTTCTGCATGGAGGAGTACAAGATCCCTCTACAAGTGTTCTGCAACCTTCTAAGACATGGCAGATATTCACTCTAGGGCAGGCTTCACAAAATACCAAACATTTTGAAACCAATATTTTGTAGGAATAAATATTTAGGAAAATATTCTGTGTTTAAAAAAAACCATTGTGTTTAATATCTGGCTACCATATGTTCACAATATCACTTAAAAATTGCACTCATTTTTATGATGGATCTGTAAATTTTTATGATGGATCAATAAATCCGGAGGGCATTGTATAATTGACTCCTCAACATATGTAGAATTACTTTGGGTTATAACCTTCTAATTGCATTTCATTCAAGAGTAAATGTATTAAACAAGTAAATGCCACATCTAAATATATCATAGATCGACATACAAAATAGAGATGTAAGCTTTGCTAGTAAGCACAATATCAGCATAGAAATATCTCCAGCCTAGAAGTATTTTCAAAATGGAAAGATTTCACTCAAGTTATAGGTAGTTAGGTGATCTACTTAAATGAAAATGAATTAACAAAAGCTTGCTTATGTGGTGGTTAAAGTTAATCCTGTCTTTGAGGGAGTCAGGGTGAAATAAAAAAATAATCAAGATTGATAGATGTGAATTGCTTACAGTTCAACATCTCGCTTGTTTTTTGTTAAAATGACTGCAGGTAAGTGGTAGGTAGCACTTATGCAGGACCCCTTATTTATTCCATACAGGGTATTTGATATTGTTTGATATTTCCTGTCCACATTTATACCAAAATCTCTTTATATTTGACTCAGATAACCTGACAGTTGTTCAATATGAAAAAAGAATCATGCAGCTTTCTTTATCACAAGATTATTGTGTTATAAATAAAGTATTTAATAACAGAGGGTCAGGCTTGGAGAAGGAAGCTGAAAAAAACGTAAATAAAAACAACTTGCCAAACATTAGGGGTGTAAATTCTTTTTGCCTCCGCTTGCCCGCCCTCTTAGGAACATACATTATTGAAACTATGATATATGGTTTTTATTTTTGCACTTGTGTCAAGATGAGTGTAAGGAGAGGGAGAACTTGTACAGGGTTTGACATGATCTGCACATAAAGATCGAGGGCAGATCTGTGAGAAAAAAATTGTCATGGATCCTAACGAACTTCTGCAGCACTAGTGTCGTAGTATGCGCAAAGTGTCTGTGTAAGAGTGCCAGATACAAAAAAAAAGTGCTGCCAAAGACCTGAATTTAACACAATGGATCAGTGACTGAAAATGAGAACAGACTGAACAACATTGTGAACAGGATCAGTGCCAAACAGCCCTCACTGTCATAAATAGCCATAGTCTACAGTTTGCTTATTATGATTATTCAATATTCATTGCTTTAAAATTCACCATTTACTTAAGTAATATTGTGAGAAATCAATATCAATATCAAGAGCTCTTATCCACAAATGGCTGGCAAATATTACAAAAAGTACAAATAAATAAATAAATAAGATTGACAAATCCAAATTCGACTCCATAAAACTAATCCAGTTCTATTAAATTTGTAATCTAAATGTTTTTACAGACTATAAAATTATGCATATTTTTACCTGGAATGTTCCCTATACATGAGAAATGTGAGTAAACCTGTGTAGAACGAGATTGTTAACAGAAATGTTTGCTTTAAATTGTAGTTCACTACATATATCTTTATATATCTTAAAGCAAATATTTATATTTATATATATGTTTACAGTTAGGTCCGGAAGTATTTGGACAATAACACAGTTTTTGTGATTTTGCTTTTATACACCACCACAATGGATTTGAAATAAAACAATGATGTGATTGAAGTGTAGACTTTCAGCTTTATTTTAAGAGGTTCCACAAAAATATGGCATTTACGATTTAGGAATTACAGCCAAAGCAAAGTACTTCCATTTTCAGGGGCTCAAAGGTATTTGGACAATTGACTGACAAGAAGTTAATTGACCAGGTGCA
>CM075020.1:9686747-9706854 GCA_037576675.1 Pangasius sanitwongsei | reverse complement strand
ATAAGATTCTTTGGACTGATGAAACCAAGATTAACTTGTACCAGAATGATGGGAAGAGAAAAGTATGGTGAAAGAAACAAACAGCTCATGATTCAAAGTATACCACATCAGGTGTCAAACATGGTGGAGGAAGTGTTATGGCATGGGCATGGATGGCTGCCAATGGAACGGGCTCACTGGTGCTTATTGATGATGACCCTAAACATACTGCGAAAGCAACTCAAGACTTTTTGAAGGCAAAGAATTTTTTTTTTTGCTGAATCTCTATGTGCTACTCCACACTTGAAGCTGTTTTCAGGAAAATTAAACTTTGTTAAGAATTTTCAAACTTCAAATTTCATATTTAAAGATGTGAATGTCTTACATATTCCATAGATTATTCTAATCTTTTACATTGCAATGTAACTTCTGTAACCTCTGCAAAATAAAGAATTTATGAAAAGCCGATTATGAAAAAAAGAATTCCAAGTAAATGTACTCAAGTTTTTCACTGATAGTGTACTTTCTCGTTTGGTTATTATTGTGCTAGTGTGATACTGAAGCACAAATGTAACCAGAACAAGTGTATGATGTTATAATTTAAGAGATTCCTCAGCTCTGCTCGCTAAATGGAGCCAAGAATCACAGGTGTCAAACAGCACGTTCTCACACTTGCAAATTCATAAGAACTCGCACAAGCCTAGTTAAGGTTATGGTTGAGGGACAGGGTTTTTTTAAATTCATTATCTGAAATCCACAGTAAATCAAAATGATTCACTAAAATTCAACTCAGTAAAATCCTCAAAATGAAAGGCATTGAAGAATTTGACATATCAAACAATGACGCCTGTGATTCTTCATGCCTTTACATGTCAAAAGTGATGTTTATTGAAATGTTGTTTTTTTTCTGAGCAAGGCAATCTCCATTCTTTTCATGATCATCTTTTTGTCCCCTTGTCATTATGTAATTGCATGCTCAGTGTTACAATGAAGGGTCGCTGCTGTGTGTCTTATTTTACAGAATTTTAAACATTTTACAAAGCCCTTATTTGCAGTATAAACCCATATACATAAAGTTTAATTGACTACACGTATTTAATTATCATTTAAATTCTTTAATTTAGCAGCAGTGCTCTGTAGGCAACTTTATAAACTCATGTATTCAGCGTTCATCTTCGCTTCATCCTGTTCAGGGCCATGGTGGATCCGGAGCACGGCTCTTGCACACACACACACTGACACACTCATTCACATATAGGGGAAACTGGAGATCCCAGAAGAAACCTACACAGATACATTGAGAACATCTGAAACTCCAAACAGACAGAAACTCAACCTCAGGACTGAACCAGGTACCCTGTGCTACCCACTACCATGCCACGATTTTATTATAAAAATGTATTATTTGTAATTCCTGAAGGCTTATAAACCTGGTAATATACAGTAAATGTCACTATTCATCATAATCCCATGTGGCATACTGGACTACCGCTGTTATGACTGGTAATGACTTGTCCATCTTTATAAAGTATCCTACATATCTAAAAATATCTAAAAAATTAAGAAATTTAACTGTCATTAGATATTAGAGTAGTGATTGATATTTTAAGTTAGTAAAGTAATGACTTATAAACACAGTCTTCAGAGAAATAACTTAGTTACCATATTGTAATAACTGTGGAGAAAGGACCATTGTTTGAACTGGACATTGCAATAACTGCACTTTCATTCGAATCCTGAAATGAATGTTGACATTTAATTACAAGTCCGTCTCTGAAGAGTTTGCTGCAAATAACTTGACTGCAGTAAACACTGATGAACTTCTCTGATTTTTGTGTTTTCATTTTTCTTTTCTGTTATCTGATGTTGATGATAATGATGTCTTGTGAATTTGTTTGTTTGTTTGTTTGTTTGTTTTCCAGGTAGAAATACTGATCACTATTACCTAATCATTGTCAACACATTCATAATATGTGAGTGTGCATTTTCACTGAATATTTAATCAATCCAGGAGGCAAAGTGATATTATTGATATTGCTACTACTATTACTACTACTACTACTACTACTAATAATAATAATAATAATAATAGCAACAGCAGTAACACAGGTTCAGCTACTACTACACAAATAATATTGTGAAAGTGCAAAACAAAAATGTTACACGTTCGCACAGCTACAATTTCAAGAAGATTTTATTAAGTAGCTGTATTGCTACATGCCGTGGATCTATGCTCAAGCAATGATATTACACAATTTGTAAACCCTATAATTCAGTGAGATTAATGTGAGTTTGGATGTGGGACAATCAGTAAGCTGCTTAAATGAAAATCTGCCTCCAGTTTTTGCTTATAAAAATATAAAAGGTGCTTCAAGCCAAAACCTTAACTAACCCTCATATTTTCATGTGTTCTGTCATGGTTTATTTTGTAGATTGGAACCATCTAGATCTTTTTATGAGTCCCTCTGTGTCTGATTAGTAACCTCAGTGAACACACAGAGAAATCCAGAGAGACATGAAGACATGAAAACATGCTAAATTTACAAACACACCACACAGCTCCAGTGAGGTGTGAATCTCTCCAGCTGTGGGAGAGCTGTCACACTCTGTGTATTTATATACTGTACAGTATGTGAGGGCAAGTGTGATGATTGGTGCACCAGTGGAGTGTTAAAGATCCAGAGACTGTGTGTTTTTGCATGCATTAGGCAAATAACTGAGGAATAGTACTAGCATGATGAACCATTGCTTGTAATCATCACATTTTCTTCTGACTGCTTCCAATATGAATGAGACAATATTAATATAGTCAATGCAAATGTTAACTGTGAATGCTGTTTCTTGAAAAGAGCAATAAAAATGATTTGAAACAAATTTATAATCATAGGCATCAATTTTGTGTTTACTATGATGGTGTTCATAGTGCCTGCAAAATATTTTAAATATTAAATGTCTATATTGCAATAAGACATGGTTAATTTTGTTTCTAGGTTCTAGTTTTGTTTTAGATTAGACATTTGTACCCCTACATAGTAGTTCTTCATATTTGTATTAGTACAACTGTGAAAGTCAGTTGTTGTTTTTTTTTTTAATTAAAGAGTGTTACAAGAATATGAATATTCAGGATCAGCTTATGGTGAATGAGTTTGTTGTTATCTTCGATTTCTGATCAGTTATCTCACTAGCTCTTATAACTGCTAGTAAAGTTTCAAAGCGCTGTCCTTAAATATAGCATGTTTTTTTTTAATTGTAGGATGAATTTGCAATTTTTTTTTAATGTAAAATAATAAAATAAGCTGATTATATTATATTATATTATATTATATTATATTATATTATATTATATTATATTATATTATATTATATTATATTGATTTTCAAGCTTCAAAATAAAAAATCTAATTGCTATGTCAACTACCAGTGTTTTTGGATTACAAGTGATTAGTAGTGTCATGCTTATTACTTTTTTATCAGGAAAGATGTTTCACTTTGTATACTTTTTAAAAAGAAGGAATGTACGAATAAAGCTTAACATTACAATATAGGAATATGAGGATTAAATAAGTCCTTTAAAAACAAATTGATTGCTGATTGGAAGTATTGGGTAAAGAACTAATCAGAGCCAGGTTCTCTGGTCAGAAGAGACCCAAAAAAAGTTTGTATGGAGTGTGAGGTTTCTGTGACAGGGAAGCTTGAACACGTAACTCACAGTTACACCTACAGCAGGTGGCCTGTGTCATGCCTTGAAGAACCACATTATTTACAAAGTGTTACAAGGGTGACTTCTCAAGACATTGGGCCTTATTTATCATTTTATGATAAATCTTATTATTTTCTTCATACTCACATGTATGTACAGTAGATGAATGCCAATCACTAGCAAAACTAGACACCAACAAATATCTGTAAAAGGAAAAGCTCACAGATAGCTGAAAGAGCAAACTGAGGAGAAATGGTGTAAGAAAAGGAGGCAGAAGTAGACATTATTTTGATTCATGTCTAAGCCAACTTAAAAAATTATTAGGAGCGTAACAGCACCTGAAAAGGGCAAAATCTGGAGCGGAATTACAGAAAAAGTTAATTAAGTGTGAATTAACTGAGGTGAAAAGAATAAAGGTTTGACATGAAAAAGGAGAAAAAAAGATATCTACACTGTAACCAGGTGATCATGGTCAACAAGCACATCACACAGGGAAACCACGATGTTTGTTATAAGTGTCTCAGCAACTGTCGACTAGAAGCTTCTGACGCACCAATGCAGAACAGATGTCATCCTGTGAAAAATCATACTAGTCTCTCTTACTATTAGCTCCTAAATGCAGAGTGTGTGAAATCTTCCAGTAGCTTAATGCCAGCTGAGCCATTTGCAGCATGTCGGCGTACACTTACCGTATGCACGTCAACCTTTTACACACTGCCATTTCTTTTGTCTTCATTGAATGACTAGTCTTATTTGTCTTATTGTATGGATTTGTGTTGCCTTACCTTATTTAATTATTAATATATGGCATTTTCCATATTTGACATTTCTTTAATTCATGCCATTAATTTGAAAGCACTGGGTGAACCAAATTCTTCATTAAATTTGTGTGTAATTAAAATAAAGGAGCTATTTAAACTTGTGTAATCCATAGCCTATATTCAATTGCAGTAACCCATACCAAATGTATGATTTGAAGCCTATCAATCAAGACTTACATTCTCCTTTTACGTAAATGTTCACGAATTAAGGAGGTCTCATAGCATATGAATGTTTTTCCATGCTAGCAGGGTTTTCATGAATGCCAAATTCCTTATATAAATGCACTTATGAATGATTTCCGAAGAAGGTTGTGTGGCTTGATAAATGAGGCTCATTGTCACCTCATTTGCTAAGGACTGAGGAAGAGAATGAAGGGGGAAAAAATGCTGTAATATAGTCTCTGTATCCACATTCCCATGTCCCTTTCCATGGGATTAGGTCCATAATGTATCCATAATGTACAGTATATTATAATAACATGTGCTGAAGATTAACAGAGGATGTAAACTGTATTTTAATTTTCTATTCATCCAAGTCATTTCAAATGTCTAGTAGTAAGGTAACTGGCCTTATGTTACAATCTGTTTTTATATTGCCACCCATCCAAGCACTTCATCCCACTGCCACACCACAAACACCACAGGTGGACGTGGCATAGAAAGTGCAAGTGTATAATCAGTACTGTAAAAGCAGAGTAACACAAAAAAAGGGGATGGGTGGGTGGTTACTGATGCCTTCCAAAAGCTGCTTATATGAGCATGGTCACAGCCCTGTTAAAGTCCAAAGCCACAACAGCACAGAAAATTTACATGCATGCAGCAGCATGGCAGCTGCACTGTGAACAATGTGATGTGGAGCCTCAAAGTATCAGAGCCAGGTACATTTACATTTATTCATGTAGCAGACACTTTTATCTAAACTGGGCCGGGATATAATCCAAGCATCTGAGAGCTAAGAGCCTTGTTCAAGAGCCCAACAGTGGTTCTCAATCCTCAGTTCTGGGATTTGAACTCCCTCCCTTTCAATTACTAACCACTGAGCCACCAGTGCTCATTACTACAGCGTTACACCGAATGTATCACATTTCCGTCAGTGCTCAGGAATAGAGTGCTGTGTTCAGAGCAGGTTTTATTCACCCCTAGCCCCTAATGTCTCTCTACTCGTTTGACATTATGCTTAGCGCCACCATAACATTTAGTTGTGAACTAGTGGGCTATTGTCAGCTAGCCAGCTAGAAAACACAGCAGAGAACAAATACAGTTTCTGAGCAGTATTTCTGACACAAGTAACTGAAACACATTCTAATCTGAACGGGAAAAAAAGCTCTGTTCTGTATGTGAATAGTTTATGAACAATGAAGCAGCTTCCAAATACCTTGGCTTGTCATGGAGCTGATGACAGCTCATTTCAATCTATGAACTTACAAATGCTATTTAGCATTTATATGCTCAAAACATTTGTGTACTAATCTGCAATTTTTAGAATTCCTCACTCCACTTCAGTTGGGTGAGGAGGTCTGGGGTGCAGTCGGTGTTCCAGTTCATCCCAAATGTGTTCAGTGGGGTTGAGGTCGGGGCTCTGTGCAGGACACCCAAGTTCTTCCACTCCAACCTTGGCACACCATGTCTTCATGGAGCTCTCTTTGTACACAGGGGCATTGTCATGCCAGAACATATTTGGGCCTCTTAGTTCCAGTGAAGGGAAACTGAAATGCTACAGCAAACAAAGACATTCTATATGATTGTGTGCTTCTAACTCTGTGGCAACAGTTTGAGATGAGAAAAAATTAAACCAAGATAAATCATGTCAGAGCTTTTCCCACCCTCAATGTGAAAATACAATGTATAAAAATTAAGTGAAAAACAATCAGAAACATTTTTGGAAAAATAGGAACAATAAAAAAGTTACAATAACCTGGTTGCATAAGTGTGCACACCCTTTTATAATTGAGGATGTGGCTGTGTTCAGAATGAGCCAATCACATTCAATCTCATTCAAAAGTAATTATCATACAGCTGTCATCAATAAAATTATTCTGATTAACCCCAAATAAAGACCAGCTGTTTCTGTAGGATTTTCTTCTTGGTTTCATATGACTGCTGAATCCATGGTCTGCTTACAAAGAGCTTACAAAGCCTGTACAGGATCTCACTGTCGAAAGAATTTTTTTTTTTTTACAAAAAATTTCCACAACATTAGATATACCATGGGATACCATGAAGGCCATCATCAACAAGTGGAGAAAATGGCACACCACAGTGACATTACCAGAACAGGACATCCTTCCAAAATTTACAAAAGTACAAGACAAAATCTTACCAGGGAGGCTGCCAAGAGAGCAACAGGAACATTAAAGGAGCTGCAGGAATATCTGACAAGTACTGATGACTCTCTGCATGTGACAACAATCTCTCGTATTCTTCACATGCCTGGGCTATGGGGTAGGGTGGCTAGGCAAAAGCCCTTTCTCACAAAAAACATCCAGGCTCAACTAAATCACCCCAAACCATGTGGCAAAATGTGTTATGGTCTAATTCCAAAAGGTATAATAATTCCATAATTCCAAAAGGTACATTTGGTGCAAAAAAAAGCACATAAACAAAAGAACACCATACCCACAGTGAAGCGTGGTGGTGGCAGCATCATTCTTTAGGGCTTCTTTTCTTCTTTCTTTTATCAAGATGGAGGGAATCGTGAATAGCTATTCAATCTAATTATGAATACAGCAGTGTGTCTATAAAACATCATTTATTTTAGTAATTAGCCATGTAAGGTGACTATGTTACAGAGAGAATCAGACCTTAAAGCACTTTTAAAGCAACGACCATGCCTTTGATTAAGTTTGATTTTTTTAGTGCTATTTCTGTGCATTAATATACACAAATGGTTTAAAGACAATTATGGTTTATTATAGAGTCATTTTGTTCCTGACATACAGTACATATGAGGAAGCATTTGCAACTATACAGTATGTAAAAAAAAATTTTGTTTTAATTCTATAGCTTTGTTAATTTTTTAACTTCAGATTTAATGCAATAAATGGTGCATTGATTAACATAGGCTTACATAAACATTCATATTGGAACTTCAAGGCTCTCTGATCTACACAAAGAAAGTTCACAGATATTGTAATCTTATGCGGCTTTGCGCCTTTACATTGCCAATTTTTATATCATTAAGTCTATTTGCATTCATAAGCTAAACTAAATAACTGTATCTTGAGGCAAAATGGTTGTCACATTTGGATCCATATGGATCTATATAAAGGAAAGTCTGTAACTGGGCCAAAAGTCCAAAAACAGCAAGCAATACACAACTACAGAAATCCACAACAAGCTTTATAAAGCTGAAGTACGGAACAGCATCCAGATGTGCTCACAACACGGATTTGCCTACTTCTGTGTCTGTTACAAAACAGTCTTTGCACAGATCAGATCCACAGGCAAAGATGAGGAGCCTCCAAACACTTCTACAGCTCAGTCAACCTGAAATAAAACAGTTTCTCATTTAGAATACAGAGGAGCAGGGTCATCAGAAATGCATTTTTATAATTAATATTATTGCAATATATTTAATATAATATAGTTCTAACACATAAACATCACAAATATAATGCCATTAAACCACCTGATTCACAGAGCCTGCCCAGATGATAGTAATTTAAAAGAAGTCGCACATAAATCATAGCACAGTGAAATTCATTTCTTTGTATATCCCAGCTTCTTAGCAAGCTTCTTAGGAAGCTGGGGTCAGCTATGGTACAGTGCACCAGAAGCAAAAAGGATTAAGGGCCTTGCTCAAGGGCCCATTGGTGGCAATTGGGAACCCCCAACCTTCTGAGGAGTAATCCAGAGCCTTTAAACATTGATCCACCACCGCCCCCTTTCTTAAACCACTTTTATGCTCATGTCTCTCCATTTTAACCAGGTTATGATGTAAAGACCAACACATGACAAATTGTGCAGTTATTACGAAAATAATCCACATCAGGGTTGTGTGATGAAGTGTGACTCTAAGTGGAGTGCTGTTACCACCCCAAAGTGTAATTCCGCTTATACCACAGTGATTTGCCAAGGATTACAATGTTTAATTTATTAGTGAATAACATGTTGCACATTTTAACGGTTTGTAGTTGAAGTAATGATTTAAATTTTAAGATTTAATGTCTGTGAGACAAGTTAGTTCCTGTTATCACTTACACTTTTGCTGCAATATACAGTCATTTACTCAACAGCATCTCTCTCTCTCTCTCTCACACACATCATTTTACAAAGAACTCTTTGTCCTGAAGACTTTCCTGTACCCAAGACTCCTTCAATAAATGTTACATAAATGCCTCCTAACAAAAAAAAAAACTTCACCACATCAATAATAATACATGTTAAACAAAAACACTTTTCAAAAATCTGTTTATTATTAGTTTTAGATTATGTGGAGCACCCACTGTACAAGCCCTGTGAATGAGCTGTTATTATAGAAACTATAACGTATTAGAACGAGTGCATTAATATAACCTATCGTTCATGTTACAGCCGGAACTACTGTCTGAGTGTGTGGTTATAGAACAATAATACAACACACCTTCCGACCAGTGAGATTCGAGAATTCAACCACACTGTGGTATAAACCAGTTTAAAGTATAAGCAGTGTTATCTGGGCTGAACACTTTACCCCTCCAATCTTTTCTGAAAGCTGCACTGAATGATTTACTGCAGTGCACTCAACAGTAGAAGGAAAAAAATAAATGGTGACAGAATATCCCGTCTTTAAACTGTAACTAGGAACAATTACTGTTCAGTTTGAAGTGATTTAAGTGGCTTGTTTTTTTTTTCTTCTCTTCTTCTCTGGTTGATCCATGAGGCTTGAGCACTGCATGATATCTGTTATCTCTCTCTCTCACACAGACAGACACACACACAAACACACACACACACACACACACACACACAAGCACCATTCACTGCCACAACTGTTGTCTGAAAGGTCTCATATTGGCATTGGTCTTCACAACATTTTCAGACAGGGCTTTCACTGTCCAGAATTTTTTTTTCCTAATTATTAATTCATTTACTCTGGGTGTCAAGTCACACATATTATTAACCAAAGAGCAGTGTGTATCTTCTCAGTAACAGTCAGCTTGCTTGGTTTTTCCATAGTGGGAGCTGACAGAGGTACTGTAACCACCATACTGATTGTTTCACTTCTAAATTTTCATGCTGGTTTAAAAAAATGCTGAAACCAATCAACCTTGCTTCCTTGCAGGTTTAACAAATGACACTGTTGGGAAAATCTACTTCATTAAATTGATGCAAATGTGACAGTTACTATGTAAATGCTTAATTTTTAATAATTTTTTAAAATATATGCAGTACATAAAAAAGTTCTCTCCCTAGGAAAGTTATATTTAATATAAGTACAGTAGCAGATTAATATTTAGGTTAGCTTCGCCTCTTTACATAATCAAGGGCAGAAGATTCATTCTTGTACATATAGAAATATAATCTACCCCCTTTGTGAAGTGGAGTAACATTCCCCACTGTCATAAAGATTAATGAGTCACTAATTTAAGAATTATTAGCTTTTCTTTCTTTCTTTCTTTCTTTCTTTCTTTCTTTCTTTCTTGCTACAGCAAGCAGAAAAGCACTTTTCTGTAAGACGTCTTTATAATTTATGTTGTACTGGTAATAACGTATATTCATACATGCTATAAGGACAGTCAGTCTAAGAGAATTGCTTGTGCTTATGCTTATGCTTATGAGAGATAAATATTACAGATAACAACAATATGCTTAATCAGGGCTTAGAAATGGAATAAAAAATCAATCTCTTTGCTCTGAGCAGAACCAAGAACCGTTCTTGTGCTCCATACCTAACTTAATGTTAGAAGAAAATGGGGGAAATCATTAATTTATGTAGATAAATTAATAAGCTATTCAACTCAGAAGCTGGGTTTGTGTTGATAAGGACACACTTACTGTTTATGTTTGAATATGTATCAATGAAATATACCATAATAATTAAAAAAGGTTATAAAGACCAAAATAACTTCAAATGAAAAGTTACAAGATTGTCAGTAGGCTTACCAAAACCCCTGTTTAAAAATGTTAGTTTTTTCTCTCATTTTCATGAGCGCAACACAACAAGAAGCAGGTTTGATTATCTTTCTAATGCATACTTTAACATAATGAGGTTTTCTGCTGAGGAAACCTTTAGTAACTTTCATTTACCTTGTTTGTGCTAGGTTATAGCCTATGGTGTGTGTGTGTGTGTATGTGCGTGTGTGCGTGTGTGTGTGTGTGTGTGTGTGTGTGAATGAAATCATGCAAGACGAGACACTGATCTAAAAACATTTGCCGGTTTGAAGGTAAGCAATAAGCTAAACAATAAGCTGGTGAGCTACAACAAATGAAAGAATAATGATATTAATCATGAACAGATTTCAAATTAGTGTTTGTGTTTAGTTAATGACGATTATGTTTTCTGTTGTTTTTGCTTCTAGCTAAATACTGTTTATTTCAGTTTTCAATTTGAAATGGTTTCCAACCCTGTGCTTAATATATGTATTTTTACACACAGTGATGGCAATGATCTATTAGAGGATTGCACACCTGCAGGGTTTACTCTATTTAATCCTCCTAGAAGAAAAGCCTCGGCAAGAAGCAACTGGGGAGAATACAATTTTATCACTGGCCAGAAGCTAGTGTATAATAATAATAATAATAATAATAATTATTATTATTATTATTATTATTATTATTATTATTATTATTATTATAGTCTGGTCACTCAAATTAATTCACCTGAAAAGATATAATCAGTCTTCTTATACCATGCAATAAAAGAATATTTCTATGGATGGTCATATACCTAGATTTTATTTGACTTTATTTCAAATGGAATACATACTTTTGCTTCTTTTTTTATTTTAGCCTGATGCAATTGTGTCTGGAACAAGGGGCTCGCTGAGGCAAAATGAGGATCCCTCTGCAGAGGTTTTAATGACAGAACTCAAAACAGTCAGGGTCAATACCAAGGTAAAATTCAATCAGGTACAAAATGAAATCCAAAAGATTAACTGCTCATGGGAGATGTCAAGGTTATCACACAAAATATCAGAGATCATATCAAGACACAAGGGCAGCACAAAAGGTCAAAAACCTGGCAAGGCAAACAAGGTCCTACTCAAAAGATCCATCCAGTAACTGCAAGGCGTCACATACACTGTAAACCCTAATGTTGTCTTTACTTTACAAATAATCCTGACTAAACATTACTTAAAATGTTGCATTTTGTACCCATAAATCAAAAATCAAAGTTCATTCAACTTATTTACCTATAAAATACATAAACTTAAGATTTCAAGTGTTATATGGTAGATAATTGCAAAAGGTGGTCCTCTTTGTCTTTTTCTGTTGCTGGTACCTGGTTGTGTGTGTGTGTGTGTGTGTGTGTGTGTGTGTGTGTGTGTGTGTGTGTGTGTGTGTGTGTGTGTGCATATATATATATATATGGCCTTCTGTTGAGTGTCTGTCATATATTGATGTATGACATTCTCAAAATTAATAATTAACCTGTACACATTTCCAGAACTGTTTCCAAGTATTGTTTTGTTACTGTCATACACATTATGATTCAGTGTAGAAAATACAGTCTTCTGAGCGATATCATCTTTGTAAAGCTTTTTTAGAAGGAATATAAGAGTTGGTGAAGCTTTCACATGACAAGCCTACTGTGGTGCCACGATTCATCAAATTATCTTCAGAAACTGTGAGATGTCAGATGCATATTGAGAAACATTTGCTGTTCAGTGTATTAATGAAAAAGAAATGAAAAGATTTGAAAATGACTTGTGCTTTTTTAATTCACCATTGTCGGATTCTTGTGTTTTGCGATTTTCTTTTGCAGGTGTGTTGCAGGTGCTCAGCAGAGGTACCTAAAGCCATGCAGGTACAGGGAAGAAACACTGTATCTAATGGGCAGGAAATATCATTCCAATCCGAAGCATTTCTGACCATCTCTTAATGTATTGTGAAGTGCAGTCTGACCTGTATCTAGTTTCCAACCGCTACCAAAGCTGATCCCGGTCAGAAGAGATCTGTCCCAAAGGTTACATGGGAAAGGAAAGGAGGAAACAGTATTAGTTTAACATTTCATATAGAATGAAAGAAATGCCGTCTTTAGAGGTTTATGTGTTTTACCACCGGATCAATATAAAAACCACCACAAACAACAGCTGAAGAGATGCGCTGGGTTTTAGGCTGTTTAAGACTCCTTGGATCAATAATTAGGCTCCAGACAGGTTTGGTGTGGCAGCTTAAATAATTAATATAATGTGGACAGAGACGAGCAGGAGTGAAGTCATACAGTCATCATAACCAGGACAAGGGCACTGGCATCGGCTTACTATTAAAAGGTTCTAATTAAAGCTGGTGTGTTGGCTTATTGGTCTTGTGAAGGTGTAAGATTGATGTGGTGACATGATGAATTCTTTTTCTAATGTCATTAAGACGACTAAAAGCTTCACACTGTCACTAAGGTCAGAACAGATGAAGTAAGTATTGGCAGCAGATATGCATTTAAGCTGATCTGTTTAGGAGTTTTCCAATGGTTAAGATTAGGGTATGGGTAATAATAATATAATAAACAAAGTTCCTGTAGCAATTGAGCCCAAACTAGCAGGCAAAGTTAAGTAGGGAATCTTACTCCCAAATCACATGTATACCACAGCAATTTGCCAACAATTCCAATTTTTATTTATTAATAAATGACACATTGCACCTTTTAATTTTTAAAGTTGTATTTAACGTTAGGGAACATGCACGAGTCTTCAGGACAGAGGAGTTTTGCTTTCTGGTTTCTCTGTAGCATGATAAGCAGCGTTTTTTGTTGTTGTCGTTGTTGTTGTTGTTTGTTTGTTTGTTTGTTTAATGGCTTGTTAATTACAAGAAAAAGAAAATAGAGAGGTTACATAAGTGATAACAGGAACTAACCTCCATGTCGGGAAACTGAGCGTTGGTGGTCCTTCGATAAATGTTTATAAATAAACAAAAAAAAACCCTTCACCATATGCTTATATGCTTATATGTTTTTTGTTATATAATAACATGTTTTTAATTTGTTTATTATTTGGCTTAGATTATGTGCAGTGTCCGCCATACAATCCCTGTCGTATTACAATGAGCGCATTAATATAAAAATGTCATTTATGTTAATTTGTCAGTTGTAAATATTCAGATCTGTGCTGCTAAAGAAAATGAATCACCACCTTGAGATTTGAGAATTCAACCATGCTGTGGTATATTTATTGTAATCAAGACACACTCTCTGTTAAAAGGAAAATAATTTGAAAAATTATCATTCAGGGGTAACATCATTGCTCACTCCACATGTATGCTGCTACATACATTCATTCATTCCAGAAGCCCCAGTGTAAAATGTCTTCCTGTATCCCTACCACCAAGGGTCCATGAAATATATCCAGGGGTTCCCTGACTGTTTTTTATTTATTTATTTATTTTTTTATTATAAATGATGGTGGTGGAGGTTACTATCAACTAGTATCAATGTAGTTCTATTTGTAAGACTAATTGACTTGTCACTTCAAACAAAAGGGGTTCTGAAAACCATTAACAAACCATAGATTTAATAAAACCAGGAAGTGATGTTAACATGAAACACAATTTCAAAAAAATTTTAAAGGCTGTAATGGATTGAATAAATGAATATGTTGGTACATATTTGCCCTGTCATTCTTAAAAGTAAATCTGTAAAATTAAATCTTCTACAGATTTAATAGATTTCTAAACATTAGTTTTCCAGCACAAAATTAAATGTTACACAACAATATTTGTATGTCAGTAATGAAAGCAATATATTACGTAAGACACCACTTTTCAGACAAAAACATAATGAAGGCTGCTGGATTTTGTTGCAAAAATAAGAAGAACGTGCGAGTCGAAGTTTCCAGAAGAACTGTGGCTGGTTCTGCAAGATGCTCAGTAAAATTATCGGCTAAATTCTCTATAAAACTGCACAAATCATACCTGAGACTACTATTTTTTTTTTAAAGCAAAGGGTCATCACTCCACATATTGACTTACTGTTTACTGTTTAGTATTTTTTTAATGTAGAAACATTTAATTTAAATTATTTCTGAAGGCATCTTTGCTGCATAGCATGTGCCTCAAAGTTTTGCACAGTACCGTATATATACACTGCTCAGCCATAACATTAAATCCACCTGCCTAATATTGTGTAGGTCTTGTGCCACCTGAACAGCTCTGACCTGTCAAGGCTTGGACTCCACTAGACCTCTGAAGGTGTGCTGTGGTATCTGGCACCAAGACGTTAGCAGCAGATCCTTTAAGTCCTGTAAGTTGTGAGGTGGGGCCTCCATGGGTCGGACTTGTTTGTCCAGCACGTCCCACAGATGCTCAATCGGATTAAGATCTGGGGAATTTGGAGGCCAAGTCAACACCTTGAACTCTTTGTCAGGTTCCTCAAACCATTCCTGAACAATTTTTGCAGTGTGGCAGGGAACATTATCCTGCTGAAAGAGGCCACTGCCATTAGTGAATCCCGCTGCCATGAAGGGATATACTTGATCTGCAGCAATGTTTAGTTAGGTGGTACATGTCAAAGTAACATTGCACATGATGTAAAAGAAAACATGATTCATCAGACCGGGCCACCTTCTTCCAGTGTTCCATGGTCCAATTCTGATGCTCACATGCCCACTGTAGGCGCTTTCGGTGGTGGACAGAGTCAGAATGGGCACTCTGACCAGTCTGCAGCTATGCAGCCCCATAAGCAGCAAGCTGCAATGCATTGTGTGTTCTGCCAGCATTAACTTTTTCATCAATTTATGCTACAATAGTTCAGACCAGACGGGCTAGCCTTCACTCCACACATGCATCAGGGAGCCTTAGGCGCCCATGACCCTGTCGCTGGTTCACCTCTTGTCCTTCCGTGGACCACTTTTGGTAGGTACTAACCACTGCATTCCAGGAACACCCCACAAGACCTGCCATTCTGGAGATTTTCTGACACAGTCGTCTAGCTATCACAATTTGGCCCTTGTCAAAGTCACTCAGATCCTTACATTTGCCCATTGTTCCTGTTTCCAACACATGAACTTCGAGAACAAGAACTGACTGTTCACCTGCTGCCTAATATATCCCAACCCTTGGCATAACTTAAAAGTACCCTTGGCAGTAAGTCACAATCATCACTAACTACTCACAATTAGACAAAAATGTTCATTTTTAAAAATAGATTACAAAAAAGTGTACAGACACTTCATCAACATTCTGTCCTTCTAATAAGTGTTCTCCTAAATGAATTAAACGGTTTATTTCAAATAGTCAACAATAACAATATGAGCCCTATTGAATATCATGGTGTATGATAAAAAAGGAATAGCTGGTCATGCTGTTATAGGAAAATAACCAGTGACTAATAATTACTTTTTTTTAATTTTTAATGAACAACACAACTTACTTTTAACGTCCAGGAACGTTCCTACTGTCACTTATGTTATAGCAGCTAAAAAGTCTTTTTTTCTTTCTTTTAAAGGTATTAAGAAAAAAAAGCCCAGCTTCTCATGTTACTGAGAAACTGGAAAGCCCAAACCTACTGATGTGTGGAACCTTCGAGCAATGTTAAATAAACATCTCCTTATAGAAAAACTTCACCATCTCAATGATTACATATTTTTTTAATCCATTTATGATTAGACTTAGATTATGTGGAAAGTCCAGCATACAAGTCCCTGTGAGTTATAACATACGTATTAGAACAAGTGCAGTAATATAAACCTGTGATTTGTCTTGAAGCCAGAATTATGGTCAGATCTGCTGTTATAGAATATTAATCAACACCTTTTTAACAAATCATAACTGAGAACTCAACAGTGCTGTGGTAGAAAACTAACTACTGGCAAATGACTTATAGTGAAGATGTAGATTTTTTTGTGTGAAAAATGACTGTTAGTATGAAGAGTCTGTGTCCTCACATACCTTTGTGGTCTTGATCTTGTTCCCTGTGGCACAGCTCCAGCCTTTAAGATCAGGCAGAACTTTACACTCCTCTCCATCCAGGCAGGGGTGCATCTGACACCACCACTTCTGCTCAACTATGGAGGCTGTAGGAGGTTAAATGTACTCTTTCAGTCCAAATACCGATTCATAGATGCAAGACACAAATACGAGATGATGTGAATTGATGGGAGAACATCAATATTTGGAGCTGTGCAGTTTCCTGGCTGCTATTGAGGTGACATGATTTCCATGCCTTACTTTTGTTCTTTACAGCTACCTAGAGTCTGGAACACTTAATGACATGATTTACATTAACAGAGATGGTATTAGCTTTCTAGCTTTCAGTGATTCACATTAGAGAAATATAAGCCCTTGCAATAGGCCATTGTCTTGCATAGATTGGACTAAAAGGTGCAGTATCTAAATATGTAGTGGAGATAACGAAAAGGTTAAGCACTGATCGTTTTGTCAAGATTTCCTGCAGTGAGCACATTAGCGCTATGCTTTAATTTGCAGGGAATGTCAGACACAAAATGTCATTGAATAGGTCAGACATCACTGAGGGGCCCATCTGGGTTCTCTCTAGTAGCTTAATACACTGATTTCCTCTACTTTATTACATCTCAACTATAGTAGGGCACTTAGGAGTCAAGTAAAAAAGATGACAGCTGCCCTTTTTAACAGTTACACACTTTCCACAGTGGCTTATGGAGTGACCAAAGCTTTTATCGTAAAATATGTGCATACAATGCCAAACTGATTAAGGCTTAGTGCCATTGACCAAGGCCATGTCTTCTGATTTTATAGTAATACAAATATAATATATATGGATATTATTGTATATGTGGATATTATTATTATTGTGTTGTTGTTGTTGTTTTGTTTAGTTTTTTTGTGAAGAGTAATTTTTTTAAGAGCAGTGAACAACATTTAAGCTCCTCCTTTAAGTAAATGTCATTTACCAAATGTTCAAGAATCTTTGGGGAAAAAATCCTGGTATGTAAGATACATACATAATCTATATACATTCTTCAATGCATAACTTGTGACACACAGTAAAGAAGGAGTGTTTTAGCACCAAATGTTTCATATGTTCCAGTTGGAACTGAGCAATAAAGTCATGTTTCTATTAATAATCAGAAAGAAAATAATCAGCAGGAAAGCACTTGCACATTAGACAGACAACTTTCACACATTTGAACGTATTTTTAGCATCCAATCTTCACCAGCTAGCAAATGTATATATAATTTCACTTGTTTCATGGTAGCAAAATTAGCTCCACTGCCATTTATGCTTGATGTGACAAGTAAGTAAGTTCATTTAAAAATCTAGAAGAGATCTAGAATAGTAGATTGTGAACTCGTTCATTTATTCATTCATTTACAGTAACTACTTTATCCTAGTTGTGGTGCATCTGGAGCCTTTGCTGAGAATACTGAGGCAATGAGCAGAGTTCATTGCATAGAACAATACATACACACACACACACACCTAGGGGCAATTTAAAGTTGTCAATTTACCTGTATGCTGTTGAGATATGGGAGAAAAGCGAATAATTCAGAGGAAAAACACACACACACACACACACACACACACACACATGAGGAGAACATCCAAAACTAAACACAGACAGAGCACTGAGGTATCAACACTACCAACTGCACCACCATGCCACCAGAATCTGAACTATAAGTGACTAATTTCATGTAATGTCATACACGCGCATGTCCTCAGAACCAATTGTAATATTTGGTTCTTTATTAATTCAAAATTTAGGAATGCTTCCACAAAACGTTGACTCTAAAAATCCAGTTACAAATATTTAGTAGAACATTATTTTCAGTTCAAAATGCCTTCTAAAAGTAGCAACAAATACATACAGTGGGGTCCAAACGTTTGAGACCACATTGAAAATCTGGAATTTTTAAAAAATTGCAAATAAACAGGAAGTTTTAGAATTTTGAAAATTCTAAAACAAAAAAACAAAAAAAAAAGGAAACGTGCAACATCTTGACTATTCAGTATTCAAGATGTTGCACAATTTCTATGTCACTATTTAAATGTAAGCAAATGTGTGATATAGACCATGTTAACTGCTTTGTACAAAAGATCAGATTTTCTTCACGTTTAATCTCTTCTATTGAAGCACGTGTTCAGACGACACTCCGATTTGGATTTGATCTAAAATGGATCATCAGGTTTTGCACAAACTTGTGGAGTCCGTTCCAGCTCGAGTGCACACTGTCATTAAAGCAAGAAATGAGGGCATACCAAATACTAAGAAATTCTGAAATTCATGTAAATATTTTTAAGATTCTACTTTTCACTCAAGTTGTTACTGATAATATCATTTGTAATGAAAACCTTTATGTAAAATTGAAAACGAATGCCAAAGAGAGCATTTTCACTAGTGCTCTCAGACTTTGGACCCCACAGATGTACACAGAATAGAGTGCTTCACCAATAGTGAGCAAAAGTGGCAAAATTCTGGAACAGTACAGAAAGTTTCTTTCAAAACTGTGAGTCTGCTGCCATATATATATCTATATATATATATATATATATATATATATATATATATATATATATATATATAAAATCTCAGAACATACCATCTACACAGGAAGGTGCTGCTCGTGTGGTTCCAGCCACTTGTCCCGGAAAGCAGGAGCATTTGACAGTCTGAGAACGTTCCTCTATCTTGTTCTTATTGCAGCATCGATGTAATGCTACAACTTCACATGTTCCTGTCCTGACATGGTGAACTGTTGAATGAGAGGACAAATGACACACAGAAACTCATATGGTTGATACCTTTTCATCTGCTCTAAAGTAAGGATATAGTGATATATGAATATAACATTATCTATATTAAAATAACTTTACAATGTGTACGATAAAACCCTAGTATGACACTATTCTAGTCATTCTTTTAAATTCTTTTAAACTTTTCAACCAGGGTAACCGTACTTTTTCAAGGTTGCTCTTTCAAATAAATTAGGACAGCCTGATTGATAAAATGGCACATAAACCTTTATTTGATTTTACCAGGTGCCATTTCCTGTAGAAAGAGTTTCAAAACAATCGTGGCATTCATTATATACCCCTAGTGAAACCTATCGGAATAAAACCATTCAATCCCATTTTGATTCTAAACCCTTTTCTTTTGTGACTTTCCTTTGTGCCATGTTTTGTCTCATTGTGACCAGGTCCATGAGATTGTTTGGAAACTGTAGTTAATATCTATAACAAGGACACATATAATATAGGAAATATATGAAGTTCTCTAAATGAATGACACACAACTAGGTGCTAACTTGCAGCAGATATAATGCCAGGAAAAACAACTCAAGGTGAAAGCTATGGCATAAAGACTTCAAAGTCTGTTATCTGTAGCAATTGAACCTGTTATTTTTCCATGATTTCTAAAATGATATTGTATTATGATATCATTCACATTATGAAACTATACTAAACATGAAACATGGTTTAGTGAAGTGACTTGTGGCCAAGTATGGTGACCCATACTCGGAATTTGTGCTCTGCATTTAACCCATCCAAGTGCAC
>CM075020.1:9663178-9686647 GCA_037576675.1 Pangasius sanitwongsei | reverse complement strand
TTTTTTGCTGTGGCGCCCGGGGAGCAGTTGGGGGTTCGGTGCCTTGCTCAAGGGTCTCACCTCAGTCGTGGTATTGATATATAGTATCATGTGTGTGTGTGTGTGTGTGTGTGTATATATATATATGTATATATATATATGTGTGTGTGTGTGTGTGTGTGTGTGTGTGTATATATATATATATATATATACTGTATATCATGTTTTTGATGTTATTGGCAGTTAATTTTACTTATTTCTATCAGGTATAGGCAGAGACGGATGCAAGTGCGGCTTGATGTTTATTAAACACTCAAACAATCCAAAAGCGAACAATCCAAAACCAATCAAAAATCCAATGTCCAAAGTCAAAAAACAGGCAAAATTCAGGCAATCACAATCATGTTTCATGTTTAGCATAACTTCAAAATGTGAATGATATCGTAATACATGGAAAAATAACAGGTTCAATTCCTACAGATAACAGATATTTCGACACTCTCCTTATTACACCATGGCACGTTGACTTTTAAGTCTTTATGCCATAGCTTTCAGCTTGACTTCTAGTTCTACCTCAGAGAATCTTTAATGGTAAAATGTTTAACTTTATATAGACTTTATATACCAGCGTAACCAGGGTAAATGGGAATAGATGTGGCAGAAATTTAGTGTCCATAATAAAAGCTTAACATTCTGATGATCCTGACCTGGTGGTGTGTTCTGTAGGTGTACATGTGGTACACTATACTGTATATGAAGTTAAAAAAAACTAAAGTATAAAAGAAGCTAAAGGAGTGCTCAGAGTTAAAAGTGCAGTGTTCTGTATTTTTATTCATTTCTCTATTTTTATGTAGTTGGCTCCCTCGGTATTGTCTGAATTATTTAAAGCAGTGCATGTCTGTGCACTTTTAATTGTGTCTGACATTTCCATGAGGTTCCCTCCTCCTGTGGATGCATTTTTGTTTCCACCTAATGTGGTAAACAACTAATAAAGAGTGTTTGGATGCCCTCGCGCTGTTCTATAGCAGTGCAGACAAACTTATCTAATTACATTGCATTTTCATATCTAATCAATAGAATACGGGGTTGGATTTTGTAAATTATGATAAATGATACTGAAATGTGTTCAGCAGAGGCTTTTTATGTATATAGTACTCCGCTCCATAATTACTGAAATCACTGGTAAACATTTTCCGAATAGCTCTCCGACATTCCTCATCATAGCTCAATGTGTAATGTGAATTGGTGACATTTAGAAATTGTCAGCAGATTCTTTCAGTGCAATTATAATCTGACTTTTAATACATATGATGAGGGATCTTTTTTTTTTTCTTTTTAATTATTAACATCCTCAATCTAATTTATAGTTAGTGTGTTAACCTTACTTGGAATGGAGAGAAAAATGATATCAGTACAAGGCAGCAAGAGGTCTGCGTTACAGGTTTTTAATAATCAGTTTCTGTTGTCTCTGCACACACTTCTCTTGAAGGCTGTACTGGTTACTTTGACTACGGAAGAAAGGAAGAACTACAGAAAATAACCCACACGTTCTCCCAGCACATTCTAAATATGAGCCTGAACTGAGACACTAAAGTTTTAGCCAGCCATCATTTGCTTTCTGAGCTTTCTGAACTCTATTAGTACAAACATGCACAGGGAGGAAGAGAAGTAACACTGAGCAATGTGTTATTTCAGGTGCTGTTCCCTTCACTGTAAAGATAAGGTCACCGTCTCCTCCAGAGGCCTGAAGTGTTCGTTCACAGGTATGACCAAACAAACAGATGCTCAGTGGCTCTGCATGTCTAATCTAACTGTGATGTATTGAGGCATTTCGAGATAGAGATGGAGGGCACATTTAGAGGATGAACAACACAATGTATTTTTGCTAATTTGACAGCCAAATTACTCCCATATTCCCCAACACAGATTTGAGCAAAAGGTGCTTGGACTGTGATTTGCGCAAAAGCAAAAACAAGCTAAAAATGAAACCTGCTTTGTCTGCATATAATAAATATCACACAGTGAATCATAAGGATTTGATCAAGTTGACTCCACATAATAAGTTATATTCTATATTATATTCTAAAAATTTACTTAGTATGCAGTACTACTACTACTACTACTAATAATAATAATAATAATAAAATTATTACATTGAATCATAAGGGTGTCCATGCCACATTCAATTCAAATATGGTGTATATATGGTATAAGGTGCACAAGATGAAAGATGCCACGAATGGCAGACAGATGACATACACTATATGGCCAAAAGTTTGTGGACACATGACCTTCACACCCACATGTGAGCATTCCCCAAGCTGTTACCACAAAGTTGGTAGCACAGAATTGTATAGAATGTCTTTGTATACTGTAGAATTAAGATTTCCTTTCACTAGAACTAAGAGGCCTAAACCTGTTCCAGCATGACAATGCCCCTGTGCACAAAGCGAGCTCCATGAAGACATGGTTTGCCAAGGTTGGAGTGGAAGAACTCGAGTGTCCTGCACAGAGGCAAATTGTGAAACAAAACTTCACAAAGACTGGATTATTTAAAGGGATCAAGTACTGGTGTGTTTCTTTAGAAGTCTGGCTTTTGTGACCATGGATATGTTTCCGTTTGCTCTTGTGACTGAGAGTCATGTGGTGTGGGAACTGGCTGAGGATGATGGGAGTTCACAGTGGGTGCAGACACAACATGGACTTGAAACTTTTATTTTTTAAAGAATTCCGTCAGAGGAACTCTAATAAATCCATTCTCTAGTATTATCACAATTATGATTGTAACTATTAACTAAAAGTTAAGCCTTTCTCTGGATAAGAATATTATATTGGAAATTATTTTAAAATGAACAAAAAAGATATCTCTGTGATGTCATCAATAGATATGTGTTAATAATCAAAAACAATAGAAATGTAAACGTTTTTGATTATTAACACACACACAATAAGAAATCTAATGAGGTTGTGATATCTGAAGGCGATATAGTGAAAATAAGCTCCAGCAAGCTGCAAACAAAAAAAAAGACAAATTGAACATTTTTGTACTTGCATTAAGTTTGATGATATAGGCACATGATCTACAGATCCCATGAAACATGAAAACAGACACAACAAACATAACAGGCAGAGTTTGATTATTTGATATTTGCGCTGGTTCTGCACCCGACCAAGGTGACATGAGACAATAAAATGATTACGATACAGTGACTTCTTCATTCTACTGTAAAGACTATATTACATTAGGGCCAGTGGTAGCTCAGTGGTCATGACATCGGACTACTGAAGGTTGTGAAGGTTGTGAATTCAAGTCACTTCACTTCATTTCACAAATCCCAGCACTGCCAAGCCGCCACTGTTGGCAGCTTAACCCTCAGCTGCTTAGTTGTGTAAATGAGATAAATGTAAGTCACTCTGGATAAGGGTGTCCACCAAATGCTGCAAATGATACAAAGGCATATTGTAGATACTGTATTACATTACTACTACTATACTGTAGAAATAAATAAGAGGAAGAAAGGTCTGTGTTATACATTAAAAAGGGCATCTACTTATATATAGTAGCTATACTATGCTATAGTGTTTGCAATCCTTACAATGACATGATATACTAGGTAATTAATTCAGTGTTAAAGAAAAGATTTAACAAAGAAAGAAAAGTGCATATTGCATGCATGTTGGACCTTCAGCAGCTCAATATTTGCTGTTTGTTTTGCACATATATTCTCCTTCTTTCCATTTTGAGTCCAAATCTTCCTTCCAAACATTAAGTGCTCTCTGGAAGCTGTGCTTGACTCGAATGATAATAGATTTACAATTCCAGAAAAAAAAAAAAAAACAAACCCTGGGGAAATTACAGTGTACCAAAATTATCAGATGGAAATTGAACCCTTGCAAGCTAATTCGATTCCAGTCCCCGCTAAGATGATGAGCATCTTGAGGATGAGCAAGCCAAGGCCGCTGCCAGTTTCCGGAATGTGTGCGTCCCTAATTGGGCCAAAAGCTGCCTGGCGGCTGCACATGCACTGGGCTACTGAACTATTCGTCAAAGGTAAGCTGGTTTCATATCGCCACATTGTTGTGTGGCACAACTGGGTACTTCTGCACTGCTGAGACTGCTCAAACGACGAAGGGTTTATTTTAAAATGCTGTAATCTATTTTTCCAAACACATTTTACGTTTTGCATTCATATGCCACATCCTCCTATCCGTAGATGCAGAGTTTATTTTACAATATATACAGCAAATATTTTTTTGGAAATGTAAATTTTCTTAACAATCATGCTAATTAAACATAATAATAATAATAATAATAATAATAATAATAATAATCTCTATCTAGCCAATGAAGCCTGTAAATTAGGCTGTGATACTTTTGCTAATGAACAAATAATTACTTCTACCCATTTCAGATGACTTCAGGGACCATATAAGTACATTAGAATGCTATTATGGCACTAGAAAAATCCCTGGTAGTAATTAAAATACATATACTGATTTAGTTAACACATTATTACAACCTTGGTAGGCATGCTACAGGTTGGAATATGATTGTAAGCAATTTGGCGCCATCAGAGGTGCATGTCATATCATGTAAATATTCGTGACTAGCAACTAGTCATCTCTCAGGCACAGCCACAATGCTTTTCTGCATTTTATACCAGTCTACTGGACAAGAAAAGCCTACACACCCTAAAGAAGCACGCTGGCATACAGTTAGGGTTTAATATGTTATTTGTCTCAGTTCCCTGGCACTACAATACCCAACATGCATCACTCCAATGCATCTAATGGGACTTCCTATAGCATGTTCAATCAGACTGCTAGTCATTAATTTATAAGGCCAAAAAGACACCTGTAATGCTAGCTAAATTTATTGCTGTGGTGTTTACTTTAATCACACTGGTTGTGAAATAAAATGAGATTATTTATTGTACAATAATTCATTTGAATAATGCCTCTGGAGTGCAGTGTAACAGAAGTGGAAAACAAGAAGAAGATGATGAAGCTAATGATGTTGTTTTTCACTGTTTACCAAAAACAAGCTGTATGAATTTGAAAAAAAAATAAAAAAATATGCTATAGGACATTACTCAAACTAGTAAATCTTGTTCTAGGGAATAACGTGATTTTACATCATTTTTGTACTCAATAATGGTTGGCTTGGAAGTTTTAATATCTAAATTTACACTCACCTTTATGTCCTGAAATGTGGATTGGTGATAGCAAGATTGTGAGCATGCAGATGAGCAGCAGAACTTGTGTAAAGGTCTTCTGCTTTTGTTTCTTAATCATCCTAGAAAGAGATGGAGAGACACAAACAGTGAGAGAGGCTGGGAAAGGTCAAGAATCAAGAATCAAGAATTTTATTCCACTCATGTATCCTTCTAAAAAGAAGTTTTCGGAAAGTGATCAAAGATCAGACCAAAATGTAAAAAAAACAAAACAAAGGAAAATAAAGTATCACTAACTCTAAGGCAAGTCAGTGTGGCAATGTTAGTAAAAAAAATGTATATATATTCATTTTGAAAAAGACTACTACTAGTTTTAAAAACAATATAAAATCTGTACTAGGCGTTCAAACACACATCGCAACTGTGTGTACGTTATCTAAGATGAAGCAGACAGTCTGTACACTGTGTCACTGTCTTACTAATGAAGTAAGAATATAAGATGAAATCTCACAAACCTCACAAATCTTATCAAAATTCTTTCAACTGTATGAAACTTAATGGACACTCTATCACTCATTCCTGTGATTTTTTTAAATACGTATTTTAGCACCAGAGGTGAACTTCACTACACTCTAAATTTTATTGCAGCTTCTTCTCATGTCTTTGCCAACCCAAATATGTAATACCGTCTAATTCAGGTTTTTTTTATTCCATTAAGTAAAACAAATTATTCGAGTTTTGGGCTCTACTCTGACAAGAGTGTTATATTTTTGCACCTCATGCAAGTGAAAGGCTTTGTCCCTGTCTCACTGGAGAAAATGAAGTCGTCCTCTAGATTCCTGAGGACATGTCTAGATTACATATTCCATTACATAGGTGCCAATGGTTTTTGTACACACACTCCATTTTAGGATGTGGCTATAATTATTATTATTGACTGAATAAGAAATGACTTTCAGCCGAAAGTTTATTATTTAGATCATCAGACATTTTTGCCTTTAGACAAACGTGAATGCAATCGGAATATCAGAAATTAAATTCAAATATAGAAAAAAACATGCTCAGTATACAGTTCTTTACTAAATATTGATTGATCAATCAAGTCATTTGGTAGTCTGTTATTTCTGAGTACTTTTATGCATACTATGAAGCAGAAAAATAAAGGGAATATGGGTGACACTTGAGATGATAGTTAGTACACTGGAACAAAGAAAGTTTTAGTTTTTAGCTTGTGAAGCACTTTACAACAGTCACAGTAGCTAAAAGCTAGTAACTCAAAATGAGGCTTGTTATGTCTGTGTGCATGGCTTGGTTTTGGTTTTGTTAGTAACACAGTTCTGTGAAACCATCAGTCTGTGACAGAGCAAATGAACTAGTAAAACATAAGAAAGGCAACAGCGGCTCAGTCTGTGAAGGCATTTAAAGATCCCGGCAGTGCCATAACTATAGATATGTAGACAGATATTGTAAACACAGGACAGAGGCAATACAATAACACAACAACAAAAACAACAACAACATTCCTTTTTATTTCATAAAGCTGGCAACTCACTGGCAAGTCATGTAAAGTATTGCGTTTGTTACAAGCTTGAGGAGGAAATAAGAGGAAATATCTATTAACAAATATGCCAAAAAATGGACAACTTTGGACTTTTGTGTGTTTGTTAGTTTCCATTGTGCAAACACTAACTCAGTTCTGTTTATGTGAGTAAGAAGGTGTAACAGTGTCTTTCCTTCCTGAAGAGTCTGAGGAAAGCTCATCTATCTACTCAGATATTGGCAAACTTCTATCACTGTACCATCGAGAGCATACTGATGAACTGCATCTCAGTGTGGTACAGCAGCTGCTCAGTTTCCAACCGGAAGACCTTCCAGGGGGTGGTGAGAACTGCCCAACACTTCACCGCTGCCCCACTACCTTCCATCAAGGACATTCAAGAGTCATCATCAAGGACTGATGATGGACTGTTTACTCCTCTTCCAACCTGGAAGCGCTACAGGAGTCTCCGCTGTGGCACCAGGAACAACTTCTCCCCCTCAGCTGTCAATCTCTCTTCACAATGGCACTAATCCTCCAACCCTCCACATTTTGCACCTTCTTCAGCGTGCACCTTATGTTCTTCTATGCTGTGGTGTATTTGGATGCCATTCATTCATGTCATTGGATCCATGTCTACTTATGTACCATTCCATTTGCACCTACTTCTACTTGCACCTTTCATTCAATTATACTGTAGTGTTTTGGATATTCATTCATATCACTGGATCCATGTCTACTCATTTATCATGCCATTTGCACTGCATTGTCACTTGTACTTTACAGCTATCTTACCTCATTCATTTATTTACTTGCACTATAACACTCAATGCTATGCTGCTATTTGCACTTCTGATTAGATGCTAACTGCATTTCATTGGCTTTGTACTTGTACCCTGAACAATGACAATTAAGATGAATCTAAACTATAATCTAAACTAATCTAATCTAATGTCCTCCCCCCTGTCCATGTGGGTTCCCTCCAGGTTCTCTGGTTTCTGCCCACGTCCTCAAAACATGCCAGTAAGTGGTTTGGCTAAGATAAATTGATCATAGGTGTAAATATGTGTGTGACTGTGTGTACAATGTACTGGCATCCCATCCAGGGTGTATTCCTGCCTCACACCCAGTGTTTCTGGGATAGGTTCTGGATCCATGGCGAGACCCTGACCAGGATAAAGCAGTTACTGAAAGTGAGTGAGTGAGAGAGAGTGCTCATATGTATTCAAGACATGAAAAGAATAATGGACAAATGTAAAATCTTAGTAGTCTACAGAAAAAGAAAGCTAGAGGTGGAGTTTTTACCCATCTGCCACAAGCTCTGTCTATTGTAACACTACAGACTCAATACAGAGGCTCCTTTTCTCTGGCCTGTTTGGAAGGCACCCTTTAAGCAGTAAAGCATTAATCCTTCTGTCAAGGATTTTGTAGAAGCAGCAGCGGATTGAAGTGCAGACTTACTGAAATAAAGTGCAAAACAAACAACAAAATATTGTAAACAAGGATCATGAACAAAAACAATGGATACTAGGCGTAACACATAGACTAAGAGCTAGGCCGTGGCAAACACAACAACAAAAGCGTGACAGTAAGGCGCAGAAACACTAGAACTTACATAGGGGTGTTAATGAGGGTTAGACTAGACACAGGTGAGCATGATTAGGACAGGTGACATACTGGGGCTGCTGGGAAGTGTAGTTCAGCACCCCTTTGGTCGCTACCATGACAGAATCCCCCTTTAACGCGCGGCTCCTGAAGCGTGAAATAAGTTCGAGAGGGGGTCCTGGACCACCAGATGAGATGTCTCTTAGCTGATCAGGGTCCTTAGGGGCGCTACCCTTCGTGAAGCCAGCAGGAGACGTGACGTCTTCCCTCGGGCAGTGAGGCGGAGTGAGCTCCTCCGCATAGCTGAGGGGTTGCACGACGTCCAAGGCGGAGAACGAGACAGCCATGCCATGCCATGCAAAGCCAGTGGGGGCGGGGAGCGAAGCTCAAGGCAGAGACTGGGGGGGGGAGCAACGTTCTATTAGAAGCCAGAGGGGGGAGTGACACCCTCCCTGAGGCCATATGGGGAAGCGTCATCCGAAGTGGGGCAGAGAGGGTGGGAAACGTTTTTTCTTTGGGAAAAAAAAAATTTCCTGAAGGGGCGCATGGCATTGAGCCATTCCTGGGTGGCCTTGACCCAAGCTCCCTTCCCCTGTTGCTCCCACAGCATGCAGTTCCTCTCTAGGAGGGCTTCCTGGACAGTGAAAAAATTTGCTGCATCCATGTTTCGGTCAAGCTTTCTGTCAAGGATTTTGTAGCGGCAGCAGTGGATGCAACTGAAGTGTAGATACCATGACCCCTGCCTATATAAACTTGCATCTGAGATTACTGGATTCATTATTATTTCTCCAGTTATATTTCTATATATATATATTTCTATAGTTTATTTCTGCCACAGATGCACGCTGCCTGATGAACTTTTGCTGAGTGAAATACAAGATAAAATCAATCAAGTAAATCAAGTTTTTTTAGGCTAGCCATTTTTATTTTGTTTTTCTGCGTATCTGAAATTTGCTAGTCTACTTTAATCTAATGGATAAGGCTATGTTCTAGGTTTAAAAGGCTTTTAATTATGTAGTTTTATTAAATGCTGTGTAAGCAAATGTGGGAATGCTGCCAAAGACACTCATCTAGAGTACAAAGCACTTTAGCCAAGCCTAAGTTTAATTTATTTAGGCTAATTGTTTCATTTGGGGGGGGGATTCTGTTGCTAAAAACAAATGTTGAAATGTTGTTAGGTGTAATTTACTACTGATTCTGATTGGTTATGTCATTTAAAGTCAGTGTGTATGGGTGGAAATTTCACTATTAAGAATCTTTCTGTTAGACTAAGCTGCTGTATATTGAAGCAATCTGATCTCATGAAAAATATATACAAATTCAAAAAAGTGAGGAGATATGGTTGAATGTTATACAAATGAAGTTAAAAAAAAAAAAAAACTTAACCCCACCCCTAACCCAAAACCCTAACCTTAACCTTTGCATATTTTCATATGACACGAGTCATGCAAATTGCTCCAAAATTACAAGTGAGACCATTTGGTGCTGAAGGAATATAATAAAGAATAACTGTAACAAACTTCACGGCTGGGCAAGGAGGAGGCGGGAACCTACTGAACTCCAACATTAAGTTTTAATAACATACAGAACTCTCCCAGGCGTTTCCAGCCGCTCCTTTATCACCCTCGTCCACTGATTAGACAACTCAGTGCCTCTCTCTTCCTCGTCACAATAACATATACAATATAAAATGTGTCAAGATCTCTTGCAATGAATAATTAAAAAGTTTAAAAGTCTAACAAAAGACTTCCTGTTACCAAAAATGTCTAAAATAACATCCCCTGTATTCTTTGTGCTGGATGATCTCATTCATCTTCATTACTCAACATATAAAGGGAATTGCACTGCGTCTTCTTTTTACAAACATTTTGCATACATTTTGTATTTTGTTCATGCATTTGTCTTTATCCACACCACATTCGTTTTGCTCTTTTAACCAAAGAATGATTGCTATGGTCACAAACTGAGAAAACAGAACACGTCGAGGCCACTTTCTCTGAACTGTGGAGTTTGCTACCCTGCGAGCCATTTCCTTTTCATCAGCTCCTTCTCCCAACAACAAATTGAATAGCCACAGGCCAGTGAACACAGCTTTGACCTTGGCAAACTATGTACATCAGCTGCCTCAATGCCGAGGCTTAGAAATGAAAAGTCCTCAGCGGACAGATCAAAAGTTACAGAAAAGAAAAACAGAGAAGTTTTATTAAGAGATTACTGGGGTAGTGACTGAGAGTCCTTTTTCTATGCACTGATCATCAGAACAGTCAGAACTGAGGAGTTTTACTGAAGTTTTACATCAGCAGCAAATCAACTGTCTATTGGATATTGTGATTTGTAAATGGAAAAGCACAAGAGATATGCAACAACCAATTTAATTTCATTAAAATTGTTTCACAGGATATCCAAGAGAATTGGCCAGTAAAATTATAAGTCGTCATGTGATCAGCATTATAAAAGATAAAATAAAGCTAATAAAAATAAAGAAAAATTAGCACAAGGTATATAGCACTGGTTATAAGAATGATATAGAGTATATATAATTACATTCTTATATATTTTGAGACATTTCAGTCTTCCTTCACAGTGAATATTTTTTGTGAAGTGTTTTTTTTGGTTTTGTTTTTTTTTTTTTGTGAAGTGAATATGTTTTTGTCATTATACTGTGATCATCTTCAATTATCTAACTAATAATGATCAGTGAGATGGTACTAGAGGCAGCTATGCCCGTGTATGCGGCCTGGTGCAACTTCTACCAAGTTTTACTGATTAAATTTACTTGTAACTCTGTTTCAGAAATGGACAGGCTCTTCTCTCTTGCTGCTTAGTAAGGAACAATAGTTACCTGCTGTAACTTGTCCATAAATGAGAGGTAAGCATTTTCATGAAGTCTTTATGCTGGCAATTATTTCTTCATATGGCAGATTTTTTCTACACTCTGGAGGCTGGTAATGATTTTCCAAAATGGTATCTCATGTTTTTCTTCCCTCTTTAAATAAAAAAATGTAGCGGTCATGTAAGGCTGATTGAAAATGCGTCTCTGCTTAAGGTGTTGACTGTAGCAGAAGCTGTAGGTGAACTGATGCTTTTCTGGGTTAACGCTCTGCAACTTCAAATGAAAAAGTATGCTGATGAGTCAAAAGATAAATAAATAAAAGGGAAAAAGACAAGGTTCCTCGGATGAACACTGTAATTCAGCCAAAGTAACATAACAGACCTTAAAGATTCTCTTATAAATTGGATTTCTTCTGTGTTTGTGTGATATGACCCCCTGTAACAAGTGTCATATATTTGAAAAAAATGAAAAATGTCACTCCATTCAGATTGCACAAACTGACACTATGCACTGACCCAAAAGTTAAATGTGTACCTTACAAAGCAAAAGTCTTGAAGAAGGAAAGATCTACCATGATGATAGTCTACAAAGTCACTTAACTATTAAAAAAAACTGAATCATTCTTTGAAATATTATATTATTCTCTATCTCTTTCTCTCAATTTTTCAAAAACACAATATCAGTCATGAGACAGGTATCACAGAGAAGACTCCATGCTACAGATGCTCATCTGTTCCATGGTCTGTGTGTGTGCATGTGTGTGTGTGTGCTTGTGTGTGCAATGTCTGAGCATGTTTTATATCTTGGTCGGGACCAAATGTCCCCACAAGGATACAGTTTTGACCTTGTGGGGTCATTTGTCTGGTCCCCTCAAGGTAAAACACAAAATACAAAATACAAAAACAGCCAAAAAAAAAAAAGAAAAAAAAACTAAACCAACTAAAAAACCTACCAACTGGTTCTCGAGATTAACATCAGGGTTAGATTTAGGTGTAAACATAAAACATAAAGCATAAGCTGAATTAATAATTATGTCAGTGGAAAACTCTAATGCTGTACAACATATTATTATATTTATTAAGATATATGTGAACTTTTAACCACAGTACCCTCAACATCCAAGAAAGATCCCTTATTGTAACTGCAATTACAAAAATGTGCAGGTAGAGCGAACAACACACACCTCAAAGCAAGAAATTTATGGGACAGTTTTGGGTCACTTAATAACTAGATCCATGGAGATAAATAGTGGTCTGATAGTGATTTCATTTTTATTTAGTTGCAATGAGTTCAGGCTGGTGGATGGAGTCACCTTGACTGCACAGTTCAGCTCTGTGAATGTGGCAGGAGGAAACTTGGCAAGTGCTATGACTGAGTACAGGTGATGACATCCTGTAACATGCACCTGCTGTCTCTAAAGCTTCTCCACTGCTAGCAATTGAAAAAAGAGTAAAGGCTCAGGTCTGGAGGGTCATAAAATGTGATATAATGTGCATCATAAATTTATGCAGATGGTAGTTTGCCAACGATACATGACAACAAGTGCTACAGAAAATAATGGCTTAATTTGTTTTTATCGTGCCACATTCTTCCCATTATCTAACTCAAAGTTTGAGATATTTTTTGTAACCAATGTCTCCAATCTCTTTTTCTGGAACTTTATCCCGGATATTTTTTTATAGCTCCTTAGTCTTCATGACGCTCTTTGTTTACATATGTTCTGTAATATATTCTGGGGGTTTCCAGAAACAGCTGTATTTATATTAAAAATCACAACATTTACATTATGTCCTTTTACATTTTGAATACTATACTGATTTTCCACCACTTCAGTATTATAGTTTATTTTATGTAGATTCCTGACATACAGTATAATCCCAATTAAATTCAATTCAGTTCCAGGTTGTAACACTACAAAATGTGGAAAAGTCCAAGGGGGTGAATGCTTCCACAAGGCACTGTAAAATATACAGCTGTAAAACTGTTTTTCTAGTCCATTACCATCCTCCTCACCGTGTAGGGGAGAATGTGCGTGTGGGTCCAATACTTGGCAAATTTCCAACTATTTGCGCTTCATTATATTTTTAACTTCTTATGTATTTTTATAAAATTACCTGATTTGTGCAGATCAGCAACCATCTGTCTCTTTTGTTTTGAAAGTTCTTTGTTTTTTCTATGGCATAATGGGTAAAGGGTTTTTTACAGCCTACAGGGAAACAAGCAATGGGGACTGAGAGTAAATGAATGACAGTTAGGCCCTGTTCACACCTGGCATTCACATGCGTCCTGTCGCATGGATACGAGGTCCAATGTGTCAATCACTCAAACCACCTTTGGAGGTGGTCTGGGACACAACTGACCACATATCATTTGTAGTGTAAACACAAAAGCGTCCTGGGCAACAACAAAAGACCACCTAATCGTCTGCGTTATTACCCTAGCCAGAAAATACATAGGATAATCATTGCTAGACTGTCTGGAAATTGTGCTGCACGGTAGAGTTCTCCAGCACTAAGCTAATGGGCCAAGGACCCCGCTCATTTCCTGTTCATTTATAAGTTTCGCTAACAGACCATGTGATCTAAACATTTGAAACAGCCAGTACAGGTACATGAGATAGGATTCGAAGGACATTTCTGCCTGAAAACAAATGCGGCAGAAGACTTATGTAATAAATCCGATCACAAGTGGTCACTGGAGACGCGTTCACAATGCCATGTGTAAACGGCTATGTGTTGAATCTGCCCACTTGTGATCGGATCACTCGAGACAGATGTTAATACAGATGTGTGAACAGGGCTTTTCTTTGCATTTAATTAAAATATTCCTTGGGGGTGGGGAAGGGGTGTCAATAATTTTGGCACATATATTTTTTGAGAAGAAATGGTTTTGTGTGTGTGTGTGTGTGTGTGTGTGTGTGTGTGTGTGTGTGGTACTGTGCTTGGGGATCCTCCTGCTGGCTGTGGTGTGTGTGTGTGTGTGTATGTTTAAGTAACACTTTTGTTTCACCTTGTTACTTAGAGGGCAAAGTGACGTGCATAGTCTCTGCAAAAAGCTGTTCATTATAGAAATTGAACCAAGCTCATTAAGTCTTTTTCCACTTTTGGTAATAAAAGAAAAGAAATAAATTAAAACTGGGCCACTGCAACATAAAGGGAACATAAGGGTTAATACTAAGGAGCCTTATTCGTATCATACCGCACTGTTCTCTGTCATGTTAGCAAAGCTACAGCCATAATCACATTCAGTAATGATGATGATCTGTCATTTATTTCCTGAACCACGGAAACTTGGCAGCCTTCAAGTCTTCCGTAACTGACTTTTGATTAAAGCTTTCTCTTTTCCTTTCTCTTTTTCATTCCCTCCCGATCTTGTTGCACCTAATGCCAGTGTGATGTTTCAATCAATGTCCCTAAAATTCCACCCGCCACCCATTAGCTGTTCAAATCATTCATACCAATCAATCCTGAAACCTTCTCTTTCTTCTTGCTTTTAAGCTCCAGTCCTCTCCTATGATGGTTCATAATACACGCAGCCTATTTTTGATCCGGCTTTAATTGCTCTCTTTTTTGCAATGGCCACATCAATTATGGATATAGTTCAGAAAGGCATCATATGTCTCAGCGTGTCTACCTTTAAGCTCTGCGGCCGAACTGAACCAATCTACAATACATTCAGTCAAAGATTACAATTCAAAGGCAGTATACTTTTGGGGGAATTAAAGGCTCAAAAGTTTGCATCTCCCTCAGCTCGAATCCTAACTGTAATCTGTGTAAGTGCAACTCCAAAGGCAGACATTTAGCCGAGATTCTTGGCTGCTGCTGTTGAACTATGACTCTTTGTACAGCTTTACACTAATCCAGATGAGACCGCAGCAAAGATATTACAGCGTCTGTGCTGCAGTTATGGATTACACCTGATGTTAAGTAGATGTTAATTAGAATGTGGTTAAAGTTTCTTATACATTGTTGCTTGTCTAGAATGTAATACAGCAAGTTGAAACAAAATCAAAAGATGCACTGTCGATTCTTGGATTGAAATAGTCCACGCTTTAAAGAAGCTGTTTCAATTTGCTGTGTATGCTGCCACCCCCCTCTTTTTTCTTCTTCTTCTTCAGCACCTTTGATTTTATCTCTCTTCATTTATCCTATCTGTATCCTGATCATATTTTCTTCAATAAAACCTAAATGTTTCAATAAAAACTAAAATCACACACAAAACGTTCGCATCCCCAGTTACATGCTCCAGTTAATTTATTTAAACTTGCCTCATTATGGTTTCTAATTTATTAAAACTCTTTAAAGAGATAATACATACTGTAAGTTGATACCATCTTAATTATTAATCTTATAAATTGTAAATATTCAATAAGTCAGTGTTATTTTTCTCTATTTTTCTGCCATTTTCCTGAAGGAATCACTTATTTAAAGCTGAGTTAAGCAAAATATGTTCTGTGTGAGAAGGCTGTATGTTATCTGAGTTTTAAGGAGGAGACTATTTAGGTCCCCCCCTATAGGGTGATAGCTTTAGTATTAACATGAAAAACCTTTGACTAAATGTTTTTATTTCTGCCTAAAAGGAAGATTTGATAAATATATAAGGTGAACAAATTCTCATGTGATTTCTTTTCTTAATATGTTTTTCTTTGTTTGTATGTTAGTTCCACTGTAGCGCATTTACTAAGCTCAGTAAAAGGCCAAAAATGTAATCAGCAATGGCAGCTTTTTCCTTTGTTCTCATCCATCAACCTGTTCAAGGCCACTGCTCATCCCTCTGGAAAACCGCACAGTGCAGTCTCTGCCAACACATCGCAAACGCTCTTCTTTTATGAACAGCGACTTGACTGCAAACCGGAAAGAAAAAAAAAAAGAAAGAAAAAAAAAACAGGCAAGTATTCGGGGAAAGCTAATGGTACCATTCACCAACATGTTCAGTGTTGCAATGGACTGCTTGTCTGTGTTCTTCACCTTTGTGCTCGACTTTCTGCTCAGCAACTGCAAATAAATATCATTTGTAGGAACACAGAAAGTTGAGAATGGTGAAGTTTAGTAATGGGCCTTATGAATCTGGTTAAATCACGTTGGCCTTTTAGAATGCCTTTCCTTTTGGTTATTCATATCATGTTGAGCATTAAAAATGATTTTTAAAAAAACTATAATTATGGCTTTTGATAGCATTTATGTGCAACTTCACATTTTCGAGGACAAAATTAAAATGACAAAATTATGCAGAACAAGCTGTGCATACTTAATATGAGAATAGTAGAGGGCAATAAGTAGAGATTGCGCAGTACCACTTTTTCTTTTCTATTAGCTGTATCAGCTGATATTGACATCCAATTGATACGGTTTCTTTAAAACCTACTAAGCTTTAAAATGATTGAAGTGATACAGGAAAAAATACATTGACATACAAAACCACAGCTTTCACACAAAAATCAAATACGCCACAAATATAATAAATATATTAAAAATAAATAGTAAAAAAAAAAAAAAAAAAAAGTCGTCTCGTTATGTGTAAAGCAGTTCCAAAAAAAAATCTTTTCCAAAATCGAATTCCAGTCTTTAGCATTTGTTACAGGACTGGATTAAATTCAATCTTTTTTCTCTGATATCAGATCTGCCATTTTGTACTGGTACTGGCCCAATACCGATTGTTATCAGACTGGTGCCATTTCAAGCAATTAATTAATGACATTCACAGAATTACAAAATATGAACGATGAACGAAGGATGGTTTTTGAAGCATGGTAGAAAGTGCTTCAAAAAAAAAAAAAACTTCACTACACTCCACTACAATCTTTCTGCATCTTAACATTTCATTTCTAACATTTCCACCATTTTCAGTATAAACAATAAGCACATGTAACCTGTCTTTGGTTTCCCCTGCACATAGCTCATCCAGGGTGTGATGCTATCAGATTCTCCTTTAACTGGTGGATGTCATGGTTTTGTTCGTGAACCAAGATTGCTAGTTTTGGGTAGTCAAAAGATTCTCATCCATACCATCAATTTATTCTCATTCACTGAGATTTGGATATTTTGGGATTGTCTAGTTTACAGTTTGATAGTGCAGCTGAAACTGAATAGAAAGACACATGTCGTAGATCTCAGATTAAAGAGGGGTTTTGCTAACAGCAATTGAAAGCATAGCTGAATACAATAAAAAAAAAAAATTAAAAATAAATAATCTTCTTAGCACAGCAAGTACATTCTTGTTAGTACAAATGTAATATTACTTTATTATTTATTTAGGGTTTAGAATTAAGGCTGTTAAGTTTGTTTATAACATTGCTGCTTCACAGCTCCATGCCGCCAGTATGTGTGAAGTTTCTGTGAATGTTCAGACACCTATGTTTCCGCTCAGATCTCAGCATGTCTGGCAGACTTTTCATCATGGATGAGAGCTCATCGGCTGAAATTTAATCTCAGCAAAACTGAACTGCTGTTCATCCCAGGTGATTCATCCCCATGTCAGGATCTTGTGATCTCCCTGGACAACTCTCTGGTCTCACCTTCAGTTACTGCACGCAACCTTGAGGTAACCATGGACAATCAACACTCCTTTTCCTCTCACAGTGCTAATCTGACACGCTCATGTCGATTTCTCCTTTACAACATCAGAAGGATTCGTCCATTTCTATACACACCCCACTTGGGTGCTTGTTCAGTCCCTTGTCATTTCGAGACTGGACTACTGCATCTCGGTCCTGGCACGTCTGCCTCTGAGTGCCATTCAACCTCTGCAACTGATCCAGAATGCAGCTGCATGACTGGCTTGTAACCTTCTCCCACACCACCCCATTGCTATGCTCCCTCTACTGGCTTCCCGTAGCTACCCGCAATTTAAAACAGATCTAAAACACTGATGCTTGCGTACAAAGCCAAAAACGGACCAGCACTCACATACCTCTAGCACTGCTCGACTGGGTACAAGGAAGGCATGCAACATGTTCTGGCACCTAGGTGGAGGAATGAACTCCCTCTAGATGTTCGAACAGCTGAGTCACTGGCACTCTTCAAACGATGTCTAAAGACCTACCTTTGTAAAAATCTTTGTGTTGTCTGTGTGCTTTTTCCTATATTACCTCCCCAACAGAGTTTTTAGACTGATGGTATTCTTAGTCCGTGACCTAGCAAAGCAGTATCAAAATATATTTATTGATAGAGACTTCAAAGCACTTCTGTAAGTTGTTCTGGATAAGGGCGTCTGCCAAATGCCATAAATGTAAATGTACATGTTCGGTTTTCCTCCTAGATTTCCTCCAGGGTCTCTGGTTTCCTCCTACCTCCCCAGAACATGTGTGTGAATGTGTGTGTATCTTGATCTCACATCTAAGATGTATTCCTGCCTCAAGCCCAGATATGATCTGGATCCACCGCAGCCCTGACCAGGACAGTCACTGAAGACGAATAAATGAAAGTTGGTTTATAATAAATTTTTTTGTTACGCTTGACTGTTAGAGTGACTGGCCAAGAACAAGTTGCAGCATTACACTGGGTTCTGAATTGTATATGTATTAGTACTGCAGTGGACATGTCAATGGTATACATTGATACTGGCATTCCATCGCACGTCTACTTGAAACGCTGGTGAATTTGTCTTTAGTTTACTAATCTGTGTAAGAAAATTAATAAAACAGCCAAAGAAACATGCGTAATTTCAAAATGAAGAACATCTGCCCCTCTTTAAGAATAACTCCTTAGTTCTAACCAGTGCACTACATTTCACCTTACACAACTGGAAAGGCAGGAATAAAGTGTGCTCCGAACACTATGGCAGACGCTTGTTCTCTGACAGGAAGGAAGTAGATGCAATGTGAAGTGTCAGAACAGATTTCTATTTTTACTATCTGTGCTGATGCGCTCTCGCTTGCTGGCACGGCCAACCCCAGATATGGCAGTTGACTACGCGGTGTTTTTAATTAACGTCTGTGACTGATATGCCTATTAGGCAATTATCTCCACAACATTCAACACTCATAAATCCAAACTCTCTCTAGGTTACACGTTAAGTTAAACTAGTTGTTTGGCTTGTTTGTTTAAACCCAAATTTATTGTGTGTTTATTTGTTTTCAGTATGGCTTGAGGTTTTTTTTTGCCCTTTTTTAAATTAAGGCATTGTATGACAGGCAAAATATTTCTTTCTTTTCTTTCTTTCTCCTTGAAGAACATTAACAAGGCTAAATTACACCCATTTGGATATATGTTTATTACAAAGAGCTTGTATTCGGAATATGGCAGTATGAAAATCATAAACAGCTTAACCATTATCATTATGCTATATACTAGGCTATATACACAATATATTATTTACATTTGAGGCACATCCCTTTTATGTACCTAGAAAACAGGATAACATACTCCTGACACTACCTAAGTAAAATGTTTCAATATGCTCGAGTAACAAAGGCTCGTATAACATGAGGTTTCTACTTTGCCTCCCTAGAAGTCATGAACTCTTTCTAATTTGAAAAAAGAAAGTTGAGGTAAGATTTTCTAAGAATGACCGATGTTTTCAGGCAAAAAGGTATAGTTGCTACAAAACAAAAATAATCTTCGAACAGTTTTAGATAAGTAATCAAAGTTACTTTTCATACGAATAAATGACTAACTTAATTTCATCAAAAACATTTACTTTTTATTTTGTAAAAGGTCATTAGGTAAGATAAATTTTTTTTTTTTCAAGATTAGGTCTTTAATGGTAGGTGAGTTTTTTTGCCCATTTGAATGATTTCCGCTCATATCATGAAGCTCCACCCCCAGGATCTACAGTGGCCCATAGAGTAGAGTGTCTGTAAAATAACTGACAGTACACAACAAGCATTCTGGACCAGAAGTCAGTTTTCTGAACAAGTTTTGTCAGTGACTTGGTAAACTTTTTCTGAGGCCACAGCTTAATCCATAGTTTTTTTTTATCATGTTCTACATATCTTCTAGATTATTTGTACAAGTAAGAAATTTAAAAAATCAACTATTGCACCTTTAAATACATGAATATATTAAAAAGTAGCAACCTTTTTCTTTCAATTGAGTACATTTATTGGCCAGATATTTCCAATTTTAACTGAGTAAGATTTCAAAACATTATCACTAATTTCCCTTCAGTACGCTATATGGCCAAAAGTGAGGTCAGGCACTGATGTTGGGTGAGGAGGTCTGGGGTGCAGTCAGTGTTCCAGTTCATCTCAAAGGTGTTCAGTGAGGTTGAGGTCAGGGCTCTGTGCAGGACACTCGAGTTCTTCCACTCCAACCTTCACAAACCATGTCTTCATGGAGCTCGCTTTGTGCACAGGGGCATCGTCATGCTGGAACAGGTTTCTTGTATCTTAGTTCCAGTGAAGGGAAACTGTAATGCTATAATGTTCTTCCCCAAACTGATGTAAAAAAATTTGTGACAACAGTTTAGGGAAGAACCACATATGGGTGTGATGGTCAGGTGTCCACATACTTTTTTGCCATAGAGTGTATGCAATGCAGATTTTTTTCAAACCAAATAATTTCATACATGCCCTGTCGCTGCAGTGTTATATCATTTAATGTCATCCATGATCTACTGAAAATGGATATTGGTGTGTATGGTATACATAATGTGAACTGTCAATATCATTCTGTGCTTACTAAACAGTTATTCCTGACAGCAACAATCTCACATTTAGTACTAGCAAATTTGAAGCCACATAGACCTTTCTGTGCATTGCTTGCCACTTTACAAAAAGCTTATGAAAGCATTTTTCTTTACTCTTCCTCATCTTCCCCCGTGAAGAAAAAGCACTATGTTGTGCGAGAACAGGCAGGTAGATGAAGGAGAGAGTCAAGGTGAAAGACTCATCCATTAATAGTTTGTGTGAATGCTTATGTATTTAAATGCACTTCACATCCTTTATGCTCTTAAGCGCCTTGTATTTGACATTTTTGTGTTTGCTACATGCAAGAAGCTAGCTGTGACAGGGCAGTAGACAAAACATAAACCTCTGGGATGTACCATATGTAAGGGTATGAGCTGCTCCTGATTAGGTCAGTCATGAGTGTGGGATTAGTGAATTCATTTGGATCTGCCATGTGTTTTTAGGCTTGTGTAATTTTAATAAGACGAAGGGCGTGAGATGGTAAAAAAAGATGATCTAATTGCATCTGCTTTACTGGAAAGAGGTGTGAGCACACAAGCATTAAATGAATGAGCACCTCTTTTTTTTTCCTCCCCTGATCTTTTTTTAACGGTTGCTACGGCAAGGCAATAGCAAAGTTATACCATTCTCCATCTCCAGTGGGGGTTTTAATCCCCATTAACTGACAGGCTAATTTGTGAGATTGGATTACACTAGAGGCTCATTTATGGCACCTTTAGACACATGGGTCATGTGATGCTGCTCCACGCAACTCAGCAGTGAGACACGCTTTCCTCTTGAGCATGGTGTGTGCATTTGTGTGTAAGTAAAATGAGTAGGCATCTGACTAATTGCCTAACATCGAACATTTTGCCATGGTTTAAAATGTATTGTATATTAAACAAATCAACAAAACATATTTACCTATACTATACACTGGGCAGCAATTTAATCAAAAGGATTCTCAGCATCACATTTGCTACTAATTCTGGCTTCCATGTTGTTTAAGCTTAATTTCCTGCACTGAGAAGGATCCAGTTGATGCTGCCTTCGTATATGTTCATCATGAAGAACCTCAGAATACAGCTGTCCGCGAGCTGCCTTCTCAATCAGACAGACTTTATCTTAAAAGTGTAAATGCTGCCCAAAATTACTATACACGTACAGAGCCTCCTCCTCCTCCTGCAAAGTAGGAAAAAAACATGTAGGGCTCTACATGCAAGGCATAAGACAGTGGCATTATGCACTCACTGGCCACTTTAATAGGAACACCTGTTCACCTGCTCATTCATGCAATTGTCCTAGCAGCCAATCATGTGGCAGCTGGTTCACTGAAACTCACTGATAGATGAAGATTGGTCAAAGACCGGGGAATTTTTTTTTTTTTTTTTTCAATCTTCAACTGTCCAGTTTCGGTGACCTTGTGCACACTGTATCCTCAGATTCCTGTTCTTGCCTGACAGAAGTGGAACCCGATGTGGTCTTCTGCACGTTCGGAAATACCTTTCTTCTCATCACGGTTGTAAAGAGTGCTTATTTGATTTACCACTGAGATCGCGTTTTTCCCATTTCTGATGTTCGATGTGAACATTAACTGAAGCTCTTGACCTATATCTGCATGATCACGTGATTGGCTAATTGGATAACCGCATGAATGAGCAGGTGTATTTTTGAAAAAGAAATGTAAAAGGCATTTGAGCTTGATCAAGTACATTAGTAATTGCTGTGATTAGGCAGGTATCCAATCAAATCAGCTCCTCTATTTCCCTTTAAGAAGTAAGTATGTGCAGTGCAGCACAGTGACAATTTCACATAAAGCTTTTCATATCCATTCTTATACGTAGAAACATCCAGCTGGCTGAGCGAATACATATTTCTGTTTCCTCAGTCACTATAGTTTGTGTTTATATTTTAGTGGTAATGTCACCAAGACTTTTTTATTTTAAGCGTTTTTATTTTAAACAGCCCAAAATCCACTACAATCATTTGAAAATGAGCAAGGGGTTTAACACACAGACATCATGAACATTCAGAGATGGAAATGCTATAAAGGGAAAACATAAAGAATCTTCATTTTCTTCAAACTGCAGTCATGTGCACAGAGCATATTTTCCCCATCGGCATGGTTTCCCGCTATAAACTGTGTAAAATACAATATTCATGCTCAATTGTGCAGTCTCTGCTATTTTTAATAGTTTGTTCCTAACACCTGTGATAAAATGCCAAATTCTCAATTTGTTTTTATTGTACTGAATCCTGATGAGTCACTGTATACTAATTATTACACTGCAAGCAAACGCACATTGGTTAAAACATGGGAAGAAGAGTTCCTCAAAATGCGATCACTGCCACAAATTGCTTCATATCCTGGGAGAATTAAAGCACCGTGTCTGAGAGCTTTATTTAGTTCCATTCACACCAGCTCTATTAGCGAAAAATAATTTCACATTTTTAATGTTTCATATATTTAGGCTCATGCAGGCTTGATGGATTTTTGAGATCATCTTTTTAGAGTGGGCCTAAATATAAGCCTGTTGAAAGTTTCCTATTTTTGTTTAAGCGGAAAAATATAGGACAGGACTTTATACTTTATATAAAGTCGTGGCCTAATGGTTAGAGAGTCGGACTTGCAACCCAAAGGTGAACCTGAAGGTCACGGGTTCGAGTCTCAGGTCCAGCAGGGATTGTAGGTGGGGGGAGTGAATGACCAGCGCTCTCCTCCACCCTCAATACC
>CM075020.1:9628142-9663078 GCA_037576675.1 Pangasius sanitwongsei | reverse complement strand
AAAAGGCTGCCCACTGCTCCGGGTGTGTGTTCACTACTGTGTGTGTGCACTTGGATGGGTTAAATGCAGAGCACACATTCCGAGTAGGGGTCACCATACTTGGCCACACTTCACTTCACTTCTATAGGACTTACAAGGCTCCACTTGAGGTCAGGAAAATACTGTCTTATACTGTCTTGTCTCGGGTGGCGGTAATTCTAAGGAGGTGCTAATGTAATTTTAGGAGCAATATGCCTTTGTAAATCAGGCTGTTCTGTGTGTCACACCCACTTTTGTGTCACTCCAGCTACTTCAGCATGTTGCATTAATTTATGACCATGAAAATAGTATGAACATGTAAAAGTAAATATTTCCTGCCCACAGCCAAATATCAAAATTTCAAAGATGAAACACAGTGAACTAATAAATTAGTTACTGTCCAACAAACATAGAGCCCATAGAAGTTTCCACTAGTGTTCACACCATCTATTTCAAGATTCTTCTCAACTCTATTTATATGTGTGTACCCACACATGCATGCATCCATGCACACACTTTAAGAAATCACATGCCTCAACTGACAGTAAAGTCACTGTGTCTCCACACTCTGCATGTCAGCAGGTGCAGAAAGAAAGGGAAAACATTTTAAAGGTGCCGTAGTCGATTTTTTTTTAAATTTCTTACTTGTACAAATAACCTGAAAGGTACAGTATGTAGAGCATAATAAAAATAACGGTTTAGGCCATTGCCTTAGCAGAAGTCTATTAAGTGGCTGAGAAAACCTGTTTGGAAAACTGATTTCTGGTCCGGAATGCTTCATGAATCATGAACATGGGTGGGAATGGGGGTGGGCTCAAGGAGTAAAAAATAATAATAATTCAAATGTTAGACCCACCTACTTACCCATTAGAGACTTCATGTTGAAATTATTTTACTACTTTTACCTAATGGACCTTTAAAAATGTAATTTAAAATGAGTTTAATTAGACTGCAGCTTTCCCCCATTTTTGACAATAGGAATTTGAAAAAGTGGCTGAGCAGTGTGGCAGAACACATGATCATGATCACCGAAATGCAAGGTGCTTAATGTCTCCACTAAGATGCAAAAAATTGGGTGTAATTTGAATTGGGCGTAATTTGTTTTCCTTTTTTTGTGATCTATATTCTTTTTGATCTCACATCTGTCTACCCAGTCTGGAATTTGAGTAATACAAGGAAGTGGAAAATATGAGGTTTTTCATATGCAGGTAATTTTGCGCATAAAGCATCCTCCTAAGGGGCGCATAGCATTTGTAATGAAATGCAGCTAGAAATAGCACAATATACACCAAACACAACAGACAGCATTTCAGGTTTTCAGAAGATGTATACTGTATGTGGTAAAAGAATCAATGTTCCTTTCACTCCCATTCTTGCCACCACAGGTGCCCAGCTATGAAGCCTGATATGTGATTAATTAGGTCTTCGAGCAGGACTAAAGCAGGGCTAGACTCTGCGGTGTCTGTGCCACATGTGAAGGATCAGGCAGGAGTTTGTGGATAATTGGCTGGGCTGCCCAGTAGAAGCAAGTCATGGCTGTCTAGTGCAACTCATTACATCACCACTCATGGACTGCATCCAGCATCTTTGTCATATAAAGCACTATTCAGTTCATCATTTAGGTAGGGAATATGATCTGGAGTGGTAAAGACTAAAGAGCTTTCATGTGGCGCACTTTTAACGAGTGATTACGACTCTTTGGCAGTCCCTGATGCTGAGGCTCACATTGTAAGCAACATACAAGAACAGAAGGTGTACTGATGCTATCTTATACTTTTGTCACAGTGAGTGAACCTTCTAGCCATCTAGGAACCAGTGTGCTTTTGACTTCCACACTCTTAACAATCTAACAATGAAATATGAATGTAATATGAAATCCAAAATGAAATGAGCATCATTGAGGATGGAGTTCTAAACAACATCCATAATAGAAGCAGCCTTTATTTGTCACATGTACATTACAGCACAGTGAAATTCCTTTCTTCATATACCCCAGCTTGGCAGGAAGTTGGGGTCAGCTATGATACAGCACCCCAGGAGCAGAGAGGGTCAAGGGCGCAACAGTGGCAGCTTGAATATTGATTATTATTATTATTATTATTATTATTATTATTATTATTATTTGTTTTGTGCAATAGAATGACTAGTAATGCCTGAAAAGCAAGATATCAGTGCTTCCTTAGACATTGATCAATCAAACTGATGATGTAACCCTATAAAAATCTGTCCTAGTGATTAAGAGGCACTACTGTATAGTTTTTTATACATTCTTCGTCAGTAGCCACTTTATCCTGGCCAGGGTTATGGTGGATCTGGAGCCTATCACTGGGCGTGAAATGAGAAGACACCCTGAATGGACCATTACAGAAATATGAAGGCTGTACTCATATGCGTACACTATATCTGACGAAACTATATCAGACACACCTGACTGTCACATCCACGTGTGCTTTTTAAAACTTCCCATTCCAGATTTAGTCCCCCTTTGCTGTTATAATAAGCTCCACTCTTCTGGGAAGGCTTTCCACTAGATTTTGGAGTATGGCTATGGGGATTTGTGATCATCCAGCTACAAGAGCATTAGTGAGGTCAGGCACTGATGTTAGACAAGGAGGCCTGGTGTGTCCCAAAGGTGTTCAGTGGGACACTCGAGTTCTTCCGCTTCAGTCTTGGAATACCATGTCTTCATGGAGCTCACTTCGTGCTCAGGGGCATTGTCATGCTGTAACAGGTTTGGGTCTCTTAGTTCCAGTGAAGGGGAATTGAAATGCCACAGCGTACAAAGACATTCTTGACAACTGTGTGCTTTTAAATTTGTAGCAACAGTTTGGGGAAGAGCCACATATGGATGTGATGGTCAGGGGTCCAAAAACCTTTGGTCATGTTGTGTATCATGGAGGAAAATACACATGAACTCCAAGGGCCGTAATCAGTGTTCAGTTAGTGTGCATAGAGAGGATTTAATACCAAAATTGTGCTCATTGGTAGTCAAAGCTCAGATGTACGTGCTGTTCAGAAAGCTGTGTGAGATTTGTGTAAGTGGGGCAGACCTTGCCATGAAGAGAGGCTTGTCTCAGTTATGTGTGATTCTGACCAGGGACTTAAGACTTTTTTTTCTAACATATGTTTTTCAGAAAAAGTGCATAAACTAGTTTACCAATAGAATTTATAGAAAACAGCAGCTTCGTTTCAGTGGTCGCAGCTCAAACGAACATTCATTAAAATGAATGAGGACAACTGGGACTACTTTTACTTAAATCCTACACTCTTAGGGGAAAAAAGGTTTCACAGCACCATTCTTAAGGCTTCCTAGCTTTGCCACTCGGGAGGTACTTTTAAAGATTCTGTGTAGAACTGTACAGCAGAAGGTTTCAGAAAGGGTTCTAAATATAGCCCTTTTAGGAAAGCTAGGAAACCTTAAATATCCAAAGAACCATTAAAGATGCCTTTTTCCCTTAAAATAAAACAGGGCTGGAGAAATAACAGTATCACAAGTGCATGTGCTGCTTATGCCGTAGTGTGAAGCGAGAAAGCCCTGAGGTTTTAAAACAGCCTCACAATTATAACAGCCTCTGTAATCCTCGCGCTTTGTCAGATTAGGAAACACCGACGAGCTGTAATTCGAGTTTTCTGTCCTCATGGAAAATGTGGTGGTTCAGATGTTCCAGAGGTGTTTAGCGACACACTGCATTTGCTGGAGTAACTTTTTGAATTTTCACATCCAGAGATCTCACTTCCTGGAACAGTCTCCAGACACATCATGACCCTGACCACGAAAAAAAGCAATTACTGAGCATAAATGAATGAATGCCAATTTATTCAAAAAGGCATTCATTCATTCATTCATGTTCAGTAATTGCTTTCTTTGTGCCATGAAAAAAAAACATCACTGTTGTGTGAAAGTCACTTCAAGTTCAACTAGAGAAAACATTCGACATTGGCTAGTGCACACAGATTAAGGTTAAAGCTACAGTAAAGTGTCAGTAACACATACTGTATGTTAGCAGTGTAAATAATTTCGGTCAGCATTTACTAGCATTAAGTGATTTGGATCTCAGGACTATCACTATCACAACTACATGTTCTTTAATATAGCCTAAATCTCATCCTGTGTAATTCATTTTTTTTTCAGTGTACTGTATGTTCATACTATTACTCAAGTAGCTACCTAAATAAGTATTTTTACTTTTTTAAGGTGACCATATGTTTACTTGAGCAATTATTTTTAAGTTAATTTTACTTGAGTAATTATTTTTTTAATGGCAGTACTTTTATTTAAGTCATTATTTTTAAGTTAACAGCACTTCTACTTATGTATTTTTTAACATGACAGTACTTTTATTTGAGTATTTATTTTTAAAGGCGTCTGCTTCTACTTGACTAATTATTTTTACAGTGACAGTACTTCAATACTTAAGTCATTATTTTCTAAGGAAACAGTACTTTTACTTGAGTAATTATGTTTTAAAGTGATAGTATTTTTACTTTAGTAATTATTTCTTAAGGAAACAGTACTTTTACTTGCATTAATGAAACAATACGTTTACATGAATAATTATGTTTCTAAGGTTACTATGTTTACTTGAGTAATTATTTTTAAGGTGACAGTACTTTTACTGTCATTATTCATTGTGTCTAATGAAATAATACTTTTACTTGAGTAATTACTTTTTAATGAAACAATACCTTTACTTGATTAATTATTTTTTTAAAGCAACAGTACCTTTACTTGTCATTATTTTTAAAGAAACAATACTGATCCTCTCTCCACTGATACTCTGACTCATCCACAGCGTTGACTTCTTTTCTAGAACCACTGCATGTGTTCTGTAACACTTATAGCTGTGTTTTGATTGGCTTACATTCTTAATGTATTAGTATTCTGATAAAGACAAATTGCATGCAGTAGCTTTGATTTATCAGCAGCTGTACCACTCGGACAGATAGCGACAGCGTGAAGAAAGAAGGATAATATTTCAATTATTCAGTCATTTCCTTCGATCAGATTAGGTTTACTTTAATTTATGCCCTCCACTATTTATTAGCAGATTGTTTACATCTTCATTTATAATTTATAGATTATCACATGGTCCAATAGTGATGTGCAGTGAGTTTTGAATAAAGGAGATCTTAGGCATATTAGAAGTATGCAGTCATTCTAGTGAATGAAAGGTTAGCAGACATATGACGAGACTGTCTTTTCCTCGTGTGTGCTGTGAAGTGGTGGCCATGCACACAGTAACTTCTTTATCAATGGTTTTATTCTAGCTGCCAAAGAATTTGGTGCTGAATTCGAATACTGCTTGCTTTAAAAATGTTTATTAACCTCTTTTACATCAAAGCTCAGTTATAAACTCAGTGGTAGCCATATTCCTGTTTATTTCTGTCCTTATGTTGTGTTTTTTGCTGCAGTGAAGTTTTATGACTCCTGTTTAAAAAAAAAAAAAGAAAAGATAATAGGCACTCCTAATGGACAGCCGTGTGTGTGTATGTGTGTGTGTGTGTGTGCGTGTCTTTAAAAGTCATATGCTTAATTGCTGAACAGGCTGTAGTCATCCTTTGCACAAAGGGGACTACTATACAAAAAAAATGATCTACATATAATTTGAAAAATATTTAAAAATAGAAAGAATCAGAGTCTGTCAGAAAAAAATGAACTAGTGATGGTAATTCTGCCTTGTTTTTAGTGACTACGATCAGCCTTCTTATTCGTCTAAGAGTGACTCTTTCAGCTCCCAAACAACTTATTGCCAATTTTTAAGCAAAACGTTCCAAAGCTGTTGGTCTTAATCTACCTTCTGATTTACAAAACATCATAATACCTTACATTATGCTTGCTATAAAAGCTATTTGAGTACATGTAAAGACAGTAAGGTGCTACATGTTTGCTTTTTGAAATACAGTGAGTCTTCCTGCATTAATTTTATTGTGCTGGTTTCATCAAAAGAATTTAAATATGTTTGTCTTTTTATCCTGATAGCTTTTTTTTACCTCCACAATACCCTACATATAACATCACCATAACCAGCAGCAGTGCAGTCAGACCCTCATGCTGCCTCAGTCACACACACACACACACACACACTTTCTCATTAGAACTGACTCTTAATCATTGTGATGTGCCGGAAATTTTTTTTACAAGATTCACTACATGCACTTTGGTCATAGTTGCACTATGTGTGATTATGGGCATTAGAAAATCATGAATACAGAATACTGATGAATTTTCAGTAGAATGATATGTTACAGCTCTTTAGAAATGTGAGTGGGCTCCCAAGGTTCACCTAAAAGATTCGACTTATTCACGTCCACGTGAAGCAAGGACAGTTAAAGCAGGTATGTCTTGAATCAGAAAGGTGCTCTGCAGGTTAACTGTCCAGTGTTTAGAGCTTGGATAGTGACAGGTCTATCTTACAGTTGCAGCAGTTGTTCATTATCATACATTTTATATTAAATCTGACTGAATTCTTTTTCATTCCTTTGTCCTTGTGGAACCTTAAAACATGAGTCACAAATATTATGACTCTAGGAACACTGTTTCAGAAGTAGAAACGTGCATTGTTTCACCAGATAACACAACGTTTAGCTCTGAAAACCATTTACGCTTCAACAATATAAACAGGAAGCAAATACATATGCAGGAATGAGCATGCCTTGACTTCTCATGCTTAATTTAGCTGCATACATGAATACACCATACAATTACCTACAAAAAAAGTATCAGCTGGTTATGATAATATAAATAAATCATCAAATTTGACTATAATGCAAATTACACTGAACCAAATTGCAATCCGTGTTTCCTTTTAAATAATTAGCTCAATTAAATATAGGTGCATTTTATTACACATGTATCCGTTTGCACTTGAGGAATCATCTCAACACTGTAATGGTTCCAAACTACGAGGACAATTTAAGAGACACGCAGCAACGATTCTGATATATAAGGAAGCTGTGATATGATCTGCAACACTGATAAGTTTACATGACAATGCTTTATTATTTGCTCGGAATTACACAGTAAAAAAAAAAAAAAAAAAAACAATGAAGAGTGAACAGCTTTGAATTAAAAGCTACAGCAATTAACACACACTAAGGACTGAATCAACACCTTCACAATGTCTGGGCCACAGACTGTGCATGAGTTCGTTGAACAAGAGTAAATTCACCCGTCCTAAAGAACTCTAGAAGTTCATTTAACACTGTATGTGTTAAGACCAGGATAAAGAGGCTTCTGAAGATAAATGAATGAATGAATGAATGAATGAATGAATGTGCCAAGAGTAAATTTACCTGTCCTATAAGAACTCTAGGAGTTCATTTAACACTGTAAGAGTTACTAAACAATTCAACTCATTCAACTGTGTAAGACTTTATATCACACTGCAGGTGTTCTGTTATCCAATGTAAGACTTGTAAAAGTCAGTTTCACGTTATTAAAGTGTTCGATCATCCAGATCATTGGAAATTGGTAGTAATAATGTTATCCCAAGTGGCAAAGTGGAAAAACGTCTCCAATAGTCTAAATCAAGCATCTCTTGATTTAAGGCACTTTGGTGTTTGGTGTAGTGTGTGTTGGAATGAGTTTGTACCTGCTGCGCTGCTCCTTGTGCGCTCTCTTCCTCTCTCTCTCTCTCACACACACACACACACACACACACACTCCTCAGCTCTGTTCCTTAATCCATCAGATCGAGCAAAGCCTGGCCAAGAATCCGCCCTGACATCAGCATAGTCCAGTTCGGCCAGGATCACGCTGCAGTGTTGGGATTTCTGATGCTCTCCGGCTGAACATCTGCTTTAATCCAGATGTTGCTCACGCGCCGCGGATGTGCCGATTCGACGTGCGTAATGTTCCTGCTCCGTGTGCGCACAGGTATGATGCGTGCAGCGCTAGAGAACCAAAAGCACACAAAGCAACACTTCCGAGTGACACTGTTAAAGGTGGAGGAGAGTCTGAAAGGTGCAGACAGGCGCAGCTGGAGGCTACAGTGGGGTGTGTGTGTCTGTGTGTGTGTGTGTGTGTGTCTGTTCTTTCCAGCACGGCGTTCCAACACACACACTGCCTCCACTCGGAAGAACTGAGTTCAGTTTTTGGTGCGAGTCAGTTAACACCCAGCCTGTGTTAATATAACCGCCTATAACAACAACAACAATCAATAATAATAATAATAATAATAATAATAATGATGATGATGATGATGATAATATCAGTAACAAGAAGAAGAAAAAGAACAACGACGACAGTGATGATCAGAGGAAGAAGAAGAAGCATAACAACAACAACAACAATATGAATAGCCTGATATTTGTTGCTCTTGAAACAATATTTGCAAGAGCTATATAGGCTAAATTAAAATTCCATTTACAGGAAACACCATTATAGTAGTTGTCATTCTGTTTGATAAATTATGGCTAATTTAAGTTGATATAATTAAAATGAATACTTGTAGATACTGTAAACACTTCCTGTACAATGAATCAGTCTATATTTTAAGTGTGGGAATAGACCTAGTTTTAATAATAATAATAATAATAATAATAATAATAATAATAATAATAATAATAATAATAACAACAACAACAATAATAATAATTATTATTATTATTATTATTATTATTATTATTGTTATTATTCTCTTCAACATCAGCAGTAAAATGGTGATTTATTAAAGACTTAAAAAGTCATAATTATGTGAAAGTGCAGAAATTATTCGTTTTGAAAATAAACCCTTGCACGCAGTAGAATCAGCAGAATTATCATAACAATACTGAGTTATTCTTACCATTCCCCGAAGGTTAAATAAGAAAATCCGTCATGAAGCTAACATTATTATTTGAAAGAGTAATTAGAGAATGGCTGTGATCTTGCCCCGTTTCCTTCAAATCTCCCAAATATGTACAGTGTGCGCCATCGTGTGGACATGCAATGTCCTCTTATCCATGAATATAAGTTGAACTGATGGTCATCCCAAATGAAAATGTAATTATTTGAAACACGTAATAGTTATTTTTATAACAAAAAATAGTTGTACTTGCTTATATAAAATGAGTATGCATTGTATTTAATCAATAATAGTGAATTATACTCTTATAATAATATGAGTGCAATGATAATGCACTAATAATCATTCATTCTTTTTTTTTTTTTTTTCAGTAACTGCTTTATTCTGGTCAGGGTCACTGTGGATCCCTGCAGAACATATCATGGGAACACTGTGCATGTGGTGGCGGATTCACCCTGAATGGGACGCTATGCTATCACAGGGCACCATGCACACACTTATTTGCACCTTGGGGCAATTTATCATACCCAATTCCCCATATATTTTTTTGGAGGTGGGAGGAAACTGGAGAACCCAGAGGAAACCCACACAGATAGCCACACAGTGACCCAAGAGCATGATCGAACTGGCACCACTAAAGCTGTAAGGTGGCAATGCTGCCTGGTGTGCTACCATCCCACCCTCTTATTAATACATATTTTCATAATCTTAGCTTTCATAACAAAGCACGACAGCATTTTCAACAATTCTGCTCTTCTACACCTATTCAGAATTCACTATTCATACTAATCTCATTCGAAAGGAAATTTGTCACATTATGTGAGCAAATTTATTCCAAAAACTCAATAAAGCCTGTGAACCTGCTGTATACCACTCTACTGTAAACGGTTGTTTCAGTAAACAAGCAGTAAAGTGGAAATTCAAAGGTGCACATTTTGTTCCTGCTTTTTATCCCTCGTAAGTTGTGTTCTGGTCCTTATGAAGTCTGTTAGAATTCGAGTGATGTGAATCATATAGTGTTTACTCCTGCCCATATACTACAGCACACAAAAGGTCATATAACCTTGATGAAACCCTATATACCTTTGAAGAACGCCAATTCTTTGCCACCGATCAGATTTGGATGTTCTTGTTGCACTAAATCTGTTCTGCTTATGAAGGAAATGGAAACTGTCACTAATGCCGATGATGTCCACTATCTTCAATTTGTTGGTATATCAGCAAAATGCATAAGCTCATAAACAGAGCCTATAAGGGTCTCCAGCACAAGCAGAAGGGCCTGTACAGTACTCATAGGGAACTGTGACAGACGGAGGCAGTAAAAAATCTATGGAACTCTAACAAGTTGCCATCCATCGTGCTGCGGTACACTGAATTGGCTGCAACGTACCCTTAGGGTAGACTGGGACTTGCTGCTCTTTAGCAATCTCTGGAGAAAGGTCAAAATCATAGGAATCAGACAGTGCACTGGATCAATGCACAGGCTCCAGCCAATAAGGAAATACCATTTGCAGAACAATTTCCGCTTAAGGGCATACCTGGCCTGTGTGATGGGGTGTCTGCATTCAGAAATGTCTCCTACACTGTGATGCTATCTTCCAGGGTTTTCCAGTGATCAGGAAAGGAACAATGGGAACTGAGGTCATGCTGGTGTTGAGTTCACTCTGGGGATGTCTTGACATTGCATCTGCTTGATAGTCAGTCAACCTCGTGTCACGCTGATGGCTGATAATAGCTGTTATAATGCTACTGAAGTGTTCTGAGCTAACACTGGGGGCAGGAGGGTGTTTCGGGTCAAGCTGCTGGCTGAGGACCCATTTCTGGAATGCCTGCAGCTCTGGCAAGCCTAGAAGGACCACTGATATGACTGCCATCATCAGACTAACATCCTCCAGAGACACCGATACCACACATGGCAAGCTGATTTGCAAGCATAATTATACTCACCATATGCTGGGGCGATGGGTTAGCTAGCATTCTCAGTGAACCTACCCACCTGCTGATGAACCTTCTGACCTGCTTTGGTGGTAGGGAGCTCTGTTGTGAGTTCACTGTAAGTCCAAGCACTGTGATACGAGAAAGGGGGTGGATTCTTCCAGATGGTCTCCTCCCTGGTGGGGGCGTTGCGGAAAAACTCATTATTAAAGAGAGAAGGCTCCACTGGCAGGGGGAGTATCCTGTGAGCCACACTAGTCCCAGAATGAGATGTTCCTGATGTTTCATAGAATTAACTCCTTCTATGTTTTTTTTTAATCTACACATCTAATATACAGGGAGGAATAGTGAGTCTTTTCCTCAACTGAACTAAATAAAATGAGCATTCTCAGCACAGAATAGATGACTATATTGTCATAGTAATACTAATACACTAATATATACTAATACTAATAATACACTTATAATTATTACACCACACTGGCACAAAGGAGCCTGTCATCGAAATATATGTGTGTATCCTGATGCCAGTAGCCATCAGAGGATCCAAGGTCACCTGTATTGAAATCGCTTGTCATGCTAGGGAAAGGTCAGAAACCAAAACACTGAATTGGAATACCTAAGCAACTGTGTTTCTTGTCCATGGGAACATGAAAATAATTGCCATGCAGGTCTACAAACATGAACTTGTCTTGTGGCTGCACAGTTTGAACTACATCCGTTATCCATAGCATATGAATAGCTCCAGCAAACCTAGGGGAATTACTGCTGTGGCTGCCATGATCAGTCCTGGCATCTTTAACACGAGCCAGTACATTCAGTGATGCCACACTTGGCGATTTCCAGCCACACTGTCTGGATTTTTGTTGGATTTGGTGGAAAGAAGTGTTTTGGTGGGTAGTCCAATGCTGTCAATCACCTCATCAACCATTCCCTTTTAACTCATATAATATGTATGTATCATAAAGAAAAATACTGGGGGAGATAACCAGGTCCACAGAACTTGTAAAAACAAGAGAACTCTATTCCTGGAAACCATTTGTGGAGCTGTAACAAAAAAAAGGAATTTGTAAAAAGTAAATTGTCCCATTCACTAACATGGGAATGTTTTGGGTTAAAAATTGTACTGCAGCCAGCCACTAGAGGGCCTCAAACATTTTTAAACAAGATTTAAATGGATATTTGAAGAACAAAACTACATTAAAATGATCAAATATTGCACTATTGTGTGGAGTCGAGTTTATTTTCCCTGCGTCTATCCAAGGAACACAAGGCACCCTTTCTGGGAGGCAAGATGCACACACTCGCACCTAGTGGCAATTTTAATGATTTTGGAAGGTGGGAGGAAACGCACACAAACACAAGGAGAACGTGCACAGAAACTCCACACAGATGGTAACCCGAGCTCAGGATCGAAGCAGGGACCCCGGAGCTGTGAGACATTAACGCTACCTGCTGCGCCACCATGTCACCCCGCTTCAGGGACATACAGATTGCAAGAGGTGCAACAGCTCAAGTTATACCTAAACACTACATTAATCTAACACTCATACAAAAGTTCATGGTTATTGTATGGGAGTGTTTATAATTTTATGGGCATTGTCACATGGACCAGCAGAAGTGACTGATATAGTTAATATGATACTCATGCTTGACCACAAAACAAAAATAAACAAACATGAAGCAAAATGAGTCACTCATTAAAATTTATTCTTGAATTAATCTCTTGTATAACTCGTTTACACAAACTGCAGTTTGTGTTTGTACAACACTCGCTAAAAAAAGTCCTCACAGAAAAGTATGAAATCATTCATTGTGCCAGGAATTTGAAAGAGGCGATTTGTAGGAGTACTTATCATTAATTTAAATGATTGTCATACTGAAGTTTATTCTTCTGAAGCAGAGACCAGAAAATTAAAGATATGATTATTAAGATTCAGCATAGAAAACAGTGCAGAAAACGACGTTGTCTCCTTAAGTTGGCTCCCATTTCATGATCAGCAACGTCCAGGTCTGCTTGGGGGATACTGAACACAGCAGAACATTGGCGAGGCATCTACGGCTTTAAAAGTTCATCTCAGTGTGTGGCAAGCACTCAGCACTCCTCTTTAATGTAGATTTGATCATCCGTATCTGACTCAAGATGTTCCAGGCGGTCCGTTTGTCCACTCATGATCTCGTCTGGGGTCTTCATGAACCTGAGGTGAACACACAACACACACACACACACACAATAAATAAGGTAACATTCAAATGACTAAGTAATAGATAGTATATTAATAGTATAAGTATACTAATAGTAATAGTATAAATAATAGATAATCATATCCATAGCAGTAACACCCAATTTAGTACTTTAGTAATTAGTTAATTATGTGGCAGCAGCACAAGTTAATGTTCATATCAAAAATCAGAATGGGGAAAAACGATCTCAGTGGAGGTTTTTCCAATCTTCAACTGTAGCACATCTGCCATAAGGTTTGATGTGTTGGGCATTCTGAGATGCTTTTCTGCATACCACGGTTGTACCGAGTGGTTATTTGAGTTAATATAGCCTTCCTGTCACCTCAAACCAGTCTCGCCATTCTCCTCTGACCTCTCTCAACAACAAGGTGTTTCTGCCTGCGAAACTGCCACTCACTGGTTTTTTTTTGTTGTCTTCACACCATTCTGTGTAAAATCTGCTGTGTGTGACAATCTCAGATGATCATCAATTTCTGAAATAACCAAACCAGCTCATCTAGCACCAAAAACCATGCCATGATTAAAGGGTGTTTTCTTTTCAGACTAGCCATACTCAGTCCTGTTAAACTGGACCTGAATGGGAACTAGCTACAAATGACCTCACTGCTTTTGGTGTTCCCAATACAAGTGAACTCAAAAGTGGACTTAGCTCTCTTTCTGGACGCTTTAGCGTTGATGCAATCTCAGACCACTTGTTCACAACACAACTCCTTCATCGTAGTGTAATAGCTGTGTAACAAAATGGTTGCTTTACATGATGCTATCATTTGGCTGTGGATGAAAAATTGAGAGAGTAAAACAGAATTGAAGTGAAATACCAGAGGCATCTTGGGGGGTGGGGTGGGAAGAAACAGCAAAAATCTTTGAAGCTGAACCATCAAAACCAACTCATGCTTCATGTCACAGAGCTACTGACTGTGTAGCTCTTGAGTGGTTTGCGTGGACAAAATACATGCATATACCACACATAATACACACATATTAAGACATATACAGTAGCTATTGCTTCTTGCACTGACACAATGCTGCAGAGTATTGTATGCTTAGGGGTCACTTTAGAGGGGTCAGAGTTCATTGGTTGTGTGTACATATGCACAAAAAATCCTGACTCATCGATCCGAGACCACTTGGAACACTGAAACGGATGAAAGTGTGAAAACATCCAGAGTCACTGAGATCACATTTCCCCATTCTGATGTTTGATGTGGACAAAAACTCTTGGCCTGTATCTGCGCTGCTGCCACATGATTGGCTGATTAGATAACTGCATGACTGTGCAGGTGTATAGTGTAAATAATAACAAGTATTATTAGTTCACCCTGCATACCTGAACAGCAGCCTCTGGCCTGGTTCTTTCCTGATGATGTTCAGTTTGTAATAGTGTCGTAGTGCTCTTGACATTTTCTCATATGTCATGTTGGTCCTGTTCTGTAAAGCACAGCACAGACGATAGGTTTCAAAACACACTCTTGCAGTTCTGAGAACAAAAACTGTGTGATAACCATGCAGCCAAATATTGCAATATTGCATGGCTCTTATAATACACTGCAGCAGCGAGACTGATTATTTATGAAGCAGTGTTGTTAAGATGACCACTCTCAGCGTTCAGTCACTGATCAACACACTGTAGAAAAGTCAGATTCCTCTGACTTTTGCCTATGTTCGTTCTCTACAAGGTAGACTATACAGTTTTTAAAAATCTTATATTAAAAGAACACACTATAACTGGAAATAACTTTTGGTGGTATCATCTATAGACTATACTGCTAAAAAGCATGTTAATTGCATTATTATTAATTATTATTAGCATTATACTGATACATCCTTAATCTCACCTTGTGGTTTCCCCACAGTCTAGCCAGGCCATTGGGGTCAATGATTCTGAACACTTTGGTGTCGCGGTCCTCCCAGCGGATGTAGTTCTCGTAGCGGCTGTCTGAAAGGAGCTGATACACGTAGTCCCACAGCAGTCTGCAATCTAAACAAAAAAAAAAAGGAAAGATATTTAATTTCATCAATTAAAAAAAAGATAATTCTACCTGGAAGGAATGCAGAGGAATCACACTGTTAATGCAACTGAATACCGCATTTAACCCCCATTGCTTAATATTTACCATTCAGTCCACAAGGTGGACTACATGAGTCCATAACTGTACAGTCACTACACAACTGTTCTATATGAAGTATGTGTCTACACTAAATCTGCTTTAAACTGCCTATCAGTTGCTTTGATCCTCTGAAAGAAAACAGACCTTACAGCAACTTGTCGTATCTCCTTAAACTGTGGTCTCTCATTACAGATAAGCTTGTGTGATACTGATTTTCAATAGTATATAATAGACAAGAACAGAAAACTGACACACAAATGATCTAAAAGCTATTCATTAGCTCTGTTCAATGTCAATAAGCAACTGTTTTACATATAGATGATAACGGCTGTCTCAGTAAAAAGCATTCTTTTCCTTTTACAAAACCAGCTATTTTTTTATGAATGTTTCAGTTTTGTGCTAGTATGAGCTAGGTCCAGCCACAACCTCCTCAACAGATAGTGATGGTTTGTCATTTTCCTCCCACAGTTATTAGTCACTTCTCATTAACCAGAAGCTTTCAGTAATAAAGTAGAAATGGGATTCTCTTACCAGCAATGCGTCCAATAGGCACACCCTGCTCCTCAGGAGGTGACACGGGCATAAGGATCTGGTTCCTATAGCGGACATCTTCCTGCTGGTGTGACTGCTGCTGCCCTGCCAGGCTCAGTACATGGTGAGGAGGAGCATGATGATGATTATGGTGGTGGTGATTATGATGATGATGATGGCTCTTCCCCTCACGCCCATTCTCTTGGGCTGATGTCCGGCCTTGTCTGAACTCGCCGGTAACCCCTCCTCGCCCGGGACTCAGCAGCAGCGGGTGCATGATGGCACTGGGCATCAGCTGGATGACGCGAGGAGGCGCCACCTCCTCCTGGCACGGGCTGGCTGGACGTAGGGCGTGGTGGCCGTTTGGGGCCGCAGGCGACACGGACAGTGGGTACAGGTCTTCAGGGAGGTGGTTGTTGCTGTCGGGCAACTGGGAGGGCACTGGCTGGACATCCTCAGCTGAGGCAAGGTGGACATGTGCAGCATTGGCAGGCGAACGGCGAGGTGAGCGTGAGCGATGACGGAGCTCGATGGTGGGAGGTTGGAGCGGGTGGCTATCTGTGCTTCGTGGGGTTCTTAGTACCGTTTCTAACACAAGGAGAAAGATGAGGACAGGTAGAGAGAACAGACAGAGAACAGGTAGAGAATGATTATTATTATTGCTGCACATTCTTTCTGTCCATTGTCACAGTTCAATAGAGAATACATGCAACATTTGATCCAGCAGAGGGCCCCAGAAGCATGGGATGAAAGCCATTTTATTAAACAAAATAATAGAGTTTAAATTTCTACTAAATGTATGCTTGAAAGTGAGGCTGACATTTAGAGGAGAATGGCATGCAAGCAATGATCCTTTGTAAGCAAACTATACCATGGAAAATTTACATGAGGGTATTCGTGTTTGTAACACTGAATGAGCATGAGAGTTCAGCGTTCTCTGTCTCAAGGACATTTTCGTTAATTTGAACACCTGCACTACATTCAATCTTCAACTCGGAACTAACTATACGTGGCAGCTTTTCATCTGCCTTTTGAATGTAACATTCAGGCTTGCAACCTCATGACATTAAACATGCTATTCAGAAGCGTATTTCCTTGTACAACAGGTTTTTCTGTCAACATTCCCAACCGCCACTTCCTCCCCGTCCACCTGTTGATTCAAGGTACAGCCTTGTTTTATAATCATTGTCTCCTGAGGTCTCACCCCCAGAGTGCTCAAAGTCAATCAGTGAACCAGGAAATGAGCAAATTACTTTTTTATGAATACGTTTCCTTGAAAACCTGCTTACCTCTTTGACTCCGTACACAATGTCCATTTTTATTTTTTTTTTTTTTATTTAGTTAGTATGGATTACACCTATGGTTTACAGCGTACTACACAGACTGTGGAGACTTAATTAGCATAATTAGCTCAAGGTGGATGAATAATAGCAGGTTATTGATTTTAACAGCACCAAATTACAACCAGTATGTTTTCCACCTTGGGAAAGAAAGCGATAGCAGGAACTAACTTGTCATGAGGATGTACTACAACATTAAATGTAATAATAAATGGTGATGTGTCAATCATTAAGATATTAAAAATTCTAACTCTTGGCCAATCATACAAGAGGTATACAAAGAATAAAACACTTTGGGACATGCTGTTGCAGGAAAATGAATCCACTCTTCTTTGCATCGGTCCATATCACACCACCCAGGCGTGGATTATTTTCCTGTAATCACAAGCGCATCATGTTTTATTCCTTACTTAATATTATTTCTGGTTTATCCAAATGATGGTTCTGTGTCATTACCTACACGGTCCTGTGTATGTTGTGTACTATGCTGCACTTATTCTTCTACTCCAACTGTAGACTTGGTACTTTGGTTTAATATCGTATGTATACTTGTCCTTTTGTCTCACACTTATTATGTAGTCCTGGGTGTACATTAGGCCCTGTATTTTGCACCATGATTGTGAGGGCGAGGCATGATATTTTATAAAGTAGGGGGATTTCGTGTAGAGATCACGTAGATATCATGTAGAAGTGCCCCACCTGTTCCTTAAAAACACACTCACCCTCAAGTTTATGGTGCTGCAGTGCTGCATCAGGCAGAGAATGAAAGGAGTTTCCAGGGTAATATGTGTTGGGGAAGGATGAGTGGGGCTTCCTCTGCTTCAGGATATGTTGCAAGAGCTCGTAAAGAACATCTCCTGTAACACACCAGCAAAAAAAAAAAAAAAAGGCAAAAGGTAATGATTAATCTCTCAAGGCCTTTGGTGCAATAAATACTGCCCAATTTTCTAACTGGGGGTGTAAAAATATACCAGTGTGACTGTATAGCATGAGAATGAAATCTGAAATAATGGTACAACATTACATAATGCAACATCAGTATGGAGATCACAAAATCACAACATTATTTCTAACCGCACATGTCCATGTTTACGTTCACTACAAGATCTAAAAAAAAAAAAAAAATGAACTCGCTTCATTCAAAGAAAAATGATTTATACATGGTTTTGATGAACTGTTAAGGGAGTATGTAGTTAAGGAGCGCGCAGCAAGTTTATTTCCATTTTAAACCAGCTAGCGAACGGCACGCTTAACGTAGAGAGAAGCATGCTGCACGATAATGTGTCATCTTTAAAATCAGTGTTTTGCATACTCTAGTACAAGAATAACTTCAAAAATAGCTGCAGAATCACCATAATAACTGAAAAAAAAAAAGCTTTACCCACTGGTTAGGGAAGAATTCTGGTTCCGCAGAGAAATATGAAATATGGCATGTTTCTCAAAGAGCTTTTCACTCATCATTCGGAGGAAGATATTGTATAAATGTGCTTGCTAGAGTTAAGTCACTACAAGTTGTGTGGAACCTCATTTGAGTTGCACCCACTTGTTGAGTCATGGGCCAATCGCACAATGTATCTGTTGCATAACTCAGAAGAATTCTGTAATTCTGACTGGCTAATTAAAAAATGTCAGGTTTAATATCCGGTAAAAATGCCGAAAGCAGGATGTGGTATATCTGTTAAGTGTCAGTGCAACACACATAATACAGGCAGCATACAGAGATTCATGTTAAAGACTGATTCCTATACAATTCACTGTTAAGGTTAGTGAGAAGGAAACACAGCTTGCTTGTTAAGTCTTAAGATAATATTTTATAACACTTTGCTAAAATGCGTGAGAAATTGTTAACAGTTTAAACTTAGTCCAGTGTTTGATAACTTAAGGATTTGTGCTACTTTCTCCGTTAGCTGGTAAACGATCCTGCTAACCATTAACAAGTCAGCGTGTCTGTTTCAAGAGAAGTGAGAAAAGAAAGTGTCAGTGGCCTACAGACTGCGCAAACCCAAGCTCACCCACATCCCACATTTTATTTTACAGTCAACTGCAAGTGTTTATGCCTAGTCACTGGCAAACATTTACAAAGAAAAGCTAGCTTACATTACTTGACAGCCAAAAATCAACATAGATGGCTTATGTTCAGGGGAAAAAAAAAAAAAAAAAAAAAATCATGGCACTTGTACCATAGACTTTATATAAAAGATCTTGGCTTGGGAACAAACTGTAACTAGCTGACTATGCGTGAATAACGATGAATAAAGTCAGGAGTGAGTCAGTCAGATCAGTTAGGGTTTAATTATATCGGCTTGTACCGTAATATAAAAAAAAACAATATAATAATAATATCCTGAGGTTTTCCAATAATATATCTATTCATATCAATGAGCCTAATTCCTAATAATAATAACAACAGCAACAACAACAACAATGGCAACAATTTGCTAAAGGCCAACTTTATTTGTGCTGCAATTAATAAATGCTACCAACTTTACTTAAATAGCACCTTTTAAAAATGTTAAATCCAGCTCTAAGTGCTTTCCCACATGGGCGACGAACATGTGGCAGGCGCGACTCTCCATTTTTTATTAATCCTTACTTGTACAAATAACTTGAAAGATATGTAGAACAGAATAAAGCCGTAGCCTTAACAAAAGAGTATTAAGTTGCTGAGAAAACCTGTTTGAAAAATTGAGTTCTGGCCAAGATTGTTCATTTGTGTTTGGATAGGCCAGTCATTTTATAGACACTATACAGGGCATCGTAGATCCTGGGGGTGGAGCTTCATGAATATAGGCAGCAATGGGGGAACAGGCTTTAGAAGTAAAAAAAAAAAAAAAAAAAAGAAAATCTTTCAAATGTCGAACCCAGCTAACTGATAGAGACCTAATTTTTGGGGGAAAAAAGAGACTAATCTTACCTAATGCACCTTTACAATAAAATAAGCAATCAAGCAAACAAATAGTTTTGCCTTAAAAAAAATGCATGTAATACAAAAGTAAGTAAAAGCGGACTATCCTCTAACACGGTGTCTCTCGATCCCGGCCCTGGAGTATCACCACCCTGCACATTTTGGTGTTTTTTCCCCTCCTCTAACTTCAGGCTTGTTAATTAGCTAATGAGTTAAATGGGGTGAGAAGGGAGCAGGGCAGTGGCAGTCCAGGAGCAGGACTGAGAAACACTTCTCTAACATGACGAAAAGTATTACGCATTGACACGAAGGTTTCCATGACCTCTGTCTTCATTTTAAGGTCACTGGAAAGAAAAGAGACGCAAAAAAAAAAAAAAAAAAAATTTGGCACATTTGTGGAACTTCCTCCTTGATGGTGTCTTATGAAAACTTGTATTTTGAGCTGCTTCCAGCAACTTCAAGGAAATGCTTCTCATAAAGGAAGTCAGCATATGCAACACGCACACAAACAAAGCAAGACACCTTTCAGTTCTCTGTTTCTGGTCAGCTTGTTGCTGGAAGGGAAATTCCTAGTTCTACCAGGTGACAGTTGTGGCTAGATTAACACTTCCTTATCAAACGTTTACCCAATTCTTAACTTCCTCTCGTGCACTATGCAGACAGAAAAGTCAGACTTCAACCACTAGTGCTTTCTATTGTGTCTTTAAAGCTGCGCTCAGTTAATAAAGCTTCATTTTACATCCATCCCTGCATGTGTAGTACAGTAATAGCTTGCACTGTCACACTTGCTCACTGAACTACGAATCACAAAAATGCCCCTGTGAGAGATATGTCAGGAAATGGCTGTGCTCTCTGCACTCTGAGGTGACATGCATGTGTTTGTATGTGTGCAAGTGTCACCTGAGTGGGGTGAACGGTAGCGGAAGTCCTCCTTGGTGAGCAGCAGGAGGGCTTTGCCGTTCATCTGAAAACTTCCGCTGGAGATGGGTCGGAGAGCGAACTCTCGCTCAGCCCAGCGCAGCCACTGAACTACATCCTCTCGGCTCCAGAACACAGGCTGCAGACCTGAACATGGTGACACAGGAGGGACACAAACCTTTAATGACAATAAATAAATGGACTTGACTAATATGTGTAGACTGAAAGACAGATAGACAGACAGAGACTTGCCACACAGGCAGACAGGAAGCCAGAGAGACTGAGACAAACAGGAAAAATTGCACAGTAAATAAAACAGAGGATGATAGAAATAAAGGGAATAATACACTTCTGTTGCTATTTTAGACCCATTCCAAAAGCACGGCAATTTCTGAACACAGCTTCTATCCCTTATGCTGTATAAATGTTTGTACAGTTCAAACACCACATTCTTTACTTTCTAAAGTAAATGCTAGTCATGTACTCTTCTGTCAGAACTCAACTGCTTTAAAAAAAGGGAAGCAGCTTTTTGTTGGTTTTTTTTTTTAGGTGGCAAAGAAAGATCGCTAACACGTAACCGAAAACGGTAATCAGGCTCCAACTATTACCGATTTAAATTAAAAAAAAAAAAAAAACATTTAGAATTTAACCACCTTTTATTATTTGCCTTACTTTTATATTATAGTTTTACAAAAATAAAAAAAATTACATGTTTTTATTATTTACTTTTCTAGTTTATATCTTCTTTCTGACACTGCTGTTATGTTTGGATGTATTTTTGTTTCTTTATTTCTCTGTAAAGCAATGTGAGTGAGAATGTGAAATTTTGAATAACTATATAAATAAAGTTTATTATTATTATTATTATTATTATTATTATTATTATTTAAGTCCCAGCTTGTTATGCACAAAATTGTTTCCAAACTGGGACAGCTTCAAACTGGGACATGAGGGAAGTGTATGTATTCAAATGGTTACTAAAAGTTAATGTAAAACATGCGGCACACCAGACAATGAGGTGCAGCTCTTTTATGACACTTTTATATCAGCTGAGATCCTCTTTTTTGTCTTTGGGGAATTACAGCTCTTTCCTTGCCAATAAGCTCCAATGGACGATGTGTTTGAAAAAGGGGGAAAAAACATTCAGGTGTATAGCATTTTAATATTTTGTTCCTTGTTGACAGCAGACAAACAAACAATTTACAGTTAATTACAGCTACAATTTGCAAGTCACAATAAATGACAAACCTTCCATCAATGTTTATTATATTTCCACAAATGGACACCTGAATCAACCACAGCAGTAATGATGGTATATTTATAACAACATGCATAATTAATATAGTACATCATAAATTACAATAAATAAAATTATCAACTCAAAGCAGACAATCAAACTATATATGTGTAACCTTGCATGGGCCACATATGCATATGTATGGAGGTATGCATACATACCGCCATCTTTATGGTGTTTGTTTAACTGCTTGAGCTAAATTTGTGCAGAACAAGTTCATTTCTAAAATCTTGCCCTGTTTGCTTTTAATACACTGGCAAAATCCAACCTCTGTGAAGACTGCCTCTAGGAGCATTGTTGGAAGAAGGTCATCTTGCTGGTACCTGCATGGTGAACGCCTGATCTTGAACAGGAATGCCTGTACACCTGCTCATTCGAGCAATTCTCCAAACAGCCATTCAGTACATAAAATCATGCGAATACAGGTCAAGAGCTTGAGTTAAAATGGGGGTCTCACTGACTTTGACCGTGGCACGGTTGTTGATGCTAGACTGCTGATCTCCTGGAATTTGCACACACAGCGGTCTCTCAAGATTACACAGAATGGTGCAAAAATAAAAAATAAAATAAAATAAAAAAATTCAGACAGTTCTGTGGGCGCAAACACCTTGTTGTTGAGAGGTGTTGAATAACCACTCTTTACAACCGTGGCGAGCAGAAAAGCATCTCGGAATGCACAACATGTCAAACCTTAGGAGGATGGGCTACAACAGCAGTAGACCACATCTCTGATCAGCCAAGAACAGGAATCCGAGGATATCATGGGCACGGGTTCACCGAATCTGGACAGCTGAAGATTGGTAAAAGGCCAGGCAACGATTTTCCAATCTACAAGGTTTGATGTGTTGAGTCTTTTCTGCTCTCCGTTGCTGTAAAGACTGGTGTACACATGTTCCTACTAAAGTAGCCTGTGAGCAGATGCTGCTATGTTATGTTGCATGTTTAATGTGTTTAAGGATATAATATTAAAAAAAAAAAAAAAAAGTGTTTCACAGAAGCATTTCGAAAATGTAAAATGGTGAAAAGGTTGGCGTAGCAAGCACACTGTCACGAGCTGACACCACACATAATTCAGCTGTCACACCTGGAGCTACACCTTAAGTCACACCTTGAGCTGCCAAGCGCTGCACATCCACACACATTTTACTGATGCTGAACACGAACATGGAGAACACTGTGTCAGGGGGTTTTATTTATTTATTTATTTTTGGTAGTACATACTTTTTCAGTAAGCAGGGAAGCATCTGCTCTGGAACACAACACCTGCACTAACGCATCACCCAGAATTCTCAAGAAAGAGGGCTATTAAAAGCCTGCATTCACAAACTAGAAATTCTGCTACATACCACAAGCATCTTGTATTATATTTTTCCAAGATATGCAAATATAGAGAGTATATTCAAGCACCAACGGCCACACCACTTCCCATTATAATTCACACATAACTGTCTGAATTTGTCACTCCCTAATATTTACCCGATCTAATTATGGCCATTGCAGCTGCTGTCTAAGACGCTTTTGCACGTTTAGCTGTTGCATGTGTAGCTGTTTTTAACTCTACCGGTCTTAGTTAATTAACATCTTAACCACAAATAGAACTTAGGGCATTTTTCCCCCCACTTTTACTGACTGAAAGTCTATTTTAAGCTTTAGCTCAGATGAGAAGGAATTCAACATTTTTTGAATTAGGTTAGCTATGAGGTATGCGCTTAACATGCATTCTGGATTTGTTTGTTTGCTATAATCACAGCTGAAATACAAGCATGTCTACAAGTGATAGAATTTTGAAGAGTCTACGACGATGATATTGCACAACATCGCAGTACACCAAATATCAGATTCTCATCACCTCTCAGCTACAGCACTCTTATTCTGAAGAGCTTTGTTCTTCCCTGGGACCAAAAGCACTAGAGCACGGAGAGGAAGGAACGTGGATGTCAGAATGACCACAGTGATGTCTCAAGCGCATGTTATGCAGTATGCAGCTGTGAGTGCGAGTGTCTCCAGACACTGAGCGACGAAATCACAGGTCATGTGGGTAGGTTAAATTCGTCAGTGCATCTGCACACAGCCTCAAGAGAGACAGTTAGCCACAGGAGGAAGGAGAAGAAAACCCAATCTTAACTTCCCACAACACACTCGAACAGGAAGCCCTGCCTCCTCTTCCCCTGCCCCAGAACAAACCCCCACCATGCGGGCTCTGTTTCGGAACAGGAAGCCCCCTGCAGTAAAGCTGGGTGATGCAGGCGGCTTTATCAACAGTCAGCAGCGACAGGGAGAAGACATGAAGGAACAGAAATAAAGATGGAGAAAGCGCTTCACCCAGACACACAAACTACGGAAGAGGCACAAAAAAAAAAAAAAACCACGTTAAAAATTCTTTTTTTTGTCTCCACAATGTCACATATGACACCAAAGCTCAAGCTCCAGATGTTTAACTCCCCATGGCAGCTACGTGGGTATCTAATCTGGTCTGATGGCATCGCTCTTGCTGTGTGGAATCATGGGAGCTCCGGAAACAGCGCCTTCTTGACTTGTGTTGCCGGGGCAACCTGCAGGCACCAAGGATGAATGGAGGAGAAGGGAGGAGATGAGATCACCACTATCTAGTTTCACTGTTGCTCTCGCAACTCCCACTCATACCCACGATTCAGACACACGCTGTGCCACACGCGTGTACACTTACCCTCGCATTTTCTGCGCATGCTGGAGGGACTGGATCATTTTCAAGTATAATCAACCAGCCATTATTGTTGATTGCAGTTGATTGAATGAATAACAGTTACAACACAATCATCAAGAAATGAGCAAAAACTGTGATTTGTCAGGAAGTTCAATGGCATAGGGGTGTATGTCTATATATAACATGCCTACTTTTAGTGCACAACCTGAAGGGTGATGGCATTCATGATAAATGAATGGCTGAGAGCTTGATAGGACATGTTGATGCTGGACTGAATGGTGCAAAGGTATGCCTACAACTTGATTTATGAATGAATTTCTAAATGAATCATGATCACTCCCCTTCTGGTAAATCCATCCTCTTCAGAAAACACGCAAGCTTACGAATCTGTTTTTTTTTTTCTTTCCCCTTTTTTAAACCATGCAGGCAACATGCTCGATCTGTGTTGCTGAATTGATGCATTTCTGAACAAATCATTTTAAACCACTGTCCCATTCAGTGATGATATGAATACAAGTAGTAATAATAATAATAATAATAATAATAATAATAAAAATAAGCGTCAATGACTCTACCTTGCCATTCATGTAATGCATATTACAAAATCATTCGTGTTGTAACCTGTATAATCACTAACGATCTTGTCTTACCCTCAACCTCAAAGACTGTCAGCTCAAAGAAATGTCAGTTCTTGCAGATCTTCTTTATTATGAATGTCCACTGTTTGAGGCTTTTTGAGTTTTCCGCCTATGCATGGATCCTTTTAGTAAACAACCGTAACTGTTACTACGGTTAACCTTAACGTAAAAGTAAGAAAAGCAAGAGCAACAACAATTAAGATAATTAAGTATATAAATATTATGTGAGCCAAAAATTCCCTGACACGTACCCTACATCACTGTATAGACTGCAACTCAAAAGTTTTTGAACCCCTCAAGCTTCTTGTGTTTAATGCCAAAGATAAAACAATATGATACATGAAACCTTATTAATTTTTAGAAATGGTCGCTCTCAGAGCTTAATGGGACTCTTTAATAAAGGCACTTGGAAGGATTAGTCTATAGATAAAAGACTTGGAGACAGTTAATACTATTAAGATAAATAATAAATATGGTGTGCTCATATTTTTTTTTTTAAAGTGCCTAGTCTGGTTTTTTGCAATAAAAGTCATTTCTAACATATCACCAAGATGTAATAAACATTTCGTGACACCTTTTCCTCAGTTAGATTTTCGTATTCTATAATTAAGTGTCAAAATTATAGGCCGTTCAAAAACTTGACAGCTAATAACAAAGAAACTGACAACTTCTAAATTTTCCATTTACATTGCTGATTCCATTTCTATTTCAGTTGCTCTTTTGTTGTTGTTTGATTTTGGTAAAGAATTAGTTTGATGGTCAGTCATGTTTTATAGGATCTGTTTTGGAAGTGCACTGTGCAGGAAGTAAGATGAATTTACTGTCACTTTTAAAGTACGTTTAAACTATGCTTGTGAAACTCACACCATCCGTACTTTATTTATGTCAAGGGTAACAACTCAAATGGACTTATTTGTGCACTGTATACATTTTGAGTAGATATAGTTCGGTGTTCTTGAGCTTAATCTCATAAGGGAATCGTTTTTTTTTTATGATGTGTTTAGGTTAAACAATGTGTTTAAGCATATATAAATATGCTACTGGACGTCTTTACATCTTTTTTAAAGCATATCACCCTTCCATTCTTCTTTGGAGGAAAGTATCTGTCTATATTCTTCTGTCTCTCCTTCTTCCTTTCAAACATGTGGAGCTGGTTTTGAGCAGGAAGAGGCTGCATTCATTTTCTGGCCATTGGCATGTGAGAACAGTTTCCCTTTCAGAGTGAGGGGGAGGAAAAAAAAGAAAAAAAAGAAATACAGGCAGCGCTTGGTCAGGAAGCACAGTCTGCCCACTCAGGAAATTCCTGAGGATGAGAGCAGCTTCCAGGCACAGGAAATTTCCCCTTTCAAAAGAGTGTGTTCACATAAACACACACACACACACACACACAGAGAGAGAGAGAGAGAGAGAGAGCGAGAGAGACAGAGGGAGAGAGTCAGAGACCTGTACATGCACGATTCTCTAAACCAGTGGTTTTCAACGTGGGGTCTGGAGACAACCAGGAGTCTGTGAAGCATAATCAGTGGGTCTGTGTTGTTTATTTTTCTTATTTAAAGTGATGGAAATGTCCACACACTTATCAAAATTATTACACTTATAATTGAGTTCTTATAGTTATTAGCCTGTTTGACTGGTCTCTTGATTCGAATGGGTTTAATCCAAACCTCAGACAACACATAGGCCTACAAATAAAGTCAACTCGAACCTAATGTCTTCTGTCAGTGGAAAGTTCAGGAATAAAAAAAACTGTAATGCCTCTAATAAATATCCAGAATATTACTGTACACATTTAAATAATGCTCATGAAATAAATCTGTACCGAGGAGGTCAGTGGAATTTAATTTCACTGTTAAAGGAGACTCTGGCTACAGAAAGTTTGATCCAAATAACCATTACCCATCAAATGCAAAAAAGCCTAACACTAAGCTCCTGAATCCTGTGAACTTACTGCACTTTTTAATTGTACTCTGTTCAGTACAGCAGAGCATCTCTCACTACAGTTACATAAGTGTAAATTATTTTCAGTCGATGTATTATCCCGCATTCTTATCCCTCTCAGAATTGGTTTGTTTAGGTTTAGATACCATCACTGAGCTATTTGCTTCAGCACATTACAAACACACTAAGCATTATCATTGAGTATTATCACGTCAGTAATGATTGTCAAAGAGTGTGCCATCTGTTCTGATTCTCAGCCAATTTTGTCCCTAGGCCTTGTGTAATATCATACAAGCAATTAAAACCCATTCAGTCTACAGCCAACCCTTGAATTGTGATTAGGTATTAACGTCCCTGTTTAATCTATGGACCTTTATATAATTACTTAAGTAATAGTGTGAGTCAGTCTTTCCTCATGCTCTTGCTCACTCGTAATAATCATTCTCACAATGCTCAAATGCATTATTAATCAGTAGCTTCCAAGCAAGAGCACTGAGTATTCTGTAAACGGCATTGTACCTGGAAACCGGATCTCCTCATTCACTTAACGATTCACGATCTAAAATGAGGCAAACAAACACCATCCGAGTTGGAAAATTAAAAAAAAGTGTTTGAGTGTTTGTGTTTGGTCTTTCGGACATGGTATCATTTGCAACAGGAAGTGAGTTTTCAGTAATACTCGGTTTATTGCAGGAGGGACAAGCACGTGCGCACACACGCACAGCAGGGATAAACAAAACACACCAGCACGCACGCGCACGCACACGTGCAGAAGGGGCATGCATGCATGCACGCACACACACACACGCAGAAAGGGCACGCACACGCACGCACGCACACACACGCACGCATGCAAATTAAGCCAGTGACACTAAAACTCTGTCTTAACTTTGATCTAAACTGATTCACAGGGAAGCTAGTGTGCAGGGAGAGTGTGTAAGTGCAGGAGGGGTTAATTGTGAGTGGCATTTTTTCAGAGTGAAGAACACACTGCTCCTCTCCTCTCCTCTCATCTCATCTAATCCACTTCCTCTCCAGGAAGCCAAGAAGGCCGACTTCTGCCCACTCTGCAATTTCCTTTTTCTTTCTATCTTTTTTTTCCCCCCCTTCACCCTTCCTTCCTCTCCTTCCTGCCTAGTGCATTCCTCATGACTCCTGGATTAATGAGGGCTCACTAAACACACACACACACACACACACACTCTCTTTAAGGAGCTAACTTTAAAACCAAAATATACCACAAATACAATAGGTTCGAACGCGGACATCTCAAACACACAAAAAAAAATGTACTTAAGAGAGCTTGCTCACACGGACATTCAAATTTATTCAAATTTGGATATGACAAACGCGCACACATTAATCCTCAACGTGCATGACATGGTTTGAGTTGAAGCTCATGGAGAAGTCTTGCCGAGAAAGAAAAAAAGACCATTCCATCAGTGTCAGGAAGAGAGAGATGGCCTAGAGCCAGCTGAGCTTCTCCACAGTTCGTCTCACCCACCCTCCTCCTCCTCCTCTTCCCCCACTTCCTTCCCCACCACCCTCTGTTTTTCTCTCCTTCTCTTTTTCTCACCATCTTTCACTCTCCAGGTAAAGCGTGGAGGCAACACACATGGAAGCAGAGATGCAGCATCTTATAAACATTAAAAATAATGATAATAATGATAATAATTTTATTACTTTATAGCATGACGGCATCAGTCAAATACTTAAATAGAAAACGTTCATAAACAGAAAAATAGTGCACATCATGTCTAATATATGAGTATTATTGTTTTAAAAGTTTTTTTTTTTTTTTAGCTGAATTTGCATAAACAGCGTTGTAGGTTCACTCCAGAGAAACACATTTATAGAATTATAGAGAACAAAAACCCTCAGGGTGTCAGTGTTTAATATACTTCGTAGACTTGGGAAGTTCCTGGTGGGAACCATGCGTTTAACCTTGGTAGTGCTAATGAGATGGGTTTTTGCAATTATAACATGCCTATGTATGAAAAGTGTCTCCTAGGTTCAAACCAGCAGAAGGAGACATTGTATCTGCAGGATGGCAGAATTGGAAAGCTTTATAGACATGCCTTATAATGACGAATCCACGCTGCATGACCAAAAGTTTGTGGACACCTGACCATCACACCCATATGTGGTTCCTCCCCAAACTGTTACCACGAAGCTGGAAGCACACAATTGTATAGAATGTCTTTTTATGCTGTAGCACTACAATTTCCCTTCAGTGGAACTAAGAGGCCCGAACCTGTTCCAGCATGACAACACCCCTGTGTACAAAGAGAGCTCCATGAAGACATGGAGTGGAAGAACTCGAGTGTCCCTCACAGAGCCCTGACCTCAACCGCACTGAACACCTTTGGGATGAACTGGAACACTGACTGCACCCCAGACCTCCTCACCCGACATCATTGCCTGACCTCACTAATGCTCTTGTAGCTGAATGATCACAAATCCCCACAGCCACACTCCAAAATCTAGAGGAAAGCCTTCCCAGAAGAGTGGAGCTTATTATAACGGCAAAGAGGGCATAAATCTGGAATGGGAGTTTCAGGGAGCACATGTGGACGTGATGGTCAGGTGTCCACAAACTTCTGGTCAGATATTGTGCAGTGTGAGGAGTACCGTCTTCATATTTTTTGTAAAAGCATCTTGATAACCTGATATAGTGCTCAAATCACTGCTGTAATTGACAGATTAATTGGTAATCAATAGTAATTAGTATAAAATGCATTACTCCATCTGCTACCTGCCCTGCAAGAATAACTACCTCTCTCAAAAATGGCAGTGTGCAAATCTGGCCGGTTAGACGAGTGTGTGCTCCAAAACAACTGCAACAGTGCCTTGTGCATTTGTCAATACAAACCAAGTTATTACAGAGAATTCCCTTCCTCGCTGTGTTACAGTGGTGCTGTCCAGCCCTCAGTAAAGTGAATGAATTTCACCTCAAGACATAACAGGTAAACATGCGCAAACTTTAAACCGGTGGCAAAAAGCAGCATAGGATAAAAACCTAAACATACAGACCTGATATGTTTTGCGGATACTGGATGTCAGATACAACAAACACATGGGTTAAATATTAATGAGGTTTAGCGCAACACAGACTTCAGTACACTTTCACCACCAAGCCTGTTTCCTGGCCATTGTCCAACTCCACCCTTTCTTTTATTGGCTAAGGAAAGGACTGGTTTAGACCTGCAGTGAGCCAACACTCCACTTGCAATACACACACACACACAGACACACACTTCTTCAATAGAGTTAACCTATGAACTGAGTGCTGTCACAATGTGAAATAAGGCATGAACACATACATACACACACACACACACACACACATCTCTAAAAATACATCCAGAAACACTGCATAACATATGAATTGAGTGCTGGCATGATGTAAAACTTGCCCACTCAAAATACACACACACCAGGACCAGAAGGACTGTCTCAAGGTGGTCCTTTTCGATGACGTCAGGACCGAACCAGAGCCTATATCACCTAAAAATATCAGGACTGTACGAGTGCCTACACACATCTGCTCTATGACACGGTTGCTGTGTAAGGTACAGCAGTTGTGAGACGTGAGCTCAGGGGAGTGTGTGTGTGTGTGTGTGTGTGTGTGTGTGTGTGTGTGAGAGAAAAGGTGAGTACTTGGGTGTGTCTGTATTTTGTCTGTGTTTTATGGGTGCATAAATCATATGAGACAACTCCAAAGCAAATCAACTTTTGGGACCACAATAATTTAAAAACAAAGACAAAATACATAAAGAGAACTGTTTAAAAAAAAAAAAAAAAAAAGGCTGCTAAAAGTGAAAAGTAAGAAAGCATAGTGTGTTAATATCAGGCTGATATAAAGGAGAACACATACAACATTTACATTTATTTATTACTCTGAGGTTTAAAGGCTTTGCTCAAAGTTACAACAGTGGCAGTATCATGTATCAGCATCACTGAGCAACCACCTCTTGACACCTTCAAATTATTATTTAAAAAAAAAAACAAAACAAACAACAACAATGACTCCGTAAGGAATGAATGAATCTCAGACACACTGTAAAAACATTTACATTAATGTTTATCCTAAATGCTGTAATAACGGATGGCTGTCGTTTTTCCAGTCATCAAAAAAAACAGCAGCCTTCCTTAGGCAGAAGAAACAAAGGCAAAAGTACAAACAGTACAATACAAACTATAAGGATCGCACTCTTGCTGACTGCTAGCTGATTTTCCACATGCTAGAAATGAGATTTAATGTGTACAGAATGAAGATGATGAGAACCCAGGTAAATAGCTGATGTAAACAGGAAAGCTCGACTGACTTTATTATATCGAGACTGATATCCAAAGATCACATGGTAATGCTTCGAGCAAACAGGGCCAGCGCAAGAGACACAGTGAATGTGTGTGTGTGTGTGTGTGTGTGCGTAAAACTCACGCAGGTGTCCAGGCAGTCTGGCCGGCTCTTCCTCTGTCTTGGCATTAGTCAGAGGCGGAGCGCCATGGCCTGGAGAGGAAGTGGAATTTGGCAGTGGACTGGCAGAGGGACTGAATGCACTCCTCTCCTGCTAAAACACACGCACGACTTAAGAGAGGCATCGCATGCACAAACAACTGTTACACATGTCTACTTGCCACTGGATCACAAATGCAAAAACAAATTTCACCTCAAAGCCGCTTTTACAGTGTCAACAATGGAAAAGAAATATCACACCTTTACTGTACTACCAAATTATCATCAGATGAACATAAATGCCGGGAAAATAGACTTTCTTGTGCCTCCAACAACCAAACACAAGTGTGTCATTAGTCTAGAGCAGTGGTTCTCAAAGCAAGAGTTTTGTTTTGTTTTGTTTTGTTTTTTTAACACTTTTGTTACAGTGGTGGCAATCACAGCCTACATTATCAAAAGTATAATATTTAGGGGTCCAAGCACTAAAGTCAACTCGTACCTAATGTGCTCTATTGGTGTTTAGGAATAGAAAGCTCTATGGCTCCAAAAAGCTTGAAAAGCTTAAATAATGTTCACGAAATAAAGCCATACTCAAGCGGGTCTGGAGAATTCATTTTGCAGTTAAATGGGTCCCTGGTGACAAAAAGATTGAGAACCACTGCTCTAGAAGAGGAGTACATTTGCAACACCGAGAGATTTGCGAAAGACAGATTTGTCCAATATCCCACTGAGAAAAATGGAGCAGTCTTTTCTTTTTATTAACTCTATATACTTTCTACAAAATGTGGGACAAACTAAAGGAAAGACAGTGGCTGTGTTGTGCTGTGGTGATATGTTGCTGGCATGACTTGAGAGATGAGTCAAGTTTTTCTGACTGATCACCTTTATCCTATGATGAAACATTTCTATCCTGATGGGAGTGGGAGTGCTCTCTTCCAGGACGATAACAATCCCCATCCACAGGGCATGAGAAGCTACTGAGTGGCTTGGTGAGTATAAAAATAAGATGTAAATCACCAGAGCTCATAACAGCCGAACGCCTATGGGAGACTTTTGAGCAATGAGTTAAAGAGCTCTCTATGCCTTCATCATAATCATCATCAAAACACCAATTGAGAGAATATCTTTTGGAAGAATGGGGTTCATTTCTTCTGTACAGTTTCAGAGACGGATAGAGTCGATGACAATGTGCACTGAAGCTGTTACTAAGACATGTTATATTGTATATGTACACTGTATAGGTATACAATATCTTTAGGCACTACTTCTATTTCCTGAAACGTCCGACAGAATATACTATAAGCATAGATATTAAAAACTGTGTATCTTATTATTTTATGACCCCCAAGGCCAATGACAAGATCATTCTACAGAGCTGATTCAAATCACTGATATCAACAAAATGCAATCCCGCTTTGCTACACTCATTCACATCGTTGACAGGATTTTGATTGCGCTGGAAACGTTAGCAAAAACTGTGGAATTTAAAAGCTGACGTGCATAAATATTTCAGAGTTACTCGTCTCATGTAAGCAGGTGACAGGGGTGTGTTCAGAGGCAACTCTGTGCAAATGAAAACATGCAAAAATCAAAACCGATAAAACCACTTTTCTGTGGTGACAATTTGACTGTCACTTGATGTGCAGAAAAGCTGCTCTCTTCAAGAAACAAAAAGAGCACAAGGCGGTGGGAAATGTGAGAAATGGTTCCAGTATGTACTGGATCACCGTATAGTCATCAAACATGTGTAAAATCAGTTGTGTCATGCAAAGTGACACTGTTTATCCCTATGGGACTATATATAAATCTATATATGTATATTATTTATAGTAAAGAATACCAGTCTGTTGGATTAGAGACAAAAAAGTCAATCATTAAATCTGATTCAAAAATGAAAATGTTACTAGGCAACATATCGACATATTTTGCCAATAAGACTCTACTAGTAGTACACTTTGGGTCACATGTAAGAAAGACACATTGGTAAGTTTTGGACTGGAAAATAGATCCTCATAGATCATGCTCCAAATATACAAATGTTTTGTTTTAAATAATCGAAGTGACTTGAGATGCAGCTTTGCCGAACTCAACACTGTATAAAGTGTATTAGTCTTGACGAGAAAGAAAATCAATCCGCATTGAGCAGCTGACGGTTAAGAGCCTTACTCCGGGGCCCAGTGGTGGCAGCTTGGCGGTGCTGGGATTTGAACTCACGACCTTCTGATCCCCAGTCCAACATCCTAACCACTGAGTTACCACTGCCCACGACCTAAAGTGAGAGCAACGTCTATATGAAGTGTTAACCTTCAGATTAGAGGTCAGACTTTCCTGAATAAGTGCCACAATGACAGTACTTCACATAGTTAATCTGCTTGGTTTAGGTAGTTTACACACCTTTGGTTCATCTTTTGACCTTGCCCCCAAACACTTCTAAACAGTTACGACAAGACCAAAATACCGCTTTTTTTTTTTTTTTTTTTTTTTAAACGGACCTCAGCTTTAACCAACAATGCTACAGTGTGTTATGTGATTAATGGAGTCACTGGAGTAATTTGACATACTTATATAAACCACAGCTTATGTCAAAGTTCAACGCAGCGCGAAATAAACAAACTAACAAATACAAATTTGGGCTACAAATACTCTAATTCACTCAGGAATATGCTTGGTCACAGCTACACTCATTACTGTGTTAAGTAGGCCTGGAAATTCCGTATTTATCCACTCGACGGTTGCTCAATAGTGATGGATGGACCTTGATTTGGTGTGTGGGGGGAAAGCGGCTCTGCTGTAGAAGCTACACGGATGGCGCAACGCAACACTGTTGCAACCTATTTTTTATTTTTTATTTTTAAAGCTACAATTTTCTAAATGAATAGGAACTAAAGACTACAAGCTTATGTTTCGACGAATTTCCTATGAAAGAGTGTATAAATCTGACGAGAAACACTAGCTAGCTACAGGTCACAATGTGTTTTCCTGCCTCACCGCGACAAATCCTCTCAGCAACAGATGATAGAGCCAAAAAAAAAAAAAAAAAAAAAAAAAAAAAAAAAAAAAAAGGGTGTTTAAAAAAAGAAAAAAAAAAGTTTAAGAAAATTAAAAAAAAGGGAAAAAAAAAAAAAGGGACAAAAAA